>JAVMKO010000001.1:100063565-100663565 GCA_032164245.1 Sternotherus odoratus | reverse complement strand
CTTTTCCTGCACCCCGAGAAGTTACATACAATCCCATAATAACAACTAAACATTTGCAGTTTTAATGCAATGAATT
This sequence comes from Sternotherus odoratus, assembly GCA_032164245.1. NCBI lineage: Eukaryota > Metazoa > Chordata > Testudines > Kinosternidae > Sternotherus > Sternotherus odoratus. The sequence continues at coordinate 100,663,489 of JAVMKO010000001.1, read as the reverse complement.
CCTAAGCTACTTAAACTTAATTCAGTAAGGTTTGTCTAGGATCCCAGACTTTCCTTGAAAAGTCAGCAAAGACCCTTTCCTCTTACCCCAAGGAAAATAAAAAATTGGACTCAGTCTCTGGGAAAATCACTTGTCTGCAAAAACAGATTGTGTTCTTGCAGCTCAGTCAACTTGGATCTGTTTCAATGAGCAATGAATTTCTTCCTTGATGAGCATTTTCGCTGCCCAAAAAAGTCTCCTCAGAAAGGAAAGGGTGCACATGCAGGTGAAAAAAGGTGTGTGTGTGCCCCCAGTGGTGAGGTTTAACCAGTCAGATATAAACAAAATGCAGTCAGATACCTTGCCTTTTACTGCTTCTTTCTAAATTTACTTCAAGGTAAGGTAAATTATGTTGACAGGATATCTGGTGGAAGGAAAACTCTTACTTTTCAATCAAGCCAAACCCATTTAGAGATCCTTTGATCAATGAAGAGGATGGGAACTCCCTCTTAGGTACACCCAGCCAGCCAGTTAGCTATAAAGTCCGTCTTGGTAGTTGTTCTCTACTTACTTTACCTGTAAAGGGTTAAAAAAGTCCAGGTAAAAGGAAGGGAGATGGCACTAGACCAAAAGAGTCAATTGAAAGACTAGAACTTTTTAAAATTGGGGGAAAAAAGCTTTCCCTTTGTGTGCTGCTGTTGTTCTCCAGGAAAGAGGGGAACAGGGGAGCAGTTATGAGGTGCTGAAGGCCAGATATGAAAATCATCATATCATATCTAGAACTACTTATTTAACAACCCAGATATGTAAGTAGATCAGGAATGTTTAGAAAGATGCAATTAGGTTTATTTCTGTTTATTTCTTATTGGCTTGCGAACTCCTCTATGTGCTAACCCCCAATGCTTTTTGTTTTGCTTGTAACCTGTAAGCTGGATCTCAAGAAAGTTATACTTGATGTTTAATTTTTGTAAGTGGGTTTTTTAAATCTATCAAAAGCTTAAGTTCCAGATGTATTTTTCTTTTTGTTTTTAATAAAATTTACCATTTTTAAGAACAGGATTTGATTTTTGATGTCCTAAGAGGTTTGTGCATACCTTGTTTAATAGCTGGGGGGCAACAGCTAATTTCCTTTGTTTTCGTTCTCAGCTCTTCTGCGGGTGGGTGGGGGTGGAAAGGGCTTGAGGGTACCCCACAGGAAGGAACTCCCAAGTGCGGCTTCCCTGGGTTCCAAAAAGGGTTTTTTTTGCATTTGGGTGGTGGCAGCATCTACCCATCCAAGGTCAGAGAGAAGCTGTAACCTTGGGAGTTTTATACCAGCCTGGAGTGGCCAGTATTAATTTTTAAAATACTTGTGGGCCCCCACCTTCTGCACTTGAACTGACAAAGTGAGGAATCAGCCTTGACAGATCCCTTAACAACAAACATGAAAGAAGTAGACTTGATAGCTCATATTCTTGGGTCTTGCCAGGTTCTGGGACCCTGGGGATGTTGGGACTCAGTCTGTCTCCCTAGTATCATAGATGGCTAGTGAGTTATCCTGATTGGAGACAGTGCCATAGCACTTCAGCCACTCTCCCTATTCCCCGGCATGACAGCCAAGGAATCCCTCCATGTTGGGGGACTCCTCAGCTGCCCAATTTGGTCAGCTTTATGGCTGTTTTGCTTTGTACCACCAGAGTGCTGCAAAGGAGACATGATCTGGTCCACTCTGAACTTATTGGACCTAATTAAATTTTTCACTTTCACTGGTGTAAATCAGAAGCATCCATATTGAAATTGATGGCACTCTATCAGTGCGGGGAATTAGGCCGTAGGTTCAAAACTGATTATATTTGCATAGAAACATAAGATATGCAATACTAGATTGGACATGTGTTCGATCTAGTCTGCTATTCGGTCTTCTGATAGTGGCCAGAACCAGATGTTTCAGACAACAGTGCACAGAACCCTGTAGTAGTTTTATTTACTACATTAATACCATGCTACATGAAACAGCACAGACTAATGCTTAGCTAAGTGATTTAGTCTGCTTTGTAATTAGATGCAGTGGTTAGAATATATTTTTAAATTCAATAAAGCAGATTTTTAAAAAACCCTGGGGCAACACGTGGACAGAACTCCCCAGCCTACCAGCACGCATGTAAACAGGAGAGAACATTTCACCATGAATGAAACATGAATATTTATAAGTAAAGGGATCATGTAAGTATTACAGGGATGCATGCCAGAGCTGTGATTTTTAACACATGCTTATGTCAACCTAGCGAGAAGTATCACAGGAGCTGCAGGCAACTAACAAAATATCTGGATACTGTCACCCTATATTTCAAAGTGGAGGCAAGAAGAAAAATCAGCCACAGAAAGTATGTAAAGGCAAAACATATCATGGGCCAAACTAAATGGCTCAGGGCCCCCCAAATCAATTTGGCATCACTGCTGGGGTCCTCACACAACGGTATACATTTATGAACAAAGGCAGGCTTTAAGCCATAAGACATCCATGCCAGATACAGCAATGCAGAAATTTAACCAATTTAAGAAAAGCTGACAGCAGTATTAAAATGCTGCAGATAGATACAAGAAGAAAAGAGTGGTACATGCTAGTATACTCAGTTACTAGTAACCCATTTAAAGGGCAGTCTCCATCCTAGGAACTAAATTTTAAAGAAGACAGACGTTTCTAAATTCAATTAGTGTATCTAAAGTTAGACTGCAAACACCTGATTATTAATCCACAAGGGAGTGGGTTGAAACGACAGCAGAGATTTAGGCCAAGGAGGAACTGTGAAGAGCCTTGACCGTGAGGAGACAGAACTAAATTCAGGGCAAAAACACAGAGGGAACTAGAGGTGGGGCTTCGAATGAGGAGCTGTGGACAGTGATGGGAGAGGAAGATAAATTAAACTATATCAAGTCCTGTAGCCCAGAGAGATGTTTGTGTAAGGTAAGATACAAGGGAAGTAAAGGAGTCTATAACAGTGAAGGAGAGAGATGGCCTAGTCATAATTTATTAAACAATGTTTGACCATGAACATTTCAAAAGGAATCATTAGAAGGTCAAGCAGAAGCCAGTTGTGTGCTGTTTCCCAGAAAAAGAGGGGTTCTTTTCTGAAAATTGTCCAATAGTGTAAGGAAATTATCAAGAAAAGTAAGTTAGTCTATGAAGAATAGATTCCCTGCTTACATGATTGCGTGGTGCCTGCTCCTGGGCTGTGTTGTGCTCTGTTAGATAACAGAAATGTGCTCTACATGGTGCCACACCTTAGTGGCTTGCTTACTGAGTGGGGCATCCTGCTGACAGCACATCACATTGGTACTCCAGGCTCTAGAGTGGCTATCTATTGGCCTTATTTGTGTTGTGCTCCGCCATGAGCGTCACGAGGATTTCTGGGGGCACGCTCTCTTCTGTGCTATGGTAAGCCAAGCCGTTCTAGGATTCTTTTGCATTGAATTGTGGAAGAACTTGGTTGGATTGCTGGGCACATGGGGGGAAATTTGGAAGGCATTGGAGGATTATCGGCACTCAAGCGATTTATCCTGCATCCTCACTGCAAAGTGGAAACTGGGCTCTAACCCCCACCCCCACCTGTGCCAGCTAGCCTGGGTTGAAAGTGCCACTTAACTCAAGTGAGATATTTGTGTGTGTGGACAGGAGTGGGGTTATGGGCAACATCTGAGTAAGGGCCTAGACGACCCCTATAGTGAAGTTATACTCTACATGGAGTTTAAGGTGTTGATTATGACTTATATCACCCTAAATAGCCTGGAACCAAGACACCTGAAGGGTGGCCTTTTTCCCCATGCCATACTGCCACGGCTGTGGTCAGTACAGGAACCCTAGTTGATGTCCCTTCACTATAGAAGAGATGAGGTGGCTGGCAGGACATTGTCTGTGAAGGCTCTGGGACACTGGAACTTATTCCTCCCTCCAGCCCGCTGCCTGGTGCAACATAACCTGACTCTAGTAACTCTCCGAGCACACTGCCAAAGACTTACGTTCAATAGCGTTTTTCAAGAAGGCTGAGGATATGCAGTCTGGAATGATGGTGGGGAAAGCAACACTTCTGTAGTTCTCCTGTGAGTAGTGTTCCTATCTGAATGATTGTTTTAATCCTGATGTGCTTGTCGTGTAATATTAATTACATGTTAGGATGGATAGACTCTTATATAGATATTTTAAAAATTATTTAATCTAAAATAAATACAATTAATATCCCTTTAGGCTATCAGGCATCAGTAAAAGATTTGATTCTTTATGATCTGGATTGGTCTACCTCAGGAGTTCTCAACCTTTCCAGACTACTGTACCCCTTTTAGGTGCCCGATTTGTCCTGTGTACCCCAAGTTTCATCTCACTTAAAAACTATTTGCACTACTTGCAAACGGCGTCGTGCATACAAGTTAAGCTGGCAAGCCCGGAACTCAGGGCAGATCTACACTACCTACTGGATCGGTGGGTAGCGATCAATCTTTCGGGGGTCGATTTATTGCGCCTAGTCTATTGATCCTTGAGCGCTCACCCATTGACTCTGGTATTCCACCCCCGTGAGAGGCGCAGGCAGAATCGACGGGGGAGCGGCAGCAGTTGACTCAGCACCGTGAAGACACCATGGTAAGTCGACTTAAATACGTCAACTTCAGCTACGCTATTCCTGTAGCTGAAGTTGAATATCTTAGGTCGATTCCTCACCCCCACAGCATGGACCAGGGCTCAGAAAGATTTCTTTGAAAAAATTGTACTGGCTTACCCGCATGCACAGGGTGTTTTGTCTTCAAATGTTGTTGCCAATGTGCCAGCTTCACACTGTTATTTTATAGAGTTTCTCTGTAAAGGAAACAAAGCTTGAGCTGGATTGCTATTTTTAGATGTAATCCAAAAGCAATATATTCCTTGCAGAACTGAAATGGAGTTTTTTTCAGTCATTTTCAATTTCTTACCATTTTCACTGCCACCGCTTCCAGTTCCACATTTTAAAAATCTATCCATTTTGATATCATGACTGCATACACCCCATGACAACTTCAACCTCATTAACATACTTGCAGACATCAGTAAATGACATAAAACGCATGTCTAATACGGTGCATATACACGTTACATTACTATATAAAATAGTACATACCACACTATAAACAAGTCATCGTCTGTATGAAATTTTAGTTTGTACGGACTTTGCTCATACGTTTTATGTTGCCTGTTGTAAAACTAGGCAAATATCTAGATGCACAGACATACCCCCTGGAAGATTGCTGCTTAACCCCAGGGGTTAATGGACCCCTGCTTGAGGACTACGGGGCTACCTGACCAAGTGAGGTTCTCTTGGTGGAAGGAAAAGGTCTAGCTACAGATTTCCTAATCTCCTCCGCTCCTGAAGGATTGTGCAATTTGGCAATTAGGGAACAGAGGAGATGAAGGAAAAGACATTTATGATGGCTCATGCATGCTTGCAATCTGGGAACAGTTGTTTCCTGGCACAGCCTCATAATGTTCTTAGCTATCTCTAGACTGGATATAATTACAATACTCTTATGGTTTACCTAGTCCCAAGCAATCAGAGTTCTCTTTCTTCCATCACAAGTGTTGGAGTTCGGAGCCTGAAAATATCTTTCCTCTCTTCCCTGGGCATGATGTTCTTTTGAATTTCATGTTACTAACAAGTGGGTCAATGCTCAGATTAGTTTGTGACTGGTGGTTGCAGCTGGTGAACAAAATATGTTTTGAGCTCTTTTGGATACGTATTTCCTTGATTCAGTTTGTCCTCCAAGTGGCATCATCACTTTTCCCCGGTATTGCTTACACACAAGTGCTGCTGTGAATAGGGCATTCATGGGTCTTGCATGGAAGTTTGGGTCTGGAATTTATAGGGGGCTGGATTTATATAATGGGCCAAACCAAAACTCCAATCTAGAGCATCCCTAAGAGTCAGGGAAGTTCAGATCTGGATGTGGACTTTGCCAGTTATCTCAGCTTTTCAGGCACAGACTCCAAGAACATCTGTCTCCACACCAGCCAGAAATATCATTGTGTACTTTCCCTCTTCTGATTTGTGTTAACTCTCTTGCTGTACAAGTTCTCAAACTGGGGGTCTTGACCCCTCATGGGGTTGCAAGGTTATTACATGGGGTTCTTGAACTCTCAGCCTCCACCCCCAAATCCCACTTCACCTCCAGCATTTATAATAGTGCTGGACATACAAAAAATGTGCTTATAATTTTTAAGGTGGGGGGGTCGCACTTAGAGGCTTGCTGTGTGAAAGGGGTCACCAGTACAGATGTTTGAGAACCACTGGTTTATTAACACTAGAGATGGACTTACTGTGCTGGAGGCAGAAGCAGAGAGAATCTACTGAAGTGGCTTCTGAGGCTTTCATTGTGAAAGGTGAATTTACAATATGAAATAATGAGTAACAGCTCATTGTACATAAACAGCTTTTGTAAGGCATCACATAGAGAAGGCCCTGTGCTAGTCTGACTATTGGCAAGTTCACAGAGAACTAAATGCTAAGTCAAAGGAAACACAACAATGTTATCTAAAACACACAAAGGGCATGAACTGATATGGATAATGCCAAATAGACTATGTACATAATCTCAAGAAGATGTTATTTAAAAAGCCAAATGTTTCTGCCCCGGCAAGGAAATGTGAGAGCTACTTTTGTTTTGCCATGTCCTTTCAAATGGATTAGAATGGAAACTACTTTTTCTTTCCTCTCCCCATCCCCACAACATGAACCGCAGAAATATCACTAAGAATTATTTTAAAAAGTCAGGGTAGACAGCAAATAATGGCAATAAATGGTGTGAATGTTATGGTTTAGGACAGTTCAAGTATTTGCAGAGCTTAGAAAATGTACCAGGCACTCAATGCCCAGAGACTGATACAAAAGGCAGAGGGGTGGGAGTGAGTGAGCAGCCCTCCAGAACATATAGTATGCATGTTCCTACTCCAATATGATCAAAAGGCTGTTAGATGCAATGCTATACATAGATTTTCTTGGGCACTCCATTTTTCCTATTTGCCCTGATAAGTAGGTTTCTGATAAATATGGAACACATTCCGCTCCCCCACCCCCCAATCTTATTGGCAATTCACCCTTTGTGGCTTGGCTTTCCTGGGTTACGGTCAAGCTTATACAAAATATAAAACCCTGGCATTAATTAGCATTTAACATGTGATCCTCACAATCAATGCATAGACCAAACCATGTGTGCAAATCCCAAGAGAATAGACGATGCTTCCAGGAATTAGTCACTCTCAGGTTGTCAGTCAAACTCTATGGAATCCCAAAGCTGTTTGCTTCCATTCTCTTTTCTTATTCTTTTTTTATTTTTTTATTCTTTTTTCACTTACACTCATTTTACACCTCTGTAACACCATTAACTTCAGGGGATTTACTGCTGATGTACACTATGTGAGATCACAATCAGGCCTACCTGATTATAAAGCGTTACTAGAAAAAGATATAATTACAGTATGGCAGTTACCACCTGTGTGGTAACTGTGAGTAAAGGCTGAATTTTATTGATAAATACTGTACATTAATCTACATTCTAATTTCTTCTCTCTTGACCAACACTGGCACTGCTATAGAAGAAGATTCTTTGTCTGTCCTCTTACCTGGAAGTAAACTGCTACACCAATAAATGATTCCAAATAAGAGAAGGGCTTCCTGAGGGAAGAAAAATGTGTTTTTGAGAACAAGCTTAAAAAAAGACAAGTACAATTGCTGTTCCATCCATGGTATTTTTATTATTAAACTGCTGCTGCTGCTGGCACTTTACTTCTGTTGTTGAGTGGAGTTTTTCCAGCCTCAAAAAGTGCTGATATTTTCTCTTGGGAAGGAAAATGGTCTACAAGAGCTCCATTAGCCTAAAAGAGAAACATCTGCTTGGAGTATAGAGCATTTTATTGGCAGAGTTCAGTAGCAGGATAACTGCTGCAGATCAACTTTGCTCCTTCCTATGCATATCATGGGGCCCAAAAAGAATTAGCATGCAATATTTTAGGTGGTTCTTAAAAAGAGATGTGACTTCAGATTAAAAAGACATTATTGTTCATTTTCCTGTATTATAATATCAAATTACAAGAGCACATTTTCCAGAAAGACAATACATTTGAATTATGAAGGAGGAAAAAATAGAAACAGGCAAATTGTTTTTGCTGTTTCACAAAACATGGAATTCTAAGTGAATGATTCCAACAGCTCGGCTAGAAAATTACCACCATGGATCTACATGAAGGCTGTTTTGGCCCTAAACCATTCCTAATTGCCACCAATTGCAGCATAAAAAACAAACACAAAAACAAAGCACTGCCAGTAAGTCGAGTGGCATTCTCTTCTTGCAAATTGGAATCACTTCTATTTCATGAGGCGCCTAATGGTCTTGTTCCAAGAATTCCACAATATAAAAAAAATATATGGCACCAGCCTGGGCTTCCAGTGAAATGTTACTCAGTCTTCACTATTTTTATTCATGATTTTATTTCATGTGTGTTGATAGAGTAGTGGCCATTAAAGGTCAACTCCCTTAGCTCCACAGGCCTAATTCAGTGCATTATTCCAGTTTTGAACTGGTGAAGCCTAATTAAAAAATCAGTATAGTAAAAGAAGTCTTGATTAAAAGAAGTGTCTGCATTATTCCAGTTTTACTCCATTGGTTTCTGTGGCATTTCACCAGAGTAAAACTGCTGTAATGCAGTGAGAAGTCAGGCTATCTGTCTAACTTAGGGTTTTTCGATAGAACCTATTCCAAGACCTTAACAATGGTGGTTATGTCTGTGGTGCATGGATATTGATGACTCTTTTAAAAAGAGTGGTGGTGGAAGGTTGTCTATTTCTCTAGTAAAGAAGAAAAAAATATCTCTGTCTGTTAGGCATTGGTTATCTACTTGGCTGCTACCCTATAACCCAAACATAGCTGCATCAGTTGTGCTGCATGTATGTTTTATAGAGTGTTTTGGGGCTCCATCAGGATGGGAGATGCTTTATAAGAAAATATTATTGCCTGTGGCCCTCTTCCAAAACTTGCAGTAACAAGAGTCTACTTCTAGATTACATCCATGCCCTTAGTTTTGTTTGCATAATGTTCAAAGGATTATTTCTCTGCTTCCTCTCTATGGGCTGGTCTTCACTGGGCGGGGGGGGGGGGGGCATCGACTGAAGATATGTAATTTCAACTACGTTAATAACGTAGATGAAGTCGGCGTATCTTCAGCCGACTTACCTGCCGCCCTCATGGCAGCAGCAATCGTCAGCACACTCCTCCTTCGACTCCAGCTTGTGCCTTGTGTCAAGCTGGAGTTACAGGAGTCGACGGGTGCACCGCGGGTGATTGATTTCTCACATCTTAACGAGATGCGAGAAATCGATCGCTAAAAGAGCGATCACTATCCGCCGATCTGGCGGGTAGTGAAGACCTACCCTATGTATGGAACAGTAGCATGTTATAGGAGGGCTGCCATGTTAGGCTCCTTCCCACCTAAATGTACTGTTCCTTAATACCATAGCCCAGGGGAGTAAAATTATTCCTGATCTGTAACAATGATGGGCCTGAATCACAGCAGGACTGTAATAAAATAGAAGTGTAAATACATGCACATTTTACAGAAGGAAAACTTTTATAGACAGGGAAAGTAATAAAATAACCTGTTCTAAAAGATACTCTGAGAGTGCATTCAGTAAAGACCAGAAAGTCTTTATGATCACCCTGAAGTGCTCATATTTTTCTTGTAATTAGTAACATCAGGGAGGAAAGGCATCCGTTTAAGGCTACAGTCTTTCAGATTATTCAGTCTGTCCCAACTGTTAAATGCTTCTCCTAGCATGCAGTGAGTCACAGCACACAATGTACCTGTTCGGTCTCAGGACCTGCTCTAAACATGAAAGATATCTGTATGGCTTGATGCCAGGCACCGAGATGCCTATCATTCAGTAAAGTAATTTAAAAATATGTTCTATCACCTGCATCTGCAGTGCCTTAGGAGATGCCATGAGCTACCTTCAAGTTCCACAGCACCTCCCAAAACCCTTCAGCATCACCTTACATAAAACTAGGATGGACCAAAACTGCAAAATTTGGATCTGGACCCAAACTTCTCAAGGCACTTCAGACCACTGTTTCATGTAGGATCCAGTTGATAAAGATCAATGGCGTTTGGATGCCAAGGAAGCTCTGAACTTCCCCAAAGGGTGAGGTGATTTGGAGCAGATGTTCCTGTCTAGGCCCATCTCTAAATGAAACATATTGTTCTCTGATTTTCTTTAAAAAACCCAGCAGCTACAGCTTTAATGAATTTCTTACAAGTGTTCTGTTGACAAAGAAGTAGGATAACAGATCTATCAAATCATTGTGAGTGTCACACCAATTCCCCTCCATTCACAAAACATTAGCTATGTGGTAATTGTGCTAAATTGTGCCCTTAAACTAAACTCAATGCATTCCACGATCTTCCACTAGTACCAAAAAATGGTGTATCAGGAAACAAGGAAAACAAACACGTATTTATAAAAGAAGAAAGACAGCACTGGTGTGGTGGATAAGGTGATTTTTTGACACTGTATTAGTATAGGAGAACAATTGTTATCGTAGAGGTGTCCAGATTGTGGCAGGGTGCTGGCCAGAAGTGCCTGAGCCAGCCCTGCGGGCCCTTTAAGAGGAAGGAAAGCCTCTGCAAACCTCCCTGCAAGAGCAAGCCTAATCAGCCACCTGGACTGCAGAGGGATCAGCCTGATGGGTTGCACCTGGCAGCCTCTCCAGGGGGATAAAAGACTGCCAGGCAAGAAGCCCAGAGTGGTGGTATGGTGGTATGGTAGAGGAGTTGAACTGTAGAGCTGTGAAGGAGCTGTGTATAGAGCTGTGTATAGTAGGTGGTGGGGTTGCATAAGCTGCACTGTGAATAAAGAGCACTGTTGGGAGCCACAGAAGAGAGTCTCCTGCCTGTTTGTGATGGGGGGGGGGGGACGAGAAGGCGATCTGTAACAAGATACATATGAAATAGAAATCAGCAAAAGCAGCTTCTTGTAGGAAGAGATGGAACTGATCAGCAAACATTGTGTCTGGAAGCAAATTTCCCTAGCCTTCAGAAGTACTAGAAGCGGGACTTTGATTTGACTTTATGTCTTCTTGCACAGCCCAATCCAGCTCCCACTGAATTCAAAGAATTACAATTGGAAATGGCTCTAGCCTCGAATGATTCTAATAAAAATAATAATGGCACACATCCTGAGGATATGTTATTCAGTGTTTACTCAGTCAAAATCCTCCTGACTACAGTTAAAGTTTACCTGAGTAAAGACGGAATGAAACACCCAGTAAAACTCATTTCAGCATCTTTAAAACCCTGATTACAAAAACCCTAAACCAATCAACAAAACCCTATCACACTCGATAACGATAATGGATGCCACCATCTACTCCTTGTTGGGATCTTCAGAAGTAGAGCTATGACTCAGCAAAAGTCTTCATGTCATTGGAAGTTTAAGTAAGAACGAAGTAAAAATGTACTAAAGCATGCCAGGATTTGGCCCAATAATAGTAATATTCAGCACCTATATATCATTTTTTCATCTGTAGGTCCAAAAGTATATTGCCACAGTGTGTAGTATCCTTATCCCTACCTTATAGACTGAGAAATTGAGATGCAGAAAGGTAGAGAGGCCTATCCAGGTACTCACAGCCAATCACTGGAAGTGCTGGGAATGTAGGTGCTGAAAAGCCACATTCCCCAAATAACTTTTCTCAGCTGGTAATAAAATTCAGAAAATTGGCATTGTGCATGCACCTTGGTACCACTTTCTGTTGAAAAAATACAGGTAAATTGTGCTATTAGCAAAAATTCCTGGAAAATTCATAAAGCACAAGCCAAAGAAATTCCCAAAAAACAAACTGAAGAAAAAGCTGAGGAAGAGTACAGAGACAGTAGTTTGTGGGAAGAGTTTTCCGAGAACAGTAACATTTTGCTTTCACTTCAAATTGTGTATAACCAGAAATGGAATTGTTAGTGAACATAAATATTATTATTGGGCAAGATCCTGTACTGAAGGCCTTCCTTAATCCAAAATCATCAGATTCCATGCTGTGAGTAAGGGCTGCAGGAGTGAGCCCATGATGAGGGCAATAAATTAAAGCCTGAGAAGCTGTGTGCTATTGCGCATGTAGAGGGCTGTTATTCAGGAGGCTCTTTATGTAAATGTAAGGGGAACACACTTCACTTGGGCCACGTTGAGGGTGTGTGAAGCATACGAGCTTGAATCGATACATTTGTGATGTTGTATTAAGAGGTTTATTTATACACATCATGATTAGCCAATAAAAATTTTTAAAAATAAGTTCAGATATACACGGGTGGTTCATTTCCAAAATATCTGCAATCTTCCTGGCACACTTCAGGCTGGCTCCTGCGCAAAATGGAGGAGGACAAATTAAGTTTCAATGGCCTCTAGACATCACCAGGATAAGTGAAGCATGAACAGCATGACCAGGCAGGTCGCATTTCTTCCCTTGCCAAAATGCTTTGGCTTTATGTATAAAGGCCAAGACGTTTTTTTAAAAAGTCCATAAAGTGAAGACACTGAGGCACCTAAATAAGTGGCCTGAATATCAGAAGGACTGAGAATCCAGCAGCTCCCATCAGGTCAGGTCTGGTTGCTGAATATTTCTGAAACTCAGGCCAGTCATTTACCGGTAGGTGTCTAATTATGGCCATAGGAACCTAAGCTTTAAAGTATCTATTTTAGAGAAAAAATCTTCATTTTAAAATGTTCAATATTATCAGTATTCTTTCCTGCACACAATTACTTACATTTTAAATGACACCCCCCCTTTTAATCCTCAAACCAGTATGTGCTAATTTCTCCCAGTGCATAAAAATGTGTCTCACATCTTGTATGTGGGCAGGGTAATCACCACATGAAGCTATGACATTTCATCCACGATGGAATAAAATTAAAGCCCTGGAGTAAATATACTTCTGCATTAAACTCTGCCTATACTAGCATGCTACCATTGTTCCTAGAGGACCAGTTTCCGCCATTCTTACTCATGTTAATTAGTGCTTTACATCATGAATAGTCCATTGAATTCTAATTCTCTGAGATTACTCATGGGGTAAAAGTACCACATAATGTATGTAACAGTGTCATAATCTGACCCATAGTGCCTGGTGCAACGCCTGCAGAACTCAATGGAAAGACTCCACTGGGTTAGGTCCATAATGAGTAAAACTCATTCACTGACTTCAGTGTGTCTGCTTATATTGGTAAAAATTATCTGATTTAGTAAGGGTTGTAGAACCAGGCTCTAAAATACTTCCAATTCGGATAAAGTATGAAAGCCATATTTAAAAGCACACCAAAGGGAAACCTTTGTAGCATAAACAAAGTGTATGGTGGCATGGTATGAAGTCCTTAATTCCCCTTCATTTGAGAAAACCTGTATTTGGCTCACAAGTGGCGTCACGCAGTCAGCACAAACATGCAGTAATAAAAAGTTTACAGCACACCGACTCTGTGTAATGTCTATAGCCCCCCTTTTGTTTTAAACAGGTGTCATCTGAAGAACAAGTCCTCCTTTTGATGTTTATTGACAGTCTCTCAGCCTCCAAATGAAAACTGGGCTGTTAGGATTAATGAGTTTATTCTGCCATAAATCTCTAGATTACAGGTAAGGTGGTAGGACAATGAAGCTAGTAAATATGGAAGAGAGAAGAGGAAACCAGCTGCTTGAAATATATAAGCCTCTCATTGTGGGACTTACATTACCCAAGTTATTAAATAATAATTATTGGATTGCCACTTTCTATTTTCCAATTAATATTTAGCAAGTAAACTGAATATCAGTTGTTCATATTTTGTGCAGAGGCTTTGAGTTAATTTAATTTCTGGAAGAAATAGTTGTTTCAGTTTCTTCTTTAACCTTTTTTTACATATAGTGCTTATGCCAGAGACATATTATGTTTTACTCATAAGCTTTCAGATCCAGAGCTTTTAGGGTAACACAGAGGCCTGAAATATTTCATTGAACAGATCAGATAGAGCATATGATATCTACTGTAGTTTGATGTAGGTTAATGTAAATGTGCACAGAAGTGTGTGCTATTGTGGTGGTTGTGGTTTGTTTTGTTGGTGTGTGTGTGTGGGGGGGGGGGGGTTTGGTTAAGTTAGGTTAATTCAAAGAAAATACTGTTAGGGCCCAACACAGTGGTCAGTGTAGTTAGTAGGAACCTTTGTGAGAAGGTAAATAAAAGCTGGCTAAACTATCTAATGGAGAAATCTATGGGTTTTCTTCTCTCTTTTTCATCTCTTTAGTTTTAGAGAGAGTTAGTGGCCAAGATTTTCAGAAGTGCCTAGTGTTTTGGGCACTGACCTTGAGACACATAGAATGGGCCTGATTTTTAAAAGGTGGGTTCTCAGCCCTTTCTGAAAATCAGGCCTCCATTTAAATTGTCTCAAGTCAATTACTCCTGTAATTCAGGCATCCAAACCACTAGTCATTTCTGAAAATCGTGGTGTATAGGCATAGGCGTGCGCACAGGGTGTGCCGGGTGTGCCCAGGCTCACCATAATGCAGGGGTGGGCAAATGGCCCCGCTCTCCCAACGCAGCAAGCCACCCAGCACTCCTGGGCTGGAGTGCCCGACTAAGAGCAGCAAACTGCTGGCCCCTCCCTCCCCTGGAGCCATACTGCCGCGCGCGCTCTGAGGGCCGATGCTGTGCACTCCTGCAGGGCAGTGTTTGGCTCTGTGGGGAGGCAGACACACTCCACACTCACCCAGAGCCATGCCACCGCACGCACAGCGCTCTGGGGGGTGGGGTTGCATGTTCCTCTGATGCCACACCACTGCGCGTGCAGCATTCTGATATGCAGGGCTGCCTGATCCCACAGAGCAGCATGTCTGGCTCTGTATGGAGCAAAACATGCTGCTAGGAGCCTCGTGGTAAGGGGCCCGGGGAAAGGGGGTTGGATAAGGGGTGGGGGCAGTCAGGAGATAGGGAGCAGGGTGGGTTGGATAGGGGTGGGAGTCCCGGGGTCTGTTCTAGGGGGACTGTTAGGGGGGGTCTCAGGAGGGGCAGTCAGGGGACAAGGACCAGGGAGGCTTAGATAGGGGGTGGGGTCCTGGGGGCAGTTAGGGGCAGGGGTCCCAGGAGGTGGTAATCAGGGGACAAGGAGTGGGGGGGTTGGAAGTTCTGAGGGGGGCAGTCAGGGGGCAAGAAATAGGAGGGAGTAGATGGGGGCTGGGGCGGGGCTAGTGCGGGGCTCCCTGGGTGCACACCCTAATGAAATCTGCTGTGCTCGCCTATGTGCATAGGGCTGTAGTGATAGAAGTTAAGCTATTCACTGGAAGGCCAGTTCCTGGTCTTGCTTAAATTTCTGGATTCCTCCTTGTCCCAATATACCCCTGGTTCTACCCTTCTAGAATTGCACCTAGGGTTTCTCTCACATTACTTTAGGATTATCATTCGAGTGGGTTCATCAAGCAGACGTTCTTATGTATGCATACTGAACCGTCCTCCTTTCTCTTTGTGCGTCTTTTTACACAAACAGCATACTGCAATGCTACTGACCTTTTGATCTAAGGAGAATAAATTCCACTCTAATGACGTGGGTTTTCCTTTTATGCTGCCTGCCTATGGCACATCTTCTTTCCTCCTCTCACTCCCCACTAACACTGCTTACCGATGTGTTCCAAAGGCCTTTTCTTGATTAGCCCCTGTCACCCTGCTTCCTCCCACTGGAGATGTTTTAAAAATTAAGTTCTTGGGTCTCTCCCATTCTGTTGTAACCCCTTGTGATGAGTCTTCCTTTGCTTTCAATAAAGTTACCAGTAACATGCGGATGTACCGTAAATTATTATTAAGCCACCGTCATTCAATCTGAAAAAAGGTAAGTCTTGCTCTGCCCCTGGGACAAAAATATCACTAGCAGATAAAGCTCCTATAAAGATAACAGGAAAATATTGGTAGATTAGCTGTGAGCTTTGAATCTACAAACAAGACGCAGCTGTCTGAGAAGGGTCAAAGCTGCTGTCTGAGAAGGGTCAAAGCATTGCTGTGAATTCAACAGGCAATGTTCCCAGCTGAAGTCTGCTCTGCACTAGATTACATACAGCCAAACCTGACTGACCAGTTTCTCCCAGCTAATATATTTTACATTTGTGGGCGAGAGGAGGATTTACTCTCCAATGAAAATATGTATGGTAATTAATACTTTACATTTTTAATCTTTAAGGATTTTTTCTATTAATTAACACACTCCCCTACTTTTACACATGAGGGAAACTGAGGTAGGAGAATGGGTGATTGTACAAGGTCACTATAGAGCAAGTGTCGGATCTGGGACTAGAACACAGGAGGAGATTTGGTCCCCCTCCTGTCTTCAAACCATAAGAACATACCATAGAATAATGCAAAGAACAGCAGGGCAGAGGGGTGGTGTTAGTGGAAAGCAGTGTTGCCATGGCAAAGACCTTCCTCACAGCACCTGTGATCTAAATAATGCCCTTAGTAGCAATTGGTAAAGTATAGCTGCCTTTTTCTTGCTTGGTTTGGAAGTGAATTGTTGTTACAGGGGAAGGAAACCAGACTCTTGGAACCTGCTCCTCCCACAAGCATTCATCCTGTGTGGTGGGAAGAAAAGAAAGGAGGTGTGAGGTAAAGCAGTGGGGAAAGTAACCCCAGATATTGGCAGAGGAAAACAGAGAAAGGGAATAAGACGAAAGAACACCCAACAACAACACAGAAGAAAGGAGCTGTGAAAAATAATTTGAGGCTTTTGAGAAGAGCTTTATTGCATATTAATTTGTTCCACATTGAGCATAAACCTAGTACTGTACAAGACAAAAGTTTGGGGGAGAGGCTGCAGATAGAAATACCTGGGGGAAGCTTGTTCTCTGTTTAGTGAGGTGCCTAGTGATGCAATAGGGAAAAACACTGCCTGTATACACTTTGTTTTGCACTGAACCTAAGTAAAAATCATTGAAGAAAAGTTGAGATTCCAGTGTGTTTGTGCTCTCTACACCCGCCCACTGTTCTCTCCTATCTTCATTTTCTCCAGCAGCAATAAAATACATAAAACAAAGAAAAGAACTTTAAGAAACACAAATAGTCCATTTTAGAGCTAACACTTTTGACTGGGTTGTTTCATGTTATTTAAAAATACCTGCAAACTTTTAGGGACAAAATTAGAAAGGCCAAGGCACAAAACAAGATTAAACTAGCTAGGGATACAAAGGGCAACAAGTAAAATTTTAACAAATACATTAGAATCAAGAGGAACACCAAATATGGGGTAGGCCCATTACTCAATGAGGAGGTAGAAGAAAATTTCAGAAAATGCAGCAATGTGTTAAATGCCTTTTTTTAATTTCAGTTTTCACCAAAAAGGTTTGCAGTGACTGGACAACATACATAGTGAATACCAGTGAAAATGAGGTAGCATATGAGGATAAAATAGGGAAGAACAAGAATTACTCAGACAAGTTAGAGGTCTTCAAGTTGGCAGGGCCTGACAAAATATACTCCAGAATTTAGGGAACTGGCTGAAGAAATCTCTGAGTTATTAGCAATGATCTTTGAGAACTTGTGGGGTAGGGGAGAGAGACCAAAGAACTGGAAAAGGGCAAATATAGTACCTATCTATAAAAAATGGGAAGAAGGAAAACCCAGGGAATTATAGACCAGTCAGTTTAACTTTGGTACCCAGAAAGATAATGGAGCAAATAATCAAACATCAGTTTGTAAGCACCCACAAGATAAGAAGGTGATAAGTAAAAGACAACATGGATTTGGCAAGAACAAATCATGTCAAACTAACCAAATAGTCTTTTTTGACTGGGTTACGCACCCTGTAGGTAGGATTGATGTGGGATAGTAGATGTGATGCATCTCAACTTTAGTTAGGTTTTTGTTACTGTCTCAGATGACTGTTTTAAAAGCAAACCATAGAAATATACTTTAGACAAACATTCTATAAAGTGGGTGAACAACTGGTTAGCAAACTGTACTCAGAGGGTAATTATCAATGGTTCATAGTCAAGCAGGAAGGATTTATCAAACGGGGCCCCACAAGGATCTGTCCTGGGTCTGCTTCTGTTCAGTATCTTCATAAATGGCTCAGATAATGACATAAAAAGTATGCTTATAACGTTTGCATCTGATACCACGCTGATAAGAGTTGCAGGTGCTTTGGAGGACAGGATTAGAATTCAAAAGGATCCTGACAAACTGGAGAAATGCTCTGAAATAACTGGCATAAAATTCAATAAGAACAAATGCAGAGTACATACAGTAAAACCTCGATTTAACGGACCTCGATTTAACGGACTTCGGATGCAACGGACAAAATTTCTGATAAATATCAGACCGCGACCCCTCCCTGCTGCAGCCCCGGTCCCCTTCCCTGGTGGCCGTCTGCTGGCTCCCAGCTGCCGCCCCGGTCCCGGCAGAAGGTGGGCTGGCTCCTGGCTCCCAGCTGCCATGGCTCCCGGCTTCTGCCCGGGTCCCAGCAGCGGGCAGGCTGGCTGCCAGCTCCCGGGACCCAGGTGGGCTGGCTGCCACCCGGGTCCCGGCAGCGGGCGGGCTGCTCCGACAGCTTGTTTGCTTTTTTTTATTAAATAACGGACTTTTTGATTTAACGGACACCCCCTTGCCCGAATTAGTCCGTTAAATGGAGGTTTTACTGTACTTAGTAAGGAATAATTTGTTCACAAATACAAAAAGGGAAATGATTGCCTAGGCAGATGTACTGCAGAAAAGGATCTAGGGGTTATGGTGGATCACAAACTAAATGAGAGTCAACAATGTAATATTGTTGCAAACAAAGTGATCATTCTGGGATGTATTAGCAGAAGTGTTGTAACCAAGACATGAGAAATAATTCTTCCACTCTACTCAGCACTGATAAAGTTTAAGTTGCATGATATGTCCAGTTCTGGGCACCTTACTTTGGGAAAAATATGAGAGTCAACAATGTAATATTGTTGCAAAAAAGTCTAGAGATGAGCAACAAAATTATTTAAAGATCTAGAAATGTGTCCTACAAGGTAAGATTGAAAAAAAATGGGGTTGTTTAGTATGGAGAAGAGAAGACTGGGTGTGGGAATGATAACAGTCCAAATATATAAAATGTTGTTATAAAGAGGAAGGTGACAAATTGTTCCCCTTAATCACGGAGGAAAAGACAAGAAGCAATGGCTTAAATTGCAGCAAGGGAGATTAGGATCACCATTGGGAAAATCTTCGTAACGGTCCAGGTAGTTAAGCAATGGAACAATTACCTAGGGAAGTTGTTGAATCTTTGTCATTGGAGGTTTTTAAGAGCAGGTTAGACAAACACCTGTCAGGGATGGTCTAGATAATACTCAGTCCTGCCTCAGTGCAGGGAATTGGTGTCGATGAACTATCGAGGTCCTTTCCTGTCCTACATTTCAATTATTTCTACGCTTCCTTCCCAATTTTCCTCCAATGCTTGCACAACATTGCTGCTCTTGGCAATGTCTTTCTGTAGCAACCATGACATCTGGAAGGTAAGAAAAGTTCCCTTGGGAAATGCTCAAAGCAACTGACTCCGAAGGCTATAGCTCCCCTTTGTCCTTCAGCTCTACCATTATGGAGATATCATATAGTGCTGCAAACATAGACAATTATCAAATAAATCGTGAGGTGACTAAAGCCCCAATACGACATCCAAAACCACAGGTTTCCACCAGTGACTTGAGCTAAAGGAGAACTCTTATTGCAGACACTAGAAGTGGCTTCTCTCTGTGGGCCAGCTCCTATATATCTAATTATCAGCCTGAATCATCATATCTGAGCACCTCACAAACCTCAATTTATCATTTCAACACCTCTGAGTCAAGGAAGTGTTATCCCCAATTTACAAATGGAGAACCAAGGCATGGAGAAAGCAAATTGCCCAAAGTCACCCAGGAAGTCTACTGCGGACCTGGGAACCCGGCCCAGATCTCATAAGCCCCGAACCCACCTCCTTTACAGCAACGCCATCCTCACTAAATGGCTGCTGTAGTTGTAAAAATGACCAATCCTGCTTGCACCGTGTTTTAAAAACGCCACTCTCTACAGACATGTGGTCAAATGTATCCGTTTTTTCCCTCTCATTGCTAAGTGTTACTGTCATCATTTCTGTGGCTGAAAGTGTTAACCACTTCTCCCATTTATGGCTCCCTTTATGTTTTTTTTTTCCTCCATGAAGTTCTGTTTGGTCTGTTTTCAGCCCTTTCTCAAGTATTAATTTTCTCAACATTTTTTGAGATTTCTACCCTCATGTCCCTAAAAGAGTCCATTAAAAAAAAAAAGCTATGAAGTTACATCTCAGAAAAGGAACAATGTCTTTCAGCTAACTGGAATGTGCATTTCAACTGGCTGGAACCCAGGAGCAACTGAAGAAGGTTAAAAACTCTTAAGGAAACAAGAGCATCAAAAGACACACACATTAATTTTGCTCTCAGGCTGTGGTTTGACAATTACATTAGCTCCAGCCGTTTGAGAATCTCTGATGTGTTTCCTTTGTTTCTGCCTTTCATCCTGTGGAACCTCTTGGTGTTTTAATCCTATTGTCTCAGAATTTGAAAACCAAAGTCACTCTTGTTGGTCTGAATATCATTTGAACAGCAGTAACAAGATCTCCTAAGATTACAAAATTGCCATGCCACATACAAAATGAGAGTACTTAAAACCCTTAAGAGAGAGGTGAGGAAGGGACCAGAATTATACCTTATTTAAAATTCTAAAAGGTTATCCATTTTGTTGAAATTTAGAATTTTAGATACATCCAAAATTTAGATAGATCTTAACTGTATACCTCTAATAGGAACCCTAATAGATGTTATGACTGACTCTTTATTTGGAAAAGTGTATCCAAATCTGAAATTCCCAAACTTTGCCCAAATTCAAACTTGCTAACCACAACCTGCCTCAGTTCTATTACAGCCCTTTTTTCTTGATTAAATGAAACTTTCAAACCCATCTTTAAGTATGCTGACGTAATGCACAACATGCCATTCTGAGAAATGTAGTATACCTGCTCTCTCCCTCTTTGTTAGAATTTGTAGTCAAACATTAATCCTGTCCACTGTTTGTAGTAATGATTACATATAAGCATCATTAAACACAGGTCGTCTGCTGGGGACGACTGCACCAGTCAGAATGACCACAGGTGGTGGCGTCGCACCAGGCATTGTGTAGTGAATTTCCCAGAACTGGATCAATCCTGCAAATCCATGAATCTTGGGGAAGCCCATGGGTTGTGTCAGGTAGGGACAGAGCATGCCCTTGAGCACAGTGTGCCAGGGGTGTTTTTGTCCATCCCAGAGACATGACCAAAAGGCGCAATGCAGCTTTTGACTATAATGAACAATTGACGGAAACCATGACGATGGATGCATGGACCACACAGGGAAAAAGAAGAGCTAGATCCTCGTAGATCTCAGTCAAACCATCAGAAACCAATGGCACCTGATGGAACAGTTCTTGGAAAGGGGGAGGGTGTCCCTGAAAAAAAACCTCTCTACATCTCCTCATTCCTCAGGGGGAAGGGTGAAACAAAGGGGTGACCAGCCATGACAAACCATGACAAGAGCACCCGGGTTAAAGCCCTTACTATTACCAACCCCAAGTGTTCTTCACACTTAGGATGGGCACGAACCAAACACCGTTTAAGGAAAGCATAGGCCCAGTGACCACAGCTTCTGGAAAATCCAAAATTTTGAGGCACATTCCATGTAGCCAGATGGAATCTGTTAATACTGGATGGCACTGAGTTCAAGATACCATTCATAAAATAACTCATTCATTACAAAGGCCCACCTGCCACTCTGCAAACAAGTGATTGTGGAAGATGAAACCTTCCTCCATTCTGATGCTCCACACCAAACTCAAGGTGTGTCACGTGTTATCAGAAAACCTTTAGCACAGACTTTAAACACGTTGATCCCCATTTCTACCTGCTTACCCTATGCTCAACTCCAACATCATCTTAGACACTAATTTGTTGTTTTGGCTTGCACACCAACAGAAAAGGCCACATCTGTAGAAAAGGATGCATTCGAAGATGAGTTAGCATTAAAAATTCTGTCACCTCTGCCCCATGACACACTGCTAGTGCTCAGAGATTGCAGTGCCATGACTGGCTGTGACTGAACTGGATATGAAATCATGATAGGTCCCTTTGGTTTCGGTTTCTCAAATGATATCAGCACTTGGCTTTTGATGTACGCCACCAAGGACTCATCTGTTATGGGCTCCTGATTTAAGCACCTTAACAATGATTGCTGGACCTGGATTTCAAACTGTGGTCATGCCAGGAAGAAAATGGACCACATCATAGTCAGAAATCACTCCACAGTGAAATCTCACTGGTCTTTGGTGGCACAGAAACACCAGCAAACTAAAAGTCATTCAGCTCTTATTGCATTTTCCCACTCCTCAAAAACTGGATGTTCACCAATACTACAATTATATATAAGGCTGGATTTTTTTAAACCATGGAATTAATGGATGTTATAGCTCCTGGCTCTTTATTTTGTTTTGTTTTTAAATATCCCTGGGTTTTCCCCTGCAGGTGGGGCATCATGTTAAATAGTTTAACCATTTTCAATTAGAACCTTGATGGCTGCCAAGTTGAACCTTGGGTTGGAAGGGAGTCTCTGAGGGAGCAGGAACTCAGAAAAAAAATACAGTGAAACATATAAAAATAAGCCACTGCGCAAAAGGGTCAGATTATACACCCATTGAAGTCAATAGCCATTTTGACTTCAATAGGAGCAGGCCCTCACTTGGAGTTTTAGTCCCACCAAATGTGACTAGCTTTCTAGTAAGATGACATTTAAAAAAAAATGATGAACTAGACTGGGTTTGACAAGTTTGGCTCTAAGGCAACTGCCATATTCAGAGCTACCCAATCTCAACACACATTTTTTGCATTAAAATGGGGATGGGAGTAGCTTACTTGGAGTACGAAACAATGTCTCTGACACCTTATATATATATATATATAGTCATGTGTCAGACATCATTATATATTTTTTCTAGGCCTTCTGACATTCTCTCTTCAAGCACTTGGTGACTTTTCCTAAAAATACACCAGGCTAAACCTGCCACCCTAACACCATCTTTGACATCCTGCGCTGCTCAAGGATCTCCCTGTAATTTCAACTGGAGGCATCACTCCCTGCAACTGTAGGTAAGATCCCAGCTGAAATTGGGGAATCAATATTGAGGAAACTGAGACACCACTGTTGGGTTTTTTGCTGTAGTCAAGACTTCCTCTGAAAGTGTGGGAACAGAAGCAATTAAGGAGTACTGCAGAATATGTGATTCCTTCGCAGTCTAGGAAAAGCCCAAGGTATATGTACAGTAGTTATGAGGCTGCTCCCTATAGTTGATTCCTTTTCAGAGAGTAGCCATGGATAACGGAGGAAACCTCAGTCAAGTGACCCTAACTTGCAGACCACATAAAGGCTGTCAGGGAGAGGAATTGGTCTTGGGAAGGAACATAAGGCTATCCCAAAGAGGGAAGATAGGTTGCTCATGTAGACACAGCTGCAGAGTAGACACTGACACTGAGTGACTGAAATCAGGAGTTACAGCTTGGTTAAGACCAGCTTTGCATGTGGTGAGACCCTTGGCTACCCCCCCCCTCTTTTTTTTCCCTTTTTTTTTGAAGCAAGGGTGGACTAAAGTGAGGCCACATGCTCATTGACTTCTTTGCACATTAGATGGTACTTTAGGAGTACTGCCAGCAAAAAAACCACAGGATCACAAAAGAGGATCACTGAAGGGGGTGACTGGACAAAATATTGTGCATTAGGCCCACAGGCACCCAGCCAGTTCCCCTGGGAATGTACTGCTGGGACTCAGCGGTGAGGCAGTTTTGACTTGACATGGATGGAGGGCAGCAAGAGAATGGGCCATGAGACCCAGAGTTTGGATCGGTGAGTATTGGGCCCAAAGGCAAGCAGCCAGTTCCTCTGTTAGTTCACAGGTAGGCCTCAATGGTGAGGTGAATGGCATGGAAAGAGGTGCATGCTCTAAAGTCAGCTAATGCCCCTCTCTGGCAGCCAGGAACCAGCCACCTGAAATGATTATTGTACACCAGGGTGAAAACTGTGGGATTTTGTAATGGAGGTTGATGTAATCATGAGGGCACAGAGAGATTTAGGGCAGAACCAGGACCTTTTCCAGCAGGTGACTGTAAACTGGTCTGATATACTACAGCAGAAGGTATGGGGCTCAGCCCCTCATTCAGGGACGAGGGGGTATACCTGTCTGACCAAGCAGTGTATTTATTTCTGACTGACCTTAGGATGGGAATAGTTAAATATCTGGGAACCTTGCTGGGTGTGAGGCTGCCAAGCTACCTGCTGGAGTCTCCTTAGGGCAGGTGTCCCATGCAAGTACTCATTCTCTAGGGGATCCAGTTCCCAGATAAGCCAGAGCTGAAAGTGGACTTAGGAGGAAGGTATCTCTTAAAGGAACTGGGGAACCTGGATTGAGTATAATGTCTGGTAGAGTGAGGAGACAATCACCTTGCCCTGTATATGGGTCTGAAATTTTGAGTTGAATCCATACCTGTCTGATACAGAATGCAGCCCATCAGTCATCCTTGGTGTTTTGTGGGTGATGAAGGGGAAAAAATGTAACTCCATTGCTCATATGTTATAGCATAGAGGATTTCATGTCAATGTCTAACTTAATTCAGGATTTGATAGATTCTTATATCCTAGCTTTATTTAAATTGTCAGTTGAGAGTGATGCAACCTGAAAACATTATTAACATGGCCTTCCATAAATTATGTGAAGAGGAAGAATATGTTATTTTGTATCCTGTCAGAATTATATGACCATGTTTTCAAATGCTAAATAGGAAGGGGTAAAATTTATAAATGTGAAGGGGACATAGTTATGCTAAACACCTGGACTCCTCTTTTTATTCAATACTATGAATGCATGTTGATACATCTTATCTGATAAGAGTGTTAACTTGTTGACATTTCAGGTGATTAAATTGCTCAGCAAAGCAGTTCTGGTACCTAGAATGTGATTGATACAACACCTATCTGATAAGATGTACCCATAACTATTTTAGATTAATTCATCATAAATCTGCAGGTCTTCCCATTTTAGTTTGAAGACAAACTACTCTACAGTACATATCAAAATGAAAAATGAAGATGGGTCATTAGGTTCTCACACTCTCTCTGTTCTCTGGGGACTTTTTGCTTCTCAGAATATAGAACTGCTCATTTGACACTTTTTGTTATTCTTGTTAAATGAAAGTGCATTTAGTTTTTTCTAAAAAGGTCCCTAGAAACTGGAGAGACAAGGTGAATGAGATAGTATCTTTGATTGGATCAACTTCTATTGGTGAGAAAGACAAGCTTTTGAGCTAACACCAAGAGCTCTGGAAACAGAAGCGGAGTCAATTTTGGCTTGGTAGTGACAATCTTCAGGCTGACTGGAGCATATTATACCAAAACGTATTTTCAGGAATGAACTTTCCACCAATTTTTAATGACATACCAAGAGGTAGTTGTCTGAATCTAAATTTGCAAAACATATAAATCACTCACTTTTTGGGATCTTTTTGTTCTCTATTTAAAAAACATCTATGGAAAAGAGGAAATGTAGTACAAAACCCATTTCATAGAAGTCCTTATGATCATACCTGTAAGCCCCACAAATTTGGTGTTCTCTTGCTTTAAGTTTTGAAAACTATTCACTTCAGAAATAAAGTATTCTGGAACAGAGGCTGGAGCATTATTCACACTAAAAAAGTGAACCCTTCAACTTTTTAAGTGTCTTGTATAAATAATTTGTGTCCCCCTCATTTCAGGTCTTTGTTGGGTCTTGTCGGATTGCAACATATAGTTATGACTGAGAATTCCAGTGCACAAAAAAATCAAGAAATTCAAACTTACTGGTCCCACAGCAATGACGAAACCCTATATATATTGTTTCCCATTGTTTGAATATATTAAAGTCTGAATTAACAACACACACAAACAATAAAAATACCTTAGAACATAAGTGGAACAGAACCCAGTTATCTTTTCCATGGGACATTATAATTGAATTTCCTGGTTTTTCTGTGTTTACATTTTTCGCCAGAATGTGAAAGCTTTTGGCTATGAATGTATGATTGTGTAAAGCCTTTTTGTTTACATTGCTGTGACAGGGGTGCTCAAACTGCTGCTCTTAGGAATGTCAGTATAAGTGAATTCCAGGTTTGTTGCCATATCTTGAATGACATAGAGAATTAGTTCCACAAAGGTAATGATCAGGGTTGTGAAACATTTGGGCCAGAATTTACAGACACGTGAGTTGGTTAAAATGGCAGTTTAAGTGCCTAAAAGCCATTTTGTGCAGTTTTATGCTCTTAAAAAAATGGATAGACCCAAGAGAGTATTGCCCCATTCTTCTCACAGCTGTATTAGGGCTACCTGGAGCTTGGTCCTGTGCAGAGGGGTTGAGCTGGGAGCAAGTGGGTGAGAAAGAGGAATATTACTAGGGTGACCAGACAGCAAGTGTGAAAAATCGGGACAAGGAGTGGGGAGTAATAAGAAAAAGCCCCAGATATTGGGACTGTCCCTATAAAATCAGGACATCTGGTCACCCGAAATATTACACTGGGGAATAGGTGGAGCTTTGGCTAGGTTTCTTTCTCCCCCACATACCAACCTGCAAAGGTGGATGGACATAAAGAGATAAGTAATCTGCCTTTTCAAGGACTGCAGTAAGTTACTTTTCCCTGAAGCAAGAGGGGAGTGTGAGAAGAACTGTAACCCTCTGAAGTTGAAGGCTAAGAGCCAAAAGTGCAATCTAGCCCCAAAGGCTGGATGAATGTTTATAGGAGACTGGATTAACTAAAAAGATTCTAACTGATCAAAGATTAAATGTTTCTTCCAAACTAAAGTCAGATTCTAATAATCCCATTGACAATGAGTAACACTTACTCATGTGAATATGTATGACATGAGTATACAAGAGCAGTGAGCCTCAGTAGTGACCAACATAAATATTTTACAGACCAAAAAAGCAACATATCGCCTAACACTTTGAGAGTTTTTATGCAGCAATGTTACTTTAAATTGTTTTACATGACGATCAGGGCACATCATATTTGGAAGGAAGTTTACTTTTGCAAGCTGTAGAATGTGATAGGGTGTTTTTTACTAAATCATAAATCTGTTGACTTTTGTGGAGGTTTTTGGAAAACATGAAACAAGCAATTGTTTCAGTGAGGGATTTGCTGAAGAATGGCTGATTGCTATCTTGGAAGTATTTGTTTGACTAAACAAGTGGGCCGGAACAGTTTGTGGATAGTTATTTCATGGGGAAAATATCTGGTTGGATCATCCTCCCCTACATATGTATCCCAACACTTGTTGGTACCCTACTGAATTGCAACACCAACAATCACTCAAAGTTTATTCACCTCAAAAGGCCTGATTCACCATTGCCCTAGGCCCCATTACACCACTTTGGCAGCATAAAGAGGCCTTAAATGGTTCCCTGGAAATGGCGTCTTGTGAATATCTCCTGGGCATATGGCCTCCCATGTTGGTGAAGAGCTTTTATAAGGGCTCTATGCCCACTCTCCTGAACAATGGCACAGATCAGAGGTCTGGCTGGTGTCCATGGCATTACAGCTTTGCCCTGACTCCCATGGATCATAAGGGTCTGAGGGAAGCTGATAGTTAAGTCAGAGCAGCTCTAAGGTTCCAGTCCTGAAGGGAAAGCCTTATATAAAAGGAGGAGGGAGTCATACTTGGAAGCAAAGGAGTCTGTGGCCTTGACCGGACATCAGGTTAAAGGGGCAGGCAGAAATTGTAGGAAAATAATGTGGCATTATATTTCTATTGAAGGGATCTTACTCCAGTGCCATATAGAACTAGATATCTCACCTGGGATGAAATTACCCCGATGCAGAGAACCCAGGTACAAGGCCTATGAATAGGGCCCTCCCAATTTCACAGCTGTGAAAAAGGTGTCAGAGTGTGAAATAAGCCCTTCCCTGTGAAATCCAATGTCCCCTTGTTCCTAGGAACCCTCCAGCACAAGGGCTCCTAGTTCTGGCTGGGCAAGGACAGGACTTGTCCATCTCCTGCAGAGCTGCTGGGGGGGGGGGAGGGGGTGATCAGACCCTCCTCCACTTTTGGGAATCTGCGGTTGCTGTTTGTGACCCCCCTCCCCCACAACCTCCTTTGGATAGGGACCCCTGTGGTTACAACACTGTGAAATTTTAGATTTAAACATCTGAAAACATTAAATTTACCAATTTTCAAATCCCATGGCCATGAAATTGACCATAATGGACTGTGAATTTGGTAGGGCCCTACCTGTGAACCACTTAAATCCCACTTACACCCTATGGGAGGGGGTGAATTTCACCCTCTTTGAAGTGATCATATATTTAACTGATCTGCATAAATAATACTTCATCTGCCCTTATGTAGCATTTTACATCCGAGGATCTCAATGTGCTTTGCAAACATCAGTTTGGCTTTACAGCAGCTATGAAATACGAGACTTTTCATACCCGTTTTATAGACAGCAAAATGAAACAAGGAGAGATTATTCAATTTGAGCAAAGTCATCCTGAACCCTCCACAAGAGCTCAAGTGCAGCTGGGTAAGAGATTGTGGGAATAAGGAAAACAAGGGAGAGCCAGTTCAGCATGTCTGGATTCTTCTTCTCCCAGACTACCTGCTGTGTAAACTCTTCAGTCCTCTAAGAGCCATCATGGTCAGGGAAACCATCCTTTCAAGAGACCCATGGGGATAAGAGTGAGAAAGGCAAGGGATAGCAATATGAATTTTTCTTGTTTGCTACAGATCTTATGTTAAGGGAACAGAATCCCTCATTCTTATATACCTCAATGGAAGAATGAGTAGGAACTTCCACAAGTTTCAACTCACAGCTCCCTCTTCCCTATACAGATAATTCTGTATAGAGGAAAATAGGATCCTACATGTGATCCTTAGCTGTACAGTATATTAATCTCGGTAACCCATATTACCTGGTACTTGCTAAACAGATATAAAACCATGGCTTCCTTAGATGCAAATAAATTCACACTTACCAGTTACTTACAAATAAAATTTTAGAACCTGACTAGAAAAATACAGAGCACTTTCAATTTTTAGGTCTAACAATTAATTCAAATAAGATGCATTATGTATAAGTTATTTTATACACTACCACAATAATACTCATAGTTGATCGAACTAATTTAGAAGTGACCCAAATCTTTACCCACAATTTATAACTGCTATAAACTGGCAACGTTAGTAGTCTGATGGAAAGTATGAAACAATTGAATGTTTTTGTTAAAAACATTTGAATGATATATTTTTCATTTCTTTTAAACAATCATGGCTATAAATTTCTTCCAGGAGACATCATTTCCCACACAGTACAGGAATTACCTCTGGGACTTCATTTTTCTCAAGACAAAACATGAATTCTTTTGTAGTCTATGTGAATATCTGTTTGTGTGAAACATGTATAGTGCAATAGATTGTTAAGACTCATGCAGTCTGAGAATAATAGGCGGAAGTTCTCACTGCTTCACTACAGGGGTAGCTTTCTAAAACAGAGTAAACCTATTGCAACTAAAGGCATTGCAACTAATTGCCCATATTTCACCAATTATTTTTTCAAATTGGTTCCCCACATATCTATGCAAAAGAAAATATGAGGTGATGTGGCAACCTAAATTCTGAAATGAAGGATCCTGAATGGTAAATGGATGGTTTATGACTAGGGAAGGAGATTTTAGTTTACACAGTACATTTCAATTTACATGTATTTCAGTATAGGGATGCCACAGATTTCTTCCTTTAAAATTTAAACCAGCATGAAGATCAGGTTTGCTAATAAATGAATAGCAAACTGTTTGACCAACTTTTTTATGCACAAGATGCTAATTATAGAAAGAAGGCATAATCTTGGGGTAAAAACACTGATCAAGGCCACAGGGTTCAGTTCCTAGTAGGGTATGTCTACATAGCAATCAGCAGTGAGTCTCAAAGCCTGGGCTGAAAGACTCCAGATTGTGGGGTCATGCCACTATGCTAAATACAGCTCTGTAGATGTTGTAGCTTGAGCTCTGAATCCATCTACACAACTGTTTTTAACATGGTAGCATGAGTGAGGTACTGTGGATCCTGACTCTGAGACTTGTTCACCCTGGGTCTCCATGCCTCAGTCCTCCATGTGAAAAACAGAGATCCCAATACTTCCTTCCACCCATCCTTTGTCTGTCTTTGGTCTTGTCTGTGTAGATCAGAGGTGGGCAAACTATGGCCCATTGGCCACATCCAGCCCACAGGATTGTCCTGCCCAGACCCTGGGCTCCTGGCCAGGGAGGCTAGTCCCTGGCCCCTCCTCTATTGTCCCCCTTCCCCGCAGCCTCATCTTGCCACGCTGCCAGTGCTCTGACCCACCGCTCCTTCCAAGCAGCACAGTGGCGTGGTTGTGAGCTCCTGCTGCTCTGAGCAGCATGGTTGGGGGGGGGGGATTGGGAGTTGGATATGGGGCAGGGGGTTCCGGGAGCAGTCAGGGGACAGGGAGCAGGGAGGATTGGATGCATAGGAGTCCTGGGGTGGTTGTCAGGGGGAGGAGGTGTGGATCGGGTTGGGGCAATCAGGGGACAAGGAGCAGGGAGGGTTCGATGGGTCTGGAATTCTGAGGGGGGCAGGAAGTGGGAGGGAGCGCATAGGGGGTGGGGCCAGGCTATTTGGGGAGGCACAGCCTTCCCTACCTGCCCCCCATACAGTTTCGCAACACCGATGTGGCTCTCAGGCCAAAAGGTTTGTCCACCCCGATGTAGATTGTAAGAAAGAATTGTCTTTAACTATGTCTAGATACCAAACCTCTGTTCCTCTTTTCTAAATTGTAGCATAATAATCGAGAGAGGTAAACTACTTTAGAAAGAAATTACATCCAGACAGACTGAAGATGTGCGATGAATCTGTTCTTAAATGCAGAGGATGTGGCAATCAAGAGAACAATAGCACAGACAGATCAAAAGAATCGCCAAATAGCTGGCCAAAAATAAAACTGTTCAAAAAAATTTTGATAGAACATTTTTCCATTTAAATACTCAAAATCAAAATGTTTCATGAGAATGTGTTGATTTTGACAAAGTTTCAACAGGAAAAAGTCAACATGAACTGTTTTGACTTTCTCTTTCTGTTACCATAATGTCAAAACATTTCATTTTGATAAGGTAAAATGTTTTGCTTTGACTTTATCATTTCAAATTTACTTTGTTTGGACTTTTATATTACTATATATTACATTATAATTATTTAATTTATTTAATTATATTACATTATAATACTAATAATAGATAATGCTGGTTAGGAGTGTGATTGCAACATTTCTATACTGGAAAAAGTCCTATTCTAGATATAGTTATCATCATAGAAGTACTTTTGCCGCTATAGCTCATTTCATTCTGTGAACTGGTATAAGCTATACTGACAAAAGCACTTTTTTGCTGGTATAAGTTGCACCTATACTACACTATCCTTCCTGGCAGTGCAGACCTGGTCTTATCTAATACAGCGTGTTGATTTTGTTTCAAATAATTTTGTCTCACTACTTTTAATTAGTTTAAATCACTTTAATAATCTAATTTTATGGGTCACACTGTTATGTGTGTGTAAATTTCACCCAGTACTATCTCTGAGGAGAAAGAGCACCCAAGAAATGTCAGAGAGGGGCCTAAAAGGTTAAGAGTTGTGGAACTTCTGGGGGGAAGAGGTGGTGTGAGGGCGGGGCCTCAGGAGGAAGAGGTTGGCCAAAGGCAGGATGTTGGGTAAAGGGGCCTCAGAGGTAGGGGCGGCACAGTGGGTGGGGCTATGGTTCGGCCATCGGTGCCCCCCCCCCTCCACTTTTAGGGAGCTTCCATCATCCCTGTGTCAGAGTTCAGACTGCATCCCAAGTCGGAACATCTACACTGCTATTTTTAGCCCCACAGCCCGCACCCCAAGAGTCCAAGTCAGCTGAGCTGGGCTCTGAGATTCAGCGCTATGCGTTCTTTTCATCGGAGTGTAGACATACCTTCTGAGTCACTTACTGATCGTTTATCAAAGGATAAGGTGACTTTAAGGATTATCAACATGATCCCTGGCTTCAAACCCATCAGCATGGTGGGGCTAAATCCAACTCCCTTAAAGGGCCAGCCAACCCTGTGATAAAGTCCATTTCAAATAGACATGGTTATTAATTTTTTGATGGAACATTTTTTCAACTAGAAATTGCTAATGTATTGAAATGGAAAGATTTTGCAAAAAGCTTACCAATTCAATTTTTGTCAGTAAGGTTTCTAGGTTCAGAAAGCAATTTGAGGCCAAAACCAGAGACTGAACCCATTCCAGCACAGCCACATGAGTAGAGCACTCACCTGAGACAGGAGAGACCCAAGTTTAAGCCTTTATTCTGGAATAGAGCATTGAACCTGGATCTCTCACTACTCCAGCTTACAAATTAGTCTGCTAAACATTTAATTATTTATATAAATGGAACAGCAGCAAGAGAAGAGCTAGAGTGAGAAAAGAAAGACGGACTCAAATATGACCCTGGTTCTAGTTCCTGCTCTAAATCAGTCTTGAACATGCATCTTACACATTGCAGGTGACTGCCATAACCACTGGGCTATTGGCTATTCTGTGCTGTATTTTTCTCTCACGGCTTTTTGCAAAAAAATTCAAAAGATCTTGGCTTCATTTCACATTAGAACAAAATCAAATGTTGAAATCTCAACATGTTTTGCAAAATGGAAATATAGTTTTTTGGCCAGCCCTAAGTCAACTGAGATAAAGTCAACTTTGAAATTTTTCATAAAACCACCTTCCTGCATGTTGACCAGCTTCAGGAAGAAGTAAGGAACGGAGAGTTAAAGATTAGACCAGGGGTTCTCAAACTTCATTGCACTGTGACCCCCCTTTTGACAACAAAAAAAGACTACACGACCCCAGGAGCGAGGACTGAAGCCTGAGCCTGCCTGAGCCCCACCACCCTGATCTGGGAGGCCAAAGTTGAAGCCCAAGGGCTTCAGTCCCAGGCAGGGGGCCTGTAATGCGAGCTCTGAAGCTCTCAGGCTTCAGCTCCAGGCCATGGGGCTCGGGCTTTGATCCCAGGTGATGTGGCTTGGGCTTCGCCTTTGGGCCTAAGGACAGGGCCGGCGCAAGCACTAGGCAACCTAGGCAGTCGCCTAGGGTGGCACGATTTGTGGGGTGGCATTTTGCCACCATCGGTGGCATTTTGGCAGCAGTCCCCCCCCCCCCCCCGCCCCCCCGGCTGGCAAACCATGGGGGGGCATCCATATTTGGGACGGCCCCTCTTCCCTCCTCAGTGGCATTTTGGTGGCCATACCTGTTCCTCCCAGGGCCAGTGAACTGCCTCAGGGGTGGCGCTCCTCCCCTGCCCCCCTCCTAGGGCGGCAAAAAGGCTGATGCCGTCAATGCCTAAGGAAGTCTAAGCCAGCTCTGGCGACCCCATTAAAATGGGGTCACAACCCACTTTGGGGCCCCAACCCTCAGTCTGAGAACTGCTGGATTAGATTATCCTTAGATTTAGGGTCTTTCTGGGCTCAACTACTACTGGATACCATAACGATTCCTATAAAGACCTTTTGCCATCTACATCT
Organism: Sternotherus odoratus; assembly: GCA_032164245.1. NCBI lineage: Eukaryota > Metazoa > Chordata > Testudines > Kinosternidae > Sternotherus > Sternotherus odoratus. The sequence goes on along the minus strand of JAVMKO010000001.1, from coordinate 100,629,836 downwards.
AGTCAGAAGACTATGTTCTGTCCTATAGACTCAGACTTGGCCATGGTGATCCATATATGACAGGACATTTATAATCTCTAGTTTTGATTACTTCAATTTTACATTCACAGGAATTAAGCCACCAACCCTCAGAAGTTGGTTCAGGATGCAGTAATCTACCAGCTTAGAAGCGCAAACTTCCTACAGTACCTCATTCTCGTGCTTTGCTTATTACAGTGGCTCGTGTACTGAGTACAAAGTCAGGTTCCAAGTCTTGGTTAGGATTTTCCCCAGAACTGGTCCAAGCTAGATGAGGAAACCAGGCAGTTAATATTTTAAATTTCTCAGACTCCATGGTAATACATAACAGATAGATAGATAGATAGATAGATAGATAGATAGATAGATAGATAGATAGATAGATAGAATTAGGGTGACCAGAGAGCAACTGTGAAAAAACAGGACGGGGATGGGTGGCAATATGTCCCCTTATAAGTCCCAAAAAACTGGTTTGTCCCTTTAAAAACTGGACATCTGGTCACCGTAGATATAATTTAAAAAAATAATCTGACTGGCTCTATGTCTCTAATGAGAACTATGATTTTAGAGTTTCCTCACCACAACATCCCTCCCCCCTCAAAAGGCCCTTTATTGGCATAAATTGTACACCAAGCACACAATTCCCAGTCTGGCCACTAGGTGTTAGTGTCAGATCTTGAGAGGTGATGTTCACCTACTGAACAAGGAATACGGAAAAAGGGTCATCTAATGGCTACAGCTAAAGAAGGGACACTTTACCATCACAACCACTTTCCATATGGTGGCATATTTTGGTTTTAAATCCAACTATGAGGCCATCTAAGCTATTGGCAGGAGTCAGGTTTTGCAGCAGAGCTTCTCAATGACCTTGCTCAAGAGTGGGAGATTATACATACAGCTGTAATTGGTAAGATCACTCACATCAAGTGTCAACTGTGGACTGCATGTTGCAGGGTGGCATGGTACACTCTCTGTTGTTGATCTTGGTCAGCAGATGGCCAAGTGTCTCCAAACTGTATTTCACTTTGTCTATTTTTTTTCTTTCTTATGTGTTCCACTTTATTTGTTCTCTCTTGTTTATATTAAAGGTAAAACATGGAAATTTTAAAAGCATTTGAGAATGTCCTTCGCTTTGAAGTTTCTTGATAAATAGAGCCCAAACAGTTGAGGAAAACACAACAAGCCTCACTAATTGTACTTTAACATTCTGATTGGTCATGCTGATGTGAAAAACTTTGTTATCACCTACCATACTCAGATAAAAACTTTCCCAGGACATTGCAGCAATAAAGAATTACAGAAATGATGAAGGCATGGCCATAAATCCTGACAGAGAACAACAATGTGCCCCGTTACTACAGACTATCACAAATGAACTGTCGAAACAACTATATTATAAACCCCAGCTCTGTCACACATACTTTTAAGATGTACTGTCCTGGTCAAAGAAGGATACAGTCTTGTTTACTCTAAAACCAGACCCCAGAACACTGACCTCTAAGATCAGATCAAGTGTAAAGTGGCCTAAAATAGCAAACAATAAATGCTAAATCTGCAGAATTCATTCCTCCAGTTTATTGGTGAAGTCCAAGTACACATTTTAAGGATTTACATTCTGCAAAATGGTGCTAAGGACTCCGACTCCCAGAAACTTCTAAACAAGTTGAGGGTGCTCAGCAACTTGCAGGACTGTGCTTTTAAATCAGAAGCAGAAGTGGTTGAAAGCACTTGATTCTGATATAACAGTGATTTTATACTGGTGTGTCTCAATTTACTTCAATGGAATTTACTCCTGATTAGCACTATTGTAAATGAATGAAGCCCCCAAATCTCTCCTCTTAAAAATAGATGACGAGAGAGCGAGCAGTAAAACAAACACAGAATAGTCTTTAGTTCTAAATTCTGTGCTAGGCCCAAGTGAATAGAGTAAAACCATTTCCTGTGAATGTTTGTTTGAATTTTAATATGAATTTTTTCCAGCCATCTTCATGACCCTTTTGTGTTTGGTTTCCAGGAATATTCATGCAGCTGAATTTCATTAGCACAGATTTTAAGCTCACACTCAAATACTAATGGAAAGCAAATTTTAAATTTGGCTTCAGCTAGCAACTGCACCAGAAATCTGTTATGAAGATTACACTGATATAGTCAAGAGTACAGAAGCCATACCACATTACTTGTGACCAATCATGATTTAGGAACACAGCCTGAATTTCAGATATCAAGTACCAAAGAAGCAGCCATGGAAACCATGAAATTCACTAGACAAAATTCTACTTTTCTGTGTTTTTGGGATTAATTTCATGAGCTTCCATATAAAAATCTACTGTACTCTTTGTAAGGCCCTGATTTTGTAAACTTCACTAATATTTAGCACTTACATATAGTTACAGATTTTCAAAGTGTTGCACAAATATTAACTATTACCTGCAACACCACTTTGGCACAAAAAAAGGAATACTATCCCAGGCTTACAGATAGAATAATGGAGTCGCAGAAGTTAAGTAACGTGCCCAAGGTCTCATAGCAAGACAACGGCAAAGCAGGGATAAGGACTCAGAAGTTTCTGATTTCAGGCTGAATAGTCCACACAAGCACATCTATTGAAATGCACAAACAAGTCACTATGTTGGTTGCTGATTAATAAGAGCCAGATTGTGATATCCTTATTTATACTGTGCAGTACTTTACTCCATCTGTAGTGCCATTAAAATCAACAGGGCATCTCCCAGCATAAGGTGCTAGGCAGGCAGGAATAAGGGCAGCAGAATCGAACCATAAGGAAGCTCAGGTGTAGCCTTTAAAATTACTTTTAACATCTGAACTTTTTTTTTTTTTTTAGTTCTTTGTAATCATATGTTGCAATTAGATGCTCTTACTATACTTTTCCTGTACCGTAATTATTATCAAGGTTCATAGGCCTTTGGCAAAGAATATACTTCAGTTTAATATGTACATCGATTTGGGTGAAATTTATCTATGTACAGACAAGACCTATATTTTGAAGACTTATGTGGGACACAAGTGGTGAAAAGATATGTGCTAGTGCTCTGAACAGGAGTGGATTTCACCCTTTGTGAATTCATCTCTCTCTTATTTCTTCCGTAGTCTCAGTGTAGTGGTAGGGCAAATAAAAACCCTTATCGTTTGCTATCAAAGGTACTGTAAGGCTCTCTCATATACATGTTACATCATATCACTCTTAGAAAAAACAGCTGATCAACGTATTTCAGAAATTAGAAGATTAAGTGCATTTTGTTACTGTGCGTTTTTTTATATGAACTTCTTGCATAATGCAATGAAGGGCTGGACACTTCCCCCTATGAAAAGATACACCTCACAGCAAATATCAGGATAGCCAAGTATTTAAACAGAGGAACGTTGATATCTTTGCATAATTTGCTTCAGGACCTCTGTTTTAAGCATTATCAAGACTATCTATATATGGTGTAATCAGAGCCTATTGCAAAAATTCACAACAGGCACAGTAAAGACATGGGACTGATGTTCAGGGATTTTGTTAGTTTTATGGAGATTTGTTTTACACAAGACCACACAAAACCAAACATACTGTTCACCAGCTCATAAAGGAAGCAGGCTCTAAACCTGAACCACTGCTTTGTCAGAGATGGAAAAAATGATATGAAGTCACAGTGGTTTTCCTTAGATGAAACGTTTGGCATGGGGAAGGTAGTTTCCGATCGCATATTATTTCCCTGCATTAGGTAACACAGTATTAAAGTAACAAAGCACCTAAAACATTAGACCATCAGATACATTTTAAATTGGCACTGCGATTCCAAGTAATTGCAGTTCAGAAATAATGAGCACATACTGGAATTTTCTCAACTGCAGAATGAGAGGAGAGCAACAGACCATACTAGTTTCTAGAAAGATGTTTGGATATAAAATGCCACTTCAGTTGGTAGCATATAGCAGTGACTGGCAACAGAAAATCTATCAACATTTGAATATTTTGTGAGTACAATCTAAAAATTGTTACTAGAATGCTATTTGTCAATCTGCCAAACTCTAGTACTTCCTTGGTATCGAAATACCATGCAATCTGCATAATGCAATAGGGTTCTAAAAAAATAATATCTGGACCTCAATTTTAATTGGCCTTAGATTCACCATCAATATGACAGAGATAAAAAAAGTTTCCTTGGAATATTCAATTTATTAGGTGGTGGTAATAAAAATGAATAGAAAAATTAACATGAATGCATTCTCTATTAGTGTACTGTAACTGAGTATTCAGCCTAATACATTAAACGACAATGAGAATTAGGCATTAGTAATAGCGATTAATCCTTGCATGAAAAGAACTGGTTAATCAGTATAATTTATCTTGTAGAAAGGAACAATTAATTGTACACAATTATATGCTAACTAAAAAACCCCCCCAAAAACCCACCATTGTCTTGAACTATAAGAAAGAAGTGTACAGAAACACACTGATGAGGTCAGGCAAATCTGTCAATAGAACCTCAAAGGTTCCTGATAGCAGCAAAACAGAATTTCAAGCAGGTGAAGGGTGGAGAACAGAACTCTTGGACCTCACACGGGAAGCTTGAAACCTTGTATGTGGCTGAGCTATATTTCATGGGAAGTCATTCTAATCCCGGCTCCCAGCAGAGATGGAAGTACAGCTGCTCAAATAAGATTAATTACTTTAAAATATTTCAAAAGCTATTATTTGATTAGTCTGCTTTCCATTATTCAACTAATTCTACTTCCAAGATAATATTCTGAACACGTGTGGCTGTAGTGTGTGTATTGCAGCGCTACCAATTGCATCAGAAAAGGATTAAGTGGCAAAAGGGAATAAGAACTCTGCCCTACTCCAGAACTTCCATTTTTATACTATCACCATTGATTAAAAATATACCTTATAATTACATTGCACCTTTCATCTCAAAGACAGACAAATGGTAGAGTCTCCCAGAAATCACTGCATCCACTGCTGAAATGTACCCCCTTCTGGGGTGCAACACCACTGTTACTTAGTTTATAGTACTTTGTCTTAAACACTTTGACTCTGAAAGATGCCCTAATATTTTACAAACATTAGTGAATGACTCCTTAGGATGGTCTGGATAAGTATCCCCATTTTACAGATGGATCAAACAGAGCAGTAGGGAGACTTGCCTGGAGCCATGTACCTAGTGAGTAACAGAGATCAAAAAGGAGCCCAGCAATCTGACCCCCCCTGGCCTGTGCTCTTACTCCTTTTTCCCTTGAAATGTCTTATGTTTGGTCTTAGGCCAGAGAACGTTGTCTTCGTGTTACTTTTGAAGCAAATCTAATGAGCTATTTGAGTTATGGGGCAATATAGATTTTCCCAGCTTTTTGCAAAAATTGTGTAACTTTTTTTTTAGGGAAGGATGATGAGTAGCTAAAATTAGCAAGTAGTTTAGATTTAAGTTCAAAGTCCAACCCCGCAGCCTTTGATCACATAACCAAATATTACATGAGAGACAAGGTGGGTGAGGTAATATCTTTTATTGGACTAGCATCTGCTGGTGAGAGAAACAAGCTTACAACCCAACAGGAGTTGGTCCAATAAACGTTATCACCTCACCCACCTTGTCTCTCTAATATCTTGGGACCGACCTGGCTACAACTACATTGCATATAAATATTACATGAACAGTATTGCCTTCAAAATGACTAAAGAAAGCGAGGAATACTTGTAGCACCTTAGACACTAACTAGTTTATTTCAGCATAAGCTTTCGTGGGCTATAGCTCACTTCATCGGATGCATAGAATGGAACAGAAGTAAGATGCATTTATACACACAGAAAGAAAGAAAAAAAATTGTACATTAGCATACCAATTCTAAGAGGGCTGTTAAATGTAGATAGTCCATTATCACTAGGAGGAAAAAACACCTTTTGAAATGGATTTCTGTTGTCAGAGAAATTAACTCAGGAAATGCAATCAATTACTGTAATGAGAGAACCATTTGGAAATCCTATTTAGCCCCTGGTTAATTGTGTCCAATTTGAAAATTAATTCCAGTTCCTCAGTTTCTCGTTGGGCTATTTTGGAAGTTTTTCTGATTCAAAACTGAAACCATCAAATCTTTAATGGAATGGCCAGGAAGATTGAAGTGTTCTATTGGTTTTTGAATGTTATGATTCCTGATGTCAGATGTGTGTCCATTTATTCTTTTGTGTAGAGACTGGCCGGTTTGGCCAATGTACAATTTTTTTTTCTTTTTCTTTCTTTCTGTGTGTATAAATGCATCTTACTTCTGTTCCATTCTATGCATCCGATGAAGTGAGCAATAGCCCACAAAAGCTTATGCTGAAATAAACTAGTTAGTCTCTAAGGTGCTACAAGTATTCCTCGCTTTCTTTACAGATACAGACTACCACGCCTGCTATTCTTGAACCTTTCAAAATGACTATTTATCTGAGCAAGAATTAGTTACAGGAGCAAAGATTTCAGGATTGGGCCCTTAATGAAGCTTTAAAGGGCCAGGGGCTCCGGTATCGGCAGCCGGGAGTCCCTGTCCCTTTAAATCACTGCTGGAGCCCACCTGCCGCTATCCCAAGGCTCCGGCAGCAAGACTCAGGAGGCAATTTAAAGGTCCTGGGGTTCTAGCCACTGCTACCACCCTGGGCCCTTTAAATTGCTGCCAGAGCCCTGTGGTAGCAGAAGCGGGGCTCTAGTCGTAATTTAAAGAGCCCGGGGCAGAAATGGTGGCTAGAGACGTGGGCCCATTAAATTGCCACCAAGCCCCGCCACCTCCACCCCAGGGCTCTGGCACTGGGGCTCTGGAAGCAATTTAAAGGGCCCAGGGCTCCAGCCACTGCTGATAGCTGGTCCCCGGTATGGTGCACCAGCTTACTTTCACCTCTGGCTTCTAACCCAAGTTAAAAGACGAGTTGTCATAGCTTCACCGCTATTTTAGTTGGAGTTATCTAACCCGGGTTATCTATCACAAATTAAGAACGCACCTTTTTTGAAGTGAAGACGTACCCTGAGTGAGATTCAGGCCCAAAATGTTTTAAAATTGAAATTCAATAAATATTTAGGTTGCACTGTATGATGGAGCAGACAAAATCCACAGTAACGTACAATGAGAATACAATGGGATATTTCACACTCTATATGCTGATGTTCCCACTATGTTTAGGAGAGTGTAAAAAAAACAAACCTGGAGTATGGAGATCATAGATCAGAAGAAATTGCACCACCAGCCTCCACCCCAAGGTCCCTCTGAAATTCTTTATAAATTCAATTGTGAAATGGATTCTATTGGTGAACAAAGTGATTCATTATTTGTCAGTTTCCCAATGGAATAAATTCTGGATTTCTATATATGAGATGTTGGAAATGTGAAGTATAAATATAAATGCTATTGAAATTCACTCCATGAAAAACAGTTGGGTCTGGTTGACATTGAAAGTTATCCAGCAAATTATACAGAAGAGAAACTGTACATCCTGATTTACTGGCATATGTACAGTGTTATTCCATGAGCCAAGAAACTACAGTAAACTGTCATAAATTCACATTTTGTGTAGAAGAAAGGAAGACAAGAAAACAGAAAAATAATTTTAGCATTAAAAAACCTGATAAGAAACAGTTTTCTAGCAATTTGCATCATCTGAATGCTTCCATGGTACAGATTATATATATTTGATAACTTGTAACGACTATTACCTCTGGATTAGGGTTGAATACTGGATACTGTTTCCAGCTCAGGAAGTTTTTGAGTATGTAGTTAAAAAGATATCAGACCCTTCAACATTTTTTAGTTCCTTTGTCCCAAATTCCTTAATGTCAAATTTGTCTCTGTGCACATGCCATATGATTTCACGCTGTCTTTAGGATTTGGGAATTGATCAGACAAGTTAGCCGGAGATTCCCCCAAAACCTGTACATTCCTCTTCATGAGCAATCCATCTCATACCACTAGGTTATGGGATTGCACAACCATGTTTTGTCATCACATTGCTTTGAAGCAATGCTGTCATCACCTGTAAATATAAAATAGTGCTGCGACTATGCAACATCACACATTGTGTAGTGAGGCTCAAAATTAACTCAATGCCATTTAATTGATCCTGCAAGTTTTAGGTTCCTAGGATGAGACACCGAGGTTTGAAAACCAGGACTGTTCCATGCATTTCAAAGCAGGTTGCTACTGAGCCTTGATGAAGAGGTCCTGTAGATATGACTGGGGGTATTTCAGGTGCTAATGTCAACCTTTTTAATTCAGATGATCAAAACACATCAATCACTCAGAAGGCTGCCATTGTATCTACCATTACAATGAAAAGAAGAGGCATCTCCTAAATCTTCTTGCTAGCCTTGCCTTGAGGCTGATCTAGTTGGGGCTGAAGGGCAATTGCCCGATGAACTAATCCTGGCTGAAGGTCACAGGACCATAGCTCCCACACCTGCTGATAAATATCAGTATTGCCAACCCCAAATGTTCAAAAATTATGAGTTAGTCTTCAAAAAATAATGATTTTTTTAAAAAGAGGAGATTTTACATTAAGCATAAGCAAATATTGAGAAACTTGAGACAAAAGTCACAAAAAAACCCACGAGAATGCAAACATTGTTGTGCTGCTCTGCCTCCAGTCTCCGTGCAGGCAGAGCAATGGGGCCCAAATCGTACGCACATAATCCCGAATCTACTTCTGACTGCTCTTGAGATGAATTTATCCCTTCTCCAAATAGTGCTCCTAATTTTATAAATAAATATATTAGATAAATAAATACAAACATTAAAAATTAAAAAACAGAGTAAAACCATAGCATGTCGCAAGTACTAATGGCACAAAACTTAAGTATTAAAGAAAAAATAGTTCCAGCAGCACATTAATAAACTAGTATTGATTATGTTTGCATAATCGGTTGAGTAATTATCATACTATATTTTGCCCGGACAATATCAAATTTATCATACTTACTCAACAGAATGTCATCTAATGCTCTTGGTAATAAAAGGTTGGTGAGCATAAAATAAGTATTTCTTCTTAAAAGTTAGCTCATTGTAGGTTTGAGATAAGGAAACCTCCATACAATAGCAACAATTCAGAGAAATTTAAAAGGCAACATTTGTGTGTACTCAATATGTTTAATATCTAATAAACTGTATAAGCGATTGATCGATCCCAGATGCCACAGAAAGACAAAGCAAGAGCATAACTGCAAAACTTATTTGAAACACTTTTTTTTTCATTCTTGCCTGCAATATCAATGTAATGAACCCAGTGCGAGTTTCAGGGCAGGACACCAAAGCCATGATCCTGTCAGTGGGCCTCTTGACTGGTCAAGAATGAAAGGTACTGTGCTATATACTGTAAAACCGCAGAACTTCCCCAGCTGGGAGAAAAGAGAAAAACTGCCTTTACTATTCTACAGCATGTGAATTATAAAGAGTCCTGGTGCAAAGAGTAGTAGAATGGTATAAGAAAAGTCAATCAGGAGCTCTCTTATTATGCTAACTCTTCCTTGTTGTATACATTTCTCAGGCCTGGATTGGGTTATGCATTTTATCTGATATGTTTGCCTATCCCAGCATAGAGACCTCATTTTGAAAGGCTCTCACCATGTTCTGAACCAGTAGAGAGAGCAACTCCCTACATCAGCTACTATGGGGTGGCATACTTGGTACATTAGGGGGATAAGCAAGCAGAGATGAGGCTCAGTACAGCAAACAAGGGAACACTGAGGCCAGCAATAGGGAAGATTGATAGCAAAAACTGAGAGTGGGAGAAAAAACTCCAAAATTTCTCACAGTGCCAAACCTCAAAGAGAAATTCCTCATATTTCAACTCCACTCTTCTCTGGCTTTGGTGTGGAACAAGGCTGCAGCAGCGGCTGGGTTGCTTTAACGTTTGACATTTACATGAAAAAAACCCAACTGAATTGGAACCTATTTCCTAAGTAAAAACTTTTAAATTTAAAGTGACCCAGCTGCCTGCAAAATCCAGCAGCTGGAAAGGAATGGGAAAGGACAGTGGAAAGGAGTAAGAGGAACAATAGACTTTTGCTCCATTTGCAGTCAAAAGCTTGTGACTTTTGTTTCTTAAACCCTTCAAAATGACGGATGCAAGAAGGAGGAGGGAGAGATGTGCATTATGTCTTCCCCACTCTGATTCCCTATAATTATAAAAATGAGGGTTTTTTTCCATAACATGTGCCTGCTAATAGTATAAATGGGATCATCTGGTGATAAAGCTGGTAACATGTCTGTACTAGGGCTTCTTCCAACAATGTTAATACCAGTGGAGCACAAATGCTGTTAGAAGGAGAGAAAACATATAGGATTTAACATAGGGGACATGCAAAGAGTGGCCTTGGATAGTCAGAGATGGTGGAGACTTGCTTGTGTCCTAAGTGACATCTGATAAGGCATGAAGGATTCAGAACAGTGGACAACTTTTAGACTAGGTCTAGAAGGTCAAGCCACCCAAAAAACATTTAAAATTCCACCTTTGACTCTGCTTCAAGGAGGAAGAAAGAGGAGCATTCATTGCCTCACCCACCCATTACTCAAAACTTTCACTGCCTTCTGTGAAAAACAACAAACCACCCTAAACCTTCTCCTCCTCCAATGAGCCCATGCTGTCAAAATCCTCCACTGTCCTCTATCCAGCTTCCTCCTGACAATTTGTTGTGTTGCAGTTATGTATCGTCAATGGTAACATTTGTAGCAAATTTAAAACTGAAAATGTGGGGGATTTATTAAAAAACAATTTACTTTCATATAAAAATAAATAGCACATAGAATACTCCATTGCTTGTATTATTCAATTTCATATTTAATTAATTACAACTCTCCTTTTCATGGTCACTGAAAGCTGCCACAGGATTTCTAGATTTCTACAAAGTTAGACACTGATGTGAGCAATAGAAAGCAGGAAGCCTTGCCTGAGAATTTAGGTCCTGCTTGCTGCAGAAATACCCAAGGCCTTGCTGATGGCTTTAAGTACATCATGAACAAGCTTTGGCCCCTTGGTTTAAGAGGAGTTCCCCTGTAACTTGGGACACCACAGCTTATTCCTTTATCTTACCATTAGTTTAATTACGAAATTACATATTAATTTATTATTTCAGACATTATTTTACTAAGGGCTGGTCCCCACTATGGGGTGGGAACGACTGCAGATACGCAACTTCAGCTACGTGAATCACGTAGCTGAAGTTTGCATATCTGCAGCCGATTTACCGCTCGTCCCCACGGCAGCGGCGCGCTCCCCCGTCGACTCCAGCTTGTGCCTCCCAGCAAGCTGGAGTTCCGGAGTCGACAGGGGTGCCACGAGCAATCGATTTCTCGCGTCTTCACAAGACACGAGAAATTGATCGCCAGAAGATCGATCGCTATCCGCCAATCCGGCGGGTAGTGAAGACATACCCCTAATATACTACATAGCAGGGATGGGAAAAGTATGGCCCATGGGCTACATCCGGCCTGCGGGCCCTTCCTGACCGGTCCCTGAGCTCCCGGATGGAGAGGCTGCTACAGCCCCTCCCCCGCAGCCTAAGCACACTGCGCCACCAGTGCTCTGGCCTGCCACTCCGGGACAATGTTGTAGCAATAGGGTTGGCTCCGGCAGGTCCTGAGTGCCTGCTGCTCTGAGCGGCTTGGTAAGGGGGCGGGGCTGCGAGCTCCAGCAGGGCAGCCTGTCTCACTCCAGTGGGCCTGAGCAGGGTGCTAAGGGGCTTGGGGCTGGACCGGGGCCTTGGATAAGGAGAAGGGAGTCCCAGGGGTCTGTTGGGGGGGCGGTGGATAGAGGTCGAGGGAGTCAGGGGTCGGGGAGAAGGGGGGCTTGGGTAGGGGGTGGAGTTCTGGGGGAGCAATTAGGGTGGGGTGTCTCAGGAGGAGGCAGTCAGGGGACAAGGAACAGGGGAGCTTAGATGGGGATGCAGTCTCAGGGAGTGGTTAGGGATGTGGGGGTGTCTCGGGAGGGGGTGGTCATGGGACAGGGAGCAGGGGAGGTTGGATGGGTTGAGGGTTCTGGTGGGAAGTGGGAGGGGGTTAGATAGGGGCAGTGGGCATGCTTCCGTACCCTACCTGGCCCTCCATATAATTTTTAACCTCGATGCGACCCTCAGACCAAAAAGTTTGCCCATGCCTGCTATATATACTAATACATGTTTTGTAGCATAGTTTGTAAAAATAATGATGCCTGACTGACCATCATCCTGCAACACTGAAGTCAATGGGAGTCAGACTGGATCTATCATGAGTGACCCCAGTAGATGACTCCAGCCCTGATTTAGCAAAGTAATTACTTCAGTGAGGCTATTCACAATCTTAAAATTATGTCCTTATTGAATCTGGACCTCCAATGTGAAATACGTTCTGAGAATTAGGGAGGAAAGGAAGCTTTTCTCATATCAAGTGTATGGATTAGCAGACATGACTAGTGAGGGTCTACTGTACACCATCCTTGCCTAGTTTACACTTTTATTTGTGTTACTTTTTTTAGAAAACATCTTTCTAGAAATAAATTAGTATATTTAAAGATTTCATTGATCTGTTTTTATCAGAATTCTAATCATGAAAATGTAAGAACTGCTTTAATTCAACCACTGCACAAGCACTAGCCTAACAGAGACTGATCAGCTGTTAGTCCAAAAATACAGCATGGGGCCTTGATGGATTTCTCTGTATTGTAGTACTTAATTTAATGGCTCAGCATATAGGTCATTTGATGGAGTTTTATTGTCTTAGAGTTGAACCTAGAACATAAGGCATTGGTCGGTTTTACAAGCCTATCTGGACTATCAAAATCCTTGTAATGAGCAACGAGAGGAAAGTAAATTGAGCGGCTGTTCTCACGTATTTTAAAGATCGGGAAAGTGCACAAATGTAACACTGCCCTGTGTCTGAATGGGATCAAAACTGTTCAAAAATGTGCCATAAACTAACAGCTAAAGGTAAGTGGTAGGGATCTGTGGGTTTTCAAGCAGGAATATGCAAGTTCTATTTTTTCTGCCCCAAGAAGTCCCCAGTAGCACATGGTGTAGTTTGCAGCACATTCAATCAGTGTGGCCAGAAATCTGATCCTGTCAAAATTTATACTGTATTTCACAATTATTTCAAGACACTGAAAATATTTTTGTCAGAGGGCGAAATATAATGCAGACATTTGGGGCAGATTTTGGAGTCGTTGCTTAATGGAAAATGCTCGAGTGCAACTGATGAAGGATCCTTTGCATGTTATGCTTACTGCTTCATGGCAAGGAGCACAAAACCAGAGAATATGTCTATGCTGTGTTGTATCAAGCAGGCAAGGTCTCTTTACAGAGCTGCTGCTGCACCCCTCTGTAGCTCTAACTCAAGCTCCTCCCCCCTCCTTCCTGTCTACAATCCCCCAGTCCTAATAATTACAAGCAGCATCTAAAACACCACATTCTGCAGTCCAATGAACTCGTATGAAAAGTAACTTTCCTACAGCAGATACTTCAGAATATTGAAGTTTAGACATTGCTTTTTTTAAAAAATTGTTGTTCTTGATCAAACTATCCTTTGTTTTTCGGAATTTTTCCAAAGTAACATGGGAAAGCATGTGGAAATCTTTATATTCCCTGCTTTCTTTTTTTACCACATATTCTGGAATATATCTAGCTTCTTATAAAACAGTAATTGCTTTAAAATAGCCATTAATATACATTAGTGCTGCCCCCTGAAATTTGCCATTTTGCTCCATGAAAAATGTCATGTCCCTGCCTCCTTCCTTCCTCTGCAAAACAAAAAGCCACCGGATCTATCTGATTAAGGAATACTAAATCTGGAGGGAGAGGAGGAGAAGGAGGGGGGAAAGAGAGAGAGAGCGAGACTTTCATTGCCCATTAAGAGAGTGACTTTCCTGAATAATTCAATATTGAGAATATTATAGAGCCTCTTACAATTGCACTGCTGCTCAGACTTTTATAGCTCTTTAGAATTTGGTCACTGGCTGAACTCACAAAGCAGGCCATAATTTCAGGGGACAAATTCATCAGAAGCCATTCTCTCTTTGTCTGAAGTTGATGCTTTCTTTTTTGTTACAAGCAAATGCTGCATGTAAGGAAAACTTCAGTAGAAAATAGGTCAAGTGGCAGTTGTTCTTGAAAGCAAAAAGAACACTCTGCTAGGATTTCCATAAGAAATTAGACCAGGAAACAGTCTGATTTCTGTTCTTGTTTTAAATTTCTTTGGTTCTGGTGCTAAAGCAAAATATGCAAACTCTGCTATATTACTCCTAGTGTCACAGATCTGTGCCAAAGCTAGTTCAAGAATAAATTTAAACCAGAGATAGGTTCATGCTTTAGAATTTGGATCCAGAATTCAAGGTGTTTCAGACTCTGTGTTCTGTTTCCAGTTTCTCTCCTCTGTTCATGCCCCCATGCCCCTTGTGGCATCGTCAGCAATCTATTCCACGATGGCTTAATACAAGTGTACAATATAGGAAAACACTGCATGGTTGTTACTTTAGGCAGGATTGGTTAAGTCAGTGAGCTAAAGTGGCTGACAACCTTATAGCATCCTTAATAAAGAATCCTCTTTGCATTCGCCACCAGGCTCCTGTCTCTTCTCTAGCCCAAGAGTCAGGGAGGTAGCCGTGTTAGTCTGGAATAGCAGAGGTAACAAAGTCCTGTGGCACCTTAAAGACTAACTATAAAGTTTTGAAGCATGAGCTTTCGTGGGCTAATACCCACTTCGTCGGATATCCGACGAAGTGGGTATTAGCCCACGAAAGCTCATGCTTCAAAACTTTATAGTTAGTCTTTAAGGTGCCACAGGACTTTGTTATCTCTAGCCCAAGAGGCTTTACATCCCAATCAAGCCTGTTCCTGGTTTTCAGTTTTTCATCACTGGCTGGCTTGGGTCACAACTTCTCTTTCTTCCCTCACTTTTGTCTGCAAGCAAGCTTCCTTTTGATACATATTTGATAAACAGTGTTGCGCTCACATACACTGAGTGGCAAGCTTTCTTGGCATGGATCTGAGTCAGCCATGCAGAATACATTAGGCACGGAGGGAGAAATCTAGCACTGTGAACTAGCCAGCAGATGCTCTATAAATTAGTCTGCAATCATCATACTGAACCTCTTTGAGCATCCATCTATTGTGTTCTTTATTTGGGGAGGGGGAGCTTGTGTATCAAAGATGTTTTATGTCATTGTCAGCCAAATGTGCTATTATTTATCAAAAGGGAATGGAATTGGGAGGCAAATGTGAAAAGATCTGCACACACAGAGAGCGCTCTATGGTTTAAAATGCACGAGGTTATTGGGGAACTGAAAACAGGGACAAATTAACCTCATGAGGCACATCTTCACTAGAATATTAGTTTATTGTGGAGCACCACCTTGAGAAGTCATGTTAACTAGCACAATGTTAAAAGCCTTTGCAGGCAATGTAGAAAGAGACAATACCCGTGTTCACTTGACAAAATGTTAAACATGACTTAGTAGCCACTGTTTAAAGAGATGGATTGTGTTTAACATCATCGGATCCCTGGGGGTGAGCCCACATGACATGACTTGTCTCCTGTTTATACTGCATTATGTTTAACGCACTAGTGAATCTGACTGTTCAAGGCTGTATTCTAACACGACTTTATGAGCAAATTTTGTAGTAAAGACAAACCCACCTCTGCTACCCTCACCCCCTGAAAGATTGTAGTGGTATGTGTGTCAGTGCAGGTCTAAATGGGAGTTACGGTTATGCAGAAATTTGCAGGATCTCATTCCAAATAAAAGAGCACCGCTGCTATCAAATGATTGCATAGTACTCCTAAGAAGGTATATTTTTACATGAAATACTTGTGTGCTTTGTGATGGCTGACATTTTGGCTGACACACCTGGGATTGAACTCAGCTAATAACAGCATGAGTTGCACAAGCGACAAAGGGGTAACCAGGGCCGTCCTTACCCAAGTATGCAGCTGCACAGGGCACCAGGAAATTTGGGGACATTTCCTGGCACTCTACGCAGCTGTATGCTGCTCCAGCCCCTGCTCCGCCTCTTCCCTATGGACCCCGCCCCTGCTCCACCCCAGACCTACCCCCACTCCACCCCTTCCCCTGAGGACTGCAGCAGGGTTGGGCACCCTGCACTCACTGTGTAGTGATAAATAGAGCAACCCAGCCCCAACCTGCTCCGCAGAGGGGGCATTTCCCCCCTCTGTCCTTCAAGCCCCAGGGCTGGGAGCCAGAGGAGCAGAGCAGAGGAGAGCAGGCTGGGGCGGGTCACTCCAATTCCCAGTGAGTGCGGGATTGAGCTCACCCTGCACTCACTGGGCTGCAGGAAGTGAAGCAACCCAGCCCCAACCTGCTCTGCCGGTGAATGATGGGGGGCAGTTTCCCTCTGTCCCTCCAAGCCTGCCCCCCATGGACGCCTGGGGCCCCATACACACACTCCATGGGGGGGCTGCATAGGGCACCAAAATGGCTAAGAATGCTCTGAATGTAAGACTCATTCACACCAGAAGATTACACTCTTTTGGGAAGAAATGGTGGATTAGAGTCTATAAGATTCCCCCCCCACCAGATAATGTCATGTTTTATTGGGAATCATTGCTAATCGCTGGCACTTGGAGAACGGTAACTTCCAGGATAACCTGCAAAAACCTCTGCCCCCTCTTCCCAGGTTGGGAAGTGTTGTGTGTTACAGCCACAGCAGGTTCATGGAAGCGTTGCGTTGTAACAAGTCTTTTGGAATACAAGAGACTGAACTGTAATGTGGTGCCAGAACTCCAATTATGGTTTGCTGAAAAATGGGTGAAAAAATTAGACATATTTTGTCTTCCTGTTTCATGACCACCTGAGAAGTCTCCGAGCAGTTTCTGGCCCTGACTGATGTGACTTCCCAGCAATTCAGCTGTAACTAGTAGAAGTGCATGTAGTATATTGACCTGCAGATGGCACCATCCTGCTCCCACAGAAGTCAAGGGGGGTTGAACATTACCAGCAGCATGATTATGCCCAGCATCAGGTAACTAAGCACAGCATAGTCTGTGATGTTTGCAAAACAGGCAATACCTCTGTGCAAGTGATTTTCTAGAGTTCAGTATAGCTCTACTTATGTTCCTTGAAACTGCGTCACTGGAAACTGTGGGCTCTAGATCTATAAAAGATTAGTGCTTCTGACAGAGGAAGCAATCAATACTGTGGAGAAACTACTTCTTTCCTGTCTTTTAGAAAAAGCATCTCTTTATTTGTTCAGCATTATTTATGGTTATGCGCTCATAGACTGAATACAGAACCAAGTGGCTCTAATCAATCAGGTAAAGTAGCTAATTGTAGCCTCCCAAATTGTAGAGACTTCCTTCTCTTTTCTGAACCAGAACTTCATTTGGAAGGGACTTTTTCACTATTGTAGCCAAAGTAGTGAAAAGCATATTATGACTATCCCTATGAGTAACCAGATACGAAACTCTCTATAGAGAACATTAAATAGATGACTAGACTTATGGACGGGTGGGAATTAAAGATGGCATTAAAATTCCCTGATCTGGGGCTCGACCTGCAGTAGCGCAGACTCACAATACAAGAGCAGCCTTAGGGCTGCTCTAATTTACATCAACTATCCCTGGACTTCAAAGGACCATTTCTGAGGCCAGTGATCACCAGAGCATAGGGACCTTATGGCCACTTCTCCCAGCTTGGGAGCTACTACTGCGTGGTGGAGAAGCTGCTACTGCAGCTATGTGCCACCCCATGATTCCCAACACAGTGGAACTCCTTAGTTAAACTGGGTTTGCAAAGTGGCACCACCATTTTACTCATCGATAACTTGGGAAAAGTCAAGGGACAGATCCCTCTCCATTTGACTTGTCAAACCCGAGGATCTAAAGTTAGGCACCTAATTTCAATATGAAAATTATGGGCCAGACAGTTGGTACAGCAAACCAGCATCGCTCACGAGTGCACAACATACCTTTACTCACTCCGGCTGAGAATCTGGTCCTTTGACTTGAGGGGTTTTGTTGTTCTAGTTTAAATAACAAACAGGTTAGGGCATAACCTAATCCTTGACTCAGTCACATGAACTGTCCTTAGTCTTGGGACTAGTCCCCATTATTACTCATATGAGTAAAGTGGGAAAATCAGCTCCAAGGGACTCAACTCTCAGACCCAAGTGGTACAGTAAAACACTCCCCCCTTTGGCACAGTAAAATAATGATAGAACTAGAAGGGACCTCGAGAGGTCATCTAGTCCAGTTCCCAGCACTCCTGGCAGGTCTAAGTTTTATCTACACCATCCTTGACAGCTATTTGTCTAACCTGCTCTGGAAAAATCTCCCATGATGGAGATTCCAAAACCTCCCCAGGCAATGTATTCCAGTGCTTTACCACAGGAAGTTTTTCCTAATGTCCAACCTAAACCTCCCTTGCTGCAATTTAAGCCCATTGCTTCTTGTCCTATCCTCAGAGGTTAAGGAAAACGATTTTTCTCCCTCCTCCGTGTAACAACCTTTTATGTACTTGAAAACTAATATCATGTCCCCTCTTAGCCTTCTCTTCAGACTAAAACCCAATTTTTTTTAGTCTTTCCTCAGAGGCCATGTTTTCTAGATCTTTAGTCATTTTTGTTGCTCTTCTCTGGACTTTCTCCAATTTGTCCACATCTTTCCTGAAATGTGGCACCCAGAACTGGACACAATACTCCAGTTGAGGCCTAAATCAGGGCAGAGTAGAGGGGAAGAATTGCTTCTGGTCTTGCTTACAACACTCCTGTTAATACATCCCAGAATGATGTTTTTTCAACAGTGTTACAAAAAATATTTACACCTGTGAGTTCCAAGGGAAATCCCAGACTTCCAATTTTTCTATACTAGTGACAAGGAGCCCTGCAGCAATTTAAAGACTAACAAAAATATTGAAGCATCATGCATCTGACGAAGTGGGTATTAGCCAATGAAAGCTTATGCTTCAATACTTTGTTAGTCTTTAGGTGCCACAGGACTCCTTGTCACTACTGCAGATCCAGACTAATATGACTACCTCTCTGATTTTCTATACTGTTCTTCTCTCTTGTAATGAACACTGCCTTGGGTTTTTACCTCGTCAGACACTGACTTGTGTTCCTGTAGGGTTGGATTTGACAGACGCTGGTCAAACCCTGGACTATGTCAAGGGAGTAAGGAGCTTCCCTGCTTCTTAAGTGGCTCAGATTGCAGCCTCTGCCCACATGGGAGAACAAGACTGTGATTGAGATGTTCCTCTTATGCAGCACAGAGTCCCAAGAGGACAAGAAGTGACAGGAAGTAGCTGTACTATTTGCTCAGCTCCCCCATCTTCACACACACGCACGGTCAGTGAGGACAGCCAGCAACATGGCCTAGAAAATTCTCAAAATGTTGGCAAAAATTTGTTGCAAAAAATGTGAAGTGGTTGTAGTGAAAATTTTGACATTTTTCACCCGCTGACAGAGTGCTTAAAATTCTTCAAAAGTTCATAATTTCAACAAAAATGTTTGTGAAAAATTTTCCACATTTTTCATCCTGATCTTGGGTGGAATATGCTGCGCCTTTTAAGGGGTGTACCATTCTACATTCTCCCTCTCCACAAAAGAGCTTCAGGTGGGATTAGACTGTGAGCTCTTTGGGGCAGGGAATTTTTGGTCTGTGTTTGTACAGCATCTAGCACAATGGGGTCCTAGTCCATGACCAGGGGCTCCTAGGTGCTACAGCCCCACAAATAATAAGAAATAATTCTGGATGATTTGACTGCTGTGGAAATTGCTACATTTAGGCACTTAATGAATGTTTGCACAGTGTGGTCATTCACAAAATAGCTTAATCTAAGCCTCACAGGGATGTATAAAGAGAATACATTGAAAGGATGCTTAAAAACGAATGGGTTGTATGTGTGTTTTAGTGAATTTAGAGCTTGTGAAAAGTCCTGACCTGATTTGTTACTGATCAGGTAGCATTCAGGCAGTGATTTTAGAAGTACCCAATCTTCTTTAATCCTGCTTTGGCAGGATCATCTCTAGAGATGGAAAAGAGAGTGGTTATCCTTCAGGCTTATACGGTCTCTGAAGAAAAACTGCCAGCAAGGTTGAGATGGTAGCTTTGACAGCGTGGATACTCGGAAATACAGAGAGACCACCATTTTTTCCCAGGTATGCCACCAAAATGATTATTGATTTCATTATTTCAGTAAACCACCAACCACAGTTGTATTTGAATTGACAGCCTTGGACTGCATAGTCTCAGACCAATCCTGAAATGATCTAGTCTCCCCCTGCCCAACCATTATACAAAACAAAAAAATCATATCTAAGAGATTATACTGGTGACTGCTGGTCAGATAGACAAAGAATTCCCCGACTCCTGAGTAATATAGGCTTAGTTATTCAGCAGGCAATATGTGGTGGCCTACGATAACTGACCTTTCCCAAAATGTAGTTTTGGTATGCAATCTATTAGAGTGCAACACTCAAACTTATTCAAACATTTTTCCACTTTGCTGGAAGCTCACAATATATTTAATTTAAATTGTCCAATAAATCAAGACAATTAGAAAATATTTAAGTCCGCAGTTTACATGAGAGCAAGAATTTTCAGACAGTTATTCTAAAACTTGGAAATAGAACCAAGTGATCTGTCTAATTACCTTTAAACTGATGTCCCTCATTTTGGTGCCAGGTTGGAAGGGATTTGGGGGATTTCAGATTCACTATGTGGTTCTCAAATACTTAAGCTTTAACACCAATATGAAAGTTCAACATGTCACAGAAACCACTGTAATAATAATCATGGAGATAATAAAACTCTGATAGCAGCCATCTGCCCGTTCCAGACAGCTGAATCACTTCCAGGGCTCCCTGACAGCCAACACTGACATGGATTTTTATACAGTATATCACAGACTGTATATGCCAGGCCTGTAGTCGGGACTTTTCTCTAATGACGTCAAAGAGGCTGTACAGCCAGCTTTTAAAACTGCTGCAGGCTCGTCCTAATGACATTAGGATATAACAAATGAGGAATGGAAGATATGTACATCACTGTTACAATAACAAGCAAGGACAGAATGCTTAGCTCCACAGGCAGCACTTAGGTTATCTGCAGCACAGTTGCTTTTGAAAGTTTGTGTCAGTGGAGAAGTGGATGGGGGGGGAGGGGGTGAATTCCATGAAAATGCAGCATAATGAATTGGGGGTAAATTATAGTATGATGTTAAAAAGTTTAAAAAAATATATTAAAATTGTTAAGATTAAATTTAACCTAAAAGCACAAACTTTAAAGAAAAAACACTCTGCTGCGGTTTATTTTAATTGTGCAGTTATCTATGCAATTAAAAAATGCTGGACATGTTATTGTTTAGATCAGCTAATGGAAACCAATTAAGATTCCTTTTCAAAAACAAACTAAAACCAAAGTTATTTCAGAATATTGATAGAATACTGGTGGAAGTGTGCAGGTATTTGGTCTGCTTAATGTTGGAATGGTACATTTACTTATGTACAACCATACCTGTCGGTCAAAGGCATTGGAGTTTCTTTGATGCAAGAGAGAGAAAATATACATGTATATATACACACACACATACACACACACACACGCTGGCGTTCTGCTTGAGGCTTCCCAGGACTCCAGAACATGCCTTTCCCTTTTCTCCACGAGACACTGGCATTGCTAGTGTTTTGGTCATGGTGCAAAGTTGGGGGGGGGGGGAGGCTTTTGTTGTTTTTTTAAAAAATAGGCATTTGGAAAAGGGATGCAATGAGACATTTCTTGATATAGGATAAATGCACTCTGAGGCTGGATAGGATTACAAGTGTGGAAGGAGTGGTGGTTCATTTAAGTAGTTTGAGTCTTTATTTATTGTGAACTTTAAATTCTAGAAGAGCAAAGTGGCTGAAGTGCCTAAGTAATCTACATACATAAAAATATGAGTTGCCATGTTAGAACAGAACAATAATTTAGTATCCTGGCACCACTAATAGACAAAGCTGGATGCTGCAGAAGGTGTAAAACCCCACAGTATACCTACCAATATTCATGTAATAAGGCAAACTTACTCCTGCTATTGTATCTATACTTACTGTTCTTATTTATATATCTATTTATATAAAAGTGACAGATCAAATTTCCAGCTTTATTTTACCACCTCCTCCCAATGCTTCCATTATTTTTAATAGTTCTGTTTTCTCTATCCCATTCAGGTCCTTATATCTGTAGTGTATGATGCTGCTTAGCAGACATGCTCCAGTGCTCTATTCTAGTTGAAGTTTCATAGGGACTGGTGGCTTGAAGCCCAAGTTTGTTGTATTTCTGTATTCCAGCTAGACAATAATATGCACATCAGAGGCCAGGTCAATGGCTGTCTCAAGGCTCACCAGGGATGATCTAGCTTCCCCAAATGGCAAAATTATAGAATTCATGAGACTTTGCAGCCTGGACCCAGAAATCTACACTGCAATTGAACAGCTCTGCAGCCCAAGCCCTGAGAGTCTGAGTCAGCTAGCACAGGCCAGCCCAGGTGTCTAATTCCAGTGTAGACATACCCAAAAGATACATCAACACAGACACTGGGAATGTTCTTCTGTCTACCCATGCTCACATGTGCTAGCTCTGCCCAAAGTAGCTCTCTAAAAAGTGGCAGTGCAGCCTGGGGTGCTGGCTTGAGGTAGACCCCCCCCCCGCCACTCCCCCCGAGTACAAACCTGATTAGACCCCCTGAGTATGTAATCAAAGGGTTAGCCTGAGCCATCGTCCACACTATCTCCGGCTACACTGCTATTTTTGGTGCGCTAGCTCAAACAGAGATAGCATGAGTCTGTCTATCTAAGCTGGGCTGCAGTTTAGATGTACCCTTCAGCATTCTGACATCTAAGTCCCATCACATTTCAGTGAAATTTAGGAGCCTAAATCATTTTCAAAAATGGGATTTGGGCTCTGAAAGTGTTACCCTTAGATCTAATTTTAAATCTTATGGCTATTTTAACCAGGTGTCAACAATGATTTTGAAGACATAACTGAAGTTTAGTTTGTTTTCAACATTTGTTTCATGCCTTGTTGGCAGGTTAGGAGCATGCTGGAAAAAACCCAAGGGTTTCATACAAATCTGTGATGAGGGTGAAATCCTGGCTCCACTGAAGTCAGTGGCAAAAATTCCATTGACCGATTTCAATCAAGTCCAGGATTTGAGTCTGGTGCAGATATTTAGAATTTAGATGCTCTGACTACTTTCCAAAATGATTCTGGAGACACTTACACACAAGAGCAACTTTGCTTACATGAGCAGTTCCACTAATGTCAGTGGGTACTGCTATACTGTGAACAGCTGTGTAGAAACTGCAAAATGGCTGTCTCAATGCTGCAGCGCTGGGTGGAGCTTGAACTCTGAAGCCAGGGGCATGGGTGCGTCAGAGTTCAAGCCACAACTATTTTTAATGTGGTACCCCAAGCCTGCCAACCCAGGCACTGAGATTCTTGGCCTCTCATAGTGTAGAGGTACCCAATGAGGTATTCATGTTGTTAAATGTTTGTGGGATCGAGGCTTTAGTTTTTCTAGCACTGAACACAAAATTGGTGTGCTGTTAAAGTGTGCTTTCTGAACCCCCCATGACCGTCTGCTGAACTTTGCAAAGTGACAGAAACACTTGACAAATGGCTCAACAGTGACACTTCACCCACTTTGCCTAGAAAAAGCCTCACTTTATGCTGATCTCTGAGAACAGAGATCACCCAGTAATTCCTCTGTCAAGGACTTGGATCGTTGAACACAATATTTAAAGTCAGGTTTACCAGATGTTCACACAGCAGATTTGTTGTTTGTGTTATCCCAGTGCTATCCCAACTGTCAGACATTTTTTCTCCCTCAAAAAAGAAGAAAGAAACTAAGGGGATTAGGATTTCTCAGCACTAGAAATAACACAGCAGGAATATAAATATAAGAAGTAACTGATGATTTTGCTGACCTGAAGAGAAATACAAAAAGGTCATAGATTCTGTATTTGCTTTACTGTAATCTATTATATCAACTACACACACACACACGCACCCCTATGTTGAGACCATTATTACTGCAGCAAAATCAAGTCTTCTTGCCTAGCCATCCCCAGACTCCTCCACTCCACAGCCCCCCCGACTCAGACTCCTTGTTCATGTCTTTTTGCCCAGGTCTCCCTCTACATCCTGACTCCTTATCAGCTCTCTCTTCGCTCCCTACCAGCCAGGAGCAACCATTATAGGGAAAATCCAACTTCACCCCTGTAGCCCTCTGCTGGAGCATGCTCGGTTGCTTTGTGGGGATGTTGCAGGCATAGTTTATGTTGTCAGAAGCTGGAGCATGCTCAGTGAGGACAGAATCTTCAGAGATTTTAGCTACTAAAAATACAAGGTGTGTCTACTCAGCATTTGCAAATTGGGTTTTTAAAAGACTGATGATTTTGGCCAAATGGAGGTGGGTTTTCCGGGAGACACAAAGGCCTCCTCTTCACATTCTTGCTCCAAAGTTTTACAAAGAAAAGCTCTCCAGAATTTTTTTTAACATAGAAAACAATGTATGTCCCTAGATGACTTCTCAGGGATGACAACCTTTTTTCCCCCGATATTTTCTGGATTAATTCAGCCCAAGGCAGACACCTGGCATGGTAAATTTCAGATCCAAATGGCTGAAGTTTGGTAAAGGTCAACCAACTGAAAACAGGGTCTTATAATGGGAAGTGTTGAGCAACCTTAACAACAGGCAGAGCTACCAGCCCCGTCTATTATATTATGTTCCTGCTACAATGGTCTCCCCTTCAGGTGCTCATATTTAAAATCTAGTCCAGATGCCTGTGAGTCCATTGCTATGGTACTGGCAAGACTGGAAATGGATTAACTGAAATGAAATAAGTCTTTCTCTATTAAGATTTTCAGACCAATTTTGCAGACGCAATTGGTTCTGATAACCATTTGAAATGTCCACCACATTTTCACCAAGGAAAGTGTTAATATTTCTAGAAATAAACCCCATGTGAAAGGGAACAAGATGAAGAAACTGAGGCACAGAAGATGAGTGTCTTCCCCAAGGCCGTAGAGTGAGTCAATGGCAGAACTAGGTGCAGAACCTTGAAAAGCTGACTGTGCAAAACTCACCTCTTTAGGTGCACATAGGTTTTACTGAACTGTTTTGGGTCATTTACAGTTTGCATACTTTCAAAACTCTTGAATTTTACTTTAAGTTTTGTTTCCATTTGAAACCAACAGTTTACTGGAAATTAAACATAGCAGAGAAAGTATTGTATTTTACCCACTTTTGGCAATATTCTAAATGCAGCAAATCTGATTTACTGAACAGAAAGAAGTTGAAATAGAACTATCCTTTAGAACAAGAAACACTACACCGTATGCATCAGAATATTCAGAGAGAGAGAGAGAGAGAGCATGTTACAAAATGTAATTTAATTTGTTTTAGTATGGAAAAATGGTGTCTTGGTAATTAAAAATAATAGTGCAATTAAAAAACAAATTACACTATTATGCTTTTTAAAATATTTTTATGGACCAAATCCTGCAGTTCTTACTTAAGCAAAGTCTACACTGAATTATAATTGGAATCAAGGACAGCATAACTTGTCCCAATGTGTAGAAATGCAAGAAAGTCAGTTTAAATGCTTTCTGATTTATACTCTTATTATGAGAGGGCTGCATAAAACAGATTTCAAGTAAGGCATTGCTCAGATGGACAGATTGTGTATCAATTCTCAAAACATGCCAGAGAAGCAGGTTTGTTGAGAGAAAAATATGATTAAAAGGATCTGTTACCTGAATATTGTGTTTCCTGAAAAACTGAATCAGTCTAAGATACATTTTTGTGCTCCCAGCATAAAAATCATTTTAAGTAGCTTTATAATTTGTTGTTAACATGCACTAATGCAATAAAGATACTGATTTCTGGGAATGAAGCTGACAGGACTTTCGTTTTAGAAGCTAACATTAATAGTTTGCAGTTACTTGTAGGATTATAGGTTACATTTCTTTTAATATAAAACTATTGAATGAATACAACCATATGCACTGTATTATAATGAAGAACATCAATAAACTATTACTTCAAATTCATTTATATGCCAAAGGTTGCGGTGAGATTTCAGGTTATTCAGTTTAACTGTGCATTGTTTGGTAGTTTTGCCTGGATTTGCTAATCTCATGTCAGTGAGAGGAGATTATTTTTCATTAATATTTTATAGAATATTTGTAGTTAAGAATTAAAGATTCTGTCAAAACTAACTTGGTGAACAAAGCGCACAGGGGACAGGAGAAGGGTAGTTCACATAAGGAGAAATGGTTAACAGATTTTCTGAGGGTAGGGTGACCAGATGTCCCAATTTTATAGGGACAGTCCCGATTTTGGGGTCTTTTTCTTATATAGGATCCTATTACCCCCCTCACCCCATCCCGATCTTTCACACTTGCTGTCTGGTCACCCTATCTGAGGGGCCAAAGGAACTGAAGCAATCTCAGTATTACACTGATGGGGGGGGGGGAGAGAAAGATGGGACCCAGGCAGAACCACCTGCCTCCACCCACCCACAACTGTGCAAGGAAGTCACACACACCCTTCTGTGAGCACCAGTAACTTGAACTACATGGGCAAGGAGAAGCCAACCTTATGGGTCAATCAATCTGAAGCCAGTAGGACCAAGAACAGGAGCATTAGCCACAGATTTTTACAGATGGGGGTGATAGATAATGATGAATGATGTAATTAGTAAAAAGAACAGGCACCTTAGAGACTAACACATTTATTTAAGCATAAGCTTTTGTAGGCTACAGCCCACTTCATCAGATGCATAGAGCGGAACAGACAGTAGGAGGACACACACACACACAAAAAGGTGGAAGTTGCCATATCAATTCTAAGAGACTATTTAATTTAGATGGGGGATCAGTAGGGGGGGGGAAACATTGTCATGATAATCAAGATGGCCCATATCAGACAGTTGACAAGAAGGTGTCAGGATACTTAACATGGGGAAATAGATTTAATTTGTGTAATGACCAAGCCATTCCCAGTCTCTATTTAAGCCTAAATTGATGGTACTCTTTTTGCGGATACAGACGAACACGACTGCTACTCTGAAATCTGTCACGATGTAATTAGTGTATCTTCTACAGGTTTGAGTGGATATTCTCTGCCCTTTGCTAATTGGGTGTTTGCTCCATATAGTGTATAGGAATTGGGCAGTACACTTGAAATAGTTCACAAGCCCTCTAGCAGCTGTCACGGTCTTCTACATTTCAGAAGCTGCCAGAACTGTACCAGAGCCACACTGTATATATGTAAAGAAATAGGCTAAATAGGACTTGTGAATGGTTCTCTCATTACACTAATTGATTGCATTTCCCTAGTTAATTTACCTTCCACACCTGCTATCTCCTGCAGACACAGAAATCCATTTCAAAAGGTATTTTTTTCTCCTGCTGATAATAGCCCATCCGGATTTAACAGTCTCAAAAGGCTGGTCCCCACTATGGGGGTGGGGGGGAAATCGACGGCAGATACGCAACTTCAGCTACGTGAATCACGTAGCTGAAGTTTGCGTATCTGCAGCCGACTTACCGCTCGTCCCCACGGTGGCGGCGGGCAGCGGTGCGCTCCCCCGTCGACTCCAGCTTGTGCCTCCCGGCAAGCTGGAGTTCCGGAGTCGACGGGGGTGCCGTGACTGATCCAGCGGGTAGTGAAGACATACCCTTAGAATTGGTATGCTAATGTACAACTTTTTTCCCCCTTCTTTTCTGTGTGTATAAATGCATCTTACTTCTGTTCCATTCTATGCACCCGATGAAGTGGGCTATAGCCCATGAAAGCTTATGCTGAAATAAACTGGTTAGTCTCTAAGGTGCTACAAATATTCCTCGCTTTCTTTACGGGTACAGACTAACACGGTTGCTATTCTTGAACCTGTATATATGTAGGTAGGCCTTGCATGTTATATATACACACTTGTGAACATCATTAATTGGATTTCACCATACCACTGTGGTTTCTTCCGGTTATATTTGTTGTGTGAAGAGCAAAAGACAACATCCAGTTCCCTCATGCTATCTTCTTCAGTCTTCCCATCAACCTCACACCACCTCTTCTTCATATCTTCTGCCCCTCCTGCTTTTCCTCTGCCCCCCTTCACTTTTTCTTTCTGAATAGCTAATTCACCATCTCACTCAAAGAATTAAAAATATATAGTGCTACTAACACACAATTCTGTTCACTCTAGCTGTTCACTTTTCCCTACCCTTTGTCTGTCTTGTTTATTTAGATTGCAAGTAGAGTGGAGGAGAGCAATGCGATTTCAGAGGATTTAGAGATTTCAAACAATTTTCATTCTGATTTGGAATTAAAACAAAACATTTGAAAAATTCTCTGCAAAATAGAAATTCTAAACAATTTTATTTTGAAAAATTGGGATCTTTAGTTCTAATATTTTCTAAACAAAATTCTACTTGATGGGCTGAAGGGGAGCCAGGATCCTGGATGCATGTAAGCTAGAGGTTTGGTTTATGAAACTTTTAGCTTAAAAAGGACCTACAAAAATTTGGTCTTGTTCACCTTAAGTATTAAGAAGGCCTGAAAGGTGCCTTTTTGTTTTTTACCTTAGAAATATCAAGAAAGTCATCTCCCTGACTCCTAGCTTTTTTAAAAGGGTGAACGTACTGAAATATCAAGAAAGTCATCTCCCTGACTCCTAGCTTTTTTAAAAGGGTGAACGTACTGATCTTTAATGAAGACTTCCTGCATGATTAACATTAATTCATCATTGACATTAATTTGGTGTTAACAAAAACTAAACAAAACACACACTTTTTTTTTAAATTAAATATATAGTCCCTTCCCTCCCCACCACCCCAATAGCTCCGGTTGTACCCTCTTAGATCTTTTAATCGGTCATCATTTTGGTAGGATTTTTTCAGTCTCTAAAAAGGATCTGAATTTCCATTGTGAAAAACCTGCAATAAGAAAATCTTTAAAAACAAAAAAGCTATTTCAGGCTTTTTCTTATACATTGATAGCAGGAACAGAAAAAAAAAGGGAGGGGGCCACAAATAATTATTTTCCTTGAAAAAAAAATACAATAAAACAAGGCTCTGGTTTGGCAAAGCAAACCCACCATACCAAGTGTCTGACTTCAACAGGCCTCTAGAGAGACCTGTTTGCAGGATTTACGACCAAAAAAAACCCAGAGTCAAGTCCTCACAAGGGAGCAGAGTAAATTCTCTGTGACATGCTACATCAAGACTGCCTCACGAAAAAGGCACCTGCAGGCTAAAGACACACACAAGTGTAAAGTGCAGCACACCGATGCTAAAATCTCAATAGTTATAGATCATTTATTATTTGTATTATCATCACACCTTGGCGCCCTAGTCATGGATCAAGAACTCACTGTGTTAGGAGATAGCTGCAAACATCACAAACAATTCTAATTTTATTTCATCCCAGTTTGTCTTCAAGGAGCCCTGAGAACGCATGTGTCATGAGTGTAAAGTGCCTTGGAGTTGCTGTTTTACCTGTTAGGGGTTAACTGAACAGGAGAAGGGGGTGACGTAAGAGCTCCCGTTTCTCGAGACACAGGGGGAGACTTTATTTTCACTTTAGTTCGTCCCCAGGCTTTGGGCTGACTCCACCTTTTTCCAGCTATGGAAACTCATCTCTTCCTTTTTCTTCATATATTCATAAGTTAGATGAACAGTAAGTAGAGTTATTGATTGCATATGCTTTGTATTTGATCTCTGGTGTCCTTACACTGTACTGTTTGGCAGAGAGAGAGAAATCCCCGGGGAGGGGGCTAATTTATGCAAGGGGACTCAGGTTACAAAGCTTTATATCTATGAAGTTGTATTAGTTGTATGCTTTGTTTCTTTCTTTATTAAACTTTTTATATCTATAAGAATTGTCTGTAGTTCCATTGAAGTGATCTGAGCTTTGGATCTGGCAGGCACACAGCTAGTGAGCCTGTGTGCTGCGTTCTCTTTCCCCTAGGCTAAAAAGGGAGGGGGGTGGAGCAGTGTCTGAGTGTCCCAATCTCTCAGGAAGAGGGAGGGGGTGTTCTCGGGGGTTCCAATGTGCCCCAGTCCATGGGTTTGGAATAAGAGCATTGGTGGTGGCAGTGGTCCCAATCCCCAACTGGTAAAGTGTGGGTTTTGGAGGGAAAAGATTTAACTTAACTGTAAGCTACTTTTCCAGCCTAAGGGTCTGCAGCATAAGAGACCTCTTTTACCCTAGAGTTTAGAGTGAGGGGAAGATTCTCTTACAGCATGACAATCCCTTATCCCGTTCATGTCATCAACAAATAATCTCTTTCCCATTGCCCCCGCCACTCTTGCTTCACACGAAAAGGACCAAGAAACTAGCAACAAACCAACAAACAAACATCAGCAAAGGAAGCAAAACTGTATCTTCCCCTGACCGTGGTCATGTGTGTTTTATTTCCAAACACATCACAAGGTTCAAATATGTCATCAGACAATAGAAAAGGAAAACAAGTAAAGATGGACCATGACCATCACGTCAAATACAAATTCCACCTAATTATGAAGGCAGGGAAAATTCAGAGTCTAGCTCCTGGATTAAAGGCCACCTCCATCACTTTGTCTTTGGGTCACATACAGAGATGACGACTTTTCCCAGAAGCAGTTTGGCTAGTGCCAAAATCCTGAGGAAATGGATTGTGCACTACACTGAGGAAATTCTCAAACAGCTGGCCCACCTTCTTCGGGATGGTGGATATTTCATGTGATCAGCAGATCTTTCAAGAATATGCCTTTTTGAATGGACCTATCTCAACAAATTTTCAATGATTTAGTTGAATCGGAGCTCTAGCCCTGATTTGGCCTCAATCTTGGCCTAAAATTGATCCAGATCTGAATCTCTCTTATATCCACTTTTACACAAACCAGATCTATTAGCTGTGAGCAAGGTTATTACTTTCACTTAAACAAAGCATTACAAATAAGGGGGGAGAAGAGGAGTGAGAAATCTGTTTCAACTATAAATGGAATTTCTTAATTGCTAAATCTGCTTCAATTAATCCATTATCCAATTACAGGTGTCAATTCACTACTGAAGAAATCCCATTTAACTACCACGCCGGAACTACAATTTAAACCACACACCATTAAAAATTCCATGTGCAACAGAACAACCAATTATAATCAGCATTGGAAAACTCTAATTTAGCATTATATATAATTAACTACATGACTAATAGCCACTGTAATAACACTCCATATGAAGTGATGGCGTTTTTAAACACCCTCAGGCTCATTATCTGGAAAGCAAGACTTTGCATTCATGTATAGACCCTGAATACTATGAACGGGACATCTATTCCCTAGGTAGGAATTGTTTAAAGCCTCAGAGCACTTTAGTGCTGCTCAGACTGTTGACTAGAGATGGTCAATTTTCTGATGAAATCCCCCCTCACAACCACCCTCATCAAAAGATGCTGATTCATCAAAGCTGAAAGTTTTTGCAGGAAAGGATTAGTTTTGAATTTCCATTTTGAAACAAGTTTTGAAATTGTCAGAATGTGTCTTTTTTTTCTTTTAGAAATTAGATTTAAAAATTTAGAGTCATTTCTAGTAAAAAGAAGTTTAAAAGTTAAAATTGAAACAAACACAATTATTGAAATGAAGTATTTCAATTTACCAATCTAATTTTAATTTTTAGTTAAATAATTTTTTTGAGAGAGATTGACTTTTCATCCGAACTGGGGAGGGGAATTTTTTTTGAAATTTCAAAAAGTCTTGTGGGATTGGAAAGCTATTTTCTGCCTTGCTCAATGTGTGATAGTAGGAGTCAGTCTCCTCTCATATATTTAACTCTCATTAACAGTAATATGATTTAAGCAAGTACCCTGAGAATAGATAAGTAATCAAATAGTGATACTTAGTGCTTTTCTTTCTGTAGATCACAAAGGACTTTACAAAGGCGGGCATCACAATTCTCATTTTAAGGCATGGGAAAACTGAGGCCTCACAATGGTTAAGTGATGTACTCAAGGCCAGCCCTTCTAACAATGTTGCCTTGGACTACAATGCTGTAAAGAAGGTCTTCAGGGACAAAAGCCAAATTCATTAAAAATTCTCTTTAATCTCAATCATCTTTCCTTGCCGTAATTCCAGACAACTTTAATCTTTGCTAAGACCATGTCTACACTAGTGGGGAGGGTCGACCTAAGAGACGCAACTTCAGCTACGTGAATAGTGTAGCTGATGTCGACACATCTTAGGTTGACTTACCTGCCATCCTCACGGCGGCAGCGGTTGACAGCGGGCTCCCACGTCGACTCCGCCTTGCATTTTTTGGCGAGATGGAGGTCAACTTTGGGGATCGATTTATCACGTGTTGACGAGCTGCGATAAAATTGATCCCCAATAGATCAATCTCTACCCGCCAATCCAGCCGGTAGTGTAGACATGGCCTAAGACACCATTGGAGGAAAGCTCCACTAAATGATATTAATTAATATGAGAAAAAAAAACCTTTTATTTTTAAACTAGGAAAAGCCTAAGAGACCTAATTAAAATTAACAGTTTAAAAGTCTAGATTTAAAAAAAAATAAATTAAAAAGGTACAAACAACACTGGGTTAGTCCAGGAAGAGTGTAAAAAACAGGAACCTGGATGTTAGTCATCAGTGAATAAAGGGTCAAAAATGACAAAGAGAATCAGTGTCATGTGGGAACTGTGATGGAAACAGAGATGCGAGCTCAGCATTTTCTATCTGTATATATAATGTAATAAGATATACAGTAAACCCTCGATTTAACGGACCTCGATTTAACGGACTTCGGATGCAACGGACAAAATTTCTAAGCAAGTCTATTGCATCCGAAATCCATTTGTCACGGGCTCGCTGCCGGTTCTCGGCTGCCGCCCGGGTCCAGGCAGCGGGCGGGCTGCCGCCTGGGTCCAGGCAGCGGGCGGGCTGGCTGCCGGCTCCCGGCTGCCGCCCGGGGCCAGGCAGCCAGGACCCGGGCGGGCTGGTTGATGGGTCCCGGCTGCCGCCCGGGTCCCAGCAGCCGGGTCCCAGCAGCCGGGACCCCAGCGGGCTGGCTGACGGCTCCCGGCTGCTGCCCGGGTCCCGGCAGCCGGGACCCCGGCGGGCTGGCTGACGGCTCCCGGCTGCCGCCCGGGTCCCGGCAGCGGGTGGGCTGCAGAGCTGCTGCCCCCACCCTGTGGCGGTCGGGCTGCTGCTCCGATAGCTCGTTTTTTTAATTATTATTAAATAACGGACTTTTTCATTTAACGGACACCCCCTCGCCCGAATTAGTCCGTTAAATGGAGGTTTTACTGTATTGTAATTATTGGTGTCGCATTTCCATGGATCATGGAGAACTGCATTCCTTTTCATGTGCAATGTTTTGCACTTCCCATCTTGAAAAACCCAGGGCCAGCGACAGAAATTTGGGGCCCCCTACTCTGATCGTTTGGGGGCCCCCCCAGCCCAGCCAGGGCCCCCCCCAGCCCAGCCGGCGCTCCCCCCCAGCTGACAGCAGCTGGGGGGGGGGAAGCCCAGCCGGGGGGCCCCCCAGCCCAGCCGGCGCTCCCCCCCCCCAGCTGACAGCGGCTGGCGGCAGTGCGAGCCTGGGAGCAGCACGAGCCGCCCTTTCTCCCCCCCCATGCCCTTTCTTTCTCCCCCCCCCCCGTGCCCTTTCTTTCCCCCCCTCCCCCGCACGCCCTTTCTCCCCCGGACCCAGCGGGGGAAGCCCTACAGTGCTGCGGAGCCTCCCCGCCCCGCCCTTTCTGCAGGTGGTGGTGCACCGCTGCCGCCGGCCGGGCTCACTGCTCCTGCCGGGGATACGCGCGCTCGTCTGCTCCGGAGGAGAGTCACGCCACCTCCACGCCCCTTCCCCGCTCTCCAGGCCCGGCGACAAGGGGGGATGACTACGGGTACTGCTGTGTGCCCTGCACTTAAGGGCCCCCCCTAAAGTCCAGGGCCCGGTACAGCTCTACCCGTAGTACCCCCCTGTCGCCGGCCCTGGAAAAACCTTCCAGGAAACAGTGAGAGTGGAATCCTGTCTTCACTGAAGTCAATGGGAATTTTGCTATTGATGTCAATTGTACAGGTGAAATCCTGAATCTACTCTTTTTCAAAAAACTTTCCCCTTCCACATTAAAAATACTACTGGGGTAATCAAGCATACCAGCAAGATGTGAATTCAATTATCACTGAGTTTCATTAGCTCTTTTTAAAAAGTGATCCAGAACAGTAATTGTTTCATTAATTGACATTTCCCAGAAAGATACTGATTAGTCTTGCAGTTGTTTTGGGCACTTCAGTGACTGACAGCACAACAAATAGAAAATCAATATGCATCTGTTCAAAAGTAAATCGCTTAATAGCTCACAGGTTCCATTTTCTCACTTTTATCCAGATCTTGTTGACACGAGAGAAACTGGACAGAAAAAAAAAATCAATAAAAGAAAGCAAAGACTTCTTTAAACAAAAACCAAGGGCAATTGAATACAAGACAGAACTTTAAAGTGTTGTCAAAATGTACCCACTTCTTTGTCATGAAACACAGTTCAAGATTCTCCAGTACTCATTTAAATCTTAATATGGTTTGCATATACATACATATCACATGCATTCCCACTGAAAACAGTGGCATTTCCACTGCAGATCAAGGGTATTATACAGCCCAAAAGACACAATATACATCCTGATGTGTGAAACATTTAACAAGACATTGTAGTGACATAATACAGAATTTCATGACTGTCAATCGAAATAACATGTACTATCATATAATTTGTGTAGGATTAAAGCCTGTATAGATTTTTTTTCTAATATTTACTGAATGGGCCTGGAAAAACTTTGCATCATAAACCCCACCATCTTCTATTCCAAGCGAAGGGTACATTTCCCTGACTTTGCCTTCTCCAACATAAATCCATATTAATATGTATTTAAACAACCCCCACCAAAACAAGTCCACTGCATATGTTTCTCCCCTTTGGGATGTGGATGAGAGAACAAACTAAAATCTGTGAAATGTTTGTTTATGTTAGTCACATTGCATAATGCTCTATTGAAAGGTGCTCAGATGCTACTGTATTAAACATGGGTCAAGAATTTATATAGAATAGTATTGCTATACTCTACGTCATTAATTAATTGGGTAATTAACCATTGAAACACGTGGTTACCATTTGGGAAATTCATAGGTACCATATGGATAAATTAACCACTGGAACAATTTATCAAGGGCTGTGACAGATTCTCCATTCCAGATAATTTTTAAATTAAGATTGGACATTTTTCTAAGACATACACTCTAGTTCAAACAAATTATATCAGAGAAGGCCTCTGGTATACAAGATATCAGATTAGATGATCACAATGGTCCCTTCTGGCCTTAAAATCTCTGACACTATGATAAAGGCCTGCAGCAGAACCAAAAGAGGGATAATCGATCTGTTTTATTTTTTTCACTTTGGAAAGTGAGCTTTGGACATGATCACTTTGCAATAGGTAGCAGTTCCCAGCTAACCAAGAAACAACAGCACAAGGGGAAATTAAAGTGGAATTTCTAATTTGTGTAATTGTTGTTTCTCATTCAGGTGTCTTTATAGTAAACATGAAACCAAAATAATTCAATATGAGCTCTCTAACGTAAAAGAGAGAGAGAGAGAGAGATCCAGGTATATTTTGAGTACAATTAAAATGTAATCCTAGATATGACACCTATGGAATCTAAACTTTTCATCACTTACACTAAAAGCATTGAATTAGAAAACTTAAAAATAAAGCTACTGGAATTGAGGATTCAAATTAACCAAGTCTCTTTAATCGGAGAGAAAAGGTGGCCTTCATGTTAAATCAGTGATTCAGGACACCAGGTACATTTCCTGCCTCTTTTGCAGGCTTATTGCATAACCTTGGACCTATCACTTAGGCTACATCTTCACTGGGGGGGGGGAGGGAGGGAGCATGTTTTTTACATCCTGTTAGTTTAAATCCTAGCTGAGAAAAGGCCCAGGTAGATTTACTTTAATGTAGCTAGTCAAGGTCAATCCCCCACCCCACCAACCTGGGGTTATACTTGACTAGCTAGCTTGAGCTAAAAATTAAAGCTCCTTACATCTCCACTGGGATTTTACAGTGAGGCGGCTCACTCGTTAGCTATCTGAATGTAAAAACACATCTTTTTAATGTGCAATGATGACATAGCCTTAATCTGCCTGTAAGAAGTGGATGATAAAACTTCCTTTATCATACTCTGTCTTATCTATTTAGAATGCAAGGTCTCTAACTATGTGTTTCTAGAACAATGGGGCCACAAATTTGGTTGGAGCCTCTAGGTGCAACCATTATACAAATAATAAATAACAATAAAGAATGTGTCTGCTGGAACATCTATTCTCACTGTACCCACACTAAAATGACAATAGTCATGCAGTCTAGGAACCACATTTCACTGTATATTACATTAAGAAAAACAAACAAACAAAGATTCACAACATTTAATGGTGACAAATGTTTTGACTTTTAAAAAAGTTAAAATGGATTTTAGTTTGGTTCCAGCAGTGGTGGGATCTTACAGCAGCCCAGCCACAGAGTGCAGTGAGAGGACCCCACAGCTGTGGCCCTGCTGCCCAGCCATGGTGGGGGGGCAAGGTGCACTGCTACAGCACTCTGGGACACCCACCTTCACAGCTCCCAGACACTGGGGGTAGATGATAGGCTCCCAGATGCTGTGTGTGTGCTGGACCATTTTGTCAGGGATATTTTTAAGAGAAATAACAGACAGGTCATGGACAATAAACAAATTAATGGAAACCTGCAACCGGAGCCCTCACCCCCTCCTACATCCCAACATCCGAAGCCTGACTTTGATTTTTACTACAAATATTCATGACAAAATTAGAGCCTTAGCTATCAGTTAAGAAAATTTACTTTTAAATAAATATTTTTACCTATACAGTGTCCCTTTAGATTGTGCACATAAAGTTTGGCTCAACCATAACCCGAAGAGAACAAACCAGGGCTGAGTTCATCCCACAGAGATTTACGGTACAGGGAACAAACTGTCAATTTTACATAGTGTTGCCAGGTGGCCGGTTTTCAAAATGGGACCCTAGTGGTTTCAGTCAGGTGGGGGATCAGGACTAGGGTCGTGGGTTGGCACACAGGAGGGAGCCATGGGTGTAGACTCTGGGTGGTGCTTACCTCTGGCAGCTCCCAGAAATAGCAGCATGTCCCCAGTCCGGCTCCTACCTATAGCAGCAGCCCCGGCCTCCACATGCTGCCCCCACCCCAAACTCCAGCTCCGCAGCTCCTATTGGTCAGGAACTGTGACCAATGGGAACTGTGGGGGCGGCACCTGCGGAAGGAGCAGCGTGCAGAGCCACCTGGCATTTCCTCTGCATAGGAGCCAGAGGGGGGACATGCTGCTGCTTCCGAGAGCTGCCTGAGGTAAGCACCACCTGGTGCCTACACCCACGGCCTGCTCGGTGCACCAACCCCCTACCCTAGCCCTGATCCCCCTCCTGCCTGATTAACTCCTCAATCACAGCCCTAAGCACCCTCCTGCACCCCAAAATCCTCATCCCCAAGCCAGAATCTGCACTCCCAGCCAGAGCCCTCCCCCTCAACCTCCTGCCCCAGCCCAGAGCCTCCTCCTGCATTCTGAATCCCTCATTCCCAGCCCCACACCAGAGCCTGCAGCGCCAGACAAAGCCCTCAGCCCTCTCCCACACTCCAACCCCCTACTTCAGTCCACAGCCCCCTCCCGCACCCTGAACCCCTCATTTCTGGCACCACCCAGGAACCTGCATCCCCAGCCCAGAGTCCATACCCCTCCTACGCCCCAAATGCCACACCCCTTCCCTTAGCCCAGAGCCCCACCCCACACTCCAAACCCCCCACACTGGAGCCTGCATCCCCAACCAGGGCCCTCATCTCCTCCCACACCCCAACACCCTGAGCCAGCCTACTGAAAATGAGTGAGTGGGGGGGGGAGAGGGGGAGTGGCAGGGCAAGGGTGTTTGGTTTTGTGCAAGTAGAAAGTTGACAACCCTAACACACACACACACTATAGATAGATAGTGTGTTTTATATATATATCCTATACATACATACAGAAGAGGGCAAAGAGGCATTATACTTCATTTCCACAGCCCCATGGTAGGCCCTATTCTGTTCAAAAGCATGCAGCCAGAGAGATGGCTGATTTCCACAGCATGATCCTCCTCACAACACACCTACCAGAATTCAACACCTAACATGAATTCTGACAGGTTCAGTATTACTTACCCATTCCTCCCTTGCCTCAGCATGGAACTCACCCCAGAGCAATGTAGGCTGAGGACAGCAGATGGAGGCGAAACGCCAACAGGCTCTGACTCTGTGATGTCAAGGTGCTGAAAGAAACAAGAGAGAGCTGGGAGCCAGTGTGGCAGACATGGGGCTCAGGAGAAGTCTGCTGGTTTGAGAGGGAGAAACTGGCTCTGATTCAGCAAGCACCTACATGTGTGCTTAACTTCACACAGGGCTAACTCAATTAACTTAAATGGAAGTACCCACAGCAAGTGAAAAGAGAAGCATATACATTAAGTGCCTGCAAGAGTGTGGCCTCAGCATAAACAAGCAGTTTCCTGTCTCCTATGTGGTAGTAGTTCTCATGAGGAATAATATAGCTTATGGATATTATCCCTTAGCTATTTATGAATTATTTTTAAAGGAAATGCAGCACAGCCCATGCTGGAGAACATGAACACTATCTAACAATGCAGTACTGCAATACAGATCTGTTTTAAAATCAGAACTATCAACCAATTCCTTTGCATTCTAGTAATGTTTATTTTTAAAGTTGCACAAGCTTCATGAATATTTTTTTAAAGTTCCATTTTCCTCAGCAATATAAAAAGTGGAAACTGGAGGAAATATAACAACAGGTACTTGCCAAGAAAAAGAGAGGAAGTTATAAAGAGCAGCACTCTGCCACAAATGGCCACATTAGGGCTGTGACTGTCTACCTCTGCCAAATATAAAGGACCAGAAGCAGGCAGACATGCTGCACTATGAGAGTGGAGCACCACTGAGGCTAGTTATTTTAGGTAACTTTTCACTAGAAAGGCAGTTTTAAAGGATCCTAAGCATGAGACAGTGAAAATAGAAATGTAGGCCTGGATATACAAAGGCACTTGGACATTGCAACACTGAATGTCAGGGCACCTAGAAAATCACATGAAGATTATTGTGGTCTGCAAAGCCTGAGTTAGGCTCCTAGGATCCCTATACAATTAATGAAGAGAGACAGACACCTAAGAATGTTATTCAAAAAAATCAGCATGCTAGGTAGGGAACCACCTAAGTTATCCAGTGGGATATACTAATGAAAGGGGGGGGGGGGGGTGCTAAGCTCCTCTCTCAGAGATGGGCTATGTATCTATTTCTATGTTACACCTTGATGTGACCCAGAACAGCAATCCCAAAACACAAGGAAATCAACGCAAGACACACAACCCACTTAAAAACAATAAACCAGTTATGTCAGCGACAGTGTGGACAAACCATAACAATGGTTCAAATGGCAGATATATAGCAGCAGGCAGACACACAATGCTATGCACACCTACAAACCCAGGCACTAGAGCACTAAGTTCTGGGAGAAGGAAAGCAACACACACACCAGTGGGAATCAGATGCCTAAATCCAGACTGCTAGGCACAGATAAGAGGTGCCTATCTGTGCCTAGCAATCCATGAACAAGAACCAGCTGCTTTGAGTCACCTGACTTTAGGCATCCAGGACATTTCTTACAGGAAGGATGTAGAGCCTGCCTCAATCCACCAAATGCCCTCTGGAGAAGGAATTGATGTTGGCAGTACTATAACTTTTAGCCCAGCTGGGACATGGGGGGACTTAGGTTCCATTCCCCCCACCCCATGCCAGAGGGCAAGAAAGGATTTCAAAAGAAGCCAGCCCCCCCGCCAGCAGAGCTCTTTAACCACTGGGCTGTGACATATTCTGATGTGGGACTCTCTCAATCTCTCCTTTGAAGCCATTGCACTCTGGCTAAATAATTAAAGAGCAATTGAAGCACAAGGACCCAGGATCTCACGCTCTCCAGGAGGGTG
Source organism: Sternotherus odoratus (assembly GCA_032164245.1). NCBI lineage: Eukaryota > Metazoa > Chordata > Testudines > Kinosternidae > Sternotherus > Sternotherus odoratus. The sequence continues at coordinate 100,589,759 of JAVMKO010000001.1, read as the reverse complement.
CTCTAACCACTGAACTACAAAGTAATTCTCATGTTCATACTCACTCACTCACTCTTCCAATGACTAATTTAACTATTTATCCAAAGTAGAACAGTCATTGGCTCAGGGAAAGAGAGAGAGAGAGAGAATGACTGTAAGTCCCATGATTAGGGTGCCTATCTGGGAGGTGATAGAAGCATGGTCCAGACTTCCTGATTTGGTTCCTTTTTCAGTATTCATCCAAAGTGCAACAAATTCAGTAGGAGAGACTGAAAGCATTCTACACTAGAGTATCCCACAGCTCAGGGATTAGCGCACCCTCCTAAGAGATAGGAGCCCCCTCTTCAAATCGTTTCTTCACAGGAGGCAGAGGGAGGAGTTCCATGTCCCACATAAGTATTTTAACCACTAGGCTAAAAATTATAAGGTGGGCACGAGTTCTTCTTTCAGTCACATTTTAAAAGAGACCCAGTCTTGAAGGCAGCCTCTGAACATGACTACCAGATTAGGCCCCACAAGCGAGCAAGCAGCTGAATGCCTGTATTCCCCCAGGTTGTGAATCTGTCTGGGGCTTATGTGGCAGATAGGTATCCGGATATCTAGAGCAAGGCAGCGGTGCACATGTCCAGATGCCAAAACTTAGGTTCTGAGTGAACTTTTACCCTGAAAACTTCAGTGCCAAGTAAATTTAGGCACCTACAGGGTTTGGTGGGAGTTTTGTGGGTGGCAGTGGAGCCAACATTGGGATTTAGGTGCCTAAGTACCTTTGTGAATCTTGGCCTTAGGCTTAATCCTGCAAATAGTTCCATATGGATGGACCCACACTGAAGTCACCAGGAAATGCCACACAGGCACATTGGTCTGCTAGTGGAGCTCCTTGTCTGTCCCCCTCACCCGCCCTGTGATAATTATAGATCTCCCCAAAACTCTCATCAAACCTCTCTACATTCAGGACTTTCCATGCCTTTTCTTGGGCTACAAGATTTGGCCCTGTGTTATTATGGGAGGGCTGGGCGGAGCTGAGAGGAGAAAACTTCTTTTGAAATATAATTACTTAGCTCTGCTTCATGAAATATTTAAATATTCATGGAAGGTGGGGGGCGGGGGGGGGGGGTTTGAAGGAATCTTGTGCTGTAACCTGAAATATGTCTAAAATTATTAGCTGTTTTGTTAGAACCATGTGTAACTGTGTGGCTTTTAAGTCAAAGTTCTGGCTGAAAAAAAGTATACTAATTATAAAAGCACAGTAATGGCCTAGTTCATTTAGTTGGAGGAAAATGAAGGGTCTTAAGATTTGGAATGCATACTCTAGGGATGGGTGTGACACTCTGTACCAGCGGTTTTTAAACTATATCAACCGGAGGCCCCCCATTTTGATTTTAAAAAATGTGAGGACCCCCTCAGCCCCACCACTGAGCCCCAGGACCTGCCCCCACTCCACCCCTTCTCTCATGGTCTCAGCCCACCTCTTCCGTCCCCTGCTCACTCCATCCTCCTCTCCATTGCTCACTTTCCCCCACCCTCACTCACTTTCATCATGTCGTGGGCAGAGGGTTGGGGTGCAGGAGGGGGTTGTCAGGATTCCCGCCCCACTCTGAACTCTGGGGTACAGATATGGGGACCTGCATGAAAGACCCCCTAAGATTCTTTCTACCACTTTAGGTTAAAAACTTCCCCAAGGCATAAATTCCCTTCCTTGTCCTTGGACGGTATTGCTGCCACCACCATGTGATTTAGACAAAAATTCAAGGAAGGGTCACTTGGAGCCCTTCCAAAATATCCCTGACTCCCTTCACCCCTTTCCTGGGGAGGCTTGAGAATAAGATACCAACCACTGGTGCTGAGATATTGAATTATCTTGCTGTATTTTATGTATAGTTTGTCTTTTTTTCAGTTACATCAAGTGTACATAGTACATTTGGATAGGTACTCTTTTATAGTATTTGTATACATCTCAAAAAATACTTGAAGGAATGGGGTGGGGGCTGATCCAAATTCCACTATAATCAGTGAAAAGATTGACTTCAGTTCTTTGGATTAGGTTCTAAGTGAGGCTGAACCAAATAGCTCTTGCAATAGAACAGATTTCTGTGACTTAATCAGTGTGATGCCATGAGCTGTAATTACACCCTTTTCAAAAACATCTGAAAGAAAAGCCCAGTAGGAGACTAATTACATTGATAAACACACCAGCTGAGCAATTTGGGGGAAGAGACATAACAATAAAAAGACAAACATTTCAAGGGAAGACGATAATTTAGGTGTGAATCAGGAATACTGAATGTGAAAAGGAATCACTCTCGAAAAGGAACAGATAAATTCAATCTCCACTTTAGGTGACACAAAGGAAGCAATATTGGGATGAAACCAGCTGTGCCAGAAGAAATACACATCATTTTTGTTTAATGATATTTCATATAACTGTTCCACGCTGAGAAAATAACATTCATTCTTTTACCCTGGCATTTTTATAATGGACGATAATTAAACTTTGCATTAAGAGGCAACCATAAATGTTCTTTCAACAATCACAGGACCTTAAAGGAACAACACTCAAGAAGAAATAATACTGAAGGCAGGGGCATAACTATGCATGACTTTGAAGTGAAAATAAACTAAAAAACAAAACGAACAACACTGAGGCCAGCAAGTGATTTATTCATGGATCCTGACTGCCTGCCTATTTGGGACAAATATCCCTGATAGGAGACAAGTGATAAAAATGCTGCAAATTGAACAGAGAATCCTGAACTTGATCTGATAAACCTAGTGAGCTTGTTTTAGCCAATTAAAACCTTTTTATGTCCTCATAACATCCACATTTGTGTAATGCATAGGTAGCTGTTTTAACAACTGCTCCCATTCATAAGCATCCAAAGCATAGATTGTACAAACCTCCCTCTCATTCCATAAATCCCATTTTGAGACACGTACTGATAATTCTACTACAAAAGCTCTGTACAGCACCTTTCACTTTCAAAACATCATGCAAATTTATTAGCTGACTAATAAATCAATCTTAACATCTCTTGAGCTACTTTTGGTGTTTTGCACAGTTTCCCCATCATTCAGTTTCATGTGTATCTTTATTATTGCTTACACATATCTGTCTGGACGGTGTTCCGATTTGTTCTTATGAAGATACCAAATTGTGATGTAATGACATTTGGGAAAGTAAGAACAGTCAGGATGTGGCCGTAATTTTTTTCCTTCCCAAATGTTGACTGTCCCGTTTCCATCATGATCTGATCCCACAACTCAGTATTTGTTTCATAAGCCCAGAACTGCTGCTGCATCATGTGTAGCTGGTCAATAAATACCTATAGTAGCTGGACAATTTAATTCACTGTCTACCTCATCCATTCCTCCTAGTATTCTCCGTTTCCTTGCTTCATAGCCAGACACTTTGGAAGTTGTTGTGTTCCACAAATACAAAAGACTTAGGAATCCAATCTGTAAAACAGACAAGAGAGCTCTGCAGATCTGTTAAGTGTCCATATCTCTGACTGCCAGATGAGGGAGAGACTAAAAACCAGCACAAAAAGAGTAAATTACGGGATGGACCAGAGGGAGTTGTGGGAACTTGACCCCAAACTCCCATTATTCCCTGAAAAGAGTGTTAGTGTTTCACAATACACCGCAAACATTTTCCACAAGGTATTGCCCTAGACAGTGGTGTGGGAGACATTGGGATGCCTACCAACAGCATCACACAATACAACTGGGCACTGTAAAGGCACACTGCACCAGCAAAGGCCATCCAGCATGAACTGCCAAAATAGCTGTATCGGCAGCTATATGATGGCAGAACTTTAGTCCATAAAACTTTCTAGTACTGACATGCCCATATACTGATAAATACTTGTACAACTGATAAAAATAGATAGTGATATAACATGCATGTAAACAACTGCAAGGAGTCATCCAGTGGCATCTTAAAGACTAACAGATTTATTTGGGCATAAGCTTTCATGGGTAAAAACCCCCACTTCTTCAGATGCATGGAGTGAAAATTAAAGACACAGGCATAAATATACTGGCACATGAAGAGAAGGAAGTTACCTTACAAGTGGAGAACCAGAGTTGACAAGATCAATTCAGTCAGTCTGGATGTGGTCCACTCCCAATAACGCATGAGGAGGTGTCAATATCAAGAGAGGGAAAATTGCTTTTTCAGTGAGCTAGCCATTTCCAGTCCCAGTCGGTTTAAAACTACAATAATGTACTTGATTTCTATGACATAGGACTAAGTCCTGTTTCTCTTTACTTGGGCAAAACTGCTCTCGAAATAAATGGGAGTTTGACCAGAGTAAATAATGCATGAGTTGGCATTATATTTTTAATGTCTACATAAATAAAATAATGGAGTGAGACAGTTTAAATTGCACTGATTTAGCCAAAGTCTGCAACAAGCATTTTATCACTGCTTCTGGTGGGAGACTTTACTGACTCGCAGAGCTCAGTGGAGTATGATAAGAGCCTCAGAACTGAAAAGCAAATGTCTAGACTTTGGCCCTAATTGGTCTTATTTTCAATATGGTTATTGCCTAATTTCTTGCAAGGATCATTTGTTCATTCAAAGCTCTAAGACTAATATCTCCCGGGTTTATTGGCATTGCACAATGAACATGCTGTTCTATAAAAACTGACCAAAAAATCCTAGAAAAATAAAATTTAGAGGCCAGTTTGTGGACACTAGATGACATTGTAAGATTAATGTATTTGTGCTAATGCTATCCTAGCAATAGTACTAGAGAGTAAACATACTTACATTTTATAGCCAGTCAATTATTGCCTTGCTTTTGGCTTGTTATTTTTTACAGTCCTATTATACTCAGTAAGGGCCCAATCCCATTTCCAATGAATTCGATACTGGATCTCCCAAGGACAGCTCTTTGGCCAAGTTTAGTCTTCTTTGTGCCACTTGGGCAGCCAGTGGAGCAGTGCCGAGCTGGCACAGACCACTATGTAATGTATGGCCATGGCTATAGACAAATGTGTGTGGCCAGAGAACCCCCTGAAATGTGGTGACCCCCCCTCTGCTGGAATGGACCCTGGAGGTTTGTTGCAACCAATGCAATTTATGGCAGTAATGGGGTTGCTTTTTAGGAAATTTTTGTTCGTCTCACGCTAGTGCCCTACAGCCCTCAGTCAAGGACCAGAATCCCATTGTGTGAGGTACCATACAAATACACAAGTGCCTGTAAGCCACTTCTGTGGTTTCCTTCCACACCAGCCTCCCAAAAGCTGGATTGAGTACCAAACAGCAGGTGCTCAGGATCTGGACCCCTGGTATGAGACTAATGTTTTAGTACTTGTGTCTATTGGGTACTAATTGGTGTCTGCTACAGACCACCAAACCACACTACGAAATAGGATGACTGGCTCCTTATGCACATTTCTAGAATGTATAGGAAAAAAACTGTGTGGTCATAGGGGGAATTAAATCCGAGTAATATATATTGAAGACACAGGTGCCAGCTTCCAACTTTCCCCAGGGGTGCTCAACCTCTGCTCAGCCCCAGGCCCCACCTCTTCCTGCCCCTAGTCTGTCTCAGGCCCCACCGCAGTGCACCCCTGCTTCCATTGCCCCACCCTGCCTCTTCCCACCCAGTTCCACCCCCTCCCCAGAGCACACACCATCCCCACTCCTCCCCCTCCCTCCCAGAACCTCCTGCGTGCTGTGGAACAGCTGCTCTGGTGCAGGCGGGAGGTGCTAGAAGGGAGGGGGAGGAGTTGATCAGCGGGGCTTCAACACCGGAGCACCCACAGAGTCAGGGCTGATAACTGAAGATCTCATGCTGCCAGTATTAAAACACCTTCAGAATCTCTATTTATTAAAGATAATATTTCCTAACTCAAAGTGTTGCATCCAACATGAGGGAATTCTACATTAGGCCGTATCTTTATAGATTAGGAGAAATGATCACAGAACTAAAATTTGTCGCTTAGAAGAAGTGATCATGACTTGATCAGATTTGTTATATGAAAACTGAATAAAATCCAAACACGTGATGGATATATACACAGCTGGTCTTTAAAGGGGTCCATTTCAGAAAGCTGAAAACAATTATGAACCAGATCAGTTGTGAGAAGTAATTTAAACAGAAAAAATATGAATGATAATTGGGAATTTAAGTTCATTTTACTAGGTACCCAAAAAGCCACAATGGAGGAAGAAGGCCACATTGCTTAAAAAGAAACCTAACTTAGAGAGGACGTAAAGGCAGCTACCAAAACATTTTTTAAAAACCCTAATATTACAAATAGAATAATAATATTACAAATAGAATAAAGAGGATGTTCATAGAAATTAAATCAGAAGCTAGGATTTGTAGAACATTGATAAGGAATGCAAAAGGAACTCAAGGCGAAATTTATATCCGGCAGAGGTAAGAACAATAAAAATGAACTTTTTAAGTATATGAGAGAAAAAAATCCTACAATGTGATTGGTCCATTATTGGATGGAAATAGTAGAATTGTTAATAATAACGAAGAAAAGACAGAAGTGTTAAGTAAACATTTCTGTTCTGTATTTGGGGAAAAAACAGATGATGCAGTCATATCATATGATGATGAACAGTTTTCATTCCAGTGGAAACTCAGTAGAATGTTAAACAGAACTACGAAAATTAGACATTTTAAAACAACAGATCCGGATAACATGCAGCCCAAAGTTTTCAGACAGCTGGCTGAGGAGCTCATTTGATTGTTAATGTTGTTTTTCAATAACTCTTGGAACACTGAGGTAGTTCTAGAAGACTGGAAGAAATCTAACATAAATGGGACAGTCTGGGTAAGCTGTCAGTCTGACAATGATCCTGACCAAATTAATGCAAAGGCTGATATAAAACTAAATGAATAAAGAATTTAGAGAGAGTAATATAATTTATGCCATCAACTTGGGTTTATGGAAAACAGATCCTGTCGAACTAAGTTTTGGGGTTTTTTTCATGAGAGTACGACATTGGTTGATAAAGGTAATAGTGTTGATGTTATGTACATAGACGTCTGTAAAGTATTTGATTTAGCACAGCATATTTTGATTAAAACACTAGAATAGAAAATTAATATGGTGCACAATAAATGGATTTTTAAAAAACAGATGACAGGTCTCAAAATGTAATTGTAAATGGGGAATCATCATTGAGCAGGTGTGTTTCTTGTGGGGTTCCCAGGGATCATCTCTTGGCCCTATTCTATTTAATATTTTTATCAGTGATCAAACAGAAAACCTAAAATCATCACTGATAAAATGTATAGATTACACAGACTGAGGATGTGATAAATAATGGAGAGGACAGGATCACTTGGTAAGATGGGCACAAACAAACCAATACATATTAGCACATCCAAATGTAAAGTTATATATCCAGGAACAAAGAATGTAGGCCATGCTTACAGGCTGGGTGACTAACCTGGGAAGCAGTGACTCTGAAAAAGGCGCTTTTTTTTTTTTTTTTGGTGTGTGTGTGTGTATGGGGGACGGGGGGGGGGGGTGTCCTTCTGGATTAATCAGCCAAACAGAGCCCAGAGTGCAACACAGTGACCAAAAGGGATAATATGCCCTTGTTTATACATATAAGGATCATATCGAGTAGGGGTAGCGATTTTACATCATCTCTGTGTTTCGCATGGTGCAACTGGAATACTATGGCTATGTCCAGTTCTGATGTCCACAGTTCAAGAAGGATGGTGATAAATTGGAGATGGTTCAGAGTCATGAAAATGATTACAGGATTAGAAGACATGCTGTAGAGTGATGATTCAAGGATCTCAGTCTTTTTATCTTAACAATGAGAAGGTTAATGGCTGATTTGATTATAGGCTACAAGTATCTACACGGGGAACAAAAATGTGATAGAAGAGGGTTCTTCAGTCTAGCTGACAAAGGGATAACAAGATCCAGTGGCTGGAAATTGAAGCTCGACAAATTCAGCCTTGACATAAGGCACATTGTGAGACTAATTAACCATTGGAACAGCTTACCAAGGATAGTTGTGGATTCTCTATCACTGCCAATATTTAAGTCAAGATTGGATGTTTTTCAAACAGGGGAATGGCCTGTGTTGCACAATACATCAGACTAGATGATCACAGTGGTCCCTTCTGGTCTTATAATCTCTGATATATGTTTAGCATGGGCCATTGACATCAATGGGAGTTTTCCAATGACATCAGTGGGTTTTGGATCAAGCCCTCAAACCACTATATACAAAATAAAAACAAATTATTTCATTGCAGCCCATTATTAACAGATGTTAGTCCTCCTCTGTGTCCATTTATGCCATAATTTACTGATTTGGCAGCCTACAGTGAAAGATGGTATAATCAATTTTACAAAAGAATAAAATAGTGTCACAATTACATATTTCTTTAGATGAGCTCAGATAGTCCACTGAGGAAAACTGTAGCTATTATTTTACATACAAGCACTAAAGAAGTCATCAAAGCTCCCACATGTACAATATCTTGCACACATGACTTGGTTATGGGCGCACAATTCTCACTGAAGTTAATTGAGTTACATTTTCTATTGCCATATGTGATGGGCCAGAATCTCAGCTATTATAAATCTGCCTCACTCCACTGAAGTCAGGGATGAGCTTCACTGATTTATGGCCGTTAAGGCTCTGGCTTAATATTTGCTCTGTGCGATGATACTGGGGGGCACAAGCTAAATGGGAGGACACGTGACTGCCCCACGTGTCTCCTCCACGCCCTGCCCCCACCCGGGGGCCCCGTGCTCTCCCCACTGCACATTATCTGTGGGGAGGGAGGGGCTCTATCCTCCCACTGCACCAGCTCCCCCCCTCCCCCCAGCATGTTCAACATCTCTCCCTGGCAGCTGGGCCTGGGCGGGGAGCAGGGCGGAGCCACTCCCAATTGCTGCTCCTGCAGCAGAGCTAGCTGCCTGGGAAAGAGCCTGGCTGAAGAGGGATAGCAGCAGCAGCCTGCTCCCTGCCTGGGCTCAGCTTCCAGGGACAGGGCCAAACATGCCCCGGGGTGGGGGGGGGAGTAGGGGGGAGGGGGGCTCGCTTTGCTGCTATCCCTGGAAACCAAGCCTGAGCTGGGGGCATCCCATCACTGCTGCAGCCAGGCACTCTCCCAGCTGCATCTGATCTGGTTCTGGTCCCGCCCCTTCCACTCCCCGCCCAGGCCAGCTGCTGGTGTGTGTGTGGGGGGGAGGCAGTTGACCCTACATGCCCCCCATATGCGTTGTCTCCTAACTTGTGTGTACATGTGTAAATTTCCTCTGGACTCACTTAAGGTGACCCAGGTCCTTGGCATGCAACAACACAGGGTTTCACATGGCCCTCCCTGCACTTGAGGTAACAGGGGCAGGGTGCCCCGTTCTTTTCTCCCTCTCCCCTCCTTCTGAGGAGCAGCAAGACCCCCTCCTTCTTGTGGGAGCAGCCGGGACAGTAGTAAAGGTCTCATCTCTACCCAATATTTATCCCAGCAGCCAGGGTGTATCTGCCTGGATGGGGGGGGGGGGAGGGGGGATTTTCTCTTCCTGTCACGAACACATCAGAGTCTTTTGCTGCACTGATGCTTCATACCTCCCTCCCAAAGACCAGCGCTCATTGCAGTGAACATCCATTGAAGAGCTCACACCTTTCCAAAGCTATTATTCCAGGCAAAATTCAGATTCAGGCAAAATTCAGATTCTGCCTTTTAAAAAAAAAATTCACAACCATGATGGTTAGACGTTTACTTTTCATTTTAATAATGAAAGCTGAGATTCTGACCTGACCATCATGATTCTAGGAGCTGTAGCCCTAGCCATTGGTCTACGAGGTCTATAGTTTAATCTGATGCTATGTGTCTTTTCAACTGTAATTTGGATTCATGATTTATTATCGCTTTCTTTTCATTACTCTAATTAAACTATTTTCAATTAACTTTTTCATTTCCCACCTTGAAATGGAGTAGGTACATATTTCCTGTTCTTAATTATCTTTTTATTTAGTCTAACCAATATTGCTTTTAGATCTCTTTACACACACACACATATATATATAAAAATTTAAGTAGTCAATCTAGTCAGTACCTCACACCCTGTGCAATTGCTTCTGGATAGGTGAAACACTGATTAGAACCACCTTGCCACATGGAGCTTAGTCACTGAGATGCTCTGCATGATGTCTGTCTTTCATGTAACTCTTCGCCCAGTCATGCATTTTGTGGTCCAGAGTTGCAATTTCTATTCTTGTTTCTTCATATTACAGGAATGTTTCCATTTAGTGTGTTAGGTTTACACCAGTGTCTCTAAAAGTCATAGATGGAGCAGCACAATAACTGAATACCTTCCTCTTCAAGCTAATAGAAAGTTTATTTCTCATAACATTTCTTAGAGTTTCAGTGCTGCTTTTCAATCTTGTCAATCTCTCCAGTCAGTCTGGGCCAGAACCAATGCTCATTTAAATCAGATGAAAGATTCCTATTGACTTCTATGAGCTTAGGACCAGGCCATTTGTTTCTTCTATTTATGTATGACTGTTTGGGGTTTTTGAAGGCATTAATTATGCCAGAGAGATTAGATCAACTATACATTTGTGACTTGTCATTTCATTTTATTCTATGCTTGGCGTTACCCAAATTCTTTAAAAACTCTTCCTTAGCTTTCCTACTGCGGTTAATTCATTCTTCAACAAAACATAACTTTACGGCAAACTTTTCCCTGAAACCTCCTTGTAACCTTGTAAGTTTAGTTCCTCTCTGTAGAGTCCCTTCTTGTCTAAAATGTCTGATGTGTTCTGATCAAAAGCCCTTGTTGTGCTCAAAACAAATTTCAATGTACTAATAGTAATTTGATGTATCAAAGCAAAGCATTCCTCCTTTTTGATCAGACAACTGTAAAGCTGGCTGATAGTAGTTGCAGAAGAACATGCAGAGTTCTTTAAAAGTGCTAGGTGTTACTTCTCTCTTACTGAGATTCAAACAGATGCGGAATACCCAATGGCAGAATTTTTAGATGATTCCATCTGAGAAGTTCTTATCTTTTATATTAATTTTCATTGTCTCAACAAATGGCAAGATGTTAGGTGCTGGGCTTTCTTTTCAGATTTGCAATGAGCAGCATTAAGGAGGAATACAATTTGAATGCCCCCCCTCTTGCATTTTAAGTCTGAGTTAATTCTTATCGATCTTTCTTTGACTGTAAGTTCTTTTCTTGCAGCATTCTACTCTCCAACATCTATCAGTGGACTAGAGTCGACGTTAAGCCCTAGTGGGGACCAGGACAAAATCTTTTTGAAGTTATGTCCAGGGTGAAGCTTCAGGCATTTTTAATTCACTCACTTTGTGCTACACTGAAGGTTGCAATTTTCTCATCAGATTTTCAAATCTTTTGCTTTCCATTTTTTTCAATAGTATAAACACTCACTGTTTATTTGCAGTTTCTCTGGATTTTATAAGTCTACTTTTGCTACAGTGGACGGTAACCATCACTATTTCTATGAAGAAGTTAGCTGCTCAGTATTAGAGCTGGCTAGGAAACAGTTTCCCCATCCTTAGCAAATTTTTGAAATATTTTCCGATTCCAACACAGGACAAAAAGTAAAAGTTTCAAACATTTTCATAAATTGATAATTTGAAAAAAAATGGGTTGGGACAATCAAAACATTTTGTTTCAATAATTTCAAAGTGTTTCATTTCAATGTCAAACTTTTATTTTTTTAAAAGTAAAAATATATTTAGAAACATGAAGTTGTTTTAAACTAAAACATTCCATCTCAACAATTTTGAAACTTTCTTCCAAACACAGAAAGTTAGTCAGAAAGGTTGTTTCAGTTTTATTGTAATCATGCTTTGTTTTAGTACATGAATAGAAAGGTGTAGAAAGGAAAGTTGTATTGTGGCTTATTTTTATTAATTGTAGTTTAAAACACCTAGGAGGTCCAATCATGGCCCAGAACCTCAATATAGAACAAAAACACAATCCCTGTACTAAAATGCTTGCTTTAAGACACTATATGAATCTGGGTTCCATCCCCAGCTCTGCTTAAGATTCCCTGTGTCTCAGTTTCCCATTTGTACAATGGTTCTCTAACACTTCTTTTCTCCTGCTCTTTGTCTGTCTGGTCTTTTTAGACTGTAAACTGTTCAGGGCAGGGATTGTTACTCTCTACAGAAGAGTAAGTCCTGGCCCAAAGCAGTTTGCAATTTAAATAGACAAGATCTACACTGGGACTCCATGATACTACTCTAATCAGAAAATGAATAAAATGTAAATCTTGTGCTTTCTAGTTCAAAGAGTTTGGGATAACTTGTCCTAACTGAGCTGTCACCCACCACTAATCAGAAAGAGCTAAACACCAGAAAACTGTTGCAGTTTTTTGGTGATATGGCACAAATAACTTATATGGTAGAGCTGGTTGGGAATACCTTGACTAAACGTTTTTCCACTGAAAAATGCCAGTTCATCAATATCAAAACTTTTCACAGGAAAGGCTTGGTTCTCCTACTTCATAAACACAACGTGGAAGCATTGGTAATGCACAAGCTCTTTAGGGTAATGATTAATTAATTGGCAAAGTAAACACAGCATTATTATAAGAATGCGGGAAATGTTTTTGTTCATGTTAAAAATCCTTTGGGAACTTCTTGTACTTGTTCTAAGATTGCATCTCATGCATTTTTTTAAAAGGGAAAAAATAGTCATTTATTTTGAAAACTGAAATGTTGAGCTTCTGTCCTGTGGATGGGAGAAAGAAAAGTTTTGCTATTTTCTTTTTGTCTTTGTTTCTTTTACTAAGAACAAATTGTACTGTGCATTTCAAAAACAAATCAGTCTCAATCACATATGGCTGATACACCGGTTTTGTCTTCAACTTTTAATAAGAGCTAATGTTCATTAACATCATAATTAGAAGAGAGTCGAGATTAAACTGAAGTCCTCCTGATCTGGAGAAAAATTAGCTAGTATGTATGAACTCAGAATGACTATCTGCTGAAAATATAAAACTGCTTATATCTTTTCAGACCATCATTTTCAGATCGTTTAGGAAATCATTTTAACATGTCAGACCCAGAGTCTGCCACCCTTATTCACACCAAATAATATCTTAAACTTTGAGTAGTCCCATTAAATTAAATGACACTACTTGGCCAAATAAATTCAAATCAATGTGAGTAAATCTTATGCAATCCAGAGTATAAGAACACTATAAAAAATGGTGTTTTTATTAACCAGATATTTTGTTCTGTTCTCCTATCCAGAATTCCTCATCATAGTTTCCCTTACTACCAATGACAACTGCCCAAATATAAATGTTTATACCCTTTATATAATAATTTAATATTATTATATAAATAATATATAATTATATTTATATATAATAAATAATTATTTATTATAATAATAATTAATTATTATAATAATTTTCTCCATAATTTTCTGGCCATTTTGGCTGTTGACATAACCCACATTCCCTTCCAAATAAAGCTTCCGAGCTGTGGGATAAAAGGGTCTATTCGAAGGTGAAGGAGAACAAAAGGGAAATTAAGGTAAATGGTTTTCTTCAGAACTTGTTATATTTCTTTAAGGAATATTTGTATCATTTCCACCAGAGTTTTTATAGCTACATAAATGTAATCATGTTTTGCCTTTCCACCTACACTGCAACACTCTTCCCAGACAGATATCAGCAGTTAGTTAAGAGTCTGAATTAGATAAATAACAAACGCAATGGAACTTCAGCTTACATATTCACAGAAGGCCAAATCCTATCCTGCCTCCCCTCTGCGTGGGCAGAAGGACCTAAATATAGTGGAACTACTATGGTTCTATTTTATAGGGGAGGTAGGACATGCAGAAGCCACCCAGAAGGACTCTGTGCTATCTGCCCATTGCAAAATGATGGTGAGGGAGGGTCTGTGTGTTTGGATTTGGAATGAAAAGAAACTTTGAAATGTAAAAGTTTCCTATGGAATTAAAATTCTTTTTTCTGAGTACCTCCATTGAGCATTATGTGAGGCAAAAATAGGAATAAAAAAAACTAAGAATGAATAAGTGAGGTAGCTATAGTAGATGGTGCTTTGTAGCTATGGATCATCACTTTTTCTTTGCACTAAGACCTAACATTTTTTTGGAGTCTCCTGTCTTCAGGAAGTAGATATCATCCAGTGTTTGCTGGAAGAGCACTTCTGCTACAAAATGAATCACACACACTGTGCTCTCTCTTGCTGATGTTATATTTGTTTTTTCTTGTTTCTTATACCCCCAAGTCCTAAAAAGGTTTATGCACATATTGAACTCTGCACACAAGAGTAGTTATATTGAAATCAATTGGACTACTAATGTATGTACAGTTATGCACATATTTAAACCATTGTGTATTGAAGCTTTTTTCCCCTTAAATTTAAAATAAAATTAATTCAGATTGAAAATACATGTTTGCCTTTGTGGATAGAAAATGTAACAAACAACAAGCTAAAAAAGTAAATATTAAAAGGAACATTGGTGGTATTAGTATGCATTTGTTTTTAAAAGTCTGATGTCAACACCACTCCAGACTAATCAAACTAAAGATATATATTTCACCTTTTCTTCTGTTCTAAGATCCCAAGTTCACTAAGTTTAGACAATGTAATTAAATTGTTTTGGTTTTAGTCATTTTCATGTCTGCGTCTTTTCCACCAACACAGTTGCAAAACTTTCAGGAGAGAGTTTAAATAAATAAACTATTCATTTTAATATTTTTTAAATGCATCAATCTCTTTTTATTTATTTACTTTTTGTAGAACAATTTAACAAAACACAGATGGGAATTGAAACTACATGACAATATCTCTTTAATTGACTTGTGAGAGGATTTAAGAAACCTCGGTACAGATGCACGTTAGAAAGACAGAACTGAAACAAATCTGGTTAGAAGGTAAGCTAGCCAATCAACAAGAAGTCTGGATGGCATGGTTTTCATTTTGCAAAAAGCCATCTGTTAAGGTTTGCTTTTTAAAATCAAAACCAGCCACAAATATTTGTGGTTTTGATCCATCTTCATTTCAGATAGAGATGGGCAAAACCAGGGATGGTGTTGGTATTGCATAATCTTGTTATTGGGTTTATATTTTGGAAACCCACACCAATCCAAAATCATGCCCAACTTGCATTTGGGTTAAATTTTATGTGTAATCCCTCCAAATGCAGATAAATTACTGAGGTTTGGAAGCATCTCTAATACAATTGCAGAGAACAGTTTCTAGTGCCATAAATAATTATACCCAACTTGCCATATAATTTCCCAGCTTTCTTGTGCTATATCCTGTCAGCCAAAGCAAATATATTTCATCTCATTCTGTCTAAACAAACACAATATTTCCTCTAAACAAGAAACATCCTTGTTTACAATAGTCCACCCCCTAAGAGATCTTCTAGCCAAAGTCACCTCTCAGTCTTTCAATTTCAAAATATTTAATTGACTTTTTTATTACTCAGGCTTGCATGTTATTGAGACACAGCTTTTTGATTAGGGTCATATCTTACCACCCTGGGCCAAAATCTGTAGTCCTTTGATCTGAAAAAAAAAGCTTGATTTGCCTCCATAAAATTTGAATATTATAATTAAAGTAAGCAAAACATTAGCGTATCTCTGGGATTTAGAAGTAGATGGGTAAAGGAATTTTAGTTAGAAAACAAGTAACCTTAATACAACGTAAGCATCCGCTGTCACCACTTTTGCATAATGCTGCTCCCTATGTTATTGTGACCCAATGGCAGAGTGTACTTCTTGTCCTTCTCTAGTGCCTGATCTGCCAGAGGAACAGCATACTATAGCTATCTGATAGTCGAGTAACCTCTTTATCTTCTTCTTTTCGTGTCCTTGTTACAAACTAGATGTTTTTCCAGAACTGTGCATAAGTGGTGGCTCTTTCCATCACTGCAATGAGGTCCTTCTTCACACTGCTCTCCCCAAGGAATCGGCAAACAAGCTGGTGCTGTGTGGTCTGCACTTCACCGCACTCGCATATATTCATGTCATTAGAGTAGCCCTGTTTGATCCTATTAGTCTTTGATCTGCCAGTTTGCATGTGCAGCCTGTTCAGGCATTGCCATGTTGACCATTCTGTATTGGCCCCCCAGCGAAGGTTCCTCCTGGAGTTCCAGATCTATTTCAGTGCAACTGACTGCGCATAATCTTTCATTCCACAATCTCAGCCATGCCTTGCCAGCTGTCATATCCAAAGGCACAACACTGGTCATTAGCAATTTAAGGCATTTGGTTACTCCTGCATAACCATATAGTGGATGCCATCTAACGTGATCTTTGCCTTTGGCTTGCTACCTTCCTGATATCAGGTGGTGGTGCCATGCCAGCCAGTAAGTACAGGCTATCCTTTGGTGTTGGTTTTAGACATCCTATTATTCCACAACAACTGTTATTTGGAAGAGGGTCTAGTTTCTTGCCATGGATGGATCATTCCCACATTGGATTTGCATATTTTGCTATGGAGTAGCACAAGGCAATAGAGTGGTTCACAAAGTAGCTGAGTTGGCTCCCCGCTTGGAGATGACCAATTTTGGAGGCTGCTGTTGCGGGTGATGACTTTCCCTTTCACCCTCTCTACATGTTTTAATGGAAAGTGTTTGGTCCAAATGTCATCTCCAGATAAACAGGATTCAGATAGTTGGCCAATGGATTCCATCCCAGGTGAGGTTTATTTTCTGATTGGCTTCTCAGTGGTGCAGATGAAAAGCCATCACCTATGCCTTGGTTGGGTTGGCAAAAAGCTGGTTCTTATTGTAATATGCTGAGTGGTTTCTCAGTGCATGTCAGTCTGTTTTCAACAGGGGCAAAGTCCTTCTCCTGTGACGTGATGCATAGTTCAGCATATATGAAGCTTCTCTGGGGTTGAATCAATGTAAGGCAATTTCTTGTCAAGATCCTCAGAGAAGCCCCTTCAATCTACTTTCTTAAAACTGAAGTGTCTACAAGTTGGTACCAAATTTGAAGTTATGCCTGCTGTGGCATTGATTGCATTTCATCTACATTGTGTGTACATATGGGGTCCAGAACAACTTTTTTTCCACATCTCTCATTCATTCATTATCTCTCTCTTTTATATTTATATATAGATAGATATTGATATAGATATATAGATATAAAAAGAAACCTCTTTAGCACAAGTGGTACAAGTCTGTGCTGTGGCACTGATTCAATGGAGGTTGATAATCCATGGCAGAGAGAGAGAGAGAGAGGGAGACCCTGTGCATGTCTTCATTACACTGCTTACCTAGCCAAAACTGTAAGCTCACTGGGGCAAGGATCACAGCCCTTTGACTAACATTATTAAAGTGTCCTCAGGAATGCAAACAACAACCTACTTCTGTTTGTTTGTTTGTTTTCCTAAAGAGAACTACTTCTGTTGTATACATGAGAAAACTCAAATAGGTAAACATTTAATTGATTTTGACAAGCAAATGATGTGGAAATAATGCTACTAAATGTGTCTCAACCAATCTGTCAGGGAATTGTAGGCTGTCCCTCTCCCATTCTGTACTATACCCTCCTGCTCAAATATCATAGACTCTTTTTGTTCATGATATTTCTGAAGGGTACATAGCCTCCATGATACAGGTGAATGCTGAAAGTGGAGACATGCCAAAGCCCTATATTCTTGCTTTCAAGGTTAGAAGTATATTAAAAAAAATTAATGGAGTCCAAATTTTCCACACAGACCACAAAAGCACATCAGATAGGTGAGGCTGAACCCACGGAAGCCAATGGGACATGTGAAGGAATCTACACTAATGCATACATTTGCAGAACAGGGGGCTGACAGCTAATGTCATTGTTACTAAGACACAGAGAAGCCGAATCTTTCACACACTGAATGAGACATAATAATAATGAAAACGTTCACCTATTGCTTAAAAGTTAGTATTTTGATTTTCAAACCATCTGTGGGCCTTTTTGATGTTGTTGAGGAAGAAAACTGCCAGCTTGCTAAACCCAAAAGATTACTACATTCTGAATCCATCTAATATTATACCTTACATTCAACCACCCAATATCCATCAGTCTTGGTACCACACTTTGCTTAACCAGTGGCATCCAGCTTACTGTTATTTCCTGTTATATTCATGACAAGCATACAGAGACATTAGATAAAAAGATATATACTCTTTCTGGAAGGTTGTAACATAACCTTTGTCACTTAGAATTCAGAATGATAATACACAAGAACCCAAAGAGAGAGAGAGAAAACATGCTGCTCTCTATGGCAGAGAGGCACAACTCACCCTACCTTGCTTTAAGCTGGCTCTCTCCCATTTGTTATATTGTGTTATTTTAACGAGTTTCCCTTTCAAGTCATGATTTTACTTTGTTTTAATTAGTTTACCCTTTAATTCATGAGTTAATTTCAGAAAACTGTTCCCTCCTACCCCCCATTTTGATAGAAGAAAAACCTGGGTTTCCACAGTGACCGTTTAACATGGAAAATGTTTTTTGGGTTTTTTTTAAAGACAGTTTTGTTCGTCTCACCATCAACCAACATATTAGTTTAAAAATAACTTAGGAAACAGTGTCTTTCTGAATTGTGATTTTGCCAACACAAAGAAATAGCTCATATATTTATCTATCATTACAGACTGGTTATGGGAACTAGAAAAAGTAATGAAAGGACAGGAACATTAACCTTTAACAATTGTTGAGCTATAATAACCCATTCTTGTTCTAAGTCTCCACTCACACAATGCATCTTTTTACAATAGTTAAAGCTGTATCTCTCTTCACAGCATTTATGGAATTAGTTTGAGATGACACCCTCTTTCATATCTCTTTCTCAGGGCAGTGGTAGTATAAAAGGAAGAATGTCTCTGCAAAGGGAAAACCAGACAGGAGCATTTCCTGTGACTATCAAAGAAATGAGTAAACCAAAATTTTACACAATGATTTCCTACATCGTTTATACCCCAGACCCAAATAGCCTTAAACATTCCCAGGTGGTTGGCTGTTTACATTCAGAGTCTGGATTTAGACATCTCCTTCTTCCTGGCACTACCCAGATCCCACCCACACTCTTACCCTTTCTTAGTTTTGCACAGACCCTATTTATTCCTCATGCCACGTGGACCCTGCATCCTCTAACCTCAGTCACCAGCAGCAGTTCTCTAGCCATCACACCTTATCCTCCTCTTTCCTCACTAGAGGTCTACTGCCTAATCAGCCACACACACGCATAAATATATGCCATCAGGGAGTGGCTCATCACCATTTTGAGATGATATAAAATGCCCTTTAAAGGGACACCACAGGACTTAAATCATGCCATGATATGAAAATGCTATAACTCATCACATTATGATGTCGGACAGACTATACTGCCTCAGACCAAACCAAAACAGAAAACATAGCCTACATTTTCTTCCCAACTTTAGCTGTTCCTAGAAATTTGTCTCCAAAATCTCCTCTGTCCCATCTCTGGTTCCCTCTTCTCCCAGTGCTTAATTTGCAATGGAAGAGGTGCTGGGGCTCAAGCAATGTTTTCGCATTCATAACTAATGCCGAAAGCCCAGAAGTGCTGTGCTTACTGCTGGCAGGCTTGGGCTCAAATTAAGCATTGTCTGCTCCATTGGGACACCTCAACTGCCTTTTATAGATGAGGAGAAGCTAGCAAAATACACTTGCCATTGTGATTCAGCTGTAATTTCATTTCATTTTTATGTTGCTGAGACACAGGACTTTGGATAGGCCCCTTTTTTATTTTTCTATGTCAAATTTCATTAATAGTAAAACATGTCTCCCTCTGAGGTCTTGTCTCTCCAAATGGACCTGACCCATTCCATTTTAACTCGCAAGATCTGAGAGAAGCACAATACAAGGTAGCATGGCTTCAAACCGTTAGAGATCTTATCTTTGTGACCTTATTAGAGAGTAGTGGAGCCTTCTGAAAAACTACAAAATTCAAAGCTGTGTCTTATTTCAAGAGGACTGAGAATTCCCCACATCTCTGGAGAGGAAGATGTGGGTCAGGAATCATACAAGTCCCATTGCAATGTTAAAGTATTTCAAGGAAATGACAGCACTTATGATAAATTAAAATAATTCTTCACATAAGTGATCATTTCCATGAAAAAAGGACCAAACTAACTGGGGTAAAATTTGGACTATCTTCTTAGGCCACAATTCTTTTTGTGCCTGCAATTAATTGCTAAGGTACTTTTACACCCACAATCAATCCTGGGCACAAATGTAGGAGTTAGCCACTACCTGCTTAAACTGTGGCCAAAATTAGATTGAACTCAGCTGTCTATCATTTGTGCCTACAAAATTAGATGCTGTCTTTTAGTGTCAATGTTTTCAATTTGTTTGAGAAGAACAAACTATTTTTATTCCTGCTTTCAGCTGAATAGCAAAGACAGGCTTGTGTGTGTGTGTTTGGTTTGGATTTTTAAAAAATTCGAATATGGAAATTTCCAATTTACCTATGACAAAGCCCAATGAAGAAGAGAGTGATGGTTCTAATCAGAGAGTTAAAGATATCTATACATAGGTAAATAGCAGCACACCAGCTGAAGAAATGTTCACTGAGAGCAACACAAGTTTTTACTCAAAGTTTTCATGTGATTAAGACACAGATAGTAACTTTCCCATCTGTATGTGTTTAGAGACCATGGCACTCAATACTAGTTAAAGATTAAAAACGTACATGTTTAAGAGTTCCTTCCAAACTGATCTTTGTATTTGGGTTTTTTCCCTCCTAGCCTCTGCATAAGAGATCTGTATTCAGTCTTTCTTTTTTCCTTTTGTTGAGTAATGGCATTATTTTAATTATAAGGACAAGGCATTTGTTCATTCTGGGTTATGAAATGGTATTAATATTTTTTCCGTTGACCTTTCAACATTTCTGTCTTTAGATTTTCACACCATTTACTGCCCATCTCTCATACCCATTCATTTTATTTTGATGGTCATTTCTGGTTTAACCCAACAGTGTTGTGGAATGTGGAGGGCCTGACTATGACTCAAAGCATACCAGAAATAAAATGTACATTTCAGCAGCAAATTAAAGAGTTTATTTGCTGTAGAATTGTCATAGCTTCTGGAATTATTGATTTAGGTTTTGCCCTGGCTATGAAAACAATGGCTGACGTTATATAAGCATATAAGTGGACATGCTCAGGACGCAGCTTTTGACCTGGGTTTGAATAGAGAGACTGTGAAGAGAAAAAAAAAAGCTTTGTTGTGGTCAGATAGTTACCTCTTTCAGTTGGAGGTTAGGTCCTATTCCTCTGCCTCGTTTTGATGTTGCACAAATTTTAATGATTTGGTTTTGGGGAATGCTAGACCCTCAATATTACTGCATTTCTCTGTGGGATTTTAGTGTCCAAACACTGAACTACTTCATCACTGGCATGGGGAGCCTGACAAAGAGAAAGTTCTCCACAATATACCATAGAGAAAGTCATAGTGAAGGGAGGAGCCATTGGTAAGAGTGGCTAATAGAACTAAGAACTTGATCTCAAGGACTTCTAAGCATCCACAATTCCCAGGATTCAATGGGACTTCTGCCTGATGCTGCAAATATTGGTGAGTGAACATAACTTCACACATAAGTAATTCTGTTGTGTTCAATGGGACTATACATGTAAATGTTTCCAGGGTCACAGCCTTAGACCTTGAAGTCACTGGGGATCCATTTGGGCACTGGAGTTCAGGGTAGTATAGATGGAAGATATGGGCCCAAAGAGTCAAAGGTGTTAACATGAGCCTGTCACTGTCCAACCCAAAATTCTTTTTCACCTTTTATTAAAAATACCGAAAAAGAAGCAAAAAACTATTAAATAAGGCTTTTGTTTGGACAACATCCTTTGTTCCCTTTCCCTTTAGCTACAGTATGTTTTTTAAAAAGGAAAAAAACCCTATGCTGACACTCTTAGATTATTGTAAAGATGGAAATAACTGTCCTTTTTGAGGAAAAGAGAAGTTAGTTGAGATGGGCTGGAGCTATTGTTTTTCTTAAAGTCTGCTCCTGTTTCCTAGAAGACAAAACAAGACAAACACACACAAGAGGGGAGGGGAAAGAACAACAAAGAGATAAAATGCAGCTTGTGTCTCCGCTGTTGACTCTAATTTGCAATCTCACTGCTGGAAAAACACAGGCATGGAACACTGCATGCTCCAAGACCTGGCAACTCATTCCACCAGTGGGCTGTGTAGGGCATTTCTTTTAGTTGTCTCTCTGGTCAGAGGCTTACAATGATATGGCAAAATGTGCAATCTTGGCTAGCGAATCCAGACTCTTGTTAGATGTGGGGGGAAAGGGGTTGGGGTAGGGCTAGTAAAAAAAGTGGGGAAGGAAAGGGACCCATGAGGTAGGGGAGTTGTGACAAAGTTGCCCATCCCAGGTTATGTTAGGTATTTAGCCAGAGCCAGAGGAGGCATTGATGTCATCTGGCCCACTCTGGCCAGATGTCACTCAGGATTAGGATAAAAAAGGCACAATAATGTCATGCCAGGGTCCCAGAAAACAGCAAGGATGGCAGCCATGACCTGGGTGAAGCCTTCTCCTTCCTCTTCTCTCATCTTTCACTCAGCCAGCACTCCATCAGTTTTCCTCTCAAAACCTCTCTATTTTAAGATCCCAGGGAGGGATGGGTTTAATAGCCCATCTCCTCATTATTCTGTTCAACAGTTAAGCCTAATTTCCAACACAGTCTTTCACTGGTTTCCAGTTCCACGCTTCTCTTGTTTATCAGCAATGATCATCCCACAGTCCTTGACAGTGGTGCCTACATCTGGACACAGGTTACACATGGTGCATACCATTGGCAGGTGTGCTAAGTTAAGGAGGAGCAACACATGTGACTCCACTGGCCACTCAGGTTTGGCCCCATGGTATTTCCATCATGACATTGTGGTCAAACTGAGCAGTATTGCAACCCCCGTCATATCGCAGGGGCTATGAGGGAGTGGGAAAATGCTGCCATGCAGTCGGCTCCTGCAGCATTGGTCCTCCCTCTTCCCCATAGATCTGCCCAGCCTTGTCCTGCTTCCAGCAGCCCATTTCCCCTTTGCTCTGCCCACATGACTCATTCAGCAATACCTTCAAGACTTGCTAGTAGTACAGCTCCCCGTACTGAGTGCCTGCACAGGGGAGCCAGCAAGGAGAGCGTTTTCTGTGCGTACCATGTGAAAAAATTCTCTGGCACAGAGCTATTTCAGCAGTCCCCTTGGTTTGGATTTACTCAGTCTCTCTCCCTTTTCCATCTTTCCCCACCAACATTTATTGTTACAGGTTACTGTGACATTTTATGAACTTTCACTTTTCACAGCTGAGCTCCCAATAAGGGTAATTATCACAACAGGAGGATCAGGACTGAAGTTAGGCCTTCAGGAGTTGGCCTGCCATCGTTTTCTTAGCAAAGGCTTCTGTTTCATTTCAAATTCATTGTTTTTTA
Organism: Sternotherus odoratus; assembly: GCA_032164245.1. Taxonomy (NCBI): domain Eukaryota; kingdom Metazoa; phylum Chordata; order Testudines; family Kinosternidae; genus Sternotherus; species Sternotherus odoratus. The sequence continues at coordinate 100,566,368 of JAVMKO010000001.1, read as the reverse complement.
AAAGTTAATGATTTTCTGAAAAAACAACAGTTTAAAATAAGAGGATTAAAAAAATGGTTTAAAAATGTAATGAAACCCAGAACTTAAAAAAAAAAAATACTAGAGGTTGCCTGACAGAAAATTCTCCCATCCCTTGGTCAAGTCATTTATTGAAAGAGGACCAGGTCTGTAAACTAGATATCATCGCAGGTTTCCTTTGGGCACATATATAATCACTAAAGGTCCCGACTTCAAAGTTCCTTGATGAAATGGTCTATATTACATGCAAATCGGGCTACCTAATGGATGCATAGTCACACTGTTAGGAAATTAATTTATTGTACTTGAGATTCTTAACTGGGAATTTTTCTCAAATATATACAAAAATAAATAAAGGATATTCTGGATTCAGTCATGAATTCTGTGACTTTTGCACTAAAAAAGCTATCCAAGTAATGTCAAGATGAATCAACAGAATTTCCCTCCTCTCCTTTAAATATCACTGTGCTCTCACTGGCACTATCTTGAAATAAGTTAAATTTAGAACTATAAATTACAAAGCTGTGCTCCACTTCTATATATCCTAAGGTTCTTGGCCCACTTCTTGGATTCAGCTGGCATGGGTTGGTATTTCTCATAGGAAACCAGTATTTAAAACAAATCCGGTCCTATAAATATTTCATGATTTTTGGCATCTGGATCCATCTCTTTTGGGATTATATCAGATTTTACCAGGGGGACTTCTAACTTTCTATCTAATGTTATTCTATCTGACTTTTATATTACTAGGATGCATGTTTACTTTAGATTTAAAGTGGGGCTATTATCTTTAAAGGTAACTAAAATAATTTCTCATGCTTCCATATTTACTTCCTCTGTCAAGGATTTCCAGATCAAGTTGGCTCAGTTTACAAGTTGATATGTCTCTGTCAACCCTGTAAATGCATCCTCATATCCGTAAATTCACAGGAAGGAGAAAGAGTTGAGCAACTTGGCACCCCTTGTACAGGGCCAAATTCTGTGATCCTTATTCAATGATACTTTGCCTGAAAAAATGCTAAGTAAATGCACTCAGAGCAACATGTATATTTAAAAACAAACACAACACTCCACTGTATACGCACATCTTGCCTAGGGAAAGGATGAGAGTGAGTGAACCACCCATGACAAAATGTGAGTCATGTCACTTAATGAACTACTGGACTGTGCTCAGATGCTACAGTGAGGAGCATAACATAAGAGCAGACATCATAATCTGGATTACTGACATGATGCTGAGTAAATTTTAGAAATTCTGAGTAAATTCTAGAAAAGCAAATCTATTCTATTAGGCAGTTGTGGTCACTAAATAAATTGAAAGTTCCTGTATTAGCTTGAAAACAAGTTTAAAACATACCAGGTTGATGAGGAACCTCAGGTATGGCTGTGACCACACCAAGGACTGAAAGTTTAGATCCTGACTCTATTCTCATTGATATCAGTTGGAAGCCTTTCCAACTTCAATGGGAATAGGCCCTTATTGTTTACTGTGCACTAACTTCACACACTGAAACCTCATAATTTCCTGAAGGTTTGCATGTGTTTCTTGTTCATATCATAGGGAAAGCAATGTGATTACAGCCTTATATTCATTTTATTTCTCAAAATAGTTTCACAGTAATTTTCCCTTGTAATTCTCAATACTTTTATAATCACATTCATGGAACAAATGTGGGGTCCATGTTTTGGGTGTAACTCTTATAGATAGATATTAAACTGGCTATCTTAGGGATTTATGCTGATTTTAAAAATTGCCTAGCCTAGTGGCTGTAAGACGTCTATGCTCTATTTCAAAAATCTTGAATTTAAGATCTTTTAAGTTAAGAAGGGGGGAGGGATAGCTCAGTGGTTTGAGCATTGGCCTGCTAAACCCAGAGTTGTGAGCTCAATCCCTGAGGGGGCCATTTAGGGATCTGGGGCAAAACAATCTGTCAGGGGACAGTACTTGGTCCTGCTAGTGTAGGCAGGGGACTGGACTCAATGACCTTTCAAGGTCCTTCCAGTTCTAGGAGATTGGTATATCTCCATATTTTTAATTTAAAATTAACAGGCTACACCCTTCCTCAGCTGGTACGGGTAGGATGACCAGATAGATAGCAAGTGTGAGAAATTGGGACAGGGGTGGGGGTAATAGGAATCTATATAAGAAAAAGCCCCCCAGATCAGGACATCTGGTCACTCTAGGTACAGGTCTCTGAGTTCAGTGGAGTGACATCAATTTATACCAGCTGAAGATCTGGCACCATATTTTTTCCTGTTAGTGTCATTCTACTCACTGTATTTTCAACACTTAGGACTAAGCTCTGCACTTGGATGTTCATGTTCTTAAGGACTGAATGATAAAAGTAAAAGTAAAAATAATCACAAGATCCTCTTCTGGTCAGTCCCTACATTCACAGTTTTGGTGGCTAGACATTCTAAGTGGATTGCCCCCTGCTGTAAAACATGCTCCATCTTGCCATCCAACAAGCATTCATTTTGCCATCCTTTGGAGTATGGTTTTATTATCTTGCCCACTGGCAGCATTGCACATGGTGAACTCATTTGGTCCTGAGTGTGGCTAATGGTCAGAATCGTTTATTTATTTGCTGTTGTGACTGACAAATAACAACAATATATTTGTTATTTTATATGCTGCCTTGATACCATTCTGCGACTAATACATCTGTATGTATAAAAATAGAAAAACATCGACTGGAGATAGACCTAAGCCAAAATCTTAGACTTGAAACTTTGGGAGGTTTTGAAATTTAAACCTGGATCCCAATCTAAATTTCTTCAAATGCTTTTTTTCTTTATTATAGGCTGAACCAAATACTGTAATCTGAACACCATTGAATTTCAAGATGTTTGTTAAGTATGCAGATGGACTTGCACCTGAAAACTGAGATGTGAATTTCAAAAATATTTATTCATAAATGCATAGATTTTTAAGACTAGACAGGATCACTATGATCATTTAATCTGACCTGTGCAACACAGTCCAAAGAATGTCACCAAGGGATTCCAGCATCAAGCCTATACATTTCTGGTTGAGTTAGTACACCATTTATAAAGCCCTCGCATCTTGATCTAAGTATTCAGGTGAAGGAACATCTGTCACATCCTTAGCTAAAGTCATGGTTAATTACCTTCACATTAAAAACTTGCTTTATTTCTCATTTTAATTTGCCTAGTATCAGCTTCCAGCCTTTGAGTCCTGTTCTGCCTTTGTCTGCTAAATTAAGAACCTTCTGCCTACAGAAATCTTATGCCTGTGCAGGTACATATAGATTGAGATCGAGAAACCTCAGTCTTCTCTTGGATGAGCTAAATAGAATGGGCTTCTTTAGTCTCTCAATATAAGACTAACTTTCCAGATTTCATATAATTCTTGCAGTGCTTTTCTGAAACCTTTCCAATTTATCAAGATCATTTTTGAAATGTGGGCACCAGAATTGGGCATCATCTTCCAGCAATGGTATCACTAATGCCATATACAGTGAAAATAACATCTCCCTACCTTTACCTGATATCCCTTTGCTTATACATACAAGATCTCATTTGCACTTAGTCACCACATCAAATTGCACCTTACTTCAGTTGGTTATCCACCAAGATCCTCGAGTCCCTTTCAGAATCACCACCTTCCAGAATTTAACCAACTCTTTGTTGAAGAAACAAACTCAATACTGTATTATATTTGCTTTCCATGAACTTTTGCACAAGTAGAATTTGCATCTCATTTGGAAGCTTCCTTGGGTTTCTGTGAGTTCACAGCACAGAATCAGCTTGTGATTGCCTTGATGATCAGTTACGCACACGAGAAGTCCCATCAATTTTAACGGGATTCATGTGAGCAACTGACTGCTACAAGGGAGGTCACAATCTGGTCCTAATTTATTTGACCACTACAATCTGCATTTAGTGCTTGATTCATCAGTGGCAATGGAAAGACTCCAACTGATGTCAAAGCACAGTCTAGTGAACAGCACAATGCAGACCAATGCCTTCAAAGGGAAATTGCAATAGGAGGAAAGTCACAGAGTGCCAGGCTAAGCAAGACTCCATTGCTAGGATTCCCATCCCAGAAAGTCAGAAGGGTAAGAACCAAAGAGGTGAGACACAGGGCCGGTGACAGGAGGGTACTACGGGTACAGCTGTACCGGGCCCCGGACTTAAGGGGGGCCCCCTTAAGTCCGGGGCCCGGTACACAGCAGTACCCGTAGTCGTCCCCCCTTGTCGCCACGCCTGGAGAGTGGGGAAGGGGTGGGGAGGCGGCGCGGCTCTCCTCTGGAGCGGACGAGCGCGCGTGTCTCCAGCAGGAGCAGTGAGCCCGGCTGGCGGCAGCGGCGCACCACCGCCTGCAAAGAGGCCGAGGGCGGGGAGGCTCCGCAGAAAAGTAGGGCTTCCCCCGCCGGACGTGGCATCATGCAGCCGCTGCACCGTCTCACGCAGGTCCGGGGGAGAAAGGGCGCGGGGGAAGGGAGAGCAGCAAGGGCGGCTCGCGCTGCTCCCGGGCTCGTGCTCCCGCAGGACCCCGCACTGCTGCCAGCCGCTGTCAGCTGGGGGGGGAGCGCCAGCCAGGGCCGGCGACAGGGGGGTACTACGGGTACAGCTGTACTGGGCCCCGGACTTTAGGGGGGCCCCCTTAAGTCTGGGGCCCAGTACACAGCAGTACCCGTAGTCATCCCCCCTTGTCGCCGGGCCTGGAGAGCGGAGAAGGGGCAGGGAGGCGGCGCGGCTCTCCTCCAGACGAGCGTGCGTGTCCCCGGCAGGAGCAGAGAGCCCGGCCGGCGGCAGCAGTGCACCACCGCCTGCAAAAAGGGCGAGGGCGGGGAGGCTCCGCAGCATGGTAGGGCTTCCCCCGCCGGGTCCGGGGGAGAAAGGGCATGGGGGGGGGAGGGAGAGAGAAAGAAAGGGCGCAGGGGGGGAGGGAGAGAGAAAGAAAGGGCGCGGGGGGGAGGGGGAGAGAAAGAAAGGGCGCGGGGGGAGAGAAAGAAAGGGGGGAGAGAAAGAAAGGGCGTGGGGGGGGGAGAAAGAAAGGGGGGGAGAGAAAGAAAGGGCGCGGGGGGGGAGAGAAAGAAAGGGCGCGGGGGGGAGGGGGAGAGAAAGAAAGGGTGCGGGGGGGAGGGGGAGAGAAAGAAAGGGTGCGGGGGGGGAGAGAAAGAAAGGGCACGGGGGGGGGAGAAAGGGCGGCTCGTGCCGCTCCCGGGCTCGCGCTGCCGCCACCCGCTGTCAGCTGGGGGGGGGAGCGCCGGCTGGGCTGGACTGGGGGGCCCCCCGGCTGGGCTTCCCCCCCCCAGCCGCTGTCAGCTGGGGGGGGGCGGCTGGGCTGGGGGGCCCCCAAACGATCAGAGTAGGGGGCCCCCAAATTTCTGTCACCAGCCCTAGCGCCGGCTGGGCTGGGGGGGGGCAGCCACTGTCAGCTGGGGGGGGGGAAGCGCCGGCTGGGCTGGGCTGGGGGGGGCCCAAACGATCAGAGTAGGGGGCCCCAAAATTTCTGTCGCCGGCACTGGTGAGACATGTGATTGGCAAAGATAAAGCTTCAGAGACTTCTGAATATGTAGAAGGACTTGTATGATCTGTGTGTGTGTTCTCTCCAGAAGGTTGTATGAAAGATTAGAATCCATCTAAATTGAAAAGCATAACTGTGGCCAACAGTTCTTCAGTAGAATACCTAACATTAGAGCATAACAAGAATTATTTACTATTTAATGTTTTTAAGTGCATCTCTTTTAACTGAACAACTGTGCAATCCCACTAAGGCATGTCTTTTACCATTTCTCTGCCAAGCTCTCATTTTTATTTTATAACCTGGTGCACAAGTTTGATTCTTGAGTGAACTCACCTAGAGTTACATGCTCTTGTGATAGATGGAGCACTTACAGCACTTGACTTCAGGGTTTGTGGGTGTGATCATCACAGTTTACCAACACTGTCAGATTTCACGAGTAGATATCACTACTCACATTGGATCAGGCTATGGCCTAATATAAGTGGGTGGGTCACCTGCAAGAAATTGAAAAAATAGATCACTTTGAGGTCAGGATGCTTCTCTGACAAATAGCCCAACAATCCAGCGTCTTGAGTGAATATGCTCGGGATGGTTAGGTTTCCTCATAAAATTTCCCATGCTTCCAGTTTCAAACAAGGTTGGAACTTGGAGATTCAGAGGCATGTGAGAAAAAATGTAATAGGGGACGGGAAATTCATTCAAACAACTTCAAATCTCATAAAAAGGTCCAGTAAAGAGAGTTCTATTAAAGTTTTGGATGAAGATTTAGGTCAATTTTTACTTTAAAAATGATTATCTCCTTTATAGTTACTAAATCAAGACACCAACTACAGTGGGCCACTTCTGGTACAAGAAGGTGTGACTCCAGTGATGTCCGCGATATGCCAGAACACCAGGGATAAATTTGACCTGGTACGCTTAGTTTTGAGAAGAGCCTTTTGGTTTATTTTCATGCCATAGTGAAGGAAACAACTATAGAAAGAATACCAAAGAACCAACACAAATAGCTAACTTTGTCTCAAACATTAATAAAAATAACTAAGGTGCTCCTTACTCAGGTCCAAATATAGGGCATCATGACATTACAGGAAGCTACACTGGGAGCCAGGAAATGCCAGAAATAGTAAAAAAAAGAAATGTATTCGCCATTATACAACCAGCATCCAAATGGAAACTTCCTGATGCTAAATCTTTCCCCAGTGAAACTCTAAATGACAAGCTTAGTCGTACAGCTAGTACGACTGGGACAGCTGTTTGGATAAGGCTCTCATTGCCCTAGTAAAGTCAAAGCCTATTTTAAAAACTTTGGTTTACAATATATTGAGCCAGTCAAATAGTTCTCATGCAACAGAAATTCTACCCCATCACTTGGCCTGCATTGCACAAGACCATTTTCCTCAAAAAGGTCTCCAAAACAAATGGCTCACATTATTTTAGGGGGAACAAGAACATATAAATACTCCAAAAGGTACAGGATGAAAAGGGAGAAAACATACTTCTTAACTGAGCCATGAAACTTTTCTGTAATAAATCTGCTCCTTCCAATCCAGTCTAAATAAAGCTGCTGACATGTGTCAGGCCCTGCATCTGGAGGTCTAGCAGTGACAGATGTCAACTATACAGACCTGGCACATTGCTGTTTGATATTTTTATTTGCCAGATGGCTTGACAGAATAGCTGGATTTTTTTTATGAAGGGGGAGAAAGAGAAAAAGCATCTCAGAGATCTTGCACAGATATGGAAAGGTGCCCACACTAGTCTCACCCACTCACAGCTCAGCCTTTCTGATGTATAAATTAGAGGGGGATGTCTTCCTTGGGAAATTGTTGTGGTTTTATTTGTTCTCCTTCTCTTTAGGAAAAATGAAGGTGCTGAATCCGAACTTCACTAAGCAGAGATTTTAGTCTGTCATTTCCATCCGCAGCACTGATCAAACACACAGAGTATTGCTGGGTAACAACATCCAGAGTATAACATCTTCTAGGTGGTTGTAATGATATAATAATTTCTGGGTTTGCCCACATAAGGACCACCATACTGAGTAAGCCCAATGGTCCATCTAGGCTAGAGTCCTGTCTGAGACAGCGGCCAATGCCAGATGCTTCAAAGGGAATGAACAGAATAGCGCAATTTTCAAGTAATCCATCCCCTGCCATCCACCCCCCACTGGCAGCTAAAGGCTTAGGACACCGAGAGCATAGGGTTGCATCCCTGACCATCTTGGCTAATAGACATTGATGGACCTACCCTCCATGAATTTATATCGTTCTTTTTTGGACCCACTAATAGTTTTTGCCTTCACAACATCCCCTAGCAACAAGTTCCACACATTGACCGTGTGGTTGTGTGAAGAAGTACTTCCTTTTGTTTGTTTTAAACCTGCTGCCTATTAATTTCGTTGGGCAATCCCTGGCTCTTGTGTTACGCAAAGGACTACACAATACTTCCTTATTCACTTCCTCCACACCATTCATGATTTTATAGACCTCTCTCAGATCCGCACTTAGTTGTTTCTTTTCCAAGCTGAAAAGTCCCAGTTTTTTTAATTTCTCGCATATGAAAGCCCTGTCTCATACCCTCATAATTTTTGTTGAATTTCTCTTTTCAGTTCTAATATATCTTCTTCTTTTTTTTCTTTTTTGAGATGGGGACACCAGAACTGCACACAGTATTCAAGAAGTGAGCATAGCATGGATTGATATAGTGACATTATGATATTTTCTGTCTTATTCTCTATCCCTTTTCTAATAGTTCCTAACATTATATATACTGGAGATATACCTATCTCATAGAACTGGAAGGACCTTGAAAGGTCATCAAGTCCAGTCCCCTGCCTACATTAGCAGGAGCAAGTACTGTCCCCTGACAGATCCCCCCCCGATCCATAAATGGCCTCCTGAAGGATTGAACTCACAACCCTGGGTTTAGCAGGCCAATGCTCAAACCACTGAGCTATCTCCCCTCCCCCCATTCTGTTAGCTGTGTTGATTGCCGCTCCACATACAGCAGATGTTTTCAGAGAACTATCCACAATTACTCCAAGAGCTCTTTCTTCAGTGATAGCAGCTAATGAAGCCCGCATCATTTTGTATGTATAGCTCGGATTCTGTTTTCCAGTGTGCATTACTTTACATTTATCAACATTGAATTTCATCTGCCATTTCATTGCCCGGTCACCCAGTTTCGTGACAGCCTCCCACCTACTAATACTCTAACTCTGGCCACCGTTAAGGAAGCTGCAGACTAAGCAAGCAGCACAACTCCTTTCATTCATACCTTATATGACCTGTATCACATCTACGTTTATGTGTATAAGCAACAGAGTGATTTGGAGAGGGGGATTGCATGTGGCAAATTCAGAGATATACCTGACCTGCGCAAAACAGATGTGGTGCATTCTAAACTGAGATTTGGGTTTACCCCATTTTAGAGAGAGATGCTATTTACAAACGTAAGTGTTGATTCTAATCCATCCAATCATCCATGCCCACAAAACAGACCAATTCAGGAGAGTTTAGATGTAGGATTTCTGCACACGACTCTCGAGAATAGCAGCCATGTTAGTCTATATCTGTAAAGAAAGCGAGGAATACTTGTAGCACCTTGGAGACTAACCAGTTTATTTCAGTGTGAAATAAACTGATTAGTCTCGAAGGTGCTACAAGTATTCCTCGCTTTCTTTATTTATGAAATTGTTTCTCAAATTCTCCAAGTGGAGCTTAAACACACTGAGAGATGGCATAAAATAACTAAAAGCTTAGTTAAGAGCATAAACAAAATTAACAGGAATTCCTTTGGGCTGAATGTAAGAGTGGTATGGAGCCAAAACTATTGAAATGTCCGGAACCCAGACAGCGCCGAACTAGTTCACAAGTTCATTCAGGGTAGGAAATGGTGGGAAACGTGGTCAGACACTTCTGTCAGTTTGAAGAATATCTGCAGGGCTTTGACAAAAATGATATATGTTCTCATTCAAATGCACCACAAGTTATTTAACTTATTTCCCTTTTGTGTCTGTATTCAGCCTGCCTGAAAAGGCTGAAATATTTTGTCCCACAATGCATTTTTGGTCCATTGATTAATTTATTTTCCATCCCCTTCTGCTTCCAGAAATATATGTTTACATTCAGTAACCACAGCTATTAAAACACAGTTCTAGGCTCCTGCTGTTTTATCCCCTTATCCTTTACTGTCAGGTGTTTTCTCCTCAGCTGTCTGCCTCCTCCAAACCACCATGCTATAAACCACCATTCCACACACTAGTGGCATAATTTATAGCAGTTCTCAAACTGTGGTCCATATACCAATGATGCACTTGCTGGTGTCCATGGAGAGCCAGCTGGTTACATCATGCTGGCTCTTCTCCTTGTTTTCAGCTGTAAATGGCATTAAAGACAGCTAAAAAAAAATCACTATTTTCCTTATATTGCTTTCCAACATAAGCCTCTGCTGTACTTGCCCTAAGGATATGGAAGGGATGTCATATCACAAGTTCAATATTAAAATATGGTCTCAAACTGGGGGTCGGAACCTCTCAGGGGGTCGCAAGGTGATTACACGGGGGGGTCACGAGCTGTCAACTTCCACTCCAAAGCCCGCTTTGCCTCCAGCATTTATAATGGTGTTAAATATATTTAAAAGTGGTTTTAATTTATAAGGGGGCGTCGCACTCAGAGGCTTGCTACGTGAAAGGGATCACCAATAAAAAAGTTTGAGAGCCACGGGTCTAGACTGTGGAAGAGTTGGAGTGCCCCTGATTTATAGTTAATACTACTCTGGAGTGTGATGGGTATTAGCTGTGGAGAGTAGGGCTTTGGTTAGTGACTACAAAGGAGACATGCAAGTGCTACAAGAATTGGGATTAATTCACTTGATGGCACCCTTCTTTCTGAATTCATACCAAACTAAAGATCCAGCATAAAGTGCCAGGCATTTTGCTATTAGAAGTGATTTTTGCATTTAAGTTGCATTTACAGTTCTTACAAGTGTCCATTCAAACCTGCTTGGTAGACTGGAATTTAGATTAATCTTTGAGATTTAGTCAAAACGTAGAAATGCTACAATTTATAAACTGTTTTGGAGCAATCTATTTGAACTGAAAATATTCTGATGTGTTAAAGTAGAACAATCTAGATTGCTGCTAACCCTAACACAGTCACACTATGTGTATTTGTGAATAGAGAATAAGGCTTCCTCCTTGGCAAAGTTAGAGTATGTGAAACCCAGCAGCCTCATGAACAAGTGGTCAAGGAGTGGGAGAAGCCATGGTTCAGAGTTGGCTGGGTGTAGTAGAGGTGGGGAATACAAAAGGTACCACTTTCAGTGTTGTAAATTATTTCCTTTCCAAGGCCATTTTTGGAGCAAAAGGGAGGCATTGAGACTCATTGGATTTGCATCCACGTAGTCATTTCCACCAGAGCAGAATGGGTATAAAATGCTACCTTTCTAATCTGGTAACATTTCACATCCACTTTCACTACTGTAAACAGCTCTAGAAGGTTTATAAGGAAGTTCAGGTTCAGATCCCTTTAGTGACAATCACTTCCCGGTGCTTCTACGGGGCAGCACAGCTATGCATTGGCCTAGACTCAAGGCTGAGCCAAAAGGGTCGGTCTAACCCTTAAAGATCGAATTTATACAAATCCATGGAGTAAAAATAGGAAAGGATTTGCAACATAAGACTCATGTGTTCTTGCAGTTCATTGGAAAGGGAATGTTAATCTTTCACAGACCACGTGTCTGTGTTTCTCAGCCAGTGGTTGTGTGACCTGGAAGTTGGTCTCTTCTAATCCGGATGCACATAACTTCCAGGGAGCCAGCAGAGCAAAAACAATTTGGGTTAGTAATCTACTCATTGAGGCTACCATCAGTCCTGTCAATTTGCAAGAAAGTTGTTGGAAATGCTGACTGAAATTAAAAAGGAATTTTAGACGCAGACATTTGCTAGTTTTGGCTGTAAGCATTCAGGACTAAGTCCTCAGCCCCATTCCCTCTGCAGATTTGGTGGGCAGCTCTATTGCAATTGGATGGGGATGGGGAGGGGAGAGCAAAATAAATTCTCTCCATTCCAGGCCATGAAGCTGCACCAGCAGCCCTGGAGCTGCAATGGCCAGTATCATAGAATCATAAAAGATCAGGGTTGGATGAGACCTCAGGAGGTCTAGTCCAACCCCCTGCTCAGAGCAGGACCGACCCCAACTAAATCATCCCAGCCAGGGCTTTGTCAAGCCAGGCCTTAAAACCTCCAAGGATGGAGATTCCACCACCTCCCTAGGTAATCCTGAAAAGGCTGAGATGTTGTGCCCCACAATGCATTTTATGATTCTATTGTAGCACAAGTAATTTTATGCCCACTTGGCAGAGAAAGTCTTCTCCTGAGACAAAACAAGCCAGCTTTTGCTCTCAGACCCAGTAACCCCACTAATTTTACTGGAGTCCACTCCACTGTGATAGAAAGCTGAATTCAGTTTCCCGCCTCCTCAATACGTTTTAAGAAATCAGAGCATAGATTCATAGATTCTAGGGCTAGACGGGACCATTATGATCATTTAGTCTTACCTCCTATATAACACAGGGCATAGAACTTTCCCAAAATAATTCCTACAGCAGATCTTTAGAATAACATCTGATTTTAATTTTAAAATGGTCAGCGATAGAGGACTGTAGCGGGGGTGACCACCCGCTCCCTGCCGGAAAGGGCTGGAATAGCCCAGGGAAGGGGTGTGGCCAGGAGCCAGCAAACTCCCAGGCTTTGAGTGGGAAGCAGGCTCAGCTGTGAGGCCACACCCCAAACACTCAGGCCTGTATAAAGCCTGAGAGGCAGGGGCCTGACAGTCAGTCTCCTCTGCATCTAGAGGAAGACAGTCTTCTCTGTAATCAGAGGAAGACAGGCCTAGCTGCAGGGAAGCCTTACAAGGGTACCTAGACTGGTGCAGGGCTGGGGCCAGGCAGCGGGAGCTGCGGAAAGCTCGAGCCTGGGAGCCCCAGGCTGCTGGGCCTGCTAGAAGGCCCGACCCAGGGGTACTGGGGTTGCAAGGGGCAACGGGGCTAGCAAAGGGAAGCAGCAGGCCAAACCCCTTTTGCCGGTGATGAGCAGCCTTGATACTTCAGTCTGCCTCAGCGAGTGGAGGCAAATGGTGACTGGCAGTGGCACAGCCTAAGGCAAAGTGGGGATAGTGGGTGGAGGGTTCCCCGGGGAGGGGACCCTCAGACTCGAGGGGGTTCTGCAGGGGTGCAGCACCCTCAACTAGAGGGCACCGGGGTCCGGGAGGGACACGTGGCCAGAGTAGGAGCGGGACATCGGCCGGCAGAGGGCGCTCCGGAGCCTGGAAAAGCTAATTCCCAAGACGAACAGCAGGAGGCGCCGCCGGGGTGAGTGTCCGCCCGCTTACAAGAACCATAACCTTTGGTAAATTTTTCCAATAGTTATTTACTCTCACCATTAAGAATTTACACCTTATTTCCATTCAAACTTTGTCTAGCTTCAGCTTCCAGACATTCACCATATCCCCCAAATCTTCCAGAGTCACGGCTTCCTAGGATAGAATCCGCCATCATATAAGTATGACCTACATTCTTTGTTCTTAGATGCACACATTTACATCTATGCATTTTAATATGGTATTATTTGCTTGCACCCAGTTTACCAAGCAATCAAGATCGCCCTGAATCAGTGACCTGACCCCTTCATTTTTGTCACTCCCCCAGTTTTTAAGTGACCTGGAAACTCTATCAGTGATGATTTTATGTTTTCTTCTAAGTCACTGATAAAAATGTTAAAATAGCATCTGACCAAGCACCTGTCTCTGCAGGACTTCACTGTATGTCCAGTCAATAATTAAGTTCAATTTTGAAAATTTACAATATGGTGATTATGAATATTTCTGGGCTTGTGATACATCTAAGACAGGGGTGGGCAAATTTTTTGACTTGAGGGTCACATGGGAGGATAGAAATTGTATGGTGGGCCATCAATGCTCACAAAATTGAGGTTGGAGAGGGGGGAGCTCTGGGGTGTGGAGGGCAGGAGGGAGATCAGGCCTGGGCAGGGGTGCAGGAAGGGGTGCAGGTTCCAGCTAAGGGTGTGGGCTGGAGCTGGGGATGAGAGGTTTGGGATGCATGAGGGTGCTCCAGGATGGAATCGAGGGGTTGGAGAGCGGGAGGGCAATCAGGGCTGGGGCAGGTGGTGGGACATGAGGAAAGGCTCAGGGATGCAGGAGCCAAATGGCACTTACCTAAAGCAGCTCCCAGAAGCAGTGGCATGTCCCTTCTCCATCTCCTATGTGGAGGTGCAGCCAGGTGGCTCTGCACGCAGCCCCATCCACAGGCACCACCCCTGAAGCTCCCATTGTTGTGCCAGAAGGGGCCACTGGAGCATGTAGGATCCAGAGTGGGGCCAAGCTGTATGGTGCGGCCCCTGATCTAACGTCCTGGCCAGAGCACGGGAGCAGGACCAAACCGTATGGTGTGGCTCATGGGCCAGCTTAAAACGTCTCATGGGCTGGATCCAGCCCACAGGCCGTAGTTTGGCCACCCCTGCTCTAACAGGATAACGTCAAGTTACACAGACATTTCTGGATATTCACAAATCCCAAAAAAGTCACTTTGGGGTGCCCATGAAACTTCAAAGTGTTGGAAAGTCATGATGCTTTCACACAACAACCTGACCACTTTGTCAATGTCATCATTTGATCACCTAGTGTGATGGTAACATGCCAGTGCATATCAAAGTCACTGTATAGACAGAAACATTATATCACAAGGGCCAAATGTATTCCACTGAACAAACTGATCACAAAGACAATCCTTCGCAAGATGTGCAAGTCTCTTTCAGGTGCCATATTCCCTAAGTACATAACATATGAACAGTTATCTTGTGTTAGATCAATGGTCCATCTAGTCCAATATTCCTTTCTTCTGACAGTGGCCAATGCCAAATTCTTCAGAGGGAATAAAAAGAACAGACCAATTATCGAGTGATCCATCTCCTGCTGTCTACTCCCAGTAATCAGAGATTAGGGACACCCAGAGCATGGGGTTGTATCCCTGATCATTTTGGCTAATAGCCATTGATGAACCAATCCTTCATTAACGTAACTATTTCTTTTTTGAACCCAGTTATAGTTTTGGCCTTCGCAACATCCCCTGGCAATGAGTTCCACAGGTTGACTCTGCATTGTGTGAAGAAGTACTTTCTTTTGTTTGTTATAAGCCTGCTGCTAATGAATTTCATTGGGTGACCTCTGGTTCTTGTGTAATGTGAAGGAGTATATAACATGTCAATTTTCTCCACACCATTCATGATTTTATAGATGTCTATCATATCCCTCCTTAGTCATCTGTTTTCCAAGCTGAAAAGTCCCAGTATTTTTATGTCTTTTCAAATGGAAGCTGTTCCATACCCTTAATCATTTTTGTTGCCCTTCTCTGTAACTTTTCCAATTCTAATATATCTTTTTTGAGATCGGGACACCAGAACTGCTTGCAGTAATTCAAGACAGTTTAACGTATTTATACTCACTTAAAACCCAACCCACAGCTCAAATTCAAAGATAAATCTGTACTACAAAACTTAATGGTAGAAGACAGATAAAATGAGCAAAATAAAATACATTGCTCCAGTCTGATCACAAAGATACCAAATATCACTTTCAGCTTTCATAGCATTCCTCCTTCCAACCATGATCCACACAGAGAAAGGAACAGCTTGGTCATCTACAATATATTCAACTTTGAAGGCCATATTATCAGACAAAAATAATTTTGCTAGGAGTATATACAGATAAGTGAGCTTCAATATCCAAGAGAAAGTGGAACTTTCCATTAGGATGTATTACATATCTTTACAATTTCTCCGGAAACCTCTCAGTTAATATGGGATTTATATTTGAACTTTCATGTTTGCTGTCATTTCATTTGGAAAGAAAAAAAGGAACCTTAAAAGAAAATATCAAAGATAAGTTTACCCATCTCGATCACTTCCTGACAGCATTTATGGCAAAATGTTAACAACTCTGAGTTCTGGATATTTGAGGGAATTTCCAAAATACAGTGTTAAAAGCAGTCTTCAGGATATCAAAATTTATTCAAAGCTAGTTTTGCAAAAAAACAAGCTTAGGAGATGTAAACAGCAGCTGACCAATTTGTCCATTAACCTTTTTCCTCTTAATGGTATATTAAGGATTCTTATCTCAATACCATGCACGAGTGATTCACCCTGCCAAATTTTAAGAAGTAGATAGCTGTATAACTCTATGGGGAGCTGAAATATTTACAGTGATAGAAGGGAAATCTGTGGGTAGGGCTGCACTACCCGCCAGATCGGTGGTTAGTGTTTGATGTTTTGGGGATCGATTGATCATGTCTCGCCTAGACGCGATAAATCAATCCTCAGAAGTGCTCCCGTTGACTCCAGAACTCCAGCTCCACAAGAGGAGTAAGCGGAGTTGACAGGGGAGCTGCCACAGTCAACCCACCGCCATGGGGACGGCCAGGTAAGTCAAACTAAGATACTTCGACTTCAGCTACGCGAATACACCTACCAAATTCAATAAGTGGTTTTGTTAATGCTCCACAGGAAATTTTGATATTCTCCTACTGAAATAATTGGAAAAAATATGATGTGGTCACACACAAAAATTCTACTTTACTTGATTACTGAATTGCATGCAATTTCCCTCTATCATTTTGAACGTACAATATAATTACCTGTATTTCACCAAACTTACCTGGAATGTTTTTCTGGGGATTGGGTTTTTTTAAATTTTATTTTAAGACTAAGGTCTTCTTACCCTTGTTTGTTAATCACTTAGGAGGTTGCAGTATGCAATGTGCATGGATCTGTGTTTTCATCTGTTTGGGGTCAGATTTGATTTGTGTTTTGCTATATTAATGTTCATATTTTATGCCAAATTAAATTGTATGAAGTTACTTCAAAATAAAAACTGATCCAGACCAGTGAAAGATGAGGTAAAGTCCAAGGGGTCCTTTGCTGTGGCCTCAATCATGTCTGTATGCTCCAATTGCTCCATCAGGGTTTCTGTCATTAGAGAGTAGAGGAGGTCCCAACTCAGGGCCCTCAGGATTTATTAAAGTGTCCAGCCCACTTATTGACCTCACCAAAATTAAGTTTCCCTCCTGAATCGCTTCCTACCAGTCTGAAGCTCCTCAGTTTGGGGCACTGTCACTGGCATGAGATATAGGAAATTGTTCAGTGGTATTCCAAACAGAGGGATTCTGCTTCCAAGCAGATTAAATGTGGAAGGAAGGAAGAAACTGAAGCATTGGAGTAGCCATAAGCATGTTCTGGCACATTAAACATTGCTCCAGAATAGCATGATGGAAAAAGGAGAACAGCCAGAACAACCCTCAACACATGATGTCGAGCTCCAAGACATTAATCATTACTAAAAGCAATTCACAGGCTCTTGTCACTATGCGGGGAGGTGTGAAGAAAGCTTGTGGAAGAATGATGTTGTATAGCACAACAAACCTTGGCTTGAATCAACATTAATCATCCCTTGGACGTCATCACCAAAGTAAAGAAACTGCGGGTTTCTTGCTGCTGGATTGGTTGGTCTGACGATATTTCTTTTTTTCTTCCTTTTCAATATTTATAGATTTAAAGTTTTATTGCTACCCACTTGTTTAAATTTTACTTTCAAACACATCACCAGAGGGAAAAGTCATATTTGTGAGCTAAAATAGACTGGAACTCTTGAGAAAGATGTAGAGAAGGAAAATAAAAATGTAATCAGAACAGAGACTGAATTTGTTTGATCTCCTTTCAAGACACAGCTCCTTGGTTACAGCTCACTAGCATGTCATACACTGCTAGCAGCACATTTGTTTATAGGTCAGCTAGATTGCCAGTATTAAGTTCATTATTTTGAAAATTAATTAGGAATATGCTTTAACTGTTATTGCTTTTTGAAGAAGTGGGACTATCCTTCCCACTAGTGACAGGTGAAACTCTAAAGGTTTCGATGTTTGCACAGAATAAACATCCCCAAGACCGAGGAACAGATCTTCAGCTGGAGTAAATTATCATACTGCCATTAAAGTCACTGGCCTCCATGGAACTATGACAATTTACACCGTCTTAGAATTCACCCATTAATTCTAAGTGAACCTTATCTGAACTATCCAGACATTTTAGGTTTGCAAAATTGAGACCAATTCTGGGGGGGAGGGGGGGGGTAACCTCCACGTAGGATGCTACTACTGCAAAATGGTCCCTTTGGCTTCAGTTGGTAGCAGGAACCATACTCAGTGGTAAGATTTGGAATGATTGGGCCGCTAGGCAGGAAATCAATCCTATGAAATAGGTGTTAACGAGACTTCCTGTTTACATGGTATTTCTATTCAAACCTCAGAGTGACTGTGCTGCAGTATTTCTGCACTTCTATCGAGAACTAAGAGGTGCCCAGGCATATAAATGTTTTAAAATAAATTATCAAAATTATTTAGAATCTTAAAGATGGAGTTTTTGAGCAAAACTTTGGGTTAGTTGTTGGAATAATTTATTACTAATTATGCTATTACTTAGGTGTCATCAGTGAAAGAACAGAGAGGGGGGAAATCCAATAAAAATAGGGTGAAAATTCTACTGTTATAAATTCTATCATGTTTGTCACCACAGTATCCAAATGCCTGGAACACAAAGGGCAAAGACTGAAAAACAAATGGAACCTTTTTTTTAAAAAAAGGGAGAGAGACCTTCTAATGAAAAGAAAACACAATGGCTAAGATTTTAAAAACAGAGCAGGTGGTAAATCCTTATATCTCCCTTTAAAATTAAATGGGAAATGTGTGACAAAAATCGTATGCACTGATCTGAAAATCTCAGCTCACACCCACACACCCCATATGTTGACCACCTACTTGGGACAGCCTAATTTTTGCAAAGCCCGTAGAGCCTGTAGCCCTAATATATTGTGCAATTCCTGTGGGAATGGAAATATGGATGTTTCAAAAAGCTGAATCGCTCTCATGTTTAAATGGTAGGAAACGAACATGAATTTGAACTTGTTTGCCAATCTTACAATATCATAATCTAGTTTGCCGGTGATGCAATGTTCAAATGCCATATTTCACTGTTTCTTTAATTTACTGCTATGTACTGTCTGAATTTATTAACGTGACTATTGCAATCTGTTTATATAGAACTCTGTCTTGGACGAGCCCAAAATTATTGATGAACCTCACCAACTGAGGTGTGAACTGAATATAGGAATGATTTGCCCACCAATGAAATGTGGCCACCTCTGAGATGAAGTGTAGCAGCTGTTTAACAGAGCCCAGTATAACAAACCAAGTTGAGGACAGGAAACAAAGAATAATCTTGTTTAGAATTTGACCAGAACATCAGAGATAACCCCACGATGCTTGTAGAAAGTCCCAACGGTTTTTTAATTATCACAATGTAATGCTTACCACATAAGAAGTTAGATAGTACGATAGTTTCCAGCCTACCACTTTATGTCAAGAGGCAGAGATTTCCAAATAGAATCAAACTAGACCTAAGAAATGCTGGCCGGTGTCCTTTACCCAGAGAAAAAGCAGGGACAGCTAGTGCTATGCTATAGAACTATATCTTGGAATATTGAGTCTGTTTCCTGATTACAGCACTGCGGAAGGCTGCAGTGAATCAAACGTCTTCACAAAAATGCAGACAAATGGTTAAGAGTTCACAAAGACTAGAAGGGTAAAATCAGGACAATACAACAAATCCTGATTTAAAAACAAGAAGTCACTAGCGTAGTCACTTCGAAAATCATGTGAGACTTGGGGCATAGGGCAGTTTGTATAACTCTAGAGTCAGATCATGACCATGACAGCCACACTTAGATCTCCCCTCCCTTGTATGGAAGGGGAAAAGGACCATCAGTCACCTCTGCAACACTATTTCCCATCCCTCCAAAAAACCTTTGTGGAAGAGATCCACATGGGGGACTGGGTGGGTCAGCAAGTAGGAGGGTGTTCACTGGGTGGGGTAGGCCTATGGACATACACCATCCCCATGGAGCTTTCTATGCTAAAGGAACGGGGGACTTGAGCAGGGATTGTTGGAATGCTTCCTTGTGGCCAGGCATGACATAGTAACTGTGCCAGGCTGGCACTCCCCCACCTTCCAATGGTTTCTCTGGTCCTCTGGTGGTCCCCATCTTCCCATGCCTTGCCTGCCCCCCTCAACCCCCCCATCAGGTCACAATTTAGTCCACTCCTTCAGTGGTAACAAAGTCTCACAAATAAACTACTGTCCTTAAAACAAGGTCTTCATCCCCACCTCTGGTTATTAATTAATTCACAATAGTACATGTACTGAGGGAACTACACAGCAGCCCCTAAATGTTCTCTAATGTGATTATTGCCCAGAACATAAGATTTGCCAAACAGGAACAAGATTTCCTGGCCACTGAAGATGATCAGTTTATGCCCTTGAAATTGAAAGCTGATTATCTTCAATCTTATGTTATGAATGGCCTTAAAATTACCCATCCTTTTTATATACAGGCTCATTAATATAAAACTACAGTACTCTGATTAGAGTAATATTTAGGTTCTGTTTTAAGGAAATTCTATGCACATTCATCTCCATTCAAGTTAATGGACTTGCAGCATTTTTACCTGTTATTCTTAAGCACTGTGTCCTATAATGCAAACTACCAGGTAGTATAATAAAAAGGGGAGTGTAAGTATCATGCAGTGAAAAATTGTGAAATTACAGAGTAACTTCAAAAAGAAACCAAAACGTATGACATGGAGTTTATCTGAAGGAAAAGAGTTAACATGGAAATAAAGCAGTCCTGGCTTTATAAAGTCCTGCAGCTTCAGACATTTTGTCTTCCTTAACCCACTTGGCAATGCTTTTTCCAATATAAATTTAAATACCGATCAATATTACATACCTTACATGCATTGCCAAAAATATTAATACAACATGAAGTCAGTTAGGATTCCAGCAGCAAGCTCAACTCTATTCCCTCGCAGATATGCGTTGTGACAAGGGGTGGACTTCATGACATGGAAACATACTGAGCTGTCATATTCTCTGGAAAACTACAGTTTCTTGAACTGGTAGGGGGGGTCAGATGAGTCATTATTTTTGGTTAGTGGTTTTGAATCCAGCTTTCAGAAGTATTCTTTCCCCTTTGGCTTAGCTGTTTATTATTATTAGACAACTTTTTATAAGAGGTTTAAGGAATAGGGGGGAAAGGGTTTCTACTTAAACAGGGAGCAATCCTGTTTAAGTAGAAACCCCCTTTAATGCCATTCCACATGGCAATTCTATATGGCACCCGTATTCATGTATTTTTTGCTATCTTTAAGCTGTTAGTGACAACTATTGAACATTTTCCAAATGGAAAATTAACTGAATAGAGCATGCCAGGCTTCCATCTTTTTAAAAGAAACTAAAATTATGGCTAGTGTTTTTTTGTTTTTGTATTATTGTTTTGCTGTAACAAAAAGACATGACTTTTGCCATGACAAAGAACCAGCTTCACGGATGATTCATACAACACTCTCTGTAGCACACCACTAAGACAGAAGTTTCCACTTCACGCAGAGACTAAGATGGGGAGGGCAAACTTTTTGGCCTGAGGGCCACATCGGCATTGCAAAACTGTATGGCGAGCCAGGTAGAGAAGGCTGTGCCTCCCCAAACAGCTTGGCCCCACCCCCTATTTGCCCCCTCCCACTTCCTGCCCCCTGACTACCCCTCTCAGAACCCTGACCCATCCAACACCCCCTGCTCCTTGTCCCCTGACCACCCCCTCCAGGGACCCCACCCCCAACCTCCTCCCTATGAATCTACCCTTATCCAACCCACTTGCTCCTGTCCACTAACTGCCCCCTCCCGGGACCCCCATCCCTAACCACCCCCTATTCAATCCCCCCTTCTCCCTGTCCCGACTGCCCCAACCCCTATCCACACCCCCATCCCTGACAGACCCCTAGGACTCCCACTCCCATCTAACCACCCCTGCTCCCTGTCCCCTGACTGCCCCCAGGACCCCCTGCCCCTTATCCAACCTCACCCCTGCTCCCCACCCCCTTATTCTGCTCAGAGTGGCAGGAGCTCACGCCATGTCGTCACACTGCCCAGCAAGAGTGGCAGGCCATAGCGCTGGTGGTGCGGCGAGCTGAGGCTGCGGGGAAGGGAGAACAACAGGGGAGGGGACAGCAAGAGAGGGGCCAGGGGCTAGCCTCCCCTGCCAGGAGCCCAGAGGCTGAGCAGGATGGTCCTGTAGGCCAGATGTGGCCCGCAGGCTGTAGTTTGCCCACCTCTTGACTAAGAGCTTGTGACCTAGATATGGGCCCAAGCGGCAAAGACTGCATCCAGATTTCCCCAAAACTGGGGTGTTCAGATAAGGAGTTTTGGTTTGGCTCACTCTCTGAAGTTCAGATCACCTTCTTTGTACCATTACTATTTCTCATGCCAAGGATATTGTGGCTAAACATCAAAATACTACCAAAGAAGCTAATTCAGTATTCAGCTAGTTTCCATCTTGCTTTAGGCTGAGAAAGATGCTCGGGAGATCCCCATTCCCAAGAGGAAAAAAGGTTTTTCCTTATGTAAGTCAGCACACATTTTCAGATGTGACCGGTAATTGTGAGTTTCAGTTTGGGGGAAAGTGCAGAATACCATCTGAAAACTCAAGTTGCTAAAAATGACTCTAAAGTTGGACCCCAAATTTATATTAGGATGTATACATTAATGAATAGCAGAAGAAACAAAGATGTTTAATATTTCCCAAGTTCTAAAAAGCACAATCTGGGTAAGTCAGTCATGGCCCAGTCCAGCAAAATTTTTAATCCACTTTGGGAATTTTTTTTAAAAAAGGAGTTAAAATACTGCAACTGGGCAGCATGCCTCAGAAATCTGAAGCTGCCACTTTCAATAAATCAACAGCGTTTCTGAAATTGACTACCATTGTTTCCAATATGCCACGTTCTCCTTTTTGTACCAATGAACGTACTTGTACTTTCACAGCTGAATGAGTGCCCTGGGGGCACATACAACTTTTCTCTTCTTATTTATTTTTTAAACACAAAAGGTTTTTAAACTGATGACAGACCAATGACCTGCCATAACACCACCAGGCAGGACTAAGGCTTAAGGCTCTAAGTAAGGATTCGAGTTTTCTTGCCTGGGAGCCATAGCTATTCATTTGTATAGCAAATAAAAAAAACGGTGCTACTGAAATTAAGCACGTTCAGTTGTTCTCCAAGTACCCATGACTGTTCTCTTGCTTTCCTGAAAATCCGAATTTTCACTAGCTACAGGATGAAAAAATATATAGTTTACATTTATCCGACACCAAAAATGTGTTGAACACCTTCCAGCACAAAGAGCCTGATTCCTGGGATCTATAAGAGTCTTTCCACTGACTTCAGTGTGCTTTGGATCAGACACATAGAGAAGAAACAGCACCCGTACTGAAGAGTTTACAATCTATGATTAGAGAAAACAGATAAAACGAAAAGAAAGGGGCAAGGGTTACAGAAGGGGAGGACAAAAGGTAACAACAGGCATGAGAAGTGGAAACAATATTTAGAGCTAGATCGAATACCTATGGGCATCTGGATCTGCAGGGTAGATTGGACCACTTTCTAATTTTTACCCACACAAAGAATCAAGAACAAAATCAACCCCATCCTCAAAACAATTCCATTGACTCTTCTTTAATTTCAGGATCCAGCTCAAAGTTGTCCATGCACTTCCTCCAGCTTACTGTGACTCACTGATCTCATCTCTCTCTTCCCTATTCTGCTTTCACCCCCCATATAATACCAGCCTCTTTTCTGTCACTTCCTACAGTCTTTTCACAGCTAAAGGAGCTCCTGGTATCTATCTTCTAATGCTATGTACACACACACACATATTATATAGGATTCAGCCATTAACCTTCTCTGTATGCTGTATAGAGTTCCAGACAGGGTGTATGCCCTTATAAACAAATGCATGAGAAAGTTGGGACTTGAGCTGTGTGAAAGTCTACTTGTTTGGGCCAGAATGGTAGCTTTCCTTAATATATACCTCCTGGTAGACTTAGATTCCATATACAGAAACTCCTCCCTTAACGTAGTTATGTTCCTGAAAAATGTGACTTTAAGCAAAACGATGTTAAGCAAATCCAATTTACCCATAAGAATTAATGTATTGGATTAGGTTCCAAGGACATTTTTTTCACCAGACAAAAGACTATATCTATATATCTATATATATAAACACATGATTTACTGGTACACAGTGATGATGATTGTGAAGCTTGGTTGAGGTGGAGGAGACAGAGGGTGGGATATTTCCCAGGAAATGCCTTACTGCTAAATGATGAACTAACTTTTGGATGAGCCCTCAAGAATTAACACATTGTTGTTACTGTAGCCTCACACTCTACAAGGCAGCACGAATGGAGGGAGGGGAGGGGAGACAGCATAACAGACAGAGACAGACACACACCTTGTGTGTGTGGGAGAGAGAGAGAGAGAGAGAGAGGAGAGAGAGAGAGAGAGAGAGAGAGAGAGAGAGAGAGAGAGAGAGATGCACACTGCCCCTTTAAGTAAGCTGACTCCATTCTTAAGTACATTGTCTTTTTAAGTTGATCAGGAAGCTGAGACAGCAGCTGCTGCCCCAAGCTCTTTCTGTCTCTCTCCCTCCATGTCCCCGGCCTGCTCTATATGGAGAAGGGCAGGGGGTGGCAGGTTTGTAGAAATTTTGGTGGTGCCCAGAATGCACCCCCACCCAAACTCTGCCTCCCACCTCTGGGAGGGAGCTTGGGGGGGAGGTCTGGGGTGCAGACCCAGGGCTGAGGCAGGGGATTGGGGTGCAGGAGGGGTGCGGGAGAGCAGAGTGGCAGTGGAAGCGGTGCTGTTTGGTTCATGGTGGCCAAGAAAAGGGGGAAATGGTTGACATCCGTAGCTTTCACGGAGGCAGGAGCCCAGGACAGACAACATGGAGAAGCTCAGTAGTCCAGCAACAGTGGGAGAGCACAGTTGGCAGCTGAAGCAGTCGATGAGGATGGGATGCCATGAGAATAGATATTTTAGAGAAAGATGAGAGGACCTGCGAGGTGAATTCATGGTGCCAGGAGAGCAGAGTTGCAGTGGAAATGGTGAGTGGATGACAAGGGTTAGCAGGCGTATTGCGCTGTCTGCTGAAAGCAGTATGGCATCTGCCGTAGCTTTCACGGAGGGAGGAACAGCTGATGACACACACCCAGAAACACCCGCGAGAATGTTTTTGCCCCATCATGCACTGGGACCTTAACCCACAATTCCAATGGGTGGCAGAGACTGCAGGAACTGTGGGTAAGTGCACCACTGCAACAGTGGATGCTAGCCTCAGTGCCAAGGCCAGTGCAAGGATATTTGTGTGGGGACACACAAGATCGAATGTAAAAAATCTCTTCCGAAAATTCAAAGAGAATAAATTTTGATAGAATTTTGTACTGTAGTTGTACTCTTAAGGGGCATCTTCAGTACAAAACAAGTGTTTTCTTGCCTAATTTTAGCTAATACAAGATAAAATCCAAGTGAAGACAAGGCAGTTTGTAGTTTTCACATATTAGCAGGTTGAGGTAAGCTAATGGAGGGGATGAAGATTTACCTTGACTTGTTAACTCATGTGAAAAGTAAAACAAATTTATTACCTGTCCTCTCCCCTCTAAATGTTTTAATTGTTTTGTTCTTTAGTCTGCCCCCCTCTCCCCTGCCAATTCGCTCCATATTTTTGGGGAAAGGGTTTTTCCCCAATAAAATATAAATAGAAAACAACTACTCTCTAATTTTACATCATATTGTTCACTAACTTGTGTTTTATTCACTTATTTCATTTTTTGAGACAGAGTTTTAGAAAAGCCTTGGTGCAAAATACGGTATTGTGCTGTATTACGAGCTAATGCTATTGTACTGGGCCTGCTTGATAATTCTAGGGTTTGCTGTCTAGCTTCACAGATCCTTACGTTCACAGTGATTTACACAAAGTGTTCTGTTTTGTATCACTTGCAAACTGTTTTAGCATTACACTAGGTAAACAGAATGTCATCAGATTTCCAGTCCTTCCTGGGTAATTTTCTCAGATATGTAAATGTTTGCCTTAATCCTACCTCCTCCTTTGCACTTTTTAAAAGTGTTTTTGCTCCTGCTCTCACTCTGCAATGGGTCAGTCTGATAATTGCTACACAGAAGACGAAAGAATACCAGTGTGTGGTGCCAAGGAGCAAGGCAGCAAGTACACAGCCAACTTCACATTCTTTGATTACATTAGCCTTTATCCTCACAGGCATAAAGCATCTTAGAGATGATGTTTATCATTATGAGTGAACAGTTCCAAATATGCCTAATACAAAAACTCAGTGAAGATGATCCAGTAAAATTGTTGCTTCTGTTCTTTGTGGTTGTCAAATAGTGAAATTAGTCACTTCTGATGATTTATTCACAGGTACATTCATGCCAAACACGTACATGGGGTAGAAGTTTAGGTTAAAACTTGATTCCCCTGATTATTTTTCCCACCATCCAAACTGTGTTGTGTTTGGCAAATAGGCATCTGGAAAGGGAGCAAGTTTTGGCCACAACACACTGTGTGATATGTTTAAATGAATTCAAAAGGAACAGCTCTTGTCAACATCCCTTACATTTCTCATGCATGTTATTTTTTTTTAACCACTTGAACTGAACTGTATAAAAGCACTTTGGGATCCAATATGCATATACAACTCAGTACTATTCCACATAAGTTTAAGTTCGGCAGCATACAAATTGTTGATAGCTCATTGATCATTTCCGTAGCCAAATATTGAAGCTAACTGGGTAAAGGTACTGAAACTGGAACACAATCTATCTTTCAGATTAACACTGCTTTCCTTCTAGCTCCCAAAACTATAAGATACGGGACCAAATTCATCCCCTGATGTCACTCCATTTAAGTCCACTGATTTCAGTCCAGTTAATGCTGACAATAACTGTTTTTCCCCCCAGAGACTTTGAGCTAATGTGTCCTCTGATAATTCAGAGTATACATTTTTCATGTTTCTATACGAGAAACAAGTTACTTGTATTTGAATAGGTTCTTGTGTTAGTTGTGCATACAAGGTCCAATGTTCAAAGTTGGGCATGGAAGGTACCCAATCTCAAGTACACATTTCGGCATCCACTCGCCACTTACGTAAACACATACACATTTTAGGAGCCAAAGTGAATGCGTGATTATCTAAATGTAAGATTAATGTGACCGAACAAGAAATTGGCACATAATCAGTACCTGAGCGAGAGAATGTGATCTTGTGTTTATTACATACTAGCGAAAATACCCGGCGTTGCTCGGCTCCGTCGGAGGTGGGGAGGGGGCAGAGAGCTGAGCGAGTGCGGGATCCGTTGGAGGGGGGAGGTGGCAGAGAGCAAACCTGACACGCCCACCTCACCCCCCTGACCAAACCCAACACCCCCACCTCACTTACCCCTCAACCAACCCCGACCCCCCTCCCTCACCCCCCAAACAAACCCAACCCCTCCACCTTACCCCCCCACCAAACCCAACACCCCCTGACCAACCCCAACATCCACCCCTCACCCCTCACCCACCCAGACACCTTCCCACCCCCCCAGACCAAACCCAACACCCCCGGCTCACTTACCCCCCCGACCAAACCCGACACCCCCACCTCACCCCCTGACCAAACCCGACACCCCTACCTCACTTACCCTCCGACCAAACCCAACTCGGGTCCATCGGAGGTGGGGAGGGAGCAGAGAGCTGAGCGAGTGCGGGGTCCGTTGGAGGGGGGAGGGGCAGAGAGCTGAGCGAGTACGGGGTCCATTGGAGGGGGGAGAGGGCAGAGAGCTGAGCGAATGCAGGGTCCGTTGGAGGGGGTATTATGACATCATAACTATGTCACAGAGAACAGCAGCTGCCCAGCTGATGTGATTGGCCTTTAAATAAATTTCACCCCTGGGGGGCGTCAGAGGTGATATTTGAAAAATTTTCGACTCTTACCCTGATTAGGACCCTAAGACCTCTAACTGTAACAAATTTCAAGTCTCTAGCTCAAACGGTGTGGAAGGAGTAAGTGCACATACATACACGCATACACCATTTGACTTTTATATATATAGACTAGCGAAAATACCTGGTGTTGCTCGGGTCTGTCGGAGGTGGGGAGGGGGCAGACAGCTGAGCGAGTGCGAGGTCTGTTGGAGGGGGGAGGGGTCAGAGATCAAACCTGACACCCCACCTCACCCCCCCACCCAAACCCAACACCCCCACGTCACCCCCTTCAAACCCCAATACCCCCTGACCAACACCCACACCTCACCCCCGTAGACCAAACCTGACACACCCACCTCACTTTCCCCCCAACCAAACCCGACACCCCTACCTACCACCACAAACAAACCCGACACCCACACCTCACTTACCCCTCGACCAACCCCGACCCCCCTCCTCACCCCCCCAACCAAACCCAACACCCCCACCTTACCCCCCACCAAACCCAACACCCCCTAACTCCAACACCCACCCCTCACCCACCCCGACACCTTCCCACCCCCCCAGACCAAACCCAACACCCCACCTCAGCCCCCGACGAAACCCAACACCCCCACCTCACCCCCCGACCAAACCCGACACCCCTACCTCACTTACCCTCTGACCAAACCCAACTCGGGTCCGTCGGAGGTGGGGAGGGGGCAGAGAGCTGAGCGAGTGCGGGGTCCGTTGGAGGGGGTATTATGACATCATAACTATGTCACTGAGAACAGCAGCTGCCCAGCTGATGTGATTGGCCTTTAAATAATTTCACCCCTGGAGGGCGTCAGAGGTGAGATTTGAAAAATTTTCGACTCTTATCCTGATTAGGACCCTATGACCTCTAACTGTACCAAATTTCAAGTCTCTAGCTCAAACGGTGTGGAAGGAGTAAGTGCACATACATACACGCACGCATACACCATTTGACTTTTATATATATATAGATGACTGAAAGGCAGGACTTCTGCATTTAAGTCATGCTAGTGTTCTGATGATTAGCTGCCTGGCCTCGACAAAGTTATTTAACTTCAGGGTGATCCAGGTTATTCAGAGATGAAATGGTATAACAATAGTCACCTAACACCAAGGGATACTGCAAAACTTTTGGGATTGGTGATTGCCAAGTACTTCAAAATCCTTAGCTCAAACACACTACAGAAGGAACATCTTTTTGTTATGTGTTTGTACAGCATCTAACACAATGGGCTCCAGGTCCATGACTAAGACTTCTATGTATAACGGTAATAAAATGAATGACTGCTAAATAACAAATATTATAGTTAGCTAGCATTTGCCCCAGTGTTTTGGCTGTACTCTATGGAACATGGTAGAATTTTCTTATTCCAGCTGGGTTTATTAATCAACAAAGAAAAGTAGTAAAATACATATGAATCGCGATGGGGGAGAAAAAAGATTTTGTCAGTCATTCCAGACAAAATTATAAAGTGATCCAGAAGCAGAAGATTGAAGGCTCTTATGAAATCTACTCCACAAATGAGAAAAATAGTTTTCTCTAACCCCCCAAAAATACAAGTCAAGCTAGTTTTCCTCCAGCAATAACAAGACAGCAGCTTTGCTTATGTTGTAATAAAGACTTTGGCTAAGGGAGACATGACATGAAGCATTGGCAAGGTGTAAAAAAAAAATTAGATGCAGAATGCAACAAATTTAATTTCCACACAAAATAAATTCTCACAAGCTATAAAAAAAATATTGAGAAATGTGAAAAGTATTTTCACCAAGTGAGATTTTGGAGCTGCCAGAGTAAAGGGGGACATTTTCAAGAATGCCTATATGGCCTTAGGAGCACAGGGACCATATGTGCTCAAGTTCCAATGCCCTTTCAGCAGGTTCGAATGTCTTCTCCACCATCCCCACTGCATATTGAAGCCTATATCGCTGCTTGTTTGAGAAAAGAGTGCAGTTAGGCATGCTAGCAGAAAATGAGAAAGAGACTGCTTCTTCTAAATAAATAGAGAGACCATAAGATAGCAGGGCCCTCAAACTGGACCTCATTTGCCACTGTGCTGCACTTTGGGTCATCATTTACTCCTCTGCAGAGTGGGCTTGAAAAAGCTACTTGTCTTATTTGATGGCATTTGAAACCCATTTTGCACAGGAGCAAATGATGACACAAGTTGCAAGCCAGTGAAGAACCAAGCAGGACCTATAACTGCTTCTCTGTGTTATACAACACTGCATGCACTGCTGGTACTTTAGTCATATTGCCAAATATATTAACAGGTTACAGTGAATAAATTAAGATCCCAGCAGGGAAAGAACAAGAAAGTTCTGAGTAAAAGCGGGGAGGAAGGAGGTAGAGGGGCAGAGGTGGCTAAAACTGAGGAAAGGTACAGATACTCTCCCTAGTTGTAACAGGTACAGTAGTCTTGGAACCCACACATCAGTTGACTGTGGTGTTCTGTCCCATCTAGTGGCACCAAGACCACTTAAAGAGAGAGTTAAATGAGTCTGCACTGCAGCCTTAGCTAACAGCCAGTTGGCTTTTAGTTCATGTAGCAGAGGTTTATGCACTAAGCTCTAAAGCTCCAATCCTGCCTGGGAGACCAGGGGGTCTGTTGGCATTACAGTCTCACTAAGGGAGATTTGGGGTTACAGTCCCTTTAAATTCAGTCCAAAACAAAAAGGTATAAATATATTCCTTATCTCAGTCTTAGGAAAATAATAGTCCTGGGGGCTCTCTTGAACACAGGCACCAAATGAAATAAAACACAACACAGGACAAACTTCCTTTTACGTAGTCTAATTGTCCAAATCGCATTATCAAGAACAGAACCAGCCTTACTGTAGCTGAAGTCGCTAACAGCAGCAAGCATCTCTTGATTCAGGGCAAGCACTTAGCTGCCCCACTTCCTCCTTCCCCCAGCCTGGCTCTAAATCAGGCACCTTTAGGTGAAGGGGAGACACAGAAGAAGCTTGCATTCCTTCAATGGCTTCCCTCCTACTGAGGAAGCATTTCTGTCAGACCCAGTTCTCAGCAGCTTAATGAGCCATGGCTGCCTGCAAGCTGAATTCTGTTGTCCAGACACATGTGATGCCTTGGTCACACCAAACCGTCCGGCACTCAGTATAAAAGGCAAAATGCGACCTTGTACAGAAAGAACATGTGCTGTGAGCTATGAATTGCTTGTTTCACTGAGAGTCTCCCCTTTGTTCTCCAAAATGTCTCTTTTTCCACCCTCCCTTTTTCTCCTCCTGCAGGTGTAACCGTTTCACCATGCCCCGTGTTAACTCCGTCCCAAAGGCTGGCCCAGATTAGAAGGTGGAAAAAACTCACTTGGGACGACATATTCGCCAAGCTTATGCAGTCCTCCCGCACTGATAGGGCCCAGCTGAATGTGTGGAGGCAAACAATGGCGGAGTCCCATAAAGCGTGCAACGAACGCGAAGAGAGGAGGGATGCGTGCGATGAGAGCAGGCAGGATGCCATGCTCAAACTGATGGGGGAGTAAAGTGACATGCTCTGCTGTCTGGTGGACCTTATGTGGGAAAGCCAGCAAGACCACAGATCGCCGCTGCATTCCCTGTATAATCGCCATCCCTCCTCCCCAAGTTCCACAGTCTCCTCATCCAGACGCCCAAGAACACGGGGGTGGGAGGCTCCGGGGACCCACACATTCAACCCCAGAGGATTGCCCAAGTAACAAAAGGCTGGCATATCCAAAATTTTGATTTGTTTTCTGGACTTGTCCTTCCCCCCTCCTGCACTTCCCCCCCCCCCAATCCTTCCTAACCTACTAACCACATACCCCCTCCCTCCCGGGCTACCTTCTGATTTCTCTCAATGTGTTGTTCAACAAATAATAAAGAATGGTTTTTAAACAATCATGACTAACACGGCTACCTCTCTGATTCTTTATTTCCTTTAATATATATAGGTGGCAGGTAACATCAATGAGAAACAAACAACTGTCACACTGGACCCTGGCCAGTCATGAAACTGGCTTTCAAAGCTTCTCTGATATGCAGCGCACCCTGCTGTGCTCTTCTAATCGCCCTGTTGTTTGGCTGTGTGAAATTGGCTGCCAGGCCACCTGCCTCAACCTCCCACCCTGCCATAAACACTCCCCCTTACTCTCACAGATATTGTGGAGCAGCGGTCGCCAACCAGTGGTCCGCGGACCACTGGTGGTCCATGGGAAAATTCGGGTGGTCCGCGGCGCCGGGCTCCCTCATGGCCGCCCCTCTGGGCAGGCAAGAGGCTGCGGGCGCCTGTCCCGCCCCGGCCCCGGCGGCCAGCAAGCGCTGGCTCGCTACTGCCTCCTGTCTTGTGCCGCGCGAGCCGGGGGGCCCGAGCCGCGCCGCTGAAGCTGGGGGGCTGTGCTGCGCCGCTGAGGCCGAGCCGCGCCGCTGAGGCCGGGGGTCCGAGCCGCGCCGCCACTGAGGCCGGGGGGAAGGGGGGCCGCGCCGCGCTGCTGAGGCGGGGGGAGTCCGCGCCGGTCGAGCGGGGGGGCCGCGCCGCGTCTGTCGAGCCGGGGGGGCCCGCGCCACGCCGGTCGAGCGGGGGGGGGAGGGGGAAGCCGCGCCGGTCGAGCGGGGGGGGCGGGGGGGAAGCCGCGCCGCTCGAGCGGGGGGGGGGGGGGCTGTAGTGTTAGTGGTCCGCGGGATTCAAAATTTTGACTTTAGTGGTCCGTGGGGACCAAAAGGTTGGCGACCACTGTTGTGGAGCACACAACAAGCAGCAATTACAATCGGAATATTGGTTTTGCTGAGATCTAACCTAGTCAGCAAACAGCTTCAGTGAGCTTCCAAATGTTCAAATGCACATTCTACCACCACTCTGCACTTGCTCAGCCTATAGTTGAACTGCTCCTTACTCCTGTCCAGGGTGCCATGCCATGACATTAAAGGGTAGGCTAAGTCCCCAAGGATAACTATAGGCATTTCAACATCCCCAACAGTAATTTTCTGGTCTGAGAAGTAAGTCCCTTCCTGCAGCTGTTCAAACAGACCAGAGTTCCTGAAGATGCACACGTCATGCACTTTCCCGACCATCCCATGTTGGTGAAATGTCCCTTGTGATCCACCAGTGTTTGCAGCACCATTGAGAAATACCCCTTGGGGTTTATGTACTGGCTGCTGTGGTTTTCCGGTGCCAAGATAGAGATATGTGTTCCATCTATCACCCCACCACAGTTAGGGAACCCCATCGCAGTAAAGCCATCCACAATGGTCTGCACATTTTCCAGAGTCACTACCCTTGATAGCAGCTGGTCAATGATAGCATTAGCTACTTACAGCACAGCAGACCCCACAGTAGATTTTCCCACTCCAAACTGATTCCTGACTGACCGGTAGCTGTCGGGTGTTGCAAGCTTCTACAGCACTATGGCCACTGTGAGGGTTGCTCCCATTTTGGTGTCTTTGCGCTTCAGGGCAGGGGACAGCAAGTCACGAAGTTCCATGAATGAGGCCCTAGGCATGCAAAAGTTTTGCAGCCACTGGGAATCATCCCAGACCTGCAACACTATGTGGTCCCACCAGTCTGTGCTTGTTTCCTGGGCCGAGAAACTGTGTTCCACAGCATGAACCTGGCTCAACGTCACCATGATGTCCCAATCGCCACATGGCTTTCTTATAAGAACATCTGTGTCCATGTCCTCATCACTGTCATGATTGCGCTGTCATCACTTCCTCAGCCAGTTTTGCAGGTTCTGCACATACTGCTGGATAATGCAAGAGATATTTACAATGGTCACAACTGCAGTGGTGAGCTGAGTGGGCTCCATGCTTGCCGTGATATAGCACGAAACAATTGTCTGCCATACCTTCCTCAGAGGAAGGGGCGACTGACAAGATGCACCCAGGAAAGACTGCAAGACTGTTTTTGTCCCGTCATGCACTGGGAGCTAAACCCAGAATTCAAATGGGTGACGGAGACTGTGGGAACTGTGGGATAGCTACCCATGGTGCACCGCTCCGAGAGTCGATGGTAGCCTCGTTACTGTGAATGCATTCCGCCGACTTAGTGCATTTAGTGGGGATACGCACGACCAAAAGATTACAATCTGTTCAGAAAAATCAATTTCTATAAATTTGATATAATTTCATAGTGTAGACACACCCATACCCTTACACTAGAAGTGCACAAAAATATCTTGCACCAATGAGTTTTGCT
This sequence comes from Sternotherus odoratus, assembly GCA_032164245.1. Lineage (NCBI taxonomy): Eukaryota > Metazoa > Chordata > Testudines > Kinosternidae > Sternotherus > Sternotherus odoratus. Next base: position 100,532,681 of record JAVMKO010000001.1, on the reverse strand, counting down.
AGGTTTCACATCCAGAAAAATAAAACAGACTGTTTCTCAGAAAGATTTTGCATTGTTTCACAACTATAAAAACTCAGCCCCAGAACTACCTTAGATTATTCCTTGACGAATAAGAATAATCAAGTTGGATCAAAAAGAAACAGGCCTACCCTAATCCCAAATGAGAGCATTGTACAAAATAAGGGGATAATGCTATCCTTTGAAGAATTCATCAGTGGCCACAATGAAAAACAGAATAATGAATTTCATGAACCTTCACCACAGACATATAATTAAATCTGTTTTCTTTGTAGAAGTTCTACCATAGTATCTTTAACCAAATAGGGGTAATGTAAGGGGATGAAGAGTTTGCTGATTACAAAATTTGCTTTGAGGTTGGGGGCTTTTCCACCATTATATTGCTCCTACCAGAATAACTCCAGATTTATCGCATAACCCTCACAAAAGTGAAATTTAATTGGTTTCACATCTCAATTTCTGCTCCAATCAGACAGTTAAGATCAGCCTAGATTTCTGGGTCTGGGGATAAGATTCTGGGCAAAGAGTTTTCACCGGAGTTCTCTGAACTCTGAAGTTCGTTCCCCCCCTAAACCCCTCCACCACCACCTTTTTTTCAATAGAGCATAAATGTATTGACCTTCAGGGCAGTTTTAAGACCCATCTATTTACTCAGGCTTTTCCTGGAAAAGAGCGGCTTGAGAGTTTTGTGGTGAGGGAGCTTTTATTATAGTTAAATATATTCATATGATTTATATGTTTTGGTATAAATTGTTATTGCTTCATGAATGCAACTGTAGGGTGTGGCAAATGCTTTGTTTTTATTATTAATAATAAACAAATAAAAATCCCTTCCTCCACTAAACAAGTAGGATTATCAAGGTCAATTTATCTGTGATTGATCTGAATATTTGGTAGCCTACAGCCACAGCAGGCCTGAGCCAGTAAGCTAAGAGATGAGGATAAGAACCGGTGCAAAATGACTGCAGGAAATAGAGAAAAACTGCAGCAGGGGCAAAAAATTAAATACATGATTAAATGTTTTGCTGAATGGAGACCATCATGAATAAACAGTGCTCTTGAGCTATTACAGAATGGAGCCGAGAATGGTTTCTAGAGTAATATAAAAGAAACTGCATGTTCAAATATAACCTATTGTGGGCAGGTTGTCTGCATAGGGGTTATGAACCTAAAGAAGTCACGGACAAGTACCATAGATTGCAACATCCTGCCTGTCCCACATCTCTAAACAGGAGGGGGTATCAACTAAATTCTGCCTTTGATGGGAACACCACCAGAATGGGACCAGTGTTAAAAAAAATGGATTGTGGTATAGGAAAGGTTGAAAGGCACTGCTATTACAGATGTGCTCAGAGAGAAGCTGGAAGTCAGTGATGTTCTGGTCTCATGGTTTCAAAATACATAAGGGTATATTTGAATACCATTTCCATAGAGAGGGTTGAAAGCATTATTAAATGCTGTCTTCAGGTCTGTCATTTCTTAAAGCTTTAAAAACAGCTTAAGTAGCCAAGTGTTTCCACAAGAAGGCAGACACACAACTTACTACATTGCATATATGTTTTGCCACGATATTTCTGTCCTTTTCCTTCTCCACCACAGACCACAGCTATCCCCTCTGCTTAATGTAGCCTATTAATTTTAAACTTCATCTAAAATTGGGTATGGCCGGCAGAATTAAAATGGCTAGAATTAGCTATCTGTTCCTTAATTTAAAGAACTAATGTAATCAATCTGATTATTTAGTTGTTGTTGTTTTTTTCCTTTTATTTCTTTGTTTAAAAAGAACAGTCTTGTCACTTATATACAAGAGTAAAGTGGTCACCTCCTGTTTGGGACTTCAGGTGAGATCACACAAAACAGCGCTGGGGAAGGCATTCCCTTTAGTCTAATGGATAGAATACTCAGTTGGGATGTGTAAGAGCCCTGGTTCAAATCCCCCTTCCTCCTGCATAGGAAAAGGGCTCTGAACAAGGACTAGCCAGGACTGAGCCCTAACCACTGGGTACGGGATAGTCTGCTATGGGGCTCCCTCAATCTTTCCTATTGAATTTCCACTTTCATTAAATAATTGAATAATTAAATATTAATTGGGCTACTGAAAGAGTTAGAATCACTCTATAGGGCACCCACCTGAAAGGTGACACTTTCTTGTTCAAATGCCTTCTCCTTAACAGGCTGAGGGGGGTCTTGAACCAGGGATCTCCTCCATCTCATTGAGTACCCTAAAACCGCTGGGCTAAAAGTTATGAGGCAGGTCCTCCTCCTCCTCCAGTTTGTTTTAGGCCTCGCCCGTGACTCAGATGGCCACTAGGGCACCCTCAGAATGCCGAACATTCTGGCACTTTCGGAAACATGTGAACCCACCTCTCCCAGTGTGACCTCATCTTCACAGTGTCCACAAGGTCATGTTGGTGGTGGTAAAGCAGCACATGGTGCAAAATGATGTCCTTGACAATGATATCAGACAAAACCACTATCCGCTACCCAGACAGGGGCAAACCTTTCCAAAAATGGGATTGTCCAGCTAAAAAAACCCAGACAAATGGCCTGCCTACACACAAATTAGGCTGCTGAGCACCTCTCTCTGCTTTGTGAATCGCTAGCAAAGATAGGCATCGCCCTGCAGCCCAGACTTAGGCATCTATCTCTGTGGGAGAGGTGGGATTTAGCACACACCCCTCTTCTTGGCTTCTCCTAATGACTAGCTTCAGTGGACCCACCTCATGTGCTGGCATTTATGGATTCCTTTCTAAAATGCCTGTCTTCTTCCTACCCCCACCACCCACATTCATTGTACGGGACCCTAGGACCCTAACCCAAGCTTTGGAGATCACAGTGTGGGTCCTGTGATTTTTTTCTAGGTGCCTAAAAATTGGAACTGTGACACTCAATGTCATAATACTTAAGTCCCGTTGTAAATCCCACCCAAGTAAACTGCTTTAAACTAGCACAGTTTATGGGAATGCAAGATGGATTGGAACAAACAGCCCTGAATCAACAGTTGTTTAAAAATCTAGTGAGAAACTACAGCAAGTAATTCAGGAACAGATGCATCAAATTAATTCCAGTATTTCTCAATTGTTAAAAATGGCAGCGGAAGCCAGCTTTGTTCAATAGAATGGGAAAACATTAATCCATTTCCCTTAGAGGGTTGGGTTTTCCCAGCATAGCCATTCACGGATGACAATGGATGCACCAAAGCATCAGGCACAAAAGACAATAAAGATGAATAAAAACCATACAAGTTCCACCTAGTCCCCAAAGTTAAGTCTGCTATAGAACCAAATAGTGGTTACCCTATGGTAACAAACCGAGGGCATCAGAGGAAAAGGATTCTGCAGTTATAAGCATATACACATTACGCCACTCAATTACTGTAGGTGGGCAGTGTATTAAAACAGTAAAGAACTCTGCTACTGGGTGATGGTCAGCTGCCATATTAGACATGAGTGGAGTGCAAGAGAGGGCAGCAGGGTGAAGGAGATTGCTAAATGAGATTTTGCACACCACCTTTCAACCGAAGACCCCAATGGCCTATGCAAACTGACCTACAAATTATACAAGGATCACTTTCCTGACAATTGACTTACAGTCCCCAGTGCAATGAATATGGTCAATCAAGCTGCAATGTTACACAACAATTGGGCGGAAAATGAAAGGATTATATCTAAATGAAAATGAAGGTATAGTAGTAATCCAAATTGAAATCTGTCCAGGACTAGAAATGAATTCACAATTCATTCAGCAAATGTAGCTGTTCTTATCCGTTCAATAATTGTCTATGAACAGACTAAGTTTTATTAATTTGTTTTCCATTGCCAATGGTTTGCCAAATATTTTATGTGAATAAATTTTGGCCAATGGATTACTCAGACTTGTGTCTGCTATTATTGCTTCAGTATTCACAATTTAATATTCAACCTCTGGAGGGTGGTCACCTAGGTCACATATATTATATCTGCTTTCTGCCAGAATGATCTCATCTACATGAATTGTAAAACGTTACAAGATAGCTATAGGATCATTTCTTATCCAAATCTTTGCATGAATTCACAATAATGTGCTGAGGGAAACTTTTGCTTTTCTTGAACATGTGTTATGATACGGTCGTACAACCCACCCCCATCTGGGGATGTTCGCTTCAATTTAGAATAGCCTCATGGTTGCAGCAAGTAACACCAGCTAGGGGCGGTCTAGTTGCAGTTTTACCAGCCCTGGATTACCAGAGTACAATGTGCTCTAGCCATGGTCCATAAAGGTATGTCTGCACCGCAATTAAACACCTGCAGTGGATTTGTGGGGCTGTAAAACTGTGATATAGATATTCAGGCTCTCCCAGGGCTGGCGACAGAAATTTGGGGGGCCCCTACTCTGATAATTTGCCCCCCCAGCCCAGCCGGGCCCCCCCCAGCCCAGCTGACAGCGGCTGCCCCCCCCCCCCAGCCGGCGCTCCCCCCCCCCCCCCCGCCAGCTGACAGCTGGCGGGAGCGAGAGCGGCGGGAGCCGCCCTTTCTCCCCCCCCCTCCCCCGGACTGCGCTGCTGCCACCGGCCGGGCTCACAGCTCCTGCCGGGGCCAGGCGCGCTAGTCGGGAGGAGAGCCGCACCGCCTCCCCGCCCCTTCACCGCTCTCCAGGTCCGGCGACAAGGGGGGACGACAACGGGTACAGCTGTGTACCCATAGTACCCCCCTGTCGCCGGCCCTGGGCTCTCCAACAAGGGGGGCGGGTCTCAGAGCCCAGGATCCAGCTCAAGCCCAAACAACTACAATGCAAGTTTGCAGAGCTGGAGCCCAAGTCCCATGAGCCTGAGTCAGCTGACATGGGCCAGCCACTAGTCTTTAATTGCTGAGTCGACATACCCTAAGTGTCCTTTATGACAGGGGGATAGCAGTCAGGAGTGGGTGACTAGAGTGACGGTGCCAGATTTGGGTCAAGCAGGACTTGGCTTATTCAGGGGGAACCCCATCTTGCTATTATGCCTGGTTTCAATCCTCTTTGAGGCATCAGATCAACAGACTGAGGTCAAAAATCTGTCCCGTTATATACAGACACACCACCTGCAAAGCAAAAATCTTGACAGTGGACTTTCTAACCCCAAAATGGTTTGTAGCAGACTGATAGCTGTCTGGTGTTGGCAATCTTCACAGGGCAACAGCAATTTGCTTCTGCACTAGTATGGCTTCTCTGAATCGAGTGTTCTGGTGCTGGAGGTTAGGTGCAAGCGCCTCATACATCTCCATGAAGGTCTGTTTTCTCATTCAGAAGTTCTGAAGCCACTGCTGGTCATCCCAGGTTTCCAAAAAGATGTGATCCCACCACACAATGCTGGTTCTCCTGCATCTGAAATGCCAATCCATCCAAGAGCATAACGTGGCAATGCTGGCATTCACCTTATCTGCATCATGTGAGCTGAATGAATTGCCACTGATCTTCATGTTCAGCCATCTCCGATGTATCAACTGTTCTGCCTAAATTCCATCCAACATCTGACCAAACACCTACTTCATTGCATTTCCATTTGTCCCATAATAAGGAGCTGGAGTAGAAACGGAACCAGATCATCATCCCATTACTGTTCCCTCTCTGTTATTTTCTACAAAACTGGGTGAAAGACAGGGAGTAATGGGATAAAGATCTGGTTCTGTTCCTACTCCTGCTTCTTATTATGGGACAAATACAACCTAGATAGAGCTCCTATCAGGTACGTGCATCACTGGTTGGAAAACTGTTCCCAGAGAGGAGTTATCAGTGGTTCATAGTTGAACTGGAAAGGCATATCAAGTGGGATCCCCCGGGGATCAATACTAGATCCAGTTCTGTTCAATGTCTTCAGCAATGATTTAGATAATGGCATAGAGAGTACACTTATAAAGTTTGTGGAAGATACCAAGCTGGGAAGGATTGCAAGTTCTTTGGAGGACAGGATTAAATTTCAAAATGATCTGGTCAAACAAGATATGGTCTGAAGTAAATACAGTGAAATTCAATAAGGACACATACAAAGTGCTCCACTTAGGAAGGAACAATCAGTTGCACACATACAAAATGGGAAATGACTGCCTAGGAAGGAATACCGTGGAAAGGGATCTGGAGGCAATAGTGGATCACAAGCTAAGTTTGAGTCAGTATAACATTGTTCCAAAAAAAAGCAAACATCATTCTGGGATGTATTAGCAGGACTGTTATAAGCAAGACATGAGAAGTAATTCTTGTGCTCTGCTCTGCACTGATTAGGCCTCAAGTGGAATATCATGTCCAGTTCTGGGCACCACATTTCAGGAAAGATGTGAGAAAAATGGAGAAAGTCCAGAGAAGAACAATAAAAATGATTAAAGTTCTAGAAAACATGACCTATGAGGAGGGAGGAAAATTGTTCTCCTTAACCTCTGAGGATAGGACAAGAAGCAATGGGTTGAAATTGCAGCACGGGCAGTTTAGGTTGGACATTAGGAAAAACTCCTGACTGTGGGCATAGTTAAACACTGGAATAAATTGCCTAGGGAGGTTGCAGAATCTCCATCATTGGAGATTTTTAAGAGCAGGTTAGACAAACACCTGCCAGGGATGGTCTAGATCAGGGGTCTCAAACACGCGGCCCGCGGGCCACATGCGGCCCACCAAGCCCTTCCCTGTGGCCCGCGAAGCTCCCCACGTTCCCCCCCCCTTCCCCAGTTGTTTTCTGGGGCCGCTAAGCTCTCCGTATCCTCCCTCCTCCTCACACTCCCGGTGCTCTGCTTCCGGCTGCTCTACCTACCGTCAGGCAGTTCTCTGGAGGCACAGCAGTTTCCACGAGGGAGGGGCCAGGAGTGGTAAGTCTCACGCAGAGGGGAGGAGGCCCCGCCAGACTCCCCGTGGCCCCCGCCCCACTCTGCGGGTGGCTTGCCGCTCCTAGCCCCTCCCTCCCAGAAACTGCTATGCTGCCAGAGAACTGCTTGGTGGTAGGTGGAGCAGCGGGGAAGCGGGGGTGAGGTGGGGTGAGCACAGCTTGGCAGCCGCAGAAAACAACTCGCGGGGGAGAGGGGGAGGGTCGAGGGCTGAGGAAAGTTTGTCCCCTCCCAGACACCCAAGCCTGTAACATCCCTCCCTGCGGTGCTGCCAGCACCGGCACTCTCGGGCTCACTGCTTTCCACCGGCAGGGAAACTTCTCCTCGGGGCAGGCTCCAATTCCCCTCCAGCAGCTCTGTCGGCTCCAGAACTGGCTGCAGCCCTCGGATGCTCTCCGGTGCAGCTGCAGCTCGGGCAGAGCAGCATTTCAGGGCCGAGCCCTCAAGTTGCCTGGCAGGAGGTAGGAGGGGGTCGGGTTTTCCTGGCTGTCTGCAGCCCTTGGACGCTCCCCTGCATGGCTGTAGCTCCGGCAGAGCAGCAGGTCAGGCCAGAGCCCTCACAAAGGAGGCTGCCTGAGGAGGAGGGGGAACAGGGGATTTCCTCCCCTCCCCTGGCAGGAGGGAGATTCTGGGAGTGGCACCCTGCAGCCCATAGCCTAGGGCCAGGTACAGCTCTCCAGCATAAAGTGCTTTTTTTAAGTGCCTGCATATGTCACTGCTTTAATTGCTGTATCAAAGCCTTGTGCCAAGGAAGAGAGGAACAGATAAATAGTTACAAGGCTAAAACAAATGCAGCAAACATGATCCTATAGTGGGTAGCTGAGAACACTGTCAGGAACTGAATCCTTGTCTCTTAATTCTGCTGCAGACTCACTGTCCAGCGACTTTGGGGAAGGAGTTTGAAGGGAACAAGGAAGGGGTTGGAAGAAGCAGAGCAGGAGTGCAGCCCAGTGCAGGGGTGAGCTTTAACAGAAGTAAAGAAGTTAATAACAAAAGTTAGTAAATTTAATAGCACACTATATTACTCTTCATTTTTGGCTATATTTTTGTATCATTGTAGGTGGAACACTGAGGCTGAATATGAGGCTCCAATTCAGTAGGCGGTGGAGTAGTTCACCTAAGGCAGGGGTCTCAAACACCTGACCCACAGGGTTATTTTCTGTGCCCCACCAAGCTCCCCGCGCCCCTTCTCTCCCCACACTTGATTTCCTGCAGTTGCCAAGCTCCACATGCCCCCCTGCGTACCTCCAGGTGTTTCCCACTGCCAAATAGCTGTTGGCAGTGTTTAGTCTTTCTGGGGGGAGGAGTGGGGAGCAGCGCACTCAGAGGAGGAGGCAGGGCAGGGGTGGGTTCTCATGGAAGTGGTGGAGTGGGGGCGGGGGTGGGGAGGGGTGTGTGTCAGTGATGCGGCCCTCGGGCCAATGCACTAGTCCTCATGCGGCCCTCGTGGTCAATTGAGTTTGAGACCCCTGGTCTAGATAATGCTTAGCCCTGTCATGAGTGCAGGGAACTGGATTAGATGACCTCTCGAGGTCCCTTCTATGAAATGGAGTGTGTAGCACTCACCATTCCTTTTAAAACCAAAATCCCTTTGATGTGCAGCAGAGCATCTGGCAATTACAGGAATTAAAAAGAAAAAGCAACTGAAAGCATTATTATTAAAGGTTTTAGCTGTGCAGCTTCAGGCAACAAGTACAGCATGCTCTGGTTTTTCTTTTTCTTTTAAATGATCAGCCTGTGAACTATGGTGACAAAATAGGTTTGTTTCAATATAATGTGTTAGTCTTTAATAAACAAACCCCAAAACATTAATAGTGTCATGTTGTCCATACACACAGGGCAATCAGTATACTTAGGGTTACCATATTTCAGGTTCCCAAAGAGAGGACACTGATGGGGGGAGGGATAGAAGGGAGAGGCGGAAGCCGGATGGGTGGTCACTGGAGGTAGAGGACGGTGTCGCTTCCTGTTCTGGTGGCAGGGCAGTTAGCGCAAACTCAGGACCCAGCACCAGCCATCGGTCAACCTCCCTGCAGGACCCTCCTCCCTGGGCTAGGAATCCGGGCTGCAGGGGAATGCACCCATCAGCTGCAGGTGCAGGGGAGGAACCAAATTAGGAAGTGGACTCATCAGTGCCCTCTCTGAGCTGCAATGCCTGCGCTGCAAAAACCGCAGACTTTGCCTTAGCCTTATATTTCAAAAGTCCACCCGGACGTAGAGGACATGTCAGGGAAAACCCGGTCATATGGAAACCCTCTCAGTCTAAGTAACTTATTCTTAACTAAAGGAAAACAACAAAGAACAGAAAGTGTGCTCTCCCTCATGGCAAGGTTAGTGTGCTTCTGTGTAACAGGTTTCCCCAAAATAAAAAATAAAATGGCACATGTCCCCAGCAGAAACCCAGATATAAGACAGTCACATACACAAAGGAATTATTTCACTCCCATCTCTGCAACAGCATCCTTGAGTCTCTTCACTGGGTGGGAGGTTTTTATTTCTGCTTTCTTAAATGCAAATCAGTACTCCGCTATATTCCCGTATGGAATTAAATGTTGGTCCTCTACATTGATGTGTACTGACAATAAGTCCATTAACCATACAATGAATAATATCAGACTGTATTGTTTCACCTGCCAAGAACCCATGGGCCTCATCTCAAAACGTCTTCTTTCAGATGAACCATTGCATCTTGTGCTTTTCTCTTTGTGGTCTACAAAATCTTCTTCACAGAACCAAATCCCTAAAAGAGGGTTAAATACCTGTACATCCCTACTTTTTGAAAGAGCCACCACATTACGTGCAAAGCTTATTCATTTGAAAAACCCTACGGGTCAAAACATTTTAAAAGCTGCCAGCAAAGGGACTGGAATAACTGTGAAGATTGATGCATGTTTTATAACCTTCTGAAAGAGTTTTTAGGAGCATGTTAAAAGTGAAAATATAATTTAATGTTAAAAAGCCTACCCGTGAATAAACTTACATTTTGGAAAGAATTTTCTAAGAAGGCAGGAGCTTTACTTTGTCATGAAAAGGAAGTTTGCAGGATTGACAGACCAAATAGTTTCCTACCATAAATATCACATATTAGCCAATTTGTTGTTCCTTAATGTAGTAGGAATATATGGTGGCAGCAATCCCCTCCAAGATTCCAGCTGGCTAATTAGACATGAGCTCCTTTTCCTGAAACCTGGTTGGCCATCATTAATCAAGCTGCTCAAATAGCTTGCTTTTTTAAATTAAGTTACACTAACATGTGTGTAATTTCCTGGTATGTCCCCAGGCCCTTTCGGAAACAATAGTGAGCTTGTTGGGCTTTTTTCCCAGTTGTCCATGCTTTCTATGGAACCAAAGCTTCTCAGAAGGATACCGCTAATAGAACCCCTGAAGTTACACACAGTGTGTCCCATCCTGCAGATACTGGCAGCTTTATAGGGTTTTTGGGTAGTCTATGCATAGAGGGTGTCACTTTCTGATGTTTTCTTCTCTACCCTGCACTATGTAGAGTAATACAAGCATGTCAGCTTATTTTTAGTAGTTCATTATTAGGGCTGTTTTCTGTATTGTGTGCATGGCATTACTGCTGTAAGTCTGGGATGTACTAAGATGTAGTGTTCTAGTACTATGTAGTTTGGTACTATAAACAGTATTGGCGCATTGTGTCTAAACACAACAGGCCAAATTCATCAGTTTCCACAAAAATTCCAAGTCAAACTCATCCAAAACCATTAACTATTTTTGGCTGGTCTGAGACCACATATCAACCTAAGGTTGCTTAAAAACCGACCTTCTGTTTTGCTGGAAGATATGGAAACCTCAGTAAACTTTGAGAGATCTTGGCCCAAGATATTCAAAAATGACTCATGATTTTGGGAGTCTCTATCTTTGTTTGCTCCACTTGAGACCCCTTAAAAATGACTGACTTTATTGCAGAGGGTACACGGTGATTTCTTAAAATCAGGACCCTTTTAAGGTATCTTAAGTGAAACCCCCAAATGTTCAGACACTCCAAAAATCACTCACTTTTAAAAATCTTGGCCTGGGTTTGTCATGAAACTCTGCTACAGGCTCCACGTGTGTCCTTGTACTTGTCAGTCTCTCTCTCAGCCTCTCATCTGTAAAATTGGGCTAACAGTACTTCCCTATGTCAAATGAATATTGTGAGATCCTCAGACAGTGTAATGGGGAGTCTTGTAAGTACAGTATCATAGATAAAAAGCATGGATCTCTTCCCAAGAGCCTTAAGGATTTGACCTGCTATCATTCAGTATTTCACATCAACAACGGTGTACCATGGAGTGTATGCAGAGGAGCAGAGTATATGTAAGGGGAATAATGTGGACAGCATTTCCTGGGATTTTCAGAAATCATTTGACAGGCTTCCACATAATATAGTAATGATACAGATGCAGCAAGCGCTTTGAAAAAGTGGCGGATAGAAGGAAATTGCATCTCAATCAACTGAAAGTTGGCTGCATAACAGGAAACAAAGGCGTTACCAAAAGACAGATACATACTAGCTGAACAGAAGCTACGTGAGGCAATGCACAATGGTAGTTGTGCTGGAGCATAATTTCAGAATTACAAAATTTCAGAAATTACAACTGACCATCAGAATAATTTAAATTTGGTGAAAAGATTCGCCAGCACTTTTTGTTGCTGTTTTAGCACTGTGAAGAGTCTGCCATTAATAAAATAATACAAAATTAAAACCCCAGGGAGAAGAGAAACCCAGAAAGCAGTGATGCTGACAGAGACCTAGGCAGTGATAGAAGGCTGGAAATTAACCCTGCCTTTACAATATGATAAAGCCAATGTAAGCATCACATTACAAAGGAGGGAGGTAAGAGGGTGGGATTTCCAAATGTGCATCAGTGATTTAGGAGCCCAAGTTCCATCAACTAAAATACTCGCAAGATTGGTGCCTTACTAGCATTCACAGAGGACATGATCCAACATCCACTGAAGTCATCAGAATTCTTTTCACTGACTTCAGAGGACTTTGGATCAGGCTCTTGATTTTAAAATAATGTTGTCACCGTAGCACTACAAAGGGAATCTATAATTGTAATGCTTTAGTTTGCTGCTGTGAGGGACAAAAATCAGGGGTACTTAAGTATCTTATGGCAATTAAACTGTTAAATGTTTCACTGAGAACTCTGGCAGCCTTCTGATAAAACCAGACTGTTTGAAAGACCTTGAGAAGGAATGATCAACATTTTCTTGCAGTCATCTGGTGCCAGACTTTCAGTTTTTTCTCTGTTTTCTAACTGTTTCCCCTATGTCCGGGATCCTTTTGACTAAGTTGATAATTGTTAGATAGTTATGAACTAGGTATTAGGTATTGTTTAAAGTTATAATAAGTGTTGGTTAAGCATAACCAAGAGGGAAAAGGGCGGTGATGGCTTTTTCCCTCCTCCCATCTTGGCTCAGACTAACCTGTGACGCGACGGAACTGCTTATAAAAAACCTATTCAGTGTAAGAGAACTAGCTGGTTCGAGGGGAAACGGGCCACTCTCTATTGATGCGTGCACCTGTCAATAAAGAGTTTGCTTGGACTTTGCTGGTTGTTGCCTGTCTCTCTGCGGTCAAACAACGAACCTTTGCCGGTAGCGGTTTGAGTCCCTGACACTGCTATCGATATATTGTGTAGCAAGAAATTATTCCTGTCAAAGAGTTATGGAAGAACTGCCAAAGAAAACTGCACCACAGCTGACACCACACATTCCTCAAAGAACTAGTTACTATTTGCTCAGTTAAACAGAACTTGTAAGACTATCTGTGGCAGCTCCTTTTGGTGCTGCCCATAGATGTTTTTACTGAAATAATAAATCACAGTCAATTTTTCTATTCCGGTCCTTTATAAAACATTCTTTCCAAAACACAAATTTTAGTCCTAAACAGAGTAGACCATTTCCATTTAAAATCCCTCCACACTCACACACCTTTACTTTATTCTGCCACATCCCTTGGCCTTATAGTAAAATAATTATCAGTTCAACCAGCACAAGAGCTGCAGTTAAGTTTAAATCTCAGGCCGAAGAACTTTGGCACTTCTGAAAGTAGGTGGGTTTTTTATTATTATACACCTGCCAAGTTTGACAAAGCCCCTTTAAGACATTTACAGACTATGTTTACACAAGAGTTTGGGGAATTATCAAAGAAAAGGCCTGAGCCAAAGCTCCTTGAAATCAATAAGAGTCTGTCCACGGATTGGGCTATGGATCAGATCTACGTGCTGCACTCATCATCATAACAGCTGAGAACCTAAGTTAACGTAACTATTAGATCTGGGCAGGAATTTTCCAAGTGATTTTTTCCCCCTAAGAAAATGACAATATTTCAAATTGAAATTTTCCATAAGAACATGTCAATTTTGACAAAATTTTGTTAGAAAAAATGATTCAACATGGAATGAGTCCATTTGTTATTTTAATATTATAATAAATTTCAAAATGAAAAGTATTTTATTTTATGTTTATACTATAATATATAAAAATAAGTAATATTTCTAATTTTATATATTTTTCTATTTTTATACAAACTACAAAACCAATTGCCCAACCACATTATCAGTTAGAATAGCAATTTCAAAACTATTTGTCAACTTATGGAGTAAAAAAATATTTTGAAAAGTCAAAATCAAAGTGAAAAAAGGTTCAACAGAACTGAAACAAAAACAGATTTTTTGGGAAAATTCCAACATAAAATAAATGTTTTGAATGGAATGGAATGTTGGAATTTCTTACAGAATGGACTTTTTAAGACCAGCTTTAATACTGTATTTTCCCTAATTTTATGCTGCATTTAAGGATAAAAGATAGATGAACCTTAGAAGATTTTGAGACTGCTTTTCCATTGCCTTGCATCTGGCATTTATACGTGTGCAAAGTGACTAGGAAGTGGGTGTAAAACTCTGCCAAATCAGTGCACTCACTTTACACAGGGTCTGCATAAATTGCAAGGTAATGGAGAATCAGGCTTTCTAAAATTTATGTTAAGCATCAAGAAACTCAGAAGTTTATCTAAACTTCTCCCAACACACAGGAAACCTGGAAATAGGGTCATAAATCTTTCATGTTCAGGCTGCTATGAGACTCCCCAATACTCCCTTGTACCAATCAGGCAGAAATTCTATGATAGAAGCCAATTTCCACAGCGGGTCCCAAAGAAACCAGGATAACCAGGAACATATTACATTTTTTCAGATAACTGAAAGTTAATGCACTGTCAAATTCCTAAAGTGAAGGCTTATATCTCTTTCATTTTATTCAAAACCAGTTTTCCCCACCACCGTTGCTACAGAAAAACTCAAACCAAAATCCCAGAATCAAATAGTCCTGAATTTGCAGGGTATCCAGAATCTTAACCAGGGTCTAGATCCCAATTTTGCAAATGGCCCCTGTAGAATGGGGAGAATCTTAACTCTGGATTCCAATAACAGTGGATTCTAATACCCCCAACGTTGTAGCTTCTGACATCCATAATCCAGGCAGCAGAAAGCCCATTTGAGGATGAGCCTTTCTGAAAGCTTCCATGTCACCTCCCTGCCAGCAATTCACAGCCATCAAGTTCTACCCCAGAACAGAAGAATGCTGGCAAGGGCTCCTGGAGTGTGAAAATTTGATTAAATTCATCCCCTGAACAACCTTTGACCACATTTAATGCTACCTTCACTGGAATAAATCCATGAGGGTGTTTTGATGTAACAATGATAATTCCTCATTATAGTGCTGATTTCACAAGGTCCTTATGCACGTGGCTAACTTTAAGGAGGTGACTTGTCTCCCTGGCCGTGTTCATAATGCTGTTTTGAAGCCATTGTTTTTGTGACATCCTGTTTAACATCACAAGTGCCTTAGAAGTCTTCCAAACAAGATAGATTCTGCAAGCCCCTGCAAGTGGAAGTTCCGTACAAGCCACATTTTAGTTTCTGAGAGGCCTGAATATTAACATAACATAAGACTCCCCGCTCTAATGGACCCCGCACTCACTCAGCTCTCTGCCCCCGCCCCACCTCCGACGGACCCGAGTTGGGTTTGGTCGGAGGGTAAGTGAGGTAGGGGTGTCGGGTTTGGTCGGGGGGTGAGGTGGGGGTGTCGGGTTTGGTCGGGGGGTGAGGTGGGGGTGTCGGGTTTGTTCGGGGGGTAAGTGAGCCGGGGGTGTTGGGTTTGGTCTGGGGGGGTGGGAAGGTGTCGCAGTGGGTGAGGGGTGGGATGTGGGTGTTGGGGTTGGTCAGGGGGTGTTGGGTTTGGTGGGGGGTAAGGTAGGGGTGTTGGGTTTGGTTGGGGGGCTGAGGAGGGGGTCGGGGTTGGTTGAGGGGTAAGTGAGGTGTGGGTGTCGGGTTTGTTTGTGGTGGTAGGTAGGGGTGTCGGGTTTGGTTGGGGGGGAAAGTGAGGTGGGTGTGTCAGGTTTGGTCTACGGGGGGTGAGGTGTGGGTGTTGGTCAGGGGGTGTTGGTAGGGGGGTGATGTGGGGTGTTGGGTTTGGGTGGGGGGGTGAAAATGTGAGTCGGGGTTGGTCGAGGGCTAAGTGAGGTGGGGGTGTCGGGTTTGGTCGGGGGGTGAGGTGGAGGTGTCAGGTTTGCTCTCTGCTCCCTACCCCCTCCAACAGACCCCGCACTCGCTCAGCTCTCTGGCCCCTCCCCACCTCCGACAGACCCGAGCAACGCCGGGTATTTTCGCTAGTCTCTATATATATGTCAGATGGTGTATGTATGTTCACTAACGCCTTCCACACCGTTTGAGCTAGAGACTTGAAATTTTGTACAGTTATAGGCTTTAGGGTCCTAATCAGAGTAAGAATTGAAAATTTTTTAAATCTCACCTCTTACACCCCCTAGGGGTGAAATTCTTTAAAGCCCATTAACATCAGCTGGGCAGCAGATTAACAGCTGCTGTTCTCTGTGACATAGTTATGATGTAATAATACCCCCCTCCAATGGACCCCGCACTCACTCAGCTCTCTGCCCCCTCCCCCCTCCAATGGCCCCCGCACTTGCTCAGCTCTCTGCCCCCTCCCACCCTCCAAGGGCCCCCCACTCACTCAGCTCTCTCCCCCCTCCCCCCTCCTACGGCCCCCCCACTCGCTCAGCTCTCTCCCCCCTCAGGTAAGAATCGAAAATTTTTAAAATCTCCCCCCCTCCAATGGCCCCCGCACTTGCTCAGCTCTCTTCCCTCTCCCCCCCTCCAACGGCCCCCGCACTCGCTCAGATCTCTCTCCCCTCAGGTAAGAATAAAAAAAATTTAAAATCTCACCTCCTCCAGCTCTCTCCCCCCTCCCCCCCACATCTAAATGCAAGAGAATGAAATTAATTAGACAAAATGAGACTTCTGAAAAAAATTGCATTAATAAAAAACATTGTAGTCTTTTTACATCCCAGTTTCCAATTACAAATACCCAAGCAAAGCCAGGTATTTTTGCTAGTATACTATATCCCATTGCCTCTGGGCCTCCACATAAAACAGTCACCCTCTAAGGATTCTATGCAATACCATTAGTTTCCAGGAAAATGTGGAGGCCCGTCAACCACTTTCCCCCGTTCTCTGCCAGAGTTCAGCTGGTCCATTTTGCTCCATTTTGGCTAAAGATTCTGACACTGCAGTGACATACAGGGACACTGGTAAAAGACTGATCTTTATCTCCTGGCATGCTCACTTAACATGGATCAGAGTCACTGAATATGGGTCCCTTGGCACATCATATGGGTCAGGATTAACTGACTCCAGTTACTGGATCTCACAGGGCTCACAGAGTGGGACTATGGAAAGCCCACTTTTGTTACCTCTTGTGATTTTAATCATGGGTCTTGCAATATTCAGTGATTTTCTTTAAAGCCCAAGCTACTAGAATCAATAGACTATATGAGAATCTCATCTTTCATTTAACAGAAACATTTCTAGCCCTTATAGTTGTGAAGAAAAGCTTGAATGTGCTCTAGAAAAGCACTGTAAAGATTCGGAAAGCAGAAAGCAAAGAAAGCCACCTAAAAGATATATTTTAAAAATCTCATGATTTTGGAGGCCTGACTCTTACTCAAAAGTCTGCATTTTGAAATGTTTAGTCACCGGAACGATGGGTTAGAATCTACTGGTTGTAAAATGAGTGCAGAAATGCAGACATATATAGGGTACCAAAAGTGGAGGGACCTAGAGACTCAGGCTTTGTGAGCCTCACAAGAACATACACTGGAAATTGATTTTCCACATTATCTTCCTTTACAAAGATAGTGGCTCTTAGTGTCATAGATTACGGTTTGCTCACAGCTTGCTCCGATAGGCTCTGTCTTTTCTTATACTCAAACACTCTAGCTGCCAAAGCCAAGTAAAACACACATACTATTTGAGCAAGCTATCAGTGCTATTACTCTATATCCAGTTGTATCTCCCTCTCTTTTGGCCCTTCCGTATCAGGCACATTTCATAACACAGTCAGTCAATACGTCCCTAAAGCTGACGGGAAAAACTACTTGTGGGAATCTGGAGATAATCAGAGCCTGGAAAGGATTTCCTGTAAGGATGAAAAATCCAATATTGCTAAACTCAAGCAAGTTTGGATTAGATGCATACGCCTCACACTTGAGCGGTTTGGATATTTTTAAAAAAATCAGCTCATTTTTGATGTAGCTTCCCATCTTAGTTTTATACTCATCATTGCAGTAGCTGAGTGTATCAGCTGTACCAGTTGCAACTGATGTACCAGTTTTGAAAAATACTTACTGTACTAACTTTCCACACAATAGTGTTATGGTACGTATATGTATTCAAACAAGTTGCAGGCTGACGATATGTATTGTTCTTTATGCTTATTAATAAGTTAAGGACTTGCTCTGAATACGTGCACCTCACTGCTTCTAAAGATACCACAAAGTAAATGGCTTTACGAAAATAGCAAAAGCACCTCCTTCATCTGCAAAAATGTTTGGTTTGCTGCAAAGACGTTTAAAATGGGCTATTACACAATCATTGTAAACATTGCATAATATAATACTAAAAGACCTAGCTGCAAGGGAGGATGCCTGTCCTGTAGAGGCTGATATTAGAAAACACAGTTAAGTGATTTTTGAAATACATTTACGGGGGAAATGTACTAGGAACTACTAACCTTCTGTTCTCCCGAAAAATAGTTTTTTAAAAGATGTTTGCCACAGTGTGTGTGTGTGTGTGTGTGTGTGTTTTAAAGATTTCTTGGGGGACTTCAGAGTTAAAAGAACAAGTCCCAACCATACAACTGGATCCATTCACCCAGATCTTTATGTCCATGTAGAGTACCGTTGTCTTCAAGGGAGATTCTGTACAGTTGTAAAGGTCTTTGTACAAGCTGACCTTGCTTCAAGAAAGGATCCACAGGGAGCACAATGAAAGAAATAGTCTATTTTATACCATTACTAGCAAAAATACCCGGCGTTGCTCGGGTCCGTCGGAGGGGGGAGGGGGGAGAGATCTGAGCGAGTGAGGGGCCATTGGAGGGAGGTAGGGGGGGCCGAGCGAGTGTGGGGGCCGTTGGAGGGGGGAGGGGGTGAGATTTTAAAAATTCTCAATTCTTACCTGGGGGGGTAGAGCTGAGCGAGTGCGGGGGCCATTGGAGTGGGGAGGGGGGAGAGAGCTGAGCGAGTGGGGGGGCCGTTGGAGTGGGGGGGAGGAGGGAGAGAGCTGAGTGAGTGCGGAGGCCATTGGAGGGGGGAGAGAGCTGAGCGAGTGGGGGGCCGTTGGAGTGGGGGGAGAGGGGAGAGAGCTGAGCGAGTGGGGGGGCCGTTGGGGAGGGGGGAGAGAGCTGAGCGAGTGCGGGGTCCATTGGAGGGGAGTATTATTACATCATAGCTATGTCACAGAGAACAGCAGGTGTTCACCTGCTGCCCAGCTATGAATGCGCTTTAAAGAATTTCACCCCTAGGTGGCGTCAGAGGTGAGATTTGAAAAATTTTCGATTCTTACCCTGATTAGGACCCTAAAGCCTATAACTGTACAAAATTTCAAGTCTCTAGCTCAAACGGTGTGGAAGGAGTAAGGGAACGTACATACACGCACGCACGCATACACCATTTGACTTTTATATATATATAGATACTAGCAAAAATACCTGGCGTTGCTCGGGTCCATCGGAGGTGGGGCAGAGAGCTGAGCGAGTGCGGGGTCCGTTGGAGGGGGGAGGGGGCAGAGAGCAAACCTGACACCCCCACCTCACCCCCCGACCAAACCCGACACCCCCACCTCACTTAGCCCTCGACCAACCCCGACTCACATTTTCACCCCCCACCCAAACCCAACACCGCCACGTCACCCCCCTACCAACCCCAACGTCCCCTGACCAACACCCACACCTCACCCCCTGTAGAACAAACCTGACACACCCACCTCACTTTCCCCCCCAACCAAACCCGACACCCCTACCTACCACCAAACAAACCCGACACCCACACCTCACTTACCCCTCAACCAACCCCGACCCCCCTCCTCACCCCCCCCAGCCAAACCCAACACCCCTACCTTACCCCCCCACCAAACCCAACACCCCCTGACCAACCCCAACACCCACACCTCACCCCTCACCCACCCCAACACCTTCCCACCCCCCCAGACCAAACCCAACACCCCCGGCTCACTTACCCCCCAACCAAACCCGACACCCCCACCTCACCCCCCAACCAAACCCAACACCCCTACCTCACTTACCCTCCGACCAAACCCAACTCGGGTCCGTCGGAGGTGGGGAGGGGGCAGAGAGCTGAGCGAGTTCGGGGTCCGTTGGAGGGGGGTATTATGACATCATAACTATGTCACAGAGAACAGCAGCTGCCCAGCTGATGTGATTGGCCTTTAAATAATTTCACCCCTGGGGGGGCGTCAGAGGTGAGATTTGAAAAAATTTCGACTCTTACCCTGATTAGGACCCTAAGGCCCATAACTACCAAATTTCAAGTCTCTAGCTCAAACGGTGTGGAAGGAGTAAGGGAACGTACATACACGCACATATACACGCATACACCATTTGACTTTTATATACATAGATCTAGCCAAAGGTACCAGGTGTTGTTATTTTTTCAAAGTCTTATTATTTTAGTCTACAAACCAGTTCTTCATTAAGATTGTAAAAGAGCAGCCCCCACCTGGGGTGCCCTCTGACAGCGGGCCCTGGCATAACACACATCCATCTCCCCTCTATATGGCCCACAGAGATGAATGTCCCAGGTAGAAAAAACAGTTCCTCTCAAAACCTTAATTAAAAACAAGGTTACAATGCAGCAGCTCTTCAATACTGTTCACAGGTCAGCCACTTGAGAGTAATTACCCAGTTCCTTTAGCCCCTGCTGCAGTTCCCAATCTCCAGGCCACCCACCTGAGAGTTCCAAGGCCTGTTTGTCTCCTGTAGCCCCAGGTCAGATCTCCCACAAGAGGGCTTCCTGCAGAGAGGACAGCAGCAGTGAGCTTCACCCCTACCCAGTGAAATCACTAAGGGCTGGGTTAGGTGGAGGAACCTCGCAACATGTCCCTGCAGCTGTAGGCAGTGTCAAGCCATGACAGCACTGAGCAGCAGTTATCACTTGACTGCCCCTTTTCTGGCCAGAATGGGGAGGTGACCCACACCTGAACACACTTTTGGGACATTGCTGACCTCAGATGACAAACCATCATAAGGGTGCAGCTGAGGGAAAAGGGGTATGTTAAAGGGACATTCATTGGTTGGACTTTCACACCACAGGGTGGGAAACTGAAGCAAAGGACTACTGCCTAAGATACTTTGGGGTGGGTGTTTTACATAGTTCTGAATCATTGTTTTCCCAAATTAATGCTGTTTCCTTTTTTTCTCTTAATAAAAATTCTCTTTTTTCATACCCACAGTCAGTGTTTGCGAGTGGGTAAGACTTGCCCATTAGAGGCACCCCAGGGTGTTGTTTAAGTTTTCCCAGACTTCTGAATGGATCTTGGGTCCATTCTGTTTTGTAATGCTAAGAGCTCCAGAATCTTTCAGTCTCCTCTAAGGTAGATCTCACCTGCCCCTTTCCTGACTGAATTCCCTTTTCTCTGTGGTGCAGAGACTATACCAACATAGCTATAACACTCTAACTATGCCAGAATAACTCTCCATTGTAGAGACAAGGCTGGTCTCCACTTAAAACGCTACATAGAGCTTTAGCACAGACACTATCCATGCCAACAGGAGGAATACTCCTGCCTGTTTAGGTAATTCACCTCCGCCAAAGGCAGTAGTTAGGTAGATGGAACACATTTTCTGTTGACCTAGCACTGTCTATATGGGGACTTAGATCAGCTTAACTACGCCACTGACGATTTTTTCACACCCTGAGCGACATAGTTATATGGACTTAATTTTCTATATAGACTAGGCTGCAGTCTATGCTGATGGAAAGGGTTTTTTAATCAATGTAGGAACACCACCTCCTTGAACGGTGGCAGCTGTTAAGAGAAGCTTTCTTACACTGACCTAGCTGCATCTATGCTGCGATTAGGTCCACATAGCTACATTGGATCTGGGGAGTGCATTTTTCACACTCCTGACTGACAACTATATTGACCAAACTTTTAAGTTTAGACCAGGCCTCAGACTCTCCCCCTTCTTATATTCAGCTGCCTTCACTAAACCCCAAATAGGAGTCAGCTGATGAGTCACAGGTACACTGGTCCTGCTTCCTCTTAAAGGGACACGTCACCCTGTGATAGTGATGCACTATGAAACTTCTGAAGTCCATTCTTTGAACATTAGGACTCTTAAGATTTCTCATACCATGTGATACTTAACCTGAACAGTCTTGAAACTGTTATTCATTGTTACTGATTAATTTTTTTATACGTTTCTCAGTTCTTGAGATAATTACCACTGAGTCATTTGTGGCCTCCATAAGGGAACCTCATTTAAGTTTCAAGACTCCAGAGATCACCTTTCTGGGACAGGATCCTGTGACCCACTCCCTTCAGACTGTGGATTTAGGTTGCACACTCCTGCAATTCACTATGATCACCTCAGCAGATATGACTGCAGTTTACTACGGACAGTCCTGTTCTCTCAAGGGCAGTGACTGGATGACCCAGCGAGCAGCCTGCTTTCAAAGAGCAATATACTATTTATCCAGAATGAAAGCATTACAAAGAAAACACAATTTAAAGAAACAATAAACAGTTTATATGCAAGTCTAACTTACCAGGTGTCACCCATCTTCTACACAGAGACCATGGCAGGGGTCAAAGTACTTCAGGCCCTCCCAAAGGGCCACTCTCTCTGGGTACAGACTCTTGTCACTTCTTAGCTGGGTGAATGTCTCCTCTTGCCCAGGTATCAGAGTGGTCACTTTATACAGTTTTCAGTTCTTCGTTTCCTAGTCTTCTCCAACCAGGTCAAACCATCTATGCAATTTCCTCTCGGGGATGCTGCTTCTCTGAACTTGATACCTTAATGACCTCCTGGGGATTTTAATTCTTGCAGGAAACTATGCAACCCTCCCATGGAGCCAGAATACAGCACTTGGCCCATA
The DNA here is from genome assembly GCA_032164245.1 of Sternotherus odoratus. Taxonomy (NCBI): domain Eukaryota; kingdom Metazoa; phylum Chordata; order Testudines; family Kinosternidae; genus Sternotherus; species Sternotherus odoratus. Next base: position 100,510,355 of record JAVMKO010000001.1, on the reverse strand, counting down.
AAGATACATATAATAGTTATAAAGTTGAGAGAGCTGCGTTTGAATATCCCAAGTGTTCATAGCCTCTGTCTCATCAACTACCAAAAACCAACCAACCAAATAAGCCCCACCACCACACCACACACTTGGGACTCATCGTGCACGTCTGAAGTATCAAGGTACCATAACACACATCAGCTTCTGATCCAACTCCCATTGAAATCCAGGGAAAGACTCCTATTGACTTCACTGGGGCAATCTTCAGTCTCTCCCCTTTGTCCTCATTTCCACCTCAGTTTCTCCCATTTAGGGCTTTTAGTCTTAAACATGGGAATATTTAATGGGGGTGAGGAGAATCCAGCTTCTCCTTGTACATCTCTAAAGAAGAGAGTTTCTTCTCTGAGCCAGTTTTAATGGTCTCTCAGAATAGGACTGGAGGGCTCAGTATTGCTATCAGGAGCATATCATAGAACCTCAGAGTTGGAAGGGACCTCAAGAGAGGATCTAGTCCAATCCCCTGCTCAAAGCAGGACCAATCCTTATTTTTGCCCCATATCTCTAAATGTCCCCCTCAAGGATTGAGCTCATAACCCTTGGTTTAGCAGGCCAATGCTCAAACCACTGAGCCATCCCTCTCTCCGCCTCCATATCTATCAGACCTAATGAGAAAAGTCTGCCACAAGTGAGCCTAAACAGGCAGTGAAAGCTCACTGTGCTTCATTCATCAGTCTCAACCTCTGAATACGTGAATTTTAGTGGCAGTGGAAGTAAACTATCATCTGTCCTTTTGTTGCAGGTGTGCTACGAGTGCCAGCAGCCTTGTCCCTCTAACCCAGGCCATCTGAACAGCAGTGAAGTAGAATACACACATAGCTCTCCTGGTGGGGGTGGCTACCATGCTCACTGGTGCTCTATATCTATAAGGAGGAATCGTTTGCTGGTTGAGGGTCAGATCCTCAGTGCCCACTCCATATATACCATCATGTACAGTACACATGAGAAGGGGTTGTTGATCTCTTTGATGTACAGATAAGTTGCACTCCAGAGATCATTAAGCTACTCTGTGTTAGGAGGAATGGCTTTGTGAGAATAGTCATGTCCAGGATTTTGTCTCACATGTTTGTTTTTAAGGCAGTATATGCAATGTGCAAAACAAATACACACTACACAAAAACATGGGTGTGTGTCATGTGTATATTAGTATGTGGACAGATGGATGGATGGAAGGAATACATTTTCATAGTACATTATACCACTGGGGCATTCATTGTGAGGCATATGGTAAAACTGCCTACCTTTAGTCCTCTGAGAGGACTAATTATTATAAGATATTTGCATCAAGCTTTTGATGTGCTTTTTTGATACTCTGTAGGTCTGAGCCGAAAGGTTCTCTGGAAGAATCCAGGAGTAACATTAGTGTGTGCAAAATATTTGTTGCTCATTTTAAAATAATCCTGTAGGGTCAACTCCCAAGAAGTGTTCCCATTGACTACCGTGAAAATTCCAGATGCTCAGGATTCTACAGGAACTTTAAACAACTTGCATAGAATTTTCTTTATTCCTTTGTAGTATTTCTTTAATATAAAAATATGCATATATTTGAGCCTAGCTTTTCACATACTAAAGCATGAGGTTAGAATTGTACATATTTACAGAATTATATTATAAAGGAATGTTAGTAATATTTGCAGTATGTGCTTACAGATATACATACTTTTTATCTCCAGGTACATAAGTCAAAGAGCTCTAGGAGTTTTATTAGCTATGGCCTGGGCTTATAGTCCTGAGAAATTGTCTGATCTCTGCAGTATGGGTAGTATGTCTATAAGCTGATGACCAACACAAAGCCTTTATTATGCTAGTGTATAGGCTCTGAAGCGAAAAGGTTCTGTAAACAGCTTACACAAAACATCCCTGAGTTGGTTCCAGGCAGAACAAATGCTACTGTTTCATAATTTAACAGTCAGTCTAAATCTTTCTCAATAGACCCATATTTCCAAATGTTTACATAACTTTCAACATACGAGTCTTGCAAAAAGGTTATTTAGTTTCCCATAAGGTACTTTAAATTAATCTGCATATAGATCTGTTAAAAAAAATCCAGCTGCTACATGGCATCCAATGGAGGTATCAAGAGCTCATAAGAGATCTTACAGGCATTTATTAAATCTGCAATTAATTTTCCAGAGCTGCACGTTTGCATGAGTTAAAGGCTGTAAACCCAATACCACAGTCTTGAGTAAGGAATCCATAATAGCTGAGGGTAAATGTGCTATGTGGGAACCTCACTCCTTTGTAGTGAGCCGGTACGCTGGAGTGACATTCCCACTTAAGCTCTCCAAGTGGGGCGCCAGTGGAAGGATTCAAAGAGACCAGGGAGTTGATGTGCCTGGGCAAAGACAACAATATTAGTATCTGTATTTTGAAAGGATTGAAAGGCAGGGGGCAATGACAGTGAGGTTATAACAGTCGAGAAGGAAGATAAGGATGAAATTCACCCTGGTGTGAGGCCATCTGCATCCCCTAATTTAAGCCATTCATTGGAGCTGTGATAGGCGGGTACCTTTGGACTGCTTTTCCGGATGGATGTCCTTCCTACTCCTGTATGAGCCATGGTGGAGTGAGTTGACACAGAGGTGCCCGGGGAAAGGCTAGAGGATCTGCAGATTTAGTGGCTCCAACACCCATGGCATAGTAGCCATATGACCAGGTAGGGAATGTGGATTTTGCCTCCTAAACTTATTGATACATAAAGTGCTATTACTCTGGGTTACGTGGGTGAAGTGAATTTTACTGAGTCTAGTCTTGCAGCCTTTTCTCTCAGAGGTTGAGTCTATGCTACAACAGTGTGATTCCCTTGCTCATGATAACATACACTAACTCTTATTGAGTGTACAGCTACCGAGTGTAAACAACAGCCACGGTAGCAAAAGCAACAGTCGCAATGGCAGTGAAAGCACAGCTGAGCTGAGAACATACCCACCAGTTTCAGGAGTTCGTATTTGGAATGGCTCAGCCATACCATGGTTGCTGCTGCCCATACTACCACAGCTATACTGCTATTTATACTAGCTCCAACTCAGTGAGAGATAGTGTATGTGTACACGAGCACAGGACTCACACCCCAAGCTTCGAGTGTAGGCAGCCTGAAGGTGTACTGTGCTATTGGCCAGCACAAGGTCAATGAACCGAGGTCAGAGGGACTGACAGGGATAATGACTACTTACTTTACCTGCTTATTGTGATAACAGAAACACTTATTTGAACACCATAATGGGGTGAAAAATCTTAACTGGAGCTAAAGGTTGCTGTGGTAATATAAAAATTAATTAAGTGCATATTATCTCTCACAGACTTTAAGGCCAGAAGGGAGCAGCATGATGATTTAGTCTGATCTCCTGCACATCACAGGCCACAGAACCTCCCCCAGCCACTTCAGTAATAGACCCATAACCTTGGTTGAGTTAATGAAGTCCTCAAATCGTGATTTAAAGATTTCTAGTTACAGAGAATCCACCAGTTACTCTAGTTCAAAGCAGCAAGTGACTTGTGCCCCTTGCTGCAGCAGACTATGAAAAAAGTCCAGGGTCTCTGCCAATCTGACCTGAGGGGAAATTCCTTCCTGACCCCAAATAAGATGATTAGTTAGACCCTGAGCTTGTAGGCAAGGCCCATCAGCCTGAGAAAGAACTCACCTCCTAGTGTCCCACCTCCAGCCATTGGAGATTTATGTTACGGTCACCTACCACTACAGAACTGTGTAAAAGTATTGCACTGAACTGTGCATGAATTCAAAATGTCATTTTTGTAATGAATATACACGTTGTATTCTGTGTTACAATTGAAATCAATATATTTGAAAATGTAGGAAACATCCAAAAATATTTAAATACATGGTATTCTCTTATTGTTTTACAGTGCGATTAATCACACAATTATTTTTTTAATCGCTTGAGAACCCTAATCAAATGTATTCATTATTCAAAATTATTTATCAGACACTTTTAACTAACAATTCTTATTCTGTAAATTGGTGCTAAGCAATTTGTTACAACATCAGGTTTTTCAAAATTAATTGTGTTGGTGTCATGGGTTCATAGCTCGTATGATATTTATTGTTCTTTGACTGGATCAGTACAACTCTTACCATCAGTTTTCCAGTGCAAATACCCACAATTATAAATTTATGGTTTGCCTTCTGTAGCTCCCTTTTTGTGATTTTTTTTTTACCAGTCAACCTATTCCCTATATTAATAATAGAAAGTGACCAAGGGCAACACACATATTTGAAGCAAATTCAATTAAAAATTTGAATAAAATATTCATATTTTTTGTAATACTCAGCTGTAACCTCAAATTAGAGCTGGAGTTGATGTTCTAATGATAAAAGTCTAGTCTAGTAACCTGCTTTGCTGTCCAATCCTTTTAGATTTGTCATTATTTTTTCAGCACATCTAACCATTCATCATTTGCCTCAAAATGTAACTACCTTACTCCTGTAATCAAAAGTAAATTGACTCCATAAATGAGACATAAGATAGTTGTAACTCAAAAGTCAATTTTTATCAATTATTACTACACCACATTATTGTACTTATCATAGGATAGAGAGAAACAGATTTCAAGGAAGGACTTTAAATTATGGCAGTTTCTGCAACTTAAGAGAAACATTTTCTTTATGAATCTTTTCCCCTCTTTAATATTGAATAGATAACATCCAAAATTGTCCTCTTATTTAAAAATGTTCAACCTCTCTCTACGAAGCATAAAATTAATTTTGCTTAAAGCAACCATGTGTCACAAATACCATATCCCCAAACTGTCGCATCTGGAGTATATCAGCTTTTCCATTAGTACAATTGTTGAAAGGTTGCTATTTATTCCAGGTAAACTGGTGCTACGGTTGACTGCCAGTGTCTCATGACTTTTTCTAGCTGCAAATGCAAAGTTCTTTATGCACAGGAAAGACTGTTGTATACATTTTATATATTCCAAGAATACAAATCTTATTGTTTAAGACCACATGGAATTAGTTTACTTCAATTAATCCATCACATGTACCGGATTAAAAAAAATCGGGACTTCTCCATACAAGTCTAGATTAATGGGGTTTATAATATGGAGGGTTACATCCGCAGACAGGGGACCAAATTTGCCAAACCTGCTTTGCAAAGTGAGTATGGGGTCCAGAACCTTGTTATAAAGTAATTGGAGCAAGGGAAAGAGAATAGATTGTCATACCATCCTAGCTACCTACTGTGGTTTCTAAATCTATAGTTATCCACTAATGTGTGCCAGGAAAAAGTTTTCCAAATAGGATTTGGAGGGTAACCTGATATTTTACCCAGTACGTTTAAGTGCTCTGCCAAGAAACCTCTGAACAAATCCTTGGTATCAAACTTCCTGCTCAAAAGCAACAATCTCTTCACCAGTTATGTATTTCCTTAATCTGGGTAATTTTCTCTCCTTTCCTAATGGAATTTACTATTGCTTTCTGGACAATACACATAGGTTTCCTCTAAAGAAGAGTCAGTTTGAATGGACTGATGGCATCAGACAAGGGGTTGGAGGATGCTACATAATCCAGGAGACCAACAATAGGAAAAAGAGCTTGTCACCTCTAAGGATCTGTCTACACTGCAATTAGACACTCATGGCTGGCCTGCGCCAGCTGACTTGGTCTCCCTCAGGTGAAGAGGCTGCTTAATTGTGGTGTGAGAGGGTGCCAGAGTTCAGGCTGCAGTTCAAGCAATTATACAGCCCCTTAGCACGAGCACCGTGAGACAAAGTCAGCTGGCAAAGGCTGTTTGCGGGTATCTAACTGCTATGTAGACATACCTCCTGTTATTGATTCAAATCTTGTTGACAGTGATTGAGAATCATTGAAATCAGTTGGTTGTTCAGTAGGCTATGTGGAAAAAGTTGACTGTCTCAATTCACTTCCTAACAAACTGGCCTGGTGTCACATCACAGATATTACAACTGTATTTAACATTAATTTAACATACCTGGATGCTGACCCGCTTACCTACCCATTATCTTTCCCAAAGAGCATGTAGGCACACGGGCAGGGTGGCAGGGAGGCAGGGAGGAACTTGGATTGCTACTGCCCATACTGCCTTGCTGCGGCACCTAGGAGCGCAACCTGTGCTCTGCCATGACCTTACCCCAGAGGAGACGAACACAGATGAGGAGTTGCCTGGACTACCATTGGCTGTCTACCCTGACGAGCCCAACGACATGTGGAGGCCGGAGATACCAAACCTCAGGGAGGTAGGAAGTAGTTCAGGGGCAGTGAACGACTGGCAGGCTACAGGACTGACTGTGTCCTGGGTATTGGGTATTGTGGCTGGATCCCCGCCGACCCAATGGCAGACTTCTCGGCCACTATTAGGACCCTGAGCTGGGATGCAGTGGAGCAGGGCAGACCTGCGTCCCCCTGCCAACCCAACCATGGGGTGGCCGACTCCCCACCTTAGGCCAGGAGGCCTGTGCTCTGTGAACCCCCCTGCTAGCTCCCTAGACTTCTTGCCGGATGTGCAAACCCATTTCAGAGACTCTACACTGGGTGGGCACTCACCTTTACTAGGACCCCAAGACTGTGTGTGTCTGTTGGCTGCCTGAGCTCACAAGCCCAGGCTAAAGCCTGCTCCCTGCTCTGCCCCACCCAAAAGGCTAGAGCTTATTGACTCATTGTATTTGCTGGCTGCCTGGGCCGGGAGGCTTTAGGCTTTAGCCTGCTACCAGCCCAGCCTGAGGAGTAGGCCCTAAACTGTTAAATGTTGTCAGCCCCATTGAGGGGCTATGAGCTAGAGACTAGGATCAGGGGCAAGAGCCCTAGACTGCTGTTGTCTGCTTGAATCTGGTACACAGGCCCTGAGGTCTAGACTGTTTACAGCTTGGGCCTCCCAATGCGACCCGAGCCTGAGGACTGAACCCAAACACAATGAGGCAGAATGGCCTTCCTCCCCACTGGAGAGCAAGGGAACACTACATACCCACATTTGTCATTCTAAGCAATGAATCATAGAATCTCTCTCAGGAGTTGGAAGGGACCTCAGGAGATAATCTAGTCCAACCCTCTGCTCAAAGCAGGACCAATCCCTATTTTTGCCTCATTCCCAAATGCCACCCCCCAACCCCCCAAGAACTGAATTCACAAGCCTGTGTTTAGCAGGCCAATGCTCAAACCACTGAGCTATCCCTGGTTTTGGTAAAACCAATATATAGTACAGCCACAGGAGAGAATACTCAGGAATCAAAAGAAAAAGCTATTTATTGATGGAATACATATGGGATGCCAGGCAGTATAAATAAAGAGGCCCACCAATCTGCCAAGTATATTTCTGAACACTTGCAGAGAGCTGTAGCCTCAAACTACATAAGCTAAGAAATCATAAGACTGAACTGCTGGAAAATCCTCTTTAAGTGGGATTATATTTAATAGTCAAAAACCAGCTGTGAAAGAAGACAGTGCTAGCTTTTACAACTCTTAAGATGTAAGAATTCTTTACTTACTACCACTTACATAAAAGCAGAGAATCATTTATTATTCAAAAACTTGTAACAAAAACAAAATGTTATCATGGGCAGTAGCAGTACAGACTTTCCCTACATTGCCTGACTCATGTACTTCAACTCTGATAATTTAGCCTCTACAGCTATTCAAACACTTCTTCGCTGAGACAATCAGGAAATGGAGTCTATAATAGTGGTGACTTTTGAAATGGATACATATCTTCTAGGAAGTAGATACAGACTGCCAGTTAATTTTACTCCAGCCAAGTTGTATCCAGGTCTGAGTTCGCTCCTCAGACTTCAAACTTGGTTACCAATTACATGAAGAAAATACCCAGATCTACTCGAGTATGTGATCTACTCCTCCTCCCTCTCTCTCTCTTCCTCTCTCACAGACACACCCACCTTTAAGATCAAGGGCATCAGGGCTTGTTATCCATCAGATCTGGGTTCTATGGAAGGGGAAAAGAAGGAAACTTTAGTGGGTGAGAGATAGAAGAAGAGGGTATGAATTAGCACTGAAGAGCACCACAGCAGGTGTGACTGTGAGGAAAGGGATATCTAAGCAGAAATGGAAGTTGTATGCCTTATGGTAGTGTGGCCTAATAGACAGGGCACTAGACTGCAACTTGGGCAATAGATTGGGTTCAATTCCCATCTCTGCCACTAGTTTGCTGGGTGACCTCAAGTAAGTCACTCTCCTCCCTAAACCTCAGTTTCCCCATTTGTAAAATGGAGATACTGATACTGGCCTCTTTGGTAAAGTTCTATGAGATTGATGGCTGAGAAGTTCCATATAAAAACGAAGTATTATTTATTATTACTCCAGAAAATATCTTGTGCTGTGGCATTTTCAGTATCCAATATCAGATGCTTTTCATAATCTAATTTGTACAATAATGAACCTTGAATAACCGCTGAGTCATATTTTAGGAATATTTCAGATTCCTAAAATTCACTTACCATTCTCTGCTCTCACCATGAGTTGTAGCTTTCCTCCTCCTCCCCTCAAAATTTTTGAAATTCCACGTCAGGTCCATCTTTTCCACCTAACTAATGACTCCAAATCGTCTCACTAATAAAACAGTCTTCCTGATGCCTTTCATCCTCCTTGTTCAGTCATTCTACCTAAAACTTGAGCAACAAAAGTGCCAGAAGGATCCCAATGCACTTCATACACTTAACCAAATATATTAATTATACATACGTGTATACACCAATTTTGTAAGGAATAAATGCCTACGTCTATCTCATCTGCAAAATTCATATTGGAACTTAATTTGTTTTTAGGAAATCTTGATTTTTATCAAGATATTAGAAGAGAGGGTGGGCATCCAAGTTCATTGTGAAATTGTGGTTAATCTGTTCAGAGTTCACTTATTTCATCAGTAAAATGCAACCCCTTCTGGGGTGAAACAAAGCAGATGTTTCTCAGTGCCAGCAAGTGTTACAGAGTTTTAGGAAATAAGGAGCATCACCTTACCAAACTGAATGTACAGTAAAACCTCGATTTAACGGACCTCAATCTAACGGACTTCGGATGCAACGGACAAAATTTGTATGAAAGTCTGATGCATCTGAAATCCATTTGTCGAGGGCTCTGCCGGGGTTTGAGCTGGGGGCGGGCTGCCGCCCGGCCCCCGGCAGCATGCAGGCTGCCAGGAGGGTCCCGGGAGCCGGGACTGTGCGAGCTGGCTGCCGGCTCCCCGCTGCTTCCCCGGTCCAGGCAGCGGGCGGGCTGCCTGCCGGCTCCCTGCTGCCAGCCCGCCCGGGTCCCGGCTGCTGGGACCCGGGCGGCAGCTAGCAGCCCGCCCGCCCGCCCGCCCGGGTCCCCAGCTGCTGGGACCCGGGCGGGAGCCGTCAACCCGCCTGCCCGGGTGCCGGCTGCTGGAACCCGGGCGGCAACTAGCAGCCCGCCCGACCGCCTGGGTCCCCGGCTGCTGGGACCCGGGCGGGCGGGCTGACGGCTCCCGCCCAGGTCCCAGCAGCCGGGGACCCGGGCGGGCGGGTTGACGGCTCCCGCACGGGTCCCAGCAGCCGGGACCCGGGCGGGCGGGTTGACGGCTCCCGTGATAAGTAAAACCTCGATATAACGGACTAATTCGGGCGAGGGGGTGTCCGTTAAAGCCAAAAGTCCTGTTATTTAATAATTTTAAAAGATTATTAAATAACGGACTTTCGGCTTTAACGGACACCCCCTTGCCCGAATTAGTCCGTTATATCGAGGTTTTACTGTAATTATTAAGCTGGCATTTTACAGGACCTGTAGGTAATTAACACTCCTAGTTGTCAAGTTTGCCATGGGATATTTAATAAACACTAGTGGTAAGGATCTCTGTTTTACAGTTCATCCAAAATTTGCGGTATAGCATCCCCACAGACAACACGCCAACCTCAACCATATTCTCACCAGCAACAGCACACCACACCATAAAAACTTCAACTCAGGAACCAATCCATGCAACAAACCTCGATGCCAACTCTGCCCACATATCTACACCTACACCACCATCACAGGACCTAACCAGATCAGCCACACCATCACCGGTTCATTCACCTGCACATCTACCAATGTAATATGCCATTATGTGCCAGCAATGTCCCTCTGCTATGTACATCGACCAAACTGGACAGTCCCTACGAAAAAGGAAAAAGGATAAATGGACACAAATCAGATATCAGGAATGGCAATATACAAAAACATGTAGGAGAACACTTCACTCTCCCTGCACACACAATTACAGATGTAAAAGTCACCATATTGCAGCAAAAAACTTCAAGACCAGACTGCAAAGAGAAACTGCAGAGCTGCAATTCATTTGCAAATTTGATACAATCAATTTAGGACTGAATAGGAATTAGGAGTGGCTAGCTAACTACAAGAGCAGTTTCTCTTCTCTCGCTGTTCACACCTCCAATTCAGCTGCTAGAAGAATACCTCACCCTCCCTGATTAGAGGTAACAAGCTGGTTCAGCCTCATTGGACTGATCCTGTTATCTCTAACCTGGTTCTTGCCTACCTATTTATACCTGCCCCTGGATACTTCCTGTGCTTGCATCTGATGAAGTGGGTAGTAGCCCACAAAAGCTTATGCTTCAATACTTTAGTTAGTCTTTAAGGTGCCACAGGACTCTTTGTCACTTTGTTTTCATTAGTTTTGAAATTTCCCATGGAAAAAAATATTTTTACCAACAAATTTTGAACTAACATTTTGGGAGGGAAAAATGCTTTTCCAAACAGCTCTAGTTCTTTTTTATTATGTTGGAGGCTTCAGTTTCCAATAAATATTTTTGATTTATACTATTAATACTTTTGTCATTTACCTAAAATTCAAACTTGCTTTCTCTGATATAATAAATACGTTACAAATGTTGAAACTTGTTGTGGATTGATGCATAACCAGGCTGAAGATTTACAATTAAAAACACCTGGAGTATCTTAGTACAAACTGAATTTGGCCCGTTCTTAAACAAACCTTTACTTCTAATGTCATTCAAAAAATAAATTGAGTGAACGGTGCCAATTTGTCAGCAGAACTGTCAAAGTTCTCTGTGTATTCAGAGAAGAGGGACTGTATAAACTCTTGTAATGCACTTTTCCCCCAAATTACCCACCAATGTGAGCCCTTCTGGGATAAATAAGGTGGGAGAGATATTATATTTTATTGAACCAATAAAAGATATTACCTCTCCCACCTAGTCTGTCTAATATCCTGGAACCAACAAGTCTGCAACAACACTGCAAAAAAACTTGTGGGACAAAGCAATTCAACTTGGAAGCCCATTTGTTCCTAGGCCTCTCTGCTAAAAATAAAAGACAAGCAGCCGGATTCTGGCCCCACTGGCCCCAACTCTGCAAGCTGTCCTGTTGATTTCATAGACTAGGTTGTAGCCCAGATTGAGCAGTCATGCAAGGAAATAAGACACCACTTTCCCCTTGGCCAGGCTACTCAGATATAGGGTCTATACACACGGGGTGAAGATGTTTTTGCCCAACTTTTTCCATTCAAAAAAGCAAGTGGCCAGAAAGTGGGAAGAATGTGTGGGGCAGAGTCTTGGCTGCATCCCTGCTAGCTGATTAATTGGGAGACATGAAGCAATGTAAGAAGGGATACATTATTTGCTGTAGTATAGGCTACGCCACTGGAGAAAATGCTCCCTCCTGGGAATGCTACTGAGATGGCTCAGCAAAGCACCTTCCCTTTTGTCCTTAGTATGTAATCTTGTCCACTGAGACTAGTCGTGGAGTAAAGTACTCCTCAACATGAGTAAAGGTGGCAAAATCAGCCTGAGGGAAATTCTTTCCAAGAGCAAAGCTGGCTTTGGTGATGTGGCATTTGCGCAGTAGGAGTGAGACCACTAAACTCATTTCACAACTTTTGGGTTCTAGTAGGGTTTTGTGAGATTTCAAAAAGCAAATGTACAAAAATAGGATAATTCACCCCTTGGCAATTTGTATTGTAACCACTTGCACTTATGAAAAATCTTTGATGTAATGCCTCATTATCGGTGTACCAGAACATCTCTCTTTCTGGCAGTTTTTAGAAACACAACGGGTTTTTTTAAAACAGATCGCTTCAGAGAGATGACATATTCTCATAAATAATTCTTCCTTAATATCTGTCTAATGAATATGCAGAAAGTCTTGGCAGATCTGTTTTCTTTTTCTTTTTTTTAAAGGAGTCACATTGACTACAAGGTGCCAGTATATACAGTTGTAATTAGCAGGAATGCCAGTGTCCCCGTGATACCTCCTAGAACCGCAGGAAACTCATCTATTTCTTGCTTCACAAGTTGCCATAAGACTTCCCAACACAGGATCAACGAAAAACACAGCAAAAAAGTGCATCCAAGAACCTGTCTTTACTGTGCTTTTGATGTTGTTTGCAGTGTAGCACTTATTCTTGGAACACTTCAGAATATCACACATGTAAACTTCTTTCAATAAAGTAATATTTTAGTATACATAAACCTCCACACTTGTACATACATCCATCTCACTCACTCCTCTATGCCCTGTCTACCCCCTGAAAAAGAAATCTAAAAATCCAATCTAATCAAATATAAAGGTAAAAAGATACAGCTATGAAAATTTTGGCAAGATATTCTTGCAAATTGAAACTATAATTCACTGTTAGTGCTTGAAACAAGGGATATAACCATGCTCTGGCTTAAAATAAATGTACCAACATAAAATGCAAAACAGAAGAATTCATTAACCAAAATTAAACTTCCAAGCAGTATTCAACCCCATGTTATCTTCTTTGCGACGGTACACTCATTTTTATAGCATATTTGCAAAACATCCCAACAGTAACAAAAACAACAATGAAACTATGGATTAACAAACTACTGACCTGAATCACAATTGAAATCATTATAAAAGGTAAGCAACATAACAGTAAACCCTAATTAATCCATTCAAGACCATTACTTATCTTATTTTTCTCATGTATCACTGATATAGAAAGGCTAATCCATTTTCCCTATTCATTTCCATAATCCATCAGGACTTTTTAACATGTTAGTAAATCACCTTCATCACTGCATATGAAACTACTTTTACTCTGTCTAATCATAACACTAACTCTTCCGCTGCAAGAAGAGTATAGGAATTGCCTTATCAAAACTGGACAATTTATTCACAGACTAAGGCTGGAAGAGATGACGATCATCTAGTCCAGAGGCTCTCAATCTTCACTGCACCATGACACCCTTCTAACAACAAAAATTACTACACAATCCAAGAGGGGGGACCAAAGTCTGAGCCTGCCAAAGCTCCACCACCCCAGGCAGGGTAGGGTAAAGCCAAAGGGCTTAAGCCTCATGTGAGGGCCTAGAACCTGAGACCCCCTCCCCCACTCCCCGCCAGGGCTGAAGCCCTCAAGATCAGGCTCTGGGCAGTGGGGCTGGGGTTCAGGCTGTGGTGGTGGGGCTCAGACTCCAGCAAATCTAACGTCAGCCCGGGCAACCCCATTAAAACAGGGTCGGGACCCCAACGTGGTACCGTTTGAGAACCGCTGATCTAGTCTGACCTCCTGCTTAATACAGGCCATAGAATTTCACTCAGTAGTTTCTGCCTCAAGCCCAGAACTTCTGGTGGAACCACAACATACCTTTGAGAAATACATCCTGTCTTGATTTAAAGACTTCAGGGTCTCAGAGAATCCACCACATCCCTAACTAACTTATTCCAATGGGTAACTAATTAACCTCACTTTAAAATTTGCATCTTTTTTTCCAGACTGAATTTGTCTAGCTTCTCTTTCTAGCCACTGAATCTTGCCATGGGTTTCTCTGATAGGTTAAGAGCCATCTGTTATCAGAAATCTTCTTCCCATATAGGTACTCATAGACCAGGGATCGGCAACCTTGGCACTCGGCCTACCAGGGTAAGCACCCTTAGCGGGCCCGGCCGCTTTGTTTACCTGCCACGTCCGCAGGTTCGGCTGATCGTGGCTCCCACTGTCCGCGGTTCGCCGCTCTGGCCCAATGGGAGCTGTGGGAAGTGGCACAGTGCTGGCTATAATCAACACTATAATCAACATATACCTGTTTATCTCTTAACCTTTTCTTTCATAAGCATGGGTTTTTTCAAAATCTCACAATTAAAAGATGATTGTGAACCAGAACACAAGGTACAACTCATTTTCCAGACATAGGGGAATTCCAGGTGAAGATCTGGATATCATGTCTTTTCTCTAATAATCCAAATCTGAGCAACCAACAAACTCGGCAAAATTCTGATTGAAATTTGGATCTCAAATTCCTGGCTCAAACTTAATTTTCATTCCCACATGCATTGCTATTTTGTGTTCACAGGGTTTCCATTTACTCCTGACAGTCTATTTCCTCTCACTCTGAGATTATAATATTGTCTGTTATCACTGTAATTTCCAGGGCCACAGAACATGATGGCACAAAACACAGGATTCCCAAACAGAAGGAAATAAGATGGGCTGGTCGGGGGAGAGGGGAAATCCCAGCGTCAAAACAGCCCACACCAAAAGATCAGCTCTTGAACCCATATTTAAGAATCCAAAGTTCAACTTTATGGCTTGGTACTATCTCTAACAGCAGCAAAGAGAACACAGAACTACTGGCAAAGTAACTTTATTTTAGATAAAAACTAGCTCTGTGTCATCACTCCAGTGTAAAAATCTTCTTTGAAGTCAAGCAAATGGCACGTGTGAAGATATATGACTGGCGACACAAATACAACCTATATTAGTGAGCTAATAGAGCTAGCCAGCAGAAATGTCTTGTTTTTTTGAATCACCAACAGATTTAGGAGGGGAGAATAAACTACCCATTATAAATACAATTCGTCATCCCTAACTAGCTCCCTGATCAGCTCCATTTCCTGAAGCCATAGGCAGGGACATTTTCCATATTCATAAAACAGTGAGTCATTCAATACCTGCTTCAAACAGAATCTGAAAGAATGCCACTGGCGATCCCAAAATTATCTCTGAGTTCAGACTAGCAAGACAAAGAGGAAAGAGAAATCTGTGACACAGAATTGTCTGCAATTGATTAATCTAAGTACTTATATGACCTAAATCACTTGAGTATCTGATTTTTCACAGTCATTCATGGATTTCACCCTCACACCATAGAAAGGCACAAATGGGGAATTAAGGCAGGGAGTAGATTAAGTAATGTGGTGAAGGTCACAGGAAGTCTAGGGTTAAACTAGGGTTAACCCAGCGTTCCTGAGTGCCAGTCAGGGCCCTATTCACAGGGAGACCATTAAGGCTCCAGGATTCTCTCTGCCCCTTGCTCCAAACACAGTTTAGGGCAGGTGGGGAGCTTCTCTAGACTGTTCCAGCAGATTATGGTTCCCTGGGGACCACACACCAGCTGGGGGAAGCTGGAGCACATTCTGCTCTGTTTATTCCCCTTGCCCACTCTGCCACCTCCCCCCCCCCCCCCCCCCCCCCAACACAGCCCTTCGCATCAGTAGCTGTAGGGAAAGAAATCCAGGAGCTGGAACCACCAGTTCTACATCAGATGGGGACTCAGTCTTAGCAGCAGAGGAATGAATGGACATTCCCACTCCCTGTGTGCCCCTGAAGCCTTGTCTTCAATAAAACACCCCCGGTTGACCTGTGGTAGCTGACTCAAGCTTGTGGGGCTAAACAGTTGCAGCACAGACATTCAGGTTTGGGCTGGAGCCCAGGCTCTGGGGCATTCCAATGTCCAGGCTCCAACCCAAGCGTCTACACTGCAATTTCATAGACCCCAAGCCCAGCTGCAGGTGTTTTATTGCAGTGTAGTGTATCCTTAGACAATCAACTGGAATGGGGCATATCTGTGAATCTAGCCCTTAGGATGTGAATGAACTGGCAAAAAGGCATTTATGAATTGTTGACACAGTACTAGGATGCCTACATCTATACATACTTTTGAAAGTTTATTATTCAAAATGTATGTGGCAGAATGGCTACCATATCATGGGGCACAGGACTGGGCGTCAAGAGACCCGGGTTCTGCTCCTGGTTCTGTCACTGAGCCACGGTGTTCCCTTGAGGAAGTCATTCTGCCTCTATGCCTTAGTTTCCCCTGACTGTGATAATGATATTTAAACCTTTCATTTAATTAAAACTGAAGTTTGAAAATATTTGATTCTGTTTGTTTAAAATTAGTTATATTTTACATAGGCCTCGGGACTTTTTTATTTTAGCCTGGTCGTATTGACGTATAACATGGTTAAATCAAGGGTGTTTTTCCCCCAAAAATATGGGATGGTACAGTACAGTAATGTGTGCATATGATAGAACTGTGGACATCAGTGGAATTACTTCTGGCATGCACCAGTGCAAGTGAGAGAAGAATCAGCACCAGTGTATTTTGGATGGCCTCTAATCATAATTCAAAGTGCATGGCTTCTCAGTACAAGAAATGCAAGTTGGGCTGCAATACCCAGCATCCTGAATGGGTCTCTGTGCCTGAAAAGTGACAATAAACTGTGGTGAATTGTTAGTTGCACATCCCAAAGGACCTGTCTTTCCTTACAAAATAAATCCCTAAAAAATCCATTCCAGACCAACGCAAACAGAGATCACCGAAGGCTATCATTCATTGAACTACATTAAGACCCCACTCTGACAGCCATTGACGTCAAAAGCAAATCCATCCTTGATTTCAGCAGGAGCAAATTCCTTCCCCACACTATGCTGCAAGAGTTACATAATCAGGGTCAGTTTAAGGCAAATGTGGGTCCTAAACCCACACAGACACTGGGATCCCTCACAGCCACCATTCCAGCAGAGGGTGGGATGGTAGTGGTGCCCCATTCCCCCACAGCAGCAGTTAGGGTTGCCAACTTTCTACTTCAGAGGTGGGCAAACTATGGCCGTGGGCCACATCTTGCCCATGGGCTAATTCTGTCCAGCCCCCAGAGCTCCCGGCTGGGGAGGCTAGCTCCTCTTCCCTCCCCTGCTGTTCTCCCTGTCCCCCGCAGCCTCAGCACGCTGTGAAAGCAGCACTCCTGGGCATGGGGCTGCACGCTCCAGCAGATCAGCGCGGCAGCATGTCTGGCTTTAGGCCAGACATGCTGTTCTGAGCAGCGTGGCAAGGGGACTGGAGCGGGCAGTTAGATGAGGGCCAGAGGGTCTCGGGGAGCGGTCAGGGGATGAGGAATGAGGGCATTGGATAGGGTGTAGGAATCCCAGGGGTCCTGTCAGGGAGAGGAGGTGTGGCTAGGGGTTGGGGCAGTCAGGGGACAGGGGAGTTGGATAGGGGGAGGAGTCCTGGGGGATGATTAGGGGCAGGGGAGTCTCTGGAGGGAGTAGTCAGGGGACAAGGACTGGGGGGGTTGGATGAGTCGGGTATTCTGAGGGGAGCAGTCAAGTGGTGGGAAGTGGGAGGGGTTGGATAGGGAGTAGGACCAGCCTTCCCTACCTGGCCCTCCATACAATTTTGAATCCCGATGTGGCCCTTGGGCCAAAACATTTGCCCACCCTGTTCTACTTGCATCCTTGTCCTACACCCTGTCCAACCGCTCCTCTGAGGCACTGCCATACCCCTTATCTGAGGCCCTGGCCCCCACTCACTCCATCTGCCCTCTCTAGCTCCTTCTCTCTACCCTCATGCATGCATCTGACGAAGTGGGTATTAGCCCATGAAAGCTTATGCTTCAATACTTTTGTTAGTCTTTAAGGTCTCTTTGTTGCTACCCTCATTCACTCGCTCATTTTCACCGGACTGGCTCAGGGGGTTAGGGTGTGGGAGGGGGCGAGGGCAATGGGGTTGTGGGTGGAGCTGTGGGGTTCAGAGTATGGGAGGGGGATCCAAACTGAGGGAGGGGTTGGGTGCAAGAGGGGGTATGGGCTTTGGGCTGAAGGGGAGTGTTCTGTGGTGGGGCCAGAAATGAGGGGTTCAAGGTGTGTGTGTGGGGGGGTCTCAAGTCTGGAGCAGTGGGTTGAGATGTGTGGAGGGTGAGGGCTCCAGCTGGGAGTGCGGGCTCTGGGGTGTGACTGGAGATGAGAGGGTTCGGAAGGCGGGAGGGGCATTAAGGCTGGGGAGGGGGTTGGTGTGTTGGGGGAGGTCAGGGGTGGAGGCTCCGGGTGGCATTTACCTCATACAGCTCCTGGAAGCAGCGGCATGTCCCCACTCTGGCTCCTACATGGAGCCACAGCCAGGCAGCTCTGTGTACTGCCCCATTCGCAGGTGCTGCTCCCATTTGGCTATGGCTCCCTGCAGGGCTGGCACTTGGGACAGGGGAGTATGTGGAGTCCCCTCGCTGCTCCTATGCATAGGAGCCGGAGCAGAGGCATGCCACTGCTTCCAGGAGCCACACAGAGCTGCACTGCCAATCGGACTTTTAGCGGCCAGGGTCCCTAGCAGTAGTGGAAGCAGTGACAAGGCTGCTCCCTCATAGCCACACCAGCAGCAGGCTGGTCCTGTGCTGCAGAGCAGTGGCAAGAGTCTGGTCTGATCTAGTGGAGGCAGCAAGGGGAGACTGCAGCTCCTTCTCAGGTTTATGAGGCCATGTCTACACTAGAAGCTTACAGTGACACAACTGTACCAATGCAGCTGCGCTGCTGTAAAATTGCTCACGTAGCTGCTCTATGCTGCTGACAAGAGACAGCTCTCCTATCGACATAACAAATCCACTCAGTGAGCGGTGGTAGCTATGTTGGTGGCATTAACTCTCCCACCGACATAGCACTGTGCAAACTACCACTTATGCCGGCAAAGCTATGTCAGTTGGGAGGGGGTGTTTTTTTCACTCCTCTGAGCAACAGCAGTTTTGCCAACATAAGTGTCAGTGTAGACATGGCTTTTGTGGTTCTAGTTCCTTCCTCTGCTAGAGGCTGTCTGCAGACATCCAATGAAGTGGGCTATAGCCCATGAAAGCTTATGCTGAAATAAACTGGTTAGTCTCTAAGGTGCCACAAGTGTTCTTCGTCTTATTTGCAGACATCAGTGCATCACTTACACTCAATCCATATTTTCAAGGTTCTCTTTGCAACTACAGAGGTTAGTTTTTGTGGTCGCTGTCAATGAAAGCTTTGATTCTGATGTCGTCATAGGTTTCTGCGGTCCAGGGCCTAAGGCACGGTCTTTTAGTGTCTATGCCTTAATCTAGCCTTGAATGTAGTATAGTACAGTTGTCCTCCAGTGAGATTCTGGGAAAAATCTTACCACAATGAGATTGCATTTGATAGTAGAAAATGGTATTATTACATCTAGGTCTATGCATGCTTTATTCTGAGAGGTCTCAGGCAAATGCATTCGTGTTTTGTATTCAGCGAAGGCCTGAGGGTAATGACTATAGTGAGTAGAATCGCTCCAAGCGTCTTGTGACATGTGTGGGGAGGATACAGAGCAGGGGTCCCTTCTGTCACCACTGCAGTTGCCTCTAGCTAGACAACCATTAGGCTAACTAAGGCTTTTAAGGATGCCGCTGACTTCAGGGAGCTTGAGCTCACTTGTTAGGGAGTGAGAGACAGCATTACTCGGTATCCTGCTGATATTTTCTGCTGCTCATTTAGCACCAAGTAACATCTGTTCCCATAATGATGGTGTTAATTCATAAATGTAATGGGCTCTCTAATTCTAAAGTTATCAGATTAAAAGCTTTATGTGTCCATAATATTGGATACTAAAGAAGAGGCATTTCCATTCACTCCAGCTACCAAGGGTATCCCATATATCGTATGAGGTTATTGCTGCTTGGATGTGCATGTGTTCCAGCAATACAGCTAACATTAAATCCTTGATGCTTTGGTTATTATGAATCTGAATGCCTGGATAGACCTCATTAGGTCTTGTTTTATGAGAATTAAGTTTCGTTCATGTAGCTCTCCTGTTTTCTACATGCTCCAGTTGTTAAGTGTTAGTACAGATAATTAAGTGACTGAGAGGATGTTTACTACTTTTATTTAGAGAAAGGCTCAAGTCAGCCCCTTGTTCATGATTCCTGAGGTGGACATTTCCACTGAAGTCAGCAAGACTAATTGTGTTGGTAAAATAGAAGCCACTGCAAAATTCAGTTCCAGATCTAGCCACATTAGCAGCACCTTGAAAGTGGACATTTTGGCTGTAGAAAGAACTGGCCACATGTCTGATAAATTGTAAGTTTTGCTAAAATCTCTATACACAAGTATGAGAAGACGATACATTTTTGCTGCAAAAAGAGAGTCCCTCTTTATACAGGCTGCATCAAAATTTCCAGAGAGAGAGGAAAAATTATGGAATACAAGATCTGAGTTTAGCTACCCCTACCTACATTAATTAAATGAATAAATCCAAGTCTTCTGCCCTAGGGCACTGACATATTGAAAATGTGAAATACACATGAGTTGAAACTCTAACAAGTGTGAGAAACAATAGACACACACACAAGGGTGAGCAACGTTCCCGAATGACTTCTATAGAAACAAATTTATGGGAACAAAGCCAGACCTGATGGAAGGGAGATTACACACAGGTCTACACTACAGAATTACTTCAGTATAACTACATTGCACAAGGGCGTGTGTAACCCTTCTGCCCTTCAGAATTGGCAGCAACAAGGGCCAGGTTCAGTAAATAGGGGTTCCCTCTCAACAATACAATGCAAACTGGCTCGAGCCCCCACCCAGTGACCTGGGAAAATCCTAACACACCCCTGGGCGCCTCAATGAGGCAATACTTCCCCTCTTGCAAGCACAGATCGGTGTAACAGAAGATCTTTATTAACATGAGGTAAATGACATCACTAAACTGGGAAAAACACCACACCTAGGGTTCATACACCAACCCGTGAGCAAATTGCCCCTCCCCAGCAAGTTTGGGCTGTGTCCTCTCCTGTGGGTTCAGGAGTCCCAGCAACCCAAACGTCACCCAAAGTCTCACAAGTCCAATAGCCCAAAGTCCCTGGAGTCCAGCAACCCCAAAAGTCACCCAAAGTCCCAAAAGTTCAACAGCCCCAAAGTCTCTGGAGTCCCTGGTGGAAAGTCACTCTGCCGAGTCTTACCTCCCAGGCTGGGTGGAAGTGGAGAGCAGAGTGGAGGGTACCTTCATGAGGTCCGAGGCCAACGGCCCAGTCTCTCCGTGGGGTGCTGGTGGCTCCGCTAGCCGCCCTGCTAGCCGACACAGGAACTGCTCTGCCCGCGGCTCGACTCTGCTCTGCCCGCTGTCTCAGGAACTGCTCAGGAACTGCTCGGCCAGCTGTCTCAGGAACGGGTCAGCCGGCACCGGGACTGCTCGGCCAGCTGTCTCAGGAACGGGTCAGCCGGCACCGGGACCGCTCTGCTTAGGGCCCCCCACTTAAGATAAAGCTCAGTGATTTTCAGCTCTTAAGTGATTTCAGCTCTTGAGTGATTTCAGCTCATAGCGGGGGGGCCTTAGTGCAGAGGCACCACCAGACCCAAAACAACTTCAGCTCCGTGGGCTGAAGTTAGACTCCTAAAGGAAGCAAAAGTCAGCTCTAACATTCCACAGGGGAGAGAGGCCAGGTGCAATAGGCCTGTGAGGCCCTCAGACAAGGCCCTGACCACAAGGTCTTGAGCCTGTCCACAGCCTCTCTCAATTCAGTGGGTTTTGGAACCCCTGTCCCTTGTTTAGCGAGTGCTACCTAGTTGATGGCGAGTCCCTCCAGCATGCCAAAGGCCAAATCAATGTCCCAACCCCTCATCCACATAAACATGTTAATCAGCACTCTATCATTCTTGCCCCAATACTACAGAAACTGGGGGTCCCACAGTAGCCAAAGTGATCATTTTGGCTGTTAGAATGCAGGCCAGGTGCGGTGGGTGTGTCTAAGGAAATCAGGTGTTATTTTCCAAAAGCTACTGCAATTTCTGCAACTCACCACTGGATGTCACCCATACTGACACTGCAAAGTCATTGCAATTCCTGCAATTCCCTGACACTGCTTACATCCTCCCCCCAGCCAAAATTTGTCGTCCCGACAAACCCCACTCCCTATCATACCGACTCATTGGTTTCCTCCAAAGGGCCTCAGAAAGCCCACTTTAGCTTCCACAAGCCTGTGTGCTAAGTGTATGGGCTCCTCACTAACCACCCCGGGTGCATCATAAGTTAGCCGTTGTACGGGTCTTATTACCCTGTCCCTTCTATTGAGAGTCTCTGTTGCAGGAGTGGGGGGAACATCTTCTTGAGTGACGGATGGGGAGGTTTCCTTTGAGGATCCCTCGGCTACTGGCCCAGGCCTCTGCATCTCTGGTTCCGGTAGTGGAAAGTCTATTGTGCCTAGGGCCCCCTCCCCCTCGATGTCTCCATTGTCCAGTAAACTGTGTGCGTCATCACAGGGGGGTCCCACCAGCGGCTCAGGGGTGCCTGTAACTGGCCGAAATACCTCCGCCACAGGGTTTAGGGCTGAGGAGGGAGAGCTCTCTATCAGCTCAGCTGATGGAGACTGAAGTCTTGTTTCCATTCTGGGATACGCCCTGGTCGTGTCTTCTTCCTCGGCCTCACTCTCCGACATGCTGGCTAGGGGTAGGTTATCTTCAGAATGCCCGCGGGCCCCGTTGGAGGGCGGCTTTGGCCTAGCACTTCTATTCTGCCCGGCTGCCCTGTCCTGGCCCATCTCATAAGGGGTGCCTACCAATTCCCCCACAGGGAGCAATAGGTTTCTATGCACTGTCTTTATTTGCCCTGGACCCTCTTCAGGTTTGATCTTGTAGACCGGCAGATCTCCCAGTTTTTCCATCACTAGGTAGGGTATTGCCTTCCATCTGTCAGCTATCTTGTGTTTGCCAGCAATACCCAGATTTCGCAGCAGGACTCTGTCCCCTGACTGGAGCTCCTGTAAACGTACCCTCGCATCATATCGATGTTTGTTGCGGTCTGCATTCTTCCTAGCGGCAGATGTAGCTAGGCGATAAGCATCCTGCAGCTTTTCTCTTAACCGGGCTACATATTGCTGATGGGTTTCATAGCTATCTCCATCCTCTGATACACCAAAGCACAGGTCTATGGGTAATCTGGGTTCTCGCCCAAACATCAAGAGATATGGGGTGACTCCCGTAGCATCATTCCTGGTGGCGTTGTAGGCATGCACCAGAAATGCCACATGCTGGCTCCAGTTTGCCTTCTGCTCTGGTCACAAAGTCCCCAGCATATCTAACAGGGTTCGGTTGAACCTCTCTGGCTGGGGATCACCCTGCGGATGGTAAGGTGTTGTCCTAGACTTTTTAATTCCCGCTATTTTCAGTACCTCCTTCAGAAGGTGACTCTCAAAGTCTCGCCCCTGATCTGAGTGTATCCGGGCCGGGAATCCATAGACTGAGAAATATTTCTCCCACAGTACTCGAGCGACAGTGGTGGCTCTCTGATCTCGGGTGGGATATGCCTGTGCATACCGTGTAAAATGGTCAGTCACTACTAGGATGTTTCCGACATTCTTCCTGTCTACTTCGAGAGACAAGAAATCAATGCATACCAGTTCTAATGGTTTGCTGCTGGTGATGTTCTTGAGATATGCAGCCCTTGTGGGCAGAGTTTTCCTTTGGACACATCGAGCGCATGTCTCACATTTCCTGCGAACATCTTCAGCCATCCGGGGCCAATAGAACCTGCTACGAATAAGTTCCAGGGTCCTCTCCATCCCTAAATGTCCAAAGTCACCCATACTGACACTGCAAAGTCATTGCAATTCCTGCAATTCCCTGACACTGCTTACACGTGAATGATCCACATCCAGAACGCTGTCTACACCAGCAGTGCCGGCGGGAAGCTCTCCCACTGATGCTGCTACCACAGAGGTGTACTTCTGAAGGCGACAGGAGAGCTCTCTCCCAGCAGCTTAGAGTGTCTTTACCAGACGTGCTACAGCAATGCAGCTGCACCAATGCAAGTTTCTAACATAGGCCTGCCCTAACTCCATTAAAGTAATGGAGTTGTGCCCATTTGCACCCACCCTGACTTTTGCCCATACTGTATTCAGTGCACCAGATTCATTCTTGATACGAGTCTGCTGACTTCTCCGGAAGTTACATGAGAAATTAATTTGGACCTCTGCTGTTAAACGGGAGCAAAGTGATTTATCGTCCAAGTTTCAGTGTACTCTGGATGTCAGGACAAACTTGAGTGGTAGCTCGGAGCAGTAGTTTATCAGAAAAATTAAACATTAGTGAAGAACGAAAAGAGAAAGCTGAAAGGCAGCACTTATGATTTAATGTGGGGTGACTACAGGTTTTCCTTAGCCTCTCTGAAATGCGGGCTAGGGGGAAAACATTGTCAGAGAGATTTCAATCTGAAGTTGCTGGGCGCATTGATTAATAACTGAAAGAATAACAATGCCACACTAGCTTCCAATCAGTGTTCTGAATTTGCCACCATGACAAAGGCTGGATAAGATCTTTAACTCCTATAGATTCAATGGAGCTATGTTAATTTATGTCTCATCCTCCAGATGAGGATCTGGTTCTATTTTATTTATTGTACCCATGAGTGTTCTGGTCTTGTTGTGTTCTTCAGAACACTGACTGACAGCCCTGACTGCCTGATAGTGCATAGAAAACAGACTATATCACCCATTGGGGAGGAAGAAAAAGGTAATACAGTAAAACCTCGATTTAACGCACCTCGATTTAACCGACTTCGGATGCAACGGACAAAATTTCTGATCCATATCAGACCGCGACCCCTCCCGGCTGCGACCCGGTCCCCTTCCCAGGCGGCTGGCGGGCTGGCTGCCGGCTCCCGCCCCGGTCCCAGCCGCTGGCGGGCTGGCTGCCGGCTCCCACCCCGGTCCCAGCTGCTGCCCGGGCTGGCTGCCGGCTCCCGGCTGCTGCCCGGGTCCCAGCAGCGGGCGGGCTGGCTGCCAGCTCCCGGCTGCCGCCCGGGTCCCAGCAGCGGGCGGGCTGGCTGCCAGCTCCCAGCTGCCGCCCGGGTCCCGGCAGCAGAGCTGCCGCCCCGACCCTGTGGCAGGCAGGCTGCTGCTCCGACAGCTCGTTTTTAAAAAAAAAATTAAATAACGGACTTTTTGATTTAACGGACACCCCCCTGCCCGAATTAGTCTGTTAAATGGAGGTTTTACTGTAATGGAAATGCCTGTTCTCATCCTTCGTAGAAGCCCATGCATTTACTGGTTCATGTAAAATTACCAAGTGAAAAGGATTACAATGATTCTTGTATATCTTTGTAAAACCCAGCATTGACACTTCCCCAGGGTTGCCAAAACTCATGATAGTGAATGTTTTTCTTAAAGTCCCAGCTTCTGGAAGCAAGTTATTTGTGGATAATAGCTTTCATTTTTAAAAAAAGGTAGTTTCCATCCCTCATGATTGTGGAGAAAAGCATGAAAATATGACCTTAGTGGATCTTAAATGCTTAAAAAACAGAAGTCAAATAAAAAGAACATGATCTCATCATTATTTGGGGCTTGGTTCATGATTTTATTTTATTTTTAAATGTTTGGGGTTGGCAGTGCTGCCATTCGGTGAGAATGTCCTCCTCCAGCCCAGCCTCCCACTCCCTCGGCCTCCCTTCTGTCTCATGCCCCTCAAACTGTCGGCTCCATCCTCTCTTCTTCACTTGTTCTCACCAATCAGCTTTCCATTATCTCCCTTACTGAACCTATTGACCTATGCCTTTGCCTTGCACGCCTCAGGACCAGACTGTGCCTGCCTGCTCTAAGGATGTCCTGACAAGATGTGATAAAATCAATACCCAGTAGATCGATCTCTACCTGTCAATGCAGAGGGTAGTGTAGACAAGGCCTTAATAACCTTGGTTTATCATTAGGGCTTCTGTTGTTTGGAGGGTTTATTAATTTCATGTGGGGGGTTATACAGTAAACTCAAAGTGCTAAAAATATGTTCAAAAATCAGGGTTTTGAGGGCTCTCTGAATATAAAACACATTGCTTATTGCCATTTATATCACTGGAATGACTAATCTCTTTGTAATGCTCCCTAGTTTGCTTCAATGTAGAACTGTATCAAATGGCACTATGCTAAAGCTGATTAGGGATCCTTTAGCACAACAGCAGAGTCTACGTGGACCAATTAATGTAAAAGATATTAGTGTGTTTCAGAAATCACACCCCTACCATCTGCATTACTGTTCCAGGTAGATAAGCCCTTCAAGACAAGTAACCATTTCTTGTGTTTTTCTGGTGTATGGGATAAACACCTATTTCAGGGGAGGGAAGGATAGGAGGTGTTTATCAATTAAAACCAAAAATCAAAAGCCCTATTTAGAGTTCTAATGAGAAACCAGGTATAGGCAGGAAATTGCTCTACTCCAGTGTAGTCAGACATATCTAATGCATCCTGCCCAACTTTCCATTTAAATGAATGGATGCTCTAGGAAAAAAGAAAAAAAAGCTGCCAGCCAGGTTACATGTGTTCCAGCAAAAGTATAGGGCTTAATTAACACCCTATAACATGGAGCACCATTTTTTACACTTGGATCAACAATTCTGAATCTCTTTGCCATTCTGTCTCTCACTTAGAAATCCTGTACTAGCTTACAAACAGTTCTGGAACAGGAATTGTAAGATGGAATATTATAACAAAGATATCAAACAGAATTTTTAACAGCAAGAGGGAACCATTCCTCCCAGCTGCAGTAGGAATTCTCTGGGAAAAAAATCCTGCTGTCTCTGGAGATGCTCCTCAAAACTTCATTTTTCATTCTTTATATTCCCCACATGCATTTACTATATAAACCTATGGCACAAATAAGTCAAGATCATAAAAGAATAGCAGAGAGAAATAATCCCTGACCCAGAAAGGAACAAACTTCTCTACTCAACCTAAGATATGACACTTCAAACATTTTTTTAATCATGAAACACAATTTGAATGGCATGATAGACTCACACAAAGTTAGGTAGATTTGGCATCTTAAAATGCTTGTTATGAAAAGGTAGATTATATTCAACAAAAAGAGACCATTTGAAACATTCCACATAGGTAACGTAAGATATCTCTTATGGAAGTCCCAAGTTTCTTCCATGCTAGCTTGGCTCTATCCAAAGAAAGATCAGGTCAACTGTAAGCAAAAAGTCTACCAGCCACTTTCCCTTCCACCAAATCCAAAAGGAATGAGGACAACAGGAAAAAACTTCAATAAATATTGTTAATGAGTCAGTAGGGAAATGTAGGACCTAGCAGCAACTCAACTTTTTTCTGACTGTATGGGGGCGGGAATCAGATTTTTCAGACACTGATGTTGTGGAGGACAAACCAAAGCAGATGGAGAATCAATCCAGAGCCCAGAGAAAGATGCAGGAAGAATGGGAAAGATTCCTCTTCAGAAATCTTGGGCTCTGTAAAGGTTGTCAGGCAAACCATAAGAGACAATTTAGCTGTGAATTGAAGGGGAAATGTCACTGGTTGGGTCCAGGTCCAGGCTTCCCATGACCACATAGGTGATGTGATCCTGAAATTTCAGAGGATGCAGAGCATACTTTACAATTGCAGTGCAAAATTCAGTCTGCTCACTTGTTCATGACAATTATTATTTATGAATTTATGTATTGGGCAACAGAAAACTAGCCCTTTAATCTGGCTCCATTAGGGTGAACTGTGCCCTGGTGGGCCATGTTTCTGGTGCTGCCTCAGAGTTCAGATAAATCTGGTCCTATAAAGGTGTCTCAGCACACACAGGCTGACCAGATCAGAGACCACACGGTGCGACAAAATTTAATCTCTTTCTCTCCGCTTCCAACCAACAGCAACCAGGGAAAGAGAAGAGGAAAAGACTATCTTCTCCCCACCTCTCTTCTCCTACCCATGAGGACTCACACCTCCTCAGACCTCAGGGAGCATACATCCAATTCCCTCCTCTGACAAAGCACTGCACCACCTCCTCCCAACCTCTTCCAGGAGAGCATCATTATTGGTAGCAGTATTACAGTACCACTTGGAATCCAAACCAAGACCAGAGCTCCTTTGTGTTAGGCACTGTACAAATCCTTTGAAAGAAAGAAACAGTCCCGTTCATCCACCTCAACCCCTCTCCTCAGAGCACACAAACAGCAACAGGCCAGCTGAGGCTGCCATCATCCTCATTTTGGTAAGAACAGACTCGTAGATGTTAGACTACATGGCTAGGACATCTTGATGGCAGTTTTAGAAAGGCTGCTTTACAATAGCCTCTAGAATTGGAGAAACAATCTTTTATTGTGAAAACCAACTTGAAAATGCTACCACATAGTCCCACTGTGCCATTGGTCATACACACACCGCTCCAGTTTGCTAGGCATACAATATACTCATCCAAGGGCGGAAAACACCTCTCACCGCACAGAACACAAACTGAGTGAGCACAAGGATAAGCAAAGCTAATGACAACAGGATTTTTTCTAATACTAAGACAAGTCCAGGGGCTGGAAATATAGGACCCTCCCAGCTCTACATTTCTATGAGAGGTGCAATGCTGCAAAGCACATGAATATTTGTATTGAAGTCAACCGGACTATTTGAATTCATAAAGCCTGTGCTTAAGAGCTTTGCCAGACCAAAGCACTCAGCACAGGCAGGATAAAGCCAATCCCGAAGAATGATATTAAAATGAGTGCGGTAACTGATCTACTACATTTAGACAAGCAGCCATGCAAGGGTTAGCAAATAGTCCAAGAGGAGACCTAGATAAAGGCCTGTCTTGTAGCTACATTGTAACTCCAAACAGAATTGCCTCCAAAACCAGAACAGTATATACATTCAGTCAAGATCTGTAACTGTCTGGAGCCTTACCCAAAGGCAGCAACATCTTATGATATGAAGTACGCATTTTTAAAAGATAAAACCCTGGAAAATATTAATTCTTTAATAACATTCTCTCGCTTTCCATCTTGATTGACATTACAGTCAAAAGCAGTTTGTATCTCCAGCTGTGAGAGCTAATTACTTTTTATTGACTGGTTATTGAGGGCTTTTGTTCCATATTTATTCATTGGTAGGGGAAGGGGGCATCAAAAGCCTAGATGGAAAAAGCGCCCATTGCTTAGAACAATCGGCTGCCTTTTAATGATTAATGATTTATTTCACCTACAAATGTAGCGGACATTTTGGAATCATACTGGAGAGCTTTTCAGTATTTCTCTGTTACTGCAACACAGCGGTAATGTACTGATAATACTTTGCACTCACATTGTGTTTTTCACGCAGAGATCTCAAAGCATTTTGGAAACCTCTGAGTCTCTATGCCTCATTTACACCACTGTGAGAGAGTTAACTATTAACAGTTTAGGAATGATCATACCAGAGCAGACTGATGCTCCATCTAGTCCACTATCCTACCTCTGACTGTGGTCAGTACTCTATCCTTCAGAGGCAAGTTCAAGAAACAATGCAGTAATCAGCTATGGAATAAACAACCTATTTCTTTCTAGCCCCTGTTAAATGTTGGCTTACAGCCTGAAGGAGGCTTTACTTTCCTTCCAAGACCTTTTTAAAAAAGAAAGTGAAGCCTGACTATTGTAACTCTGTTAGACCCATTTTGCAAAGGACTAAAGTGAAGCGACTTGTCCAAGACCACAGCATGACACACTGAGAGATGGGAATAGAACACAGGAGCCCTGACTGCAAGTTCCCTACTTCACCTACTGACACCTCCTGAACTGAGCTCAGGAGGCAGGGCTGTTTCACTGCTGTGTAGACTTCCAGGCACAAGCTGAAGCCTAAGCTCTGTGATTCTCCCACCCTGCAGGTCCTAGAGCCCAGGCTCTTGCCCAAGCCCAGAACTCTACACTGCAATGGAACAGCCCTGCTACCCTAGTACCACAGGCCTGAGTTTTCCGGCACAGGTTAGAAGTGGGTTTTTCTTTGCTGTGTAGACGTACCCATGACAACTCCAACCGGGAGAAAGGGCTAGGACTTTTATCTACAGGACACACCATCTTTGCTGGAGTCCGAGGTGGGAGTAGCAAAGAAAAGAGCTACCCCACACAGTTCTCTGGCCCAGAGAAGTGACAAATAAGGCACAATCAAGTCTCATAGTAAGTTATGATTCTCTGAGCTGGCTTCTCCCACATGCCCCTTTAAATCCTTTTCACCAGCTTCTCCCAGACCGGCAGCAAAATTCGAAGCCAACAAAACCCACACAAATTGTCCTGTTGTCTCCGCCTGTTTCTGCTGGGATGCAATTTCCCAGCACTCCTCTGGAGTTAGAGGCATAGTCAAAACTAATTCAGTTTCATTCTCTCTGACATGGGAGAAATTCACAGGCAATTCTCTTCCTACCAAGCTCTCTTTCCATTCTGAGGGAAAAGAAGATGATACGCTGCCCACCTTCCCAGAAATGCCCTGGTTAGCTGAGCACCTGGAGTTTTTCCAGACACCAGGGACCATTTCCTTTCTCAGCATCTGCCTCTGTCATTCCTCTAGAATCCCTGCCTGCCTAAGAACTCCTGGAACAGGAGAGCCCAGCAGCTGGACCCCCAGGCCAGGTAGCCAGACTTGCTAGTGGAGCTTGAGCTAGCGCACTAAAAATAACAGCATGCATATTGCAGCTCTAGAGACAAGACTCAGGCTAGTCACCTGTGCTCAGGCCAGGTGGGTCAAGTGGGCTTGAGAGCCCAAGTTGCTACCCAAGCTACAACAACCACACTTATTTTTAGACTAACTAAAGTATTGAAGCATAAGCGTTCGTGGGCTAATACCCACTTCATCGGCTGCTTGCTGACGAAGTGGGTACTAGCCCACGAAAGCTTATGCTTCAATACTTTAGTTAGTCTTTAAGGTGCCACAGGACTCTGTTACCTCTGCTATTCCAGACTAACACGGCTACCTCTCTGATTCTTGACACTTATTTTTGGCATACTAGCTCAAGCCCTGCTTCTACAAATCTGCCTATGAGCCCCGGGAGGCTTGCTCCCAGCTGCAGTGTAGACTTCCCCCCCATCCCTAAAAGGCCAGTAAACCCTGTTACACAACTGTGTTAAGTTGCAAGCCAACCTCCTGCAGGAATTCCCACCCCCCTCCATGGGCAGCATTGCACAGTTAGCAAGGCGCATTACAAAAGGTCTTCTCATTCCGTGAAGCATCAGCTACTTGCTATTGGAATGATGATACCAGACTAGATGGACCTTTCTGCTGATCCAATACAGCAAATCCTATGTAAGGTCCTGATCATCCTCTCACCGAAGTCAATGGCAAAGATCTCATTGACTTCAACGAGAGCAGGATCAGGTCCTAAAGTACTTGCTGATCAAGGCAAAGGAGCTAAATTCTTGGCCAGAGAAGGAGGAAGTTTCTCATTTATTTATTCATTTTCCTCATGAGGCAGCTAGCTGGGTTGGCTGTTCCATACAATTCAGAAGATTTCACAGCAAGCGCACTTGCAGCTGTGATAATACAACATCAATGATTAATTTTGTCTGGTGGTGAACGAACAATATGCATTTTTCATTCTATTAATAGGATCCTAACCAATCCACCCCACTGTTTGTTTTTTCAGTCATGACATGACTAAAGAAAAGAACATGAATTCTTGATAAACAAAAAAAATCTCAAGCAGCAGATGTAAGGCTGAGTGTTGGCACTGAAATTATAGAACACTGGTTTGAATGCAGCACAGGTCTGTATAACTGAAATTTGCTACCATCGGACAGTTATTTGGTGACCCATAGGTAATGAGTTGGTGGTGTCAGTTCATTTCCTAGACAGGTGTCCACATTACAACTGACAATCACTGGCAGTTTCAGCACAGAGGCCAAGAAATGAATGGGCCTAGAGAATTAACTAGTTTCACTCTTCAGAAGTGAGGAGCCAAGTGAAAGGTGTGTGTTGCAGGCAGAATTTCCTCTGTTCCCGCATCTTTCCTGCAAATGAAGGACCTGTTCCAATGGCCAACGAAATCAACCAAGATACAGTACTTCCATTGTCTTCAGATGGTGTTGCTTCTCATCCACCAAGAACTTCAGAACCTTTCAACAGCATGAAATTTGCTCAGGAAAATGTACAAAGAAAAGAAATTACCCCAGAGAAAGGTTAAAACTATGAAATGGCATTTCATTTACCAATAGGACTAGCCCAAAGAAGAAGGATGGGCTAGTAGTTAGGGCACGGACTTAAAATTCCAGAAACCTGGGTTTTGTTCCCTGATCAGACACAGATTTCCAGTATGTCTTTCTATACCTCAGCTCCCCATCTGTAAAATAGGGATAATCGCTTTTCCCTACCTCAAAGTGGTGTTGTGAGGATAACTACATTGAAGATTGTGAAGTGCTCAGATACTGTGGGCTAGTCTTCACGATGGTGCTAAATTGGCGCCACTGCAATTGATGCAGCAGTGTCAATTTCGTGGGTCTAGTGAAGATACGCTAAGTCAATGGGAGAGCCCTATCCGGTTGACTTCAGTACTCCATCTCTACTAGAGGCGGAAGCTATGTCAACAAGAGAGGATCTCCCATTGACAGAGCATGGTGCAGACACCACTTTAAGTCAATGTAAATTATGTTGACTTAAGTTACATTACTTATGTGACTTATCTAGGGTAACTTAGAATCGACTTACAGTGTTAGTGTAGACAAGGCCTATGTGAACATGGGGAGGGCATACAAGTACCTTATTTTGAAAATTAAAATGAGGTTAACATCTCCCTCCCTTATGATACAGCCCATGAACTTAGCCCCATTGTTTGTGTCTTTGTTGCCACGTGTACAGAGATCTACATCTGATTAATCAGAGCGCAAAAATATTAATTTATAAAAGGTACAGCTTTCCAGATAGTTTAATGGACATTTAAATGTCTTTCTGGCTAATGCTGTATTTCCCAGTGAATTTATAATATATCATTGTTAAATAAACAGTCCTTTAACTTCTTGTAATTACATGCAGCTGCATAAACCTGTTTGTTCAAAATTCAGGAAGTGACAAATATTGCTTTTAGCTTTTTTAGAGACTTTCCCAGATTCCTAGGTTGTACATCCCAAAGCATTAGCTAGTCTGACCTTTGCTTAGGATATTTTTTGCAAATGATTAGACACAGATCTCGTTTTTTTAAAGTTATCGTGGTGCATTTACTGAAACTCAGACTTGTGGTTTGCCCTTTTCTCACAGGTCTTTACATGGCCTAGATGTTCAAGAGTGATTAGTTATTTTGGATACCGAAATTTTTGAATGCCCAGCTTGAGCCAACTTCAAGAAGCTATTGTTCAGAAAGTTCTAAGTTCCTTCCCTCTGAAAAATCAGGCTCCTTTAAAAGCTTTCTCAGGTTGGGCCCTCCAAAAAATGGAGGTACCCAAAATCACTAGTCATTTTGAAAATCTGATCCATTATGATCTTTTTTTAGT
This sequence comes from Sternotherus odoratus, assembly GCA_032164245.1. Taxonomy (NCBI): domain Eukaryota; kingdom Metazoa; phylum Chordata; order Testudines; family Kinosternidae; genus Sternotherus; species Sternotherus odoratus. The sequence goes on along the minus strand of JAVMKO010000001.1, from coordinate 100,477,154 downwards.
TCTATAAGAAACATTCTCCTCTTTCCACTGCATCTCATCCTCCCCCGCACCTCAGAACCATGACTCCCCAAATACACCATTTCATTTTAAAACAAGGACAGCTGAAGGTCAGGATTGATATTTGCAAATGTTCGCTTCCTATGGATGTCCATGAAGTATCCTCAAGTAACTTTGTTAATATTTGCCAATTCACGTCAATGTTCTCCCCAAAATGGTCTGTAACATATTGGAGTTTCAAGCAGGAAAAAAGCAGTGTCTCATAACCTTGGGAGATATTTGTTAATAGAGATAGATCTGAATTAAAAATCTTGATTCAACCAACAAGGAAAATTGGAAAAGTTAAAGTCCAAGTTGAATCTAACTAATGATGAGAGCCATAGTCACTAGATAAATTTTCTTGACTGGTCTTTACCCCCTTTAATGGTCAAAAGCAAAACTCCTATGTTCAAATACCTCTGAGTTCTAGGAAAGTCTGGATCCAGATTCAGACTTTGTGAATTGTCCCTTCTCTATTTAAATAGTAGATCACACTTTAAATTGTGTCACAAATAAAGGTTTAGGGTAGGCTGTCATTTTCAAGTGAGCCTAAGTGAGTAAGGCAGCTAACTCCTTTATGTTAATTTGAAAATCCCAATTTAATTTAGAAGAAAACAGACCTGTTATATAGAGGTAGGTGAAATTGTGTGACCAAAACATTTTTGGCAATAAAATAAAATAAATAAATACACAGATTTTGTGATGCGGAAATATTTTGGATATTCATGTTCATTTTGCCGAATTGTTTGAGCCAAAAAATATCCCCCAAAATCAAAATGTTTTGGTTTAACATTTTCTAGCTGAAATATTTTGATTTGAAATGCCTTTCCTTTCCTTTTAATTTTTTTAAAAAAGCAATAAGTGCTTGAAATCAAAACAATGTTTTGTTGGACCCAATTTTTTTTTTTTTTTTGGAATTGCCAGAAATAGTTTTTTCTAGTTTATTTGTACAGTTCGACTTTTATATGCTCATGAAATATGCATTGAAGCATTAAATGGTGCATTTATTCCTATTTAGAACCATGGAATACAAATACATCTATTACACAGTGCTTTGATTGCAATAAATACTTATCATTGCCAATTACAATAATCAACTATAGCAAATCAGCATTGGTGGACATTAACAAGAATGTGCTTTGGATGTCTCTTTTACTATGCAGTAGTACTCATCATTGGCCTTCTGTGTTTGACATCCATGTCTGTCCATTTTTTAAAATGTATATACCAGGTGGGGCGGGGAGAACAGAGGTTGATGGATGGATATAGGCTGATTCCAGAATAACATGGACAGTGACTAAGGATTGAGCTAAGAAGGCTTTTCTTTAGGGAATGTGATGTGACACATGTACAAAATTAATCAAGAGACTATTTTTAAAAAGTGAAAGACCCACAAGCTATGGGACTAACTCATGAAGATTAAGAGGTATTCACATAGCAATGATCCCTAACCAAAAAACACATCTGTGAACACCCTGAGCTTTATGGAAATGAAAACTCAGATCTAAACTTCATAACACAGGCCTCTTTCTATAATGGGCCAAAGCCAATCATAGAACCCAAGCCTTCCCTCCCCCAAAAACTTTAGGAACTCATTCAGCTTTTAAGTTCATCACTTCAGCCTATCTCAATATAATAGAAAAAGAGCTAGGGAATAACCCTCCCAAAGTTCCAGTAAGTCCACAAGTTATACAGCTTTTGCACTGTCCTTTAGGAGGCTGCTGTATTCTCATCTTGCACGTTCATGGAAGGACCAGGTGCAATGAGACCCTTGTGACGTTACACCCCATATTCTTAATAGGAATATTGTTAGGATATTAATATGGCATAATTAATATGTTTTATGGAAGATAGGTCATGTTAGATATCATTGGAAAGGTTATAATCTGCTGAATATGTTTATCCAATTTGAATGCATGTGTCTTTTCTGTATCTGAAGTTAGGAATATTGACAATGTATCAATTACAAACTTGTGTGTATTTGTGAGGACGCCTGCCAGAGAGTAGGCAATCAGCCTGGATTGGACCATTATAAAGGGCAATAGAACTCTGAAGATACTATCTCCCACCTTCCTGAGGAGCTTCCTGGGATGTTGTTTTAGCATTGGAGGGTCGTCTGATGATGTCACTTGATACAGAATACCACCTTGCACACTGCTAGTATTTTTCCACTGGAAAAATTTTTCATGCCTTTTGAAAATTTTACTTAAGGCTGGGGAGTAAATCAATCAGGGCTCTCCTCTATTGCCTGGCCACGAAGGAAGACTTCTAAAAACACATGAAGGGAAAGGCAGGGGTGAATCCAGGCTGAGAAGGGGATCCAGTCTGTAAGGAGAAATAACTGGAACTCAAAGCTACAGCAACTCTGCAACTTGCCTAAAACAACATTTAGGGTGAGAAATTACATTTTGTACCTGTTTCTTGAGTGCATTAAACTTAGTTTGTGTGTTTAGTTTTATTTGCTCAGTAATCTGCTTCCGTTTGCTATCCCTTATAATCACTTAAAATTTACCTTTTGTAGTCAATAAACCTATTTCTTGTTCATTTCAGAACCAAGATTGTGCCATTCATATCTAGGGAGGGGCAAAAAGTTGTGAATTTCTCTCTCTACATTGAGGAAGATGGCATTTTTTATGAGCTTGCACCGTTCAGATCTTTCTATACAGCAGATCTTTCTAAGACAATATTATTTTGGGTTTACTCCCCAAAGGGGATGTGCACGTGAGTGCTGGGGAAATTCCCGAGCTGATTCTTTCCACACAGAGCTGATCTCAATGTCTCTGTGTCCATTTGCAGCTGAATGTGTCCCTCCCCATGTGTGTGCGTGCTAGAGAAGGCTTGAGGGCCTGGCACAGCTAGGACAGGGTCAGGAAACCCAGGCTGGTGGAATGGGTAGAACCAGTGGGACCCCAGCATGTCAGGTGGCAATCAGATGTGGGGGTGGGAGGAGTCCAACTCATCACAACCTTAATGAAAGCATTTCATCATTACAAATGCTTCCTTAGGGTTAGTCTATGTGAGAAGTTGGCATACAGCTATTTCTCACAAACTCATATGGACACTGCACATTGGAAGTGCCTTTGTATTAAGCTAAAGCACCCAAAGGCACTTTTAGGATTCAGTAAGCATGTCCACATTTGTAGCTAGTGCACCATAAATTCACACCCTGACTTGCTGTTCACCAGTATCCCTATGTAGACTAATCCTTAGACTGTAATTTATGAATTCTCCATTCCCTTTAGATAGCTGAACAATTATCAAGTATCAACCAATTAATTTTGTTAGGGTTCCCTCTCTCTTTCTCTCAGTGGTACACTGGACCTTCCCTAGAAAGCGGGATTTGGGATCCATGTCAAGTACCGCATTATAGCGGGGACCGCGTTAAAATGAACTAAATTTGGGATCCTTGGCCACAACCACGTTATAACCAAGTTTGCGTTATATAGACTGGGTACATGTCACCTCGGGACGAAATGCAGAGATGAAATTTCTTGATACTTTAAATGACTGCTTCTTGGAGCAGCTGGTACAGGAACCCACAAGGGGAGAGGCAACTCTGGATTTAGTCCTGAGTGGAGCGCAGGATCTGGTTCAAGAGGTAACTATAAAAGGACCGCTGGGAAATAGTGACCATAATATAATAACATTTAACATTCCTATGGTGGGAATAACACCTCAGAAGCCCAACACTGGGGCATTTAATTTCAAAAAGGGGAACTATGAAAGAATGAGGGGGTTAGTTAAACGGAAATTAAAAGGTAAAGTGACTAAAGTGAAATCCCTGCAAGCTGCATGGACTCTCTTCAAAGATACCATAATAAAGGCCCAACTCAAATGTATACCCCAAATTAAAAAACAACGCCAGAAAACTAAAAAAGAGTCACCGTGGCTTAACAGCCAAGTAAAAGAAGCAGTGAGAGAGAAAAAGGCATCTTTTAAAAAGTGGAAGTCTAATCCTAGTGAGGTAAATAGAAAGGAGCATAAGCACTGCCAAATAAAGTGTAAGAATGTAATAAGAAAAGCTAAAATGGAGTTTGAAGAGCAGCTAGCCAAAAACTCAAAAGGTAATAACAAAATGTTTTTTAAATATGTCAGAAGCAGGAAGCCTGCTAAACAACCAGTGGGGCCCCTGGATGACAGAGATACAAAAGGAGCACTTAAAGATGACAGAGTCATTGCAGAGAAACTAAATGAATTCTTTGCTTCAGTCTTCACGGCTGAGGACGTTAGGGAGATTCCTAAACCTGAGCTGTCTTTTGTAGGTGACGAATCTGAGGTATTGTCACAAATTGAAGTATCAGTAGAGGAGGTTCTGGAACTCATTGATAAACTTAACTGTAACAAGTCACCGGGACCAGATGGCATTCACCCAAGAGTTCTGAAAGAACTCAAATGTGAAATTGCGGCACTATTAACGAGGGTTTGTAACCTATCCTTTAAATCGGCTACTGTGCCCAGTGACTGGAAGATAGTTAATGTAACGCCAATATTTAAAAAGGGCTCTAGAGGTGATCCTGGCAATTACAGACCAGTCAGTCTAACATCCGTACCGGGAAAATTAGTTGAAACAATAGTAAAGAATAAAATTGTCAGACACATAGAAGAGCATAAATTGTTGGGCAAAAGTCAACATGGTTTCTGCAAAGGGAAATCGTGTCTTACTAATCTATTAGAGTTCTTTGAAGGGGTCAGCAAACATGTGGACAAGGGGGATCCGGTGGACATAGTGTACTTAGATTTCCAGAAAGCCTTTGACAAGGTCCCTCACCAAAGGCTCTTACGTAAATTAAGCTGCCATGGGATAAGAGGGAAGATCCTCTCATGGATTGAAAACTGGTTAAAAGACAGGGAACAAAGGGTAGGGATAAATGGAACTTTTTCAGAATGGAGAGGGGTAACTAGTGGTGTTCCCCAAGGGTCAGTCCTGGGGCCGATCCTATTCAACTTATTTATAAATGATTTGGAGGAAGGGGTAAACAGTGATGTGGCAAAGTTTGCAGATGATACTAAACTGCTCAAAGTAGTAAGGACCAAAGCAGACTGTGAAGAACTTCAAAAAGATGTCACTAAACTAAGTGATTGGGCAACAAAATGGCAAATGAAATTTAATGTGGATAAATGTAAAGTAATGCACATTGGAAAAAATAACCCCAACTATACATACAATATGATGGGGGCTAATTTAGCTACAACCAATCAGGAAAAAGACCTGGGAGTCATTGTGGATAGTTCTCTGAAGGCATCCACGTAGTGTGCAGCGGCAGTCAAAAAAGCAAACAGGATGTTAGGAATCATTAAAAAAGGGATAGAGAATAAGTCGGAGAATATCTTATTGCCCTTATACAAATCCATGGTGCGCCCACATCTTGAATACTGCGTACAAATGTGGTCTCCTCATCTCAAAAAGGATATACTGGCACTAGAAAAGGTTCAGAGAAGGGCAACTAAAATGATTAGGGGTCTGGAACGGGTCCCATATGAAGAGAGATTAAGGAGGCTAGGACTTTTTAGCTTGGAAAAGAGGAGACTAAGGGGGGATATGATAGAGGTATATAAAATTATGAGTGGAGTGGAGGAAGTGAATAAGGAAAAGTTATTTACTTGTTCCCAAAATAGAAGAACTAGGGGCCATTCAATGAAATTGGCGTGCAGCAGGTTTAAAACAAATAAAAGGAAGTTCTTCTTCACACAACGCACAGTCAACCTGTGGAACTCCTTACCTGAGGAGGCTGTGAAGGCTAGGACTATAACAGGGTTTAAAAGAGAGCTGGATAAATTCATGGAGGCTAAGTCCATAAATGGCTATTAGCCGGGATGGGTAATGAATGGTGTCCCTAGCCTCTGTCTGTCAGAGGGGGGTGATGGATGGCAGGAGAGAGATCGCTCGATCATACCTGTTAGGTTCACTCACTCCGGGGCACCTGGCACTGGCCACTGTCGGTAGACAGGATGCTGGGCTAGATGGACCTTTGGTCTGACCCAGTATGGCCGTTCTTATGTTCTTATGTTATGTTATAGATCCGCATTCTAGCAAGGGTCTGGTGTATAGGTAATGAAGGGAAAAGGTAATAATGACTTCCAGCAGAAGAAAGATGTTTGGGCTACAGAGCTTTTCTGTGCTACATAAGCCATGCACTGTTTCTGCCAGATGCCTAGAGAATTTCCTGGCCAAAATGAGCTCTGACATTTATTACCTACTAATGTACTTTTACAAGATACTTCTCTTTTTTGCTACACGTACATCCAAATAGTAACTCCGTTAACACAAGGCTAGTCAAATGGAGGTTTTAAACAGAAGCAGGCCTCTTTTGAATTGAATTCTGAAACAGATGGGAAGTCGGGTGAATTGTTCAAGAATGAGATTGATATGCTCATGCTTTTTAATATATATGTAAGGCAGCAGGCATTCTGCTCATGATGGAGAGTGGGGCCTTGGGCCAGCAAGGAGGGAGCCTCATAAGTCAGGATGAGAGAGGTAAGTCCAGATACTGCTGAACACAGGCAATGCTGCACCAGTTGCATAAGGTCCAGTGCAATACCAGAAACAATACTGTCTGTATCAGGCTGCATAATAATTAGGACTCAAAATTTGTTTCTTAGACACAAACTACTTCAAACATTTTCATTTCCCAGAAATGTCTCTTTGAACGTCTCCGTCAGCTACCGAGGGCTTTTTTGGTTTAGAGACTCTTAGGGACTTCATTAAGACATGAAGTAGTCCAAGATAAAATGCAACATTTTAACAATAAAAGATGAACATTTCCTATGCTCATTATTTGACTCATAACTGCTTCTTTGTTCACTCCAGCCACAAATTATTGGAAGGGGTCTTTTGGTCTTGGGGTAAACATTCTCAGACAGGCTCTTAGCTAGTGTAAGTCAGTGTCGCTCCCTTAGAGCAGTATTTATTGCTGCACATAAGATGGGAGGGCTCTCTCACCAGCCTAAATTTTACACTGATGTTGTTTTAAGCCCTTGACCCTGGGCAGATTATTGCTTAAAAAGAAATTTAGGCAAAATAGTCTGGCTACTTGACATGAGATAAAATTCCCAAAGACTTTTCCCTTACCTCTCTCAGCCAGTGCCCTGAGCCAGGGACTCCCAAAGGAGCCTTTCTAGCTCCTTGAGTTCTCATTCACCCAGCCACCAGTCTGGGAGTCACTAATTGAGTGCTTTCCCCTAGCCCAGGAACTCCTGCTACTCTCCAGTTAATGTGCCCATATAGGCTTCTATAAGGATCAGGTGCTCTTCAGGCAATGACCAGACCCCTAGTCCCACAGTCTCAGCTGCAAGGCAGCTCACTAGGTATAGGAGTGCCTAGGCCGATCTCCCCTTAAAGGGGCCAGTCACCTTGTAGTTATATTCAGCTATGTTAATTTCTCCATTCTCTGACCAACTTATTTCCTCTCTCATGTGTGGCAAAGAGAATTGGGATTCTGAAACTGACCCTCCATTTAATGCTAATCTGTTTATCTCATGGGAAACCGCTAGTGCCACAAACCCATGCTGCAGAATTGTAAGGCTAGATCTTGCTCTTACTTATAGGAAAGTAAATCCATATCAACTCCACAGATTTACCCAGGATTTGTGTTAGCTTGTTATATCTTCTGTCACTTATAAAGGCTGTTCTGAAGGGGAAAAGCATGGGAACTTAATTACAGATGTTCCAACTCCTGGCCCAGTTTGATTAGCCTTTATTGCCTTGTGTGAATGACTCCCTTTGTTATTTACTGTTTCTTATGCATTACAGATACACACGCCTGTATCCAAGCATGTATACTTGGCTCTTGCTTTGTCCAGGCCTGGAAATTCTTTTCCTGATTGCAACATTTCCCCCATAGAACTGACACCGTAAGGATCAAGGGGCTTCGTAAAACAGAGGAGCTGTTCTTTTTAGAGCTATCTGAGCTAGACAGACCAGCAGAAAGCACTGCGGCTAATGCTCACCACTCTCAATAGTTTTCAAGATCAAGGTCTGATTGGATCCACCTCTGCTGCTGAATTTCTAGATGACAAAGTGGTCCAAAGTACCTTTTGTCATCTTTGGATAGCCTGGAGAATGCAACCTTTTCATCTCGAAGGCGGCTCTTCCCACCATTACTAAACCTTTGTTACCTGGGCTATTGCTAAGCACTCTGCTGAGAGCTACCTTTCAATACCACTTGGAAGCTTCAGCTACTGTAGAATACAGCCAGCTGGGGTCTTTTAAGGGGGACTGATTGACATGAATATATAAAATCCACACTTCAAGCCCTGGATACGCTCTTCTTGGGTGAAACAGTTTTCATAATACCATGCACTTAACATGGTCATTCCATCATTCTCAAATCTTGATTTGTACCGATAATGGACCATGCCACAGCTCAGGAGTGTGCAGAGGTAGATAGCTGATCCCCTGGCACAGCAAAGCATCCCTGAAAGTGATCTACCTCATGCCCCACTGCCTAAGATCCCAAGGAGTTGCTCTGGAAACCAGGTATGAATGGAGTTCAGAGGGGTTCCAGCCATACCACCTAAACCAGGGATAGGAGGGGTGGGCTACGTAGAGCTGCTATGCTGGCTGCTGGATTGCTGGTTGCATGGGGAGGATCAGCACCATTACCACCCAGGAACGATGGAAAGACAGCGTAGTTGAATTGTAGACCATTAATGGATTTAAAGCGGCAGCGAGCTCATCTCTCGCCTAAGCATAGTAAGATGAGTTAATTGATTGGCATGAGAGATGTTATGCATCCTGTGCTCTGCAGCTCTCTTTTGTATGACTCAGCAAAATTCCTGCCATATGGCACAAGCCACAGGCATCTGCCACCCAAACGGGCAGAATACTGTTTGACAACTGCAACTCTATGGTCAACTTTCAAGACTGATTTTTCCAGAGAGTCAAATGTGAAATTATATGCCAATGACTGCAAATGTTTGCACCCATTGGCCAGTTTGGCTTCTTACTAGTGTGACAAATTACTGCCACTATATTGATGGTTCCTACGCTTTCTCTTCTTGTGGGGAATTCAGGGAGCCTATTTTTTGCCCCTGAACAGGGTCTTAACTGTCCCACTAGTATCCTAGAGGGGAGAAGTGGAGAGGGAGGGACCCGGGCCCGCCCTCTACTCTGGGTCCCAGCCAGGGGCCCTGAGGATAGCGGTAAACCACGGGGATTAGCTACTCCTTCCCCTGGACTACTTCCCTCTCCTACTCTTCAGCTTGTGGGGGGCTTCGTGCCCTCTCTCTACACAAGCCAGGTGTTCCTTTACTTAGGGTCTGGGTCTTTCTTAGCTCACCGCAGCACTACTCCAAACTCTCTCTGCTCCAACTCCTCCAAACTCTCTCCGCTCCAACTTCTCCAAACTGCTCTCTGCTCCAACGCCTCCAAACTCCTTCCAAACACCCACACCTGTCTGCCTGAGGCAGGGGTTTTTATTAAGGCCTTAATTGACAGCAGGTGCTCCTAATTAAGCTGCTGCCTGCTTCCCTCGTCTACAGGGAGCCACACCCTAATGAACCTGGAGCTGATATATCTCCCCTCAAGCACTCTGCCACAGCTCCCTGACCTTCCTCTATCACACTACCTATTTGCACATGCAAGTACTTGATTTAACTATTATGGAAAGCATACATGGAAGTTAAACACACATACAACTGCCTGCCTATGTGCATACACATGTGTGCCTGACTTCTTAAAAATTAGACTGTCCTGTAGTACCCACTGCTGGCCAGCAGGACTCTGCTGAGGTCTGCCTCAGTTTCCCCTTCACTCAGGGACTCTTAAAAAAAATCAACACAGGCCAGTATTCAAAAACATTCCCCTTCTGCAGTCCAAGTTATTAAGTCCTGCACAAACTCTTTTAAAATAGAACTCTAAACTATTAAGTCTCCATCCCAGTTGCCGCTAGCCCCCTCTTCTGAAGGATGGTCTTCCCTTCAGAGTTCAAACCATCTTCTGCCCCAGTCCCAAGCAGGGCTGGCTCTAGGCACCAGCAAAGCAAGCATGTGCTTGGGGTGGCACATTTCCAGGGGTGGCATTCTGGTGCCGGCCATGCATTTTTTTCCTGGAAAAATCCACCAATATACGAAAAAAATAATACATGAAGATCAAAAAAATCTCCAGTAGTGCAAGAGAAGCGTGACGTGAAAAATATCATGTCATGGTCACTCATAACGTGAACTTGCATAAATGTCTTAACGTTAACAGTTATTAATTAAATCAGGAACCACGATTACTTGTGTGTACTGTGCTGCCCTATTGGCGCCATTCGCACCAACTTCTGTTGCGTCAGTGCTAGTGGTTTATCCATGTGGTATTGAATATTTTGCTTGTGCATGAACTTGTTTTAAAATGTTTCAACTTTAAAGTAATCAAACCTTGGTAAAGATGAGTAAAGCTTTATTTATTTACTTATTCCAACTACACATTGTTTTCATTTTTTAAAAATTTTAAACAGTCAAAAAAAATAACCACCATTGCAAAGTGAAAACGTGTAAAAGCCAAAAAAAAAAAGGTCGAGGAGGGGCAAAAATATTTTTGCTTGGAGTGGCAGAAAAACCTAGAGTTGGCCCTGGTCCCAAGGCAGGCACAGCCTCTTCTCTCTGAGGGTCTGCCTTCATGCTGTCCAGGACCTCTTACCTGGCGTTTGGCCTTCTTCACAAGCCTTCCCCAGTGGTATCTTCTCCCTGATGACTCAGGGTCCTGCAGAATCCTTCATATGCCCTATAATGTCTGCAGCCATCTGTCAACACACACCTGCAGTTGCCTCCCCCTTAACAAGGTCCAGATGTCTCCCCTTAAACTCAGTTGGGCAGCTCATAATAAAGCCAGATGCACTGGACCCTGCTGCTTCTTAGGGCTGGTCCTCACTACCGGGGGGGGGGAGGGATCGACAGCAGATACGCAACTTCAGCTATGTGAATCACGTAGCTGAAGTTTGCGTATCTGCAGCCGACTTACCTGCCATCCTCACGGCGGCAGCAGTCGGCGGCGCGCTCCCCCGTTGACTCCAGCTTGCATCTCTCAGCAAGCTGGAGTTCCGGAGTCAACGGGGGCGCCGCGAGCAATCGATTTATCGCGTCTTCACAAGACGCGAGAAATCAATCGCCAAAAGATCAGTCGCTACCCGCCAATCCGGCAGGTAGTGAAGACCAGCCCTTAAAAGGGGCCAGTCATCCATGAAGCTGTACTGCATCTTCTCTAGTCATTTAAGATGGTCCCAAATCAGAATGACAGCATTTTATACCCACTCCTCACAGGTGTAAGTGACCACATGAAGTGCAAGGAAACGGAGAAGGAGAATGAGGTTCATAGTATTAAAGCCTTGAATAAAACAAACCATAATTGTGTTTTTTTCCAAATCAGAAAATGCTGAGTCATTGAAATCAAGACATTTTGTGGGAATGTCTCATTTTGGTAAAATTTCAATAGAAATCAGGCAGGTTTCTGTGAGAGAACCCCTGCCTGCTTTTGTATTAGTTCATCTGGCTGGCTTTTCTGCAACCCACCTGGTGGACTGACAAGGAGCCAAGAACCTGGCTCTCAGCTACTTGGAAGACCTGACTCTCAGGTTCCCCAGCTCTAGGGAAGTCTTCCAGGCAAGCCCCAGCTCCCAGGTTCCTCACCAGTTTGTCAGTTCACCTAGTGGGTGGCCACAGAGCTGGGGCACCACCATTCCTTGAGGAGTCAGATATCTGGTTTCCTGTCTGACAAGCTCCCTAGGGAGTGAGAGCTGTCTGGCTGCTAACCATGCAGCTGGGAAACCAGGCAGACATTCCACAACATATTCAGAGCTTTTTCTTTTCCATGCCACTACAGAGTGAATTTTTTTTTTCAAGCTTGGATTTGTTTATGGAATGAAAAATCCCATTACCACTCAGCCCTAACAGGAACCCTCTAGTGCTGGTCACCCTCTCACAATCACAGAAGATGTAAGGGTTTCAGTTGACCATCCCAAAGTATAACCTTAAGAAGATGGAGGTGAAATCTTTTTCTACCAAAGGCTACTAACTGTAGCAAAAACTCTCCTTTCAACATAACTAAGTAGCATTATCAGAGCACAGAACTTCCAAACTGTGTCTCTCTAGCACAGATGATTTGTTTGTATTACTGATTGCATTCTAGGTGGATTGTGGCTGTTTCTCTTGCCTGTTGCTCTGCAGTCTATTTAGGACACCCTGTCCTTATGTAAATGTTAGTTTTAGCTCTCTTTTGTTTCAGGTGTTCAGAGCCCTTTGGGTATTAGGATCCGAAAAATTTAGATGCATTATTCTAGCTATGGCTGAATTTTATGGTCACAGGGCATAACGGCCTAGGACTTATGTGTACTGGGCATAGCGTCCCAGAAATACATTAAGAGGGTAGAATCAGTACATTGCCATACATTACACGGGATACTAATCAAAGGAGGGGGAAATCTTAAACAAAAAACACTCCCAATGGAGACCAAAATTATAGTTTTCCACAGCTGGTATAATATAGGTTCCATAACATTAACTAAAGCTGAGTTTAAAGGGCCCATTAGTCATTACATCTCCATTTTGGCTGTTGATGTTTGATCAAGGATCACTGGTCTTACTGCCTACAAAAGCCTCACTAAAGCTATATGTACACTTGCCAGTTTTGGCCAAAAATATCAGGTTTTTGCGCAAAACCCACACTAGCGTCTTCACTGGAAATATACATTTTGCGCTGAAACTGGTGAAACCACCCCAATGAGAGTCTTTTTGTGCTGATGTACCAGTGAAGACTCTTAATCGCTTTTACTCGTCTAATTGTGCTCCACTGCAGAGCGGGAGTGGCTGCTCTTGGAAACTCAGCAGTCCTGCCTGCCGGTATGCACCCATCCCCTTCTGCTCTGTTCTGACAGCAGGTGCCGTCACTGCTCTGGATCACAAAACAAATTATCATTGTGGAATGTTCCTGCTGCCTCCCACAGTGCAAACAGAGGCAGGAAGGCAAAATTTTGTGCAAAGTCAGGGAGGGAGGCGGGGGCTGAAGTCAGGGTCTCCCCTTCCCACTACTTCAGGACTGGTTGCTTCCAGCGGTTGTCACACACACATATCCACCCCGCCACAATAATGATTTGCTTTGTGTCCCAGAGCAGTGCATAGTGGGACAGTTACCACAGTGTGCTCCTCTCATGGGCACTGCAAGTGCTGCATATGTAAACCTGCTCTCACACCGGTAGAAAACCATGTGAACACAAACTAGCACTTTTCCATCACCGACAAAACTATCAGCAAAGAAACTCTGCAAATGTAGACACAGCCGTAGCATTCAGGTTTGAGTAAGTCAAATGTGTTATTGGGAAGATGCAACATGACAATCGGACACAAATCATGCTTTCCTTTTTAGTACAGGTTGCCCTAAGAGGCTGAGGAGTGACTCAGCCTCAAAAGTGTACATAAATGAGAAGGGCCTCACTTGTGTTTATTCAAATATTTGCAGGCAATCTAAATTCTATTTCAAGGTTGCAGGAGTTTGCGTAAAATGATTTGCATTTGAGAAGGATCAGAATAAACATCAGTTAATCGATCATAAGTATTTATGACTAGGCACAAGCCCGGTTAATTGTTAACTGATGGACTGAATCCTTGGCAAGATCATGTTTTGAAATAGATACGGGACAGCAGTAACAACTCCACCAAAAGAGAACTTAAACAGCAAAACAAAAAAAGGAGGAGGGATTGAAAAAGGAACAACCCATTTGTGTTCTAGAAGGACAAGCAGGATAGAAGGATATTTTTATGCTACCTTTCTTCCTTGTATTTATATCATTACTTTAGATATCATTTAAGCCCAATGCTTCAGAGGGAAAGAGCTTTCTGTTCCCTCTGTTGACAGTACACAAACATGGATTTGGGGCAGCTCTCAGATGAGAGAGAGTCCTTACTTTATAGCAAAGAGCTCATTTCCAAGTAGCCAGGACTCTACTCATCCTAAGTGCCCTGGCCTCCCTCCAGCGGGGACTCCATAGAGCTGTCACAGAGGAGAGCAGCAGAGCTGAGTTGACCCTGGTATGGCCTACAGCTGACTCATTAGCTGGATTAGGTGGTGGAACCCCCAGGTGCGATTGGGCAAGCAGCATGCTTGGTACTGGAAACAGACCTGCAAAGTGACACTGGTCATGCTGATCCAATCCATGAGTGTTTTTTGTGGACATGGTGTGGGCAAGGGATTTGCACCTGTGACCTATTCTCCCTGGTGGATGAAATGGGAGTTAGAATACTGCTGAAGTTATTGGAGGTGAGGGGAATTACGGTTTATTTGCAGATGTAGAGTCACTGTGTTTTCCCAAGTTTATGGCTGTGTTCCCTTTTCCCCTCATACACATTTCTTTGTTTGTGCACAGTGGGAAAGTCTTGCCTGTTACGGACACCCAGGGAGTGCCTTTTTCCCCTGTTTAATTTTCCCAGGTCTCTGCAGAGAGGCTCAAACCAGTCAAGTTATGTGTCACGGAGGACTCTAAATATATGAACACAGACCTTTTAGTGGTTGTTAATCACCTGGGACAAAGATTACAATGATCACATATTGATAGGAGTGGGCCCAAATCAAAGCTTAATTTCTATCAGTTATCCTAGCTAGATAAAAAGTCAGGTTTAAATTGAATAAGAACGTCCTCACAGGGTTTTACACCAATTTAATCAATTTCTAAACCAATTTAAAAGTTAAATCAGTGCAACTTTGGTAATTAATAAGGCCTAAGATTTTTCCAAGCATGACCTTCCATCCAATATTATCAACTCCAAGTGTGCAAAATATCATGAGTCAGACCCCACAAAAATCAGGAGATTTTTAGAAGATAATACAGTTTGGGTGTTCAGTTCCCTTCTGAGCCCTTAGAGATCATGTTTTCAAGCTTTTGTCACCACCCTTTGCGCTAGAAACTTTTTTCTTTTTCTTTTTTTTTTTTAACTCATGATGTTCTTGACTCAAGGAGCTGGGGCTCTGAGAACCTCTCCTCCCCCCCCCCCCCCCAATAAATATAAGATTCATGATAACGTCACAAACGTTGGCAATACTGCTTATCTCCCTTCAGAGCAAGTTTAACAGGCACAGTACCAAAAACAGTTGCTGGACCCAAAGAACTCTTTCCATAGGGTTCCTAAAACCAGTGCAGCTGAGCCAGCAGCCGCAATAATGGATATGTTTTGTAAAGATTCCCCTAGCAAGGTACGTTTTCCAGAACACTCCAAATTATCTTCTTACTGCCCTGTGCATTTCTTCTTATGGCACTAGGGCTACATGCAAACAAGGACATTCTCAGTTTCCTCTCCGTTTTTATTTAGCTTTTGACAAACCTAGAGGCAGCCCATTCTAGGACATATCCATTCCAGTTCATGGGATTACTAACAATTTAACTCTGTTTAAGGCTACATCTTCTACACTATAAGTTAGGGGTGTGATTCTCAGCTCACAAAGACATACTCCGGTTAGTTCTCATTGGAGGTAGCAATCTAAAATAATAGTGGCATCGCGGTAGCACAGGCAGTAGCAGCTCTCTCATAGGCTAGCCACCCTGAGTACGAAGCTGCCTGCCCCCTGTGGGTACACAGTTGGAATACCATGCTACTACCGCTACACTATTATTTTTAGCTCAACGAAAGCTAGTAGCTTGAGCATGTCCGCGAGAGCTGGGAATCACATGACGAAAGCTAGTAGCTTGAGCATGTCCGCGAGAGCTGGGAATCACATGACGAAAGCTAGTAGCTTGAGCATGTCCGCGAGAGCTGGGAATCACACCCCCACTTCAGAGATTGTAGCCTAAAGGGAAAATACAGATTTTTCTCTTGTCTTTATATTCTCTAGAATGTTTGCTCCTTTGGGGGTAGATTGCAGGATGTAGGCAGAGCCCAGAATATGTGGGAACATGGAGCCATAACCCCCAGGGGAGCACTGAGAGGCACTTTGCCTCAAGTGGCAGAGTGGGAAAAAGTGCCTCCTTGAACGCCCTGGTACACATACCAATTTTTTCACCTTTTATAAGGTGCAGCCTATCCACCCGTCTGCCCCCTCTGTAGCCTGTTGCAGTGAGGAAGAGGGCAAGACTGCGTTTCTGCCTCTCTTTACTCTACATGTATGTGTGTTCCCCTAGGCAAGTAAGAACGGCACAAGTCTCTCTATGAGCAGAAACCCTGTGATAACCCTGACATCAGTCACCCAAGTAGGCAGGAAGTCGTAGTGCACCGACCCTCTGTGCAGCTGTGGAAGAGCCAGGCCTCATTAGTCACTCATAGTTGGACAGAAAAATTACTTTAAAAGTACGCTAGCACATTTCCTGCTCCTGTGGCATTCCAACTGATCAACTTGCCTTTGAGTCAAATCTAGGCCATGTATTTGCATAGAACAGGGGTACATCCTTTTGAAGAAGCTATGCGTCCCAGGCACACACGGAGAGACCCAGACTCTCCTGCTCTGAGGAAGCACCTTCATATGTCATCCCTCCGGTTGGAAGTACTTACAGGCTCCGATGAATAAGTCAGGCTACATAATCATTTTGATACAAGTCTTGCTTCTAACTCCTAATGAATGAAAACATTATGTTTCCTTCAATGAAAAATGCATGAAAGTGTGCCATTCATAAAAAGATTCAATTAAATATATGAAGCGTATCCTGCTGTGACCCACATTTCAGAAACAATGTGATCCTGTTTTCGTGTGGATGTAGGGCCCAATCTGGTAGCTTGTATGCTCCCGAGTCACCCCATTGAGTAAGCCTGTTCAGTGCTTTAGGAGCAAGGTGGCAAATGTGAAGTAATTCT
Organism: Sternotherus odoratus; assembly: GCA_032164245.1. Lineage (NCBI taxonomy): Eukaryota > Metazoa > Chordata > Testudines > Kinosternidae > Sternotherus > Sternotherus odoratus. Next base: position 100,460,369 of record JAVMKO010000001.1, on the reverse strand, counting down.
GTAATATGGAAATAGTAAATGAAACTATTTGAAAAAAGCTCCAGGACTGGGCTCCTAATACCTGGAGCAAAAGTATTTCCTTTTTCTCTTAATGGAAGAGGAGTTTTGCCATTGACTTCACTGCATAGGAGCCTTATTGGATCCAAAATTGTGTTAATATCACTTGAAAAGGGGACTTTGATTGGGATTTTTCATTGCTTTTATTATCTTCTGAACAGAAATTTTATCCTAGTCTCTGTACAAGAACTAAATTATAATAAAAGGTTGGGATTTTGTTAATATATTTTAAAATGCCACACATGGACTATTTTTGCTTTCCTGAATTTTAACAGTCTGCATCTGTAAATGCCAATTTGTTTTTGACAGGCGGGAGAGAGAAAGTGAGCAAATGAAAGAAAAAGAATTCTACCATTATGGAAAAGTCATGTAGAATTTAATAGAGAGACCATCCTACTGACACTGTGGTCCTGTCTCCCTCTGAAATAAATTCTATGTAATTTGAAGTCATGAGAAGAAGCTATTTCACCATTATGAGAAACACCATAGAATGTAGTTAGATTTCATAGAAATTAATCAAAACACATATTAAATGATTATCTTTCTAAGCTATTTTTAAACTGAATGATAGGATTCCATAATAGAGATACAGGGAAGAAATCCTGGCTCCACTCAAGTCAATGGGAGTTTTGCCTTAGGTCTTCAAAAGAGACAAGTCACAGTTAAAATCAAGCACATGTTTAAGTGCTCTGCTGAATCAGGACCATAATCCTAGATTGAATTTTATAGGCTGGTTTAAAATTTCTGTGCAAAAATTATAATTGTATAGGTTTTTATAGTGTTTTCTATAGAATCTTATTGGTTCCATCCCCATTAAATTGTGGAAGACTAGAACGGAGGGTAGAGGCATTCTTTCCCTAGGTCGGCAGGTACAGGGAATCCATGAGTAATGTTTTCTACTGTCTCCAGTTGGCTAGGAGACTGCATCGTATTCTGGGGGATGATGGCCTGGTCTCAATAACACATGCTATAGTCCAGCTGGGCAGGCAACACAATATACCTGAGCACAAAGCTATCATCCCTTAGAAAAATGCAACTAGTAAACAATGCTGGAACATATCTCCTCTGCAACACAGACTACCGTGAGCACCTATCGCCCTCTTTCTATAATGGCTTCCCACAGAGTAGAGAGTCAAATTCAAGATTTCAGGCCTTACCAACAAGACACTCAATGGCCCAGGCCTGGGTATCTGAGAAAACTTCAGGATAAAAACTAGTTAATAGATCCACTCCTCTGGCATTGTGGAACTTTATACTATAAAGGTTAAAGTACATCTGGGCAGGAGACAAGGCTTTCTTGGTGGTGGGTCCGAGACCTTGGAACTAAATCTTTTAGGAACTAAAGGACATCACAAACCTCAGCACTTTCCACTCCAAGGGCAAGGCACACTTTTTCTACCTTGTCGTCTCTAACATGAACACACAGCAATGAACACATTTACGAACAAAACCCTACCAAAACACCCACTACATACATAATTCCCCCCTGAGAAGAGGATGAGAGAAAGAATTAATTACGCATGACAGAAAACAGACACATTGCTTAATGCACTATTGGAAGGCAGTCAGCTACTACAATTATGAGGGTGGTATAAGAAGCTTCATAGAACAGAATATTTCCGGTACACTCTCACAGTGCTGCCTCACAGTGTCCCCCAGGGTGCCTCTAAGAGTATGACAAACTTTTGGACTCACCTTACCTTTGGTCTTCAATCATCTGATGGCAGAGGTCTAGCCCTGGAAGACCCAACCTTCTGACTGAGTCCATAGGAGTAAACCCCTTTCAGGACCAAAAAAAATCAGGAAGAAAACCAGCCACTAATGAACTAACAGAGCGTCATGACAGGATTTTTCCTTCAGAGAGCTTCTAGTAGGCCATAGCCCCATATGGCACCCACAGGCAAGTCTCGAATGCAGGGCCGGTGACAGAAATTTTGGGCCCCCCCTACTCTGAGCATTTGGGGCCCCCCTACTCTGAGCATTTGGGGCCCCCCCAAGGGCTGGCCCGGCTCTTGCAGGTGGGTGGGGGACGCGCTGCAGCCGGTGGTGCCTTGGGAGCAGCGCACCCAGCCAGTGCTCTGAAGCCGCCGGCATCCTGTGGTGCCGGGGGGCCTCCCGCCCCGCCCCCCGCCAAGGGCTGGCCGGCTCTTGATGTGGGTGGGCAGGGGAAGCGCTGCAGCCGGGGGTGCCTCGGGGCGGCTCCTGGGGAGCGGGACGAGCAGCGGCTGAAGGGCTCGGGAGGCAGCCGGCCGCAGCGCCGGACACAGCCGGGGAAATGCGGTGCAGTGCCCAGGGGGGATGACTACAAGTAGAGCTGTGTACCGGTCCCCGGACTTCAGGGGGCCCCCCCGAAGTCCGGGGCCAGGTACAGCTCTACCCGTTGTACCCCCCTGTCGCCGGCCCTGCTCGAATGAGCCAAAGTAATGGTTTGGCCTCAGGGCTCTCCTTTCTCTTTAATGGGTTGCAACATGCATCAGTCACTTGAGCAGTAACTGCCTTCAGCCAGGTCATCTCCAGGAGAGCAAGACTGAAAGTCTGCACCAGCTGAACTGGGCTTCTCCCTTTTATATATTCCCTCTCGGCCTGACATGCCTTGCAGGTAGGGTTGCCAATCCTCCCAGTTTCACTGGAAGTCTCCTGGAATTGGGCTTTATCTCTCAGAGGCTACTGAAGCCAAACCAGGAGATTTCAGGTGCTAAAAGTCTGCCAGTGCAGAGGGTCTAAGGCAAAACCTGCACTGCTCCTGGAAGTGGGCAGTACATCCCTGTGGCCCTTTGGGGGAAGGGGTCTCTGTGCACTGCCTGTGCCATGAGTACCGACTCCACAGCTCTAATTGGCTGGGAACTGTGGCCAATGGGACCTGTAGGGGCATTGCCTGCAGACAGGAGCAGCGTGCAGGGTCCCCTGGACCCACTTACCTCTGGCAACTCCCAGGCAGCAGTGCAGTGGGGCTACGGCAGGCTTCACCCCAGCAGCTCCCATTGGCTACAGTTTCTGACCAATGGGGGGCTGCGGAGTCAGTGCTGGGGCAGCGAACAGAGGTCCTCCCAGGGGCTGCAGGGACATGCTGGTCACTTCTGGGAATGGTGCGGGGACAGGGCAAACAGGGTGCCTGCCTTAGCCCCACTGCACCACCAACTGGGAGTTGCCGAGGTAACACCGCCCAGCCAGAGCCCGCACTCCTCGTCCCCTCCTGCATTCCAACTCCTGCTCCAGCCCTAAGCCCCCTCTCGCACCCATACTCCCTCCCACAGCTTATACCATGTATCCCCCTCTTGCACCCCAACCCCCTGCCCCAGGCTCAGCCCAGAGCCCTCTCCCACACTCTGAACCACTTGGCCTCAGCCTAGAGCCTGCACCCCCTCCCCTTCTCATAACCCCCTGCCACAGCCCCAGTGAAAGTAAGTGAGAGCGAATGATGGAGGGAGGGAGAATGAAGTGAACTGGGCAGGGCCTCGGGGAAAGGGTGTTTGGGTTTGTGTGATTAGACAATTGGCAACCCCACTTGCAGGTTGGCAGGGCATGGCTACTTCAGCCCACAGCAGCTCATTAAACCTCACTTGATCAGTGGGAAACAGGGGATGGGGAAGGAGGTTCTATACATCTTATCACAGACACAAGGTACCATTGACAGAATACAGCATCTTTCAGAAGCATCAAGCCATGTTAAAGTGTACAGTAAGAAATAAATCAAAAGCCACAAAACTAAGAAATAGACCTTTAAAAATAACATTGCAATATAAATTTAAAATATTAAATTATGTTATGATAAATATAAAATATCTTTAAAAGTATGATTTTAAAGCACTGCAAAAATTAACAACTGAACTGTGTGAAAGACAAGTGATAATTCTTAGTCAAACCGTTCCTGTAAATTCCTAATTTCTGACATAGAGATTAAGCAAATCTGGGTATCATCTGCATACAACCCCCACTGATTTAAATTGGTTGTTATATAGAGAGGAAGGTGCAGCAGGCTTGGAGATATATGGCACATGCCAACAGCTAGAATAAATGTCTGGAATAAATTCTTGGCACCGATCCTAAAACTGACCAGCAGGAAAGATAAAGGGTCAAGCCCTTTTAATGAGAGTCCCTGAATATCAAAGGGAGAGGGCAACCAATGGCTAAATACCTCAGTCATATAAAAGGTTGCAGGCACACCAGCAAGCCTGTCAAATGCATTCCCTTAGCTATCCTACCTCTCACTGGTAAACCTCATATGCCTCTCAGAACCAGGTAAAGAACCCAAGAATCCTAATCAGCAACATTCGAGAGCTGTCTAGCAAGTCTGTGTAACCCACCAATAAAGTGTATATCACATCCCCCTTTAGAAGATGCTCAGCAGAGAGAACAGATTATTTTAGCTGTGCTAAGGCTCTCATGGCCAAAGGATCAAACACTGCTCACAACCCTTATGGGGGTCCCTTATAGTTGGGCATGATGGAATTTTCTTTTCCAGTTTTCTCTTTACAAACTTGGTTTATTTAATTAACACTCTGAAAAAGGCATCCTTAAAAACAAGTTTTCATGATAAAACTTCATAATCTGTCAATTCTGTCAAGACACACAACAAAACACAGTTGTTCCACAGTTGGGTTATCTGCATCACATTTTGATTGCTTGTGCCATACATTGTCAGGTTTGATGATTGAGAAGCACGCATTAACAGAAGGTACAGCTGTACAGTGTATCACACAGTTGCTCTTTGCTATTCAGTATTTTAAGGTCATCTGCAACATTAATCCTGCTTCATATTTTATCAAACAACCACTCTCTTCCACCAAAGAAATGTTATGTTGATCTCCTAAACCCCATCTGGCTCCAGCTCTAATTCCCTTCCACTGTTGATTAGTCTGTTGCTCACCATGACAGCACCAAGTACGGCAGTTTTAATAAAAATAGGAAGGAATTAGAATTTAGTTAGCAATTATACCAAAGGGCAAGGTAATGAATAGCTAAACAAATGTAATAAATAATCATTCATGTAAAATGAACAGTGTAGACTACTTGCTTGCAATCCTTATTAAGCCTTTTTCTCTTCACTGTTATTTAATCCTCGGGGGGGGGGGGGAGAGATGTATATCAGCAGAACCAGATTAAGTGGTGAACTGTACAAAAAATACTTTTAAAATGTTTTAATGAAGTTCACAAAGATGCAGTTATCTACGAGCTTTATATTTCAAGCAGGACAACCATTCCTACTTCATCACTTGAGAGAGTATTCTTGGGGTACCACCCTCATCCCCCTGAAATCAATAGCAACATTCCCATTGACTTAAACAGGGCCAGGACTTCATACAGTACTCTGATACTCATGTGCCTCCACACCAGCCCATCCACATCAAAGGAGCTAAAAGTATCCTCCTCATCAAAATCAGATTCTTTACCCCTCTCCAAATCATTCCACTTATTTCTCCTTACTATGGTACCAAGCAAAACTTCTCAGCCTTGTTTGAAGGCCCTGTACAACTTTGCCAGTCTGCATCTCAGATCTCATCTATATCATTTCCTCTCACCCCCTCCATTCTCCCGCTACTGACAGTATCAGCACCCTATAATTTCCTTATCCATCTCGCCACCTCCTTCTATGCAACTCTCTACCTGGAATATTATTCCAAGCACCATACAGCCTGCCCTACCCTCTCCTCATTCAAATCCCTCCTCAAGACCCACTTCTACTGTGAGAATCAAACATAATAAAATACAATTTTAAAAGGTCAATTTTTTTAAAAAAAATTAAAATGAGTTCTTTCTATAGTTCTCCCCAGACATCTGAATAATCTGCTATGTTTTTGAAATTTTGGCTCATATAAAAATAAGGCTGACCCCTCCCCATGTTAGTTCTCTTCCTCCCTTTTTTGTGTTCTCCCAATTTTATTTTATCTCCTAATTCTTCAAACTTGTTAGAGGAGCTCCTCCATAGTCAACGTTGTGTGTGCCATACTGTATACTCTCACCTCCTTCTCTTGTGTGTGCTCAACATTTAGACTACTGGTTGTTCTCTTACCAGTGCTTTATGGTTAGCATGACAAAAAGCAATATGGAAGTATAAAGCAAGTCCACTCATTCTGAATGTTAAAGATATAATTATACACACCCCCACAGAGCCAATTAAGGTGTGTCCTCAGCACATAACTTTGGTACTGGGAAATTTCCTCTTCCAATACCACATTTTAGTCATCAGAAAAAAAATACAGTTACCAGGATGTGTGCGCGCATATATTTACGTCTATACTAAAATTGTCCCACCAGTGGAGTAGGGGGGAAAATAAGCTTCTGAAATCTGCAGATTCTTTTGAAAATAATTGTGGTTTATGAGCAAAAGTTTTTCTTCCTCCACACCTAAGTGTTAGTGGTTTCCATGGCAACTTTCCATCTGTTTCTCACTATTTTCACAGGCTTTTTAAATTAAAGCTTACATATGTCAGTGTTCCAAGATTAGTTTTAGTCTTTGCATAAACCACATGACTCCTTGACAAAGCCTGTTATGCCAATAACACTGGGAAAATGTTTAGAGTCTGTTTTCACATAAGTGTCACGTCCTTTCTGATAAAAAAATAAAGGCGGGGTGATGGGAATGGAAATGACTGTTTGCACAAACATACTTCTGTCGTCATTCATTAAAACCTATGCACTCTGCACAGCGTTGAGTAGTCCATAATTTAAAACAAGTCAAGGAAGAGAACTACGTAAAAATTCAAAGGAAAAGGCGGCGGGGGGGGGGGGGTTAACAGCAGCTAGAGTGAGTCTAATGACAATCAAAGTGAGACTTACCTTGAATGGCTGCATTTTGCGTGTTTGCAGAGTCAAAAACATGCAAATCCTGAGGTTTCCTGAGGTCTTCTCCCCTCCAACCCCATAAATCAGCCTTGGTTCACTTGAAACTCAGCATGGATCAACAGGGAAGAGTGGGCTGAGAAAGAGCACAGGGCCAGCTTTTTAAAAAAAAGTGATTCTGGCAATTACCAGCCCACAAATCCAACTTCTTTATCGAATAAATAACAGAAAAACAGTATGGGGGAGGGGGCGTCACTAACATCTAAAGTCAGGTTCTTAGTACTTTCCCTTCAGTGCAGATCCTCGTGGGGAGCCCCTGGCTGCAGGAAAATTGCCAGAGGTGAAGGGAAAGGGTTACAACAGCATAAGACACCTGGATCACCCCTGTCACAGTGGGACAATGTTTTCTGAAGAGTGAGCAGTACTAACCTAGGAGAGTGTGTGGCCAGGGCAGAAAAGAAATAGTTCAATATCTCCTCCACACTTTCTAGGAAGGCTCCTATGGGCTCCCTGGTGGAATTTAGTACAGACCGTCTGGTGAAATCCTCATGAGAGAGTTGTGGCGAGAACAGCCCAATCACCTGGGGCTGTAATTTTCCCTCTGGGCCATAGGAGACAAATTTGGTTCTAAGGTAGCAGATTTGTGAGGCTACAGGGGTTTGGGATTTTAGTAAAGCATTGTGCTCTCAAAGTTTTAACTGAAAAACTAATTCACATTGGCTGAGGTATGGACATACACACACACACTGAAAGGGGGCTTAAAATTATAAAAAAGGGTAATGGTACAGTTCAATGTTTCAAATCAGAAAGGAGTGGAGAGTGCTCTCTATTTGAATGAACAGCAATGCATTACACTACATTGTATGTGAGACCTTGTGCATCCTCTCTGATGTACCCAAACAGACCCTTTAGACCTGAAAATTGACTGTCTTGAGGTTTGAGCCCAGCCCAAACCAAACCACAAAACTGTTTCACAAAAAGCTCCATGACCTGAAAAGGCAGAGTTTCAAACAACTATGTCAGAGTGACATCTTAAGCAGCAGGACCGGCTTTAAATTTTTTTAATTTTTTTTTAAAAAAAGTCCCTGGTTCTCTCCCCCACATTAAATAAAAGGGTGGGGAGTTTGTTTCTTTCCTCATGTTCTTGTCATCAGCATCCTTCCTGAGACTGGAATGTTGTGTGAAAATTCCTTCCTAACACCAAAAACCCAAATTAAAATCAGGTATTTCAGCCTGCAGGCCTCCAAGATGTAACCTCAATACAAGCTTAACCACCCTAGCATTTAGGTCCAGGCTGTCTGAAACTTTCAGTGTTTAAAACTGCCAGCATTCAACCTCAGCAGCTGTTCTTTGTTGACCCTTCTTCTGGTCTGATTGGCTCCAGGCTCTGCTTTCTTCAATAAGCTTCACCTGGCCTTTCAGAATTCCAACAGGGCAATTATCAGCAGGCCTTTCTGCCTACTTGTTAAGGCAACCCAATGGATTCCCAGGTGTCAGCATTCTCTGGTGCTCACTTTGAAAGGAAAGAAAATGGGAAAGAAACTAGAAAAAAAATGCTGCAGGATAAACAAACATAATGCAGAGGTGGGAGTGGAAAAGAGATGAGATGAGTTTTTCATACATCCATTTGTACCACATTCATTCAATCATATGACATACAACACAAGAGGCTATGGTAACCTGCCCTCCCACAAAACACCAAAACACCTTGTCACACCTAATCAGAGAGAACACACAAGGTGATCTCTCCTTCTAAAACTAAGCATATGCTCTCCGCAGTGCACTCAGCCCTACCAGCCACACCAAACTGTCTCAAACTAAGATGTCTGCTGAGTGCAGCGTTCACTGACTGCTGAGCCATCCCGGTGCCTTCACTCTAAGAGCGGTGCATCAGGACAGAATTACCACAAATGGCTCCTGTCACACACACACAGTAATTGGAAGAGGACAGCTCTGGGGGTCTGGTCAGTGGTGTTCAAAAAGGTGTTCAAAAAGGTCTTTAAAAAGCATGTTTTAACATATGCATTATGGTCTCTATTCATGTGTGGTGTGGTGTGGTGTGGTGTGGGGAAAGGGAGGAATGGCTAACAAAAATCAACTTCTAAATACCTGTGAGTCAAACTGAGCCTGAGCGTAAACTGGTGGCCTTCATTACTTCAGTGGAGTTGCACCTAGTTACTGCAGGGCTAAATCAAACTCTCTCTTGGTATCTTCAGGTGTGATAACTTAATGGTATTTGCCCCTTCTCCACAGAGAGTAGTTCAGAAGCCTTTTCTGAGCAGGTATAGTCAGGGAATAGTACATCACAGTAATAGCTCAGTGATCCTCTCCTGTTTCATGGTTATGGTTCCTTTCCTACTGATTTGACCACTTTTGTTTATTAAAGGCACACATTCTGACTATCCATTACATATTATCTCTACTATGATACTTACATGGCTGAAAGATCCCTTTAATTCAGTGACACAATTCCAACGGCTTTTGCATACCAGAATATAGGCTTCTGCAGCACTCTTCCCCCAGCCTTCCTGTCTGGGAAACTGAAACATGAAGGGAAAATTCCAAGTGGCACAAAATTCCTGTGAGGTGGGGAAATACTATCATCCCCATCTTTACAGATGGGAAACTGAGGCCCACTATGACCTGTTAGGATATAGATATTCAGGCCTGTCTCTAAAGGCCTATACTTTAAGAATTTAGGTATAGGTTTATCATCTAATTAGTTATAGAGGCATAAAAGAAAAAATCAAAATCATTGTCTGCCTGGGTAAGGGCCTTCTCTCACTGTGACAGTCTGAGGCCCTGTTCTTAAGCTAAGGCTTTTGGCTAAGCAGTGGGAACAGCCATAACTTGGGAAGTGTACAGTCACATCCTCCCATTCCAAACTAGTCATACTGAAATAAAGCAATCTGGGGCTGTTAGAAAGGTGATCTGATCTATCACCTCCAGAGAAAGGGAAGAGCCCCTAGAAGATGGGAAAGGAAATTTAGTTTGATAGTTTTCTGTTTGGTAAGAACTCACTTATCAATAGACATAGCTGGGAAACCCTTATGTCTTTATAGATGTAGTTGTGAAAAGGAACTTGGATTTAAGCTTGCTGGAAGTTCACCCCAATAAACGTTGAATTTTTTGCACCTTAGGGAATTGTTCTCTGTTCACCCAAGAAGGGCCAGGGAAGTGGGAGGGTGAAGGAATAAGCCCTCTAACATGACTCAGATCCACAAACGTATTTAGAAACTCACCAAGGGTTCCCTCTAGTCCAAGGCTAGCACCTTACCTACTGAGCCATCCTTCCTCCCTATTGTGTTCTGTGACATTGTTGAGTTTTTCTGATAAGCATTTTAGAAAGGCTGATAGGGATAGATTGCATCATTTGAATCTCTTCTTCCCTGAGGGGAAATTCATTCACAGGTGAATGTTCCCATGGGGGCATGCATCCGAGGAAGTGGGTATTCACCCACAAAAGCTTATGCTCTAATACATCTGTTAGTCTATAAGGTGCCACAGGACTCTTTGTCCTTTTGCAGATCGAGACTAACACGGCTACCCTTCTGATACTAAATCTAATCTTAGTACGTCCTGCTCCCTCTTCTCTTAGGACAGTGGTCTTCAAACTGGGGTGCGCACACCCCTGGGGGTGCGCGAGCCTACCCCAGTGGGTGCGCAAGCCCCCAGCACCGCCGCTGAGCCCGCCCGAGAGACCGATGAACTCCTGGGCGGGCTATTTTGGTACCACCGAAATGCCGCCCCCGGCAGCTTCCGATTTTTGCGGCAGCATTTCGGCGGACATACCCGCCCCGGCAGCCACCAGACTTTTCCCTTCATGGAAAGGAGCCTCAGAGGAAAAAGTTTACAGACCCCTGTCTTAGGAGATCCTCACATTTCAGAGAACATTGCTTCAGAGAACAACCTCCACACACACAGACAGACAGAAAGGCACACACAAACGTACATTGTGAGCACACACACAGACATGTTGTGAGCAATCAACAACACTATTCTCTGTTCTAAATTTATCAGCAAAGTTTCTTCTTGGAGGGATCCTGATTATCAAGATTTAGAATATCTGATGTGAAGAGAAGGTTGGTTCCTTTACATTCTCTTTCATGGTACATCATGTTTCATCCTATCACACTAATATACAGGAATTTGGTATAATTTCACTGAATATATGCCAGACTTTCCGCTATTTAATTAATAGTTAGGCCAACCATAAAAATGGGATTTCCCCTATGACAGATACCATGGAATTTTGTTCCTTTCTACAATGGGAAATAGGATTTTTTTAAAAAATTCTCCTTGTTTTTTTTATCTGACATGACACGGATCACATTGTATCAGGCACTCCACAGATTTGGCATCTCTACAAGAGTGGGTAGAAGTAGTTATCATGGAATAGCAGATTATCCCTCTACCCATTCTATCCATGTAAAGATTGTAACACTGTAGTTCACTTCCATCACAGCTGTGATGCCACAGCGGGGGGAGGGCATGGAATAAAGCTAGTCAATTAGAGGAAGCAGTCCCAATTTTTGCAGAAATGCAAATTTAATAAAAGGGCATGGTGCTGCCAAATTAAAATGCTAGTAGAATCAACGGTATTTCCTGAAGCTCTTCAGTGAAAACCATAAGAAACTAAAAAAGGCAGTGGGGGAGGCAGCAACCTAGAGATTCACATTCAAAGTTCAAATGCCACAACCTTTTGGGTTGTCTGGATCAGGCCCTGTGCTACAGAAAACAACTGATGAGTGAAAAGGTGTAATCAGTCATGTTCTTAGGAGTTACCCGTTGATGGTATAGGGCACCCAGGTATAGGGCACCATACCAACAGAAGTCAATATTAGGGAGAACAGGTATATAGTCCAGTGTTAGATAAGGAGAGGGAGAGCAAGTTTCCTCAACTCTTGTCTTAGCTCTGCCATTGACATGCAACTTGATCTAGGTTAAGACAAAATCTTTCTGACACACTTTATCCAACTTTAAAATGGGTACAGTACAATGTTTACATTAAAGTGGGGGTTGTAAGTTGGGGCTAATCAAAACTTTTCCACCAAAACTATTTTTCCAAACAAAAAAACTGAGTTTTCCACTAAATAAAATTTTTCACAAGGTGTCTGATTTCCTCAAAAAAAAAATTTTCATTACAAAAACAAAAAATATTGTCTGAAAACTGAAATATTTCAATTTGGATAAATTACCACAGTGCCTTCTGGGAGTCATAGATCAGAAGCTACATGCCCAAATTCAGCACATAACAGATGTAGCCTATTGAGCTATGTCCCGAAACTCCCAGAATTCTCCACATTTCCTGTGGTGCCTCATGGGAAACATAATCTGATCAAAGAAACTGGTTTATAGCACAGATACATGAGAATTTAATTAAAACTCCCATGAGGCACCATGGCAGCATTTTTAAATCAAAATATTTTGGTTTTGGCTAATATATTTTGATATTCAGATTTTTGAAGAAAAAAATCAAAATTTTCTGTGGAAAATTTAGACAATAGATTTCTCATTTTCATCCTATTTTTCTGCTAATAAAAACCACTTTTGGACAGCTATAGTTGAAAGATTTATTCACAGATGTTTGTAAAACATTTGGCTACCTTTGGGTGGACGGTACTGTAGATTTACTAATTATCTCTCTTGATTAACTGTGAGAAAAAAAGGACTGGGAATGAGGAAGTCATGCATTCTTATTCCACCATTAGCTACAGTAGACTTTGCTAATTCACTTCATCTTTCTGTACTTGGGTTTCACCTTCTAAAAAATGGTGACTGATGCTTCATCTCCCTCACAGGGATTTCAGCCTAAATCCGTTGTAGGTGGCAAAGCACTAACTCAGATTCTTAGGGATAGGAAGGATAGGAAAGATCTTGGGTCACCTTACGGGGCCTCAGGAGAGCTGGGGTCAACTCCCAGCTCAACCACAGACTTCCTGTGTGACATTAAGTGACTTAATCAACCCTGTTCCTTGTCTCTTAAATGGGCATAATACTTCTACCATTACACTGGAGTTCTGTGAGCATAAGAATCTAATAATTCTTTTAAGCTATTCAGATATAACTTTTTAGATAATGCTTTCTTAGCCAAAAGGCCGAGAAATAATGAACTCTATAAAAAGTACCTTGTCAATACATACCTTAAAATCAGATAGTGACATTTCTAAGTGAAGAAAGTGAAGAACAGATAGGAGTTCTACAGCTGGCCAGATGTAATTAATTAAATTGTTGATCCAGACATCCCAGTCATTACCATTTACATGTAGCTAACTACCACCACATAGACATTTCATCCTGTAGACATAGTGAGAACCTGTGGTCCATCGTATAATACTAGTGATAACTGTTGGAAAATGTTAACATTTTAAACATTAATCACTGTAAATTGCATTAGACTGGTCCATACCTTCATATCCAAGAATTTAACCTAAGTCAGAACCTACTATATCAGTGGTTCTCAACCAAGGACTGTGGACCACTTGTGGCCCAATCAGCACACAGCTGCAGCCCATGTGACATCCTCGGGGCCATACAGATAGTGTATATATGTGTAGATGTGGCACATATAACACAGAGAAAGCTGCATAGGCATCCCACAATGGTAAATAGGTTGAGAATTACTGCACTATATGTATAATTTGCCTCATGTCACAATATTGATAAACAGCATAGGTAGGAAAATCACTCCTATTAGAATATTTTACCTTTGCTGTGTATGGAGCTCTAAAGTCCACCAAGATTCTGGTATAGAGAAAAACAATTTCCACATTTGCCTTGCATTTGATTAATTGACATACACATATATGCAATAGCTACAAAATAATATCAGGGCTGAAAACAATGTGACCATATTATACTAATTTAGAATATTCTAAATGTTGCAATAGCTACCTATGATGCCATCTGAAATCAGATTACTCTTGTATGTCACACATCTACATTTACCTCTATGTCACATACACATCCTGTCTACATCTCTACATCTGGGTCTTCTTCCCACCAAGGATGCCAGCCTCAGTACACCTTTATCTCCTCTCACAGAGGTTTCTGTGCCTCCCTCCATGCTGTTCCTTATGCAGGGAATACTGTTCCCAAACTTACACACCAAGTCACTTCCCTGGCCTCATCCCTTCTTAAAAACTCACTTTTGCCATCTTGCCTGTACTGAGAATGGTTTAGAATCAGATGTTAATGGAATCAAGATGGGCATATGCGTTCCTGAGCAACCATCTGATCTTATTTCTGCCACTCTCATCCCTCCCCCTTGTTTGTCTATGACCCTCAAATTTCATATTGAATGTACATGGTATGTTTATTCAGGGCAGGAAGTGTGGACTAGATTATTGGCTGTGCTGCTGCCACTTTGCACAGAATTCCTGGCACAAAATTCCTCTAAAGATGGTGGCTTTATGCCCAAAGATTTCCCCTGCAACTAATCCCACAGGTGTTAATGGGAGCTGCCTTGGGGTAGGGAGGAGGAAATCAGGCTTCCAATTAAATGGATTTAGGAGTCTCACTTAGGCCCCTATTTGTTTTAAATCTGTCCCTGCATCGTGTATCTCTGTCTTTCAGCCTAAATGGATTCCAAGTGTTAACCCATTATTAATAACTACATTAGAAGCCAGCATCAGTAATTCCCAATAGCAGCATAGTAGGCTGGTTTTCCTAGGAAACATTTGAATGTTCCAAAAATGTTGTCAAGTAACTAGAATTATTCATTCAAAGTGTAATAAACATCCCTCTGCATCACAGATCGTTAGTTCTGGAGATCTTGTTCTTTATGCCTTTGGGTATTCAGTTTTCTGCAGATGCCACCTAGGATTCCAGCAAATCTGCTTTTCAGTCAGAATTACAGTGAGCAATGATGCACGTCGCAATAACAGGTTTGCTTACAGTTCTGTAACTCTTATTTAGAGGAGTAGTCCTAGAGACTGCGACGGGACTCTTGGGTTAAAAGTTCTTATTTAGAGGTTACAATATTGGGCCATAGTTATCTAAATCCTAATGTTAAAGAATGAACACACACACACACACACACACACACACTTTTAAGAAGACTGCATACCAATCTTATCTATCCCATCTCAGCTTTTTCCACCTCCCTGCAACAGTCACAGTGAGCCAGTTTATCTTGCTATAAACTAATAGTAATTTACACCAGCAGAGAATTTGCACACTTAGATCTGGTCCTGCTGAGGTCCATTTCCCAAAGGAGAAAAGTAAAGGCTTCAACTCCTTTTGCTCCGTATCCTCTCTCTCATATCCCTCACCCCATCCCCTGATTTTATTTGATTACATTTATTTATTCTAAGTTTTAATAATGGCTGCTATCCTCTCATTGCCTACCTCACAGGACTTTTACCTCCCACTCACAAGAAAGGTAATGGGTACTAGGGTCTTCAAACATATTTTCTCAGAACTCTGCAATCACTAGACACATCCCAGTTCATCCACTCCATTTTAATTAACTTGTGTTATACAGAATGCATAATCTATAACATCACAAGTATTGTACCATGAATTGCTCAGTCTGTACTGAGACTTCAGTCATTTATGATGTCACATTCTAAGATATCTTCAGGGGACCAGGAAGTACTAAGGGTATGTGATGGAGGGGGGAGAGAAATCTTACTATTATCTGTATTATAAATAGCTCTTAGAGGCCCCAACAGAAAGCAGGCCCATTGTGCTAGATGCTGCACGTAATGTTAAGAAGCAGTTCCTTCCGTGAAGTCTACATGGACAACTGAAAGAAAACACTGAAGAGGGAAGTAGTATTATCCCCATTTTACAGATGGGGAAACTGAAGCACATGGTGAGTAATGGCAATATTTTTGAACACAGGTGTCTACAGTTAGGGCTTCTCTTCACTACCGCGGGTACCCATCGATCTTTTGGCGATCGATTTATTGCGTCTCATCAAGACACGATAAATCGATCACCAGCGGCGCCCCTGTCAATTGCGGAACTCCAGCTCACCCAGAGGTGCAAGCTGGAGTCCATGGGGGAGCGGGCGGCAGGCAAGTAAGCTGAAGATACACCAAGTTGTGTATTTTCAGTTGATCCCGCCCCCCCAGTGAAGACCAGCCCTAAGATATATCAATCCATACTTGAGCACTACTGAAATCAACAGAAATAGTGAGTGCTCAGCACCTATGAAAAAGCAATCCATTTTTATTTGCCTAAATATCAATATAGATGATTAGTATGAAAATTTTGGCTCAAGTGACTTTCCCAAGGTGACAGAAAATACCAAAGGCTGAGCTGGGACTAGTAGTTAGGTCTCTTGACTCTGTGACTTTACCACAAAGTATTTTTTTCTCGTGAGACGTGTATTTGAGTTGCTTGGCCCAAACTCTTTGACCTTCCAGAGACAGCTCTTCAAACTCCACTGCCTTGCACTTCACAACTTCACTTCAGCATGAGTTTAATGGAAAATATTTTTGATTTAGGTTTTTAAAATGTTGGCAGCAAACAGATTAAACTGTTTTAGTTTCTCTGGAACCTTCTGGAGTTCACTGAAAACAACTTAATTCATCTGCCACCTTTATATCCAACTTAAGGGCCCCGTACACCAGCCAAGAGTGCTTAAAAAGGTCCCACATCAAGATATGACTTTAGATAAATGAGTCATAAAAATAATGGGTACTAAAATTAGCCCCATTGGCCTTGTGTACATAGAAAGCAAAATCTCAGTGTTAGTTCTACTCAAACTATTTCTGTACAAATGATGTCCTTCCTTGTATATCAGAGATGGACTCAGACCAAAATACCACTGAACTTTAGGAAAGTTCAGCTCTGATCTTTACAGTCTACAGCAATTCTAATTATACATTTGCATATACCTTTCCCCTTCATATGTCATGTTATCAAGTTTCATGTATTATGTCAAGTATTAAAACAATTTTGTAAGTTTTAAGTTTTTAATATTAAAAACTTATTAAATGACATGGTCAACATAAAATACACTGTAGTAAAGAACAAAACATTTGGTTGAGATATTAAAAACAAACAAAGATGCAGCCATGAAACCAAACCACCCCACTACTTATATAATGCTGTTATTATTGGCATTATTTTTTATTGTTAAGCATGGAGAATGTGCTTTGTGCTGTATGAAACACATGTAAAGCTTGCTGTGGACTCTCCACTCCTCAAATCAACAGCAATGCTGTGAAGGTTGCCATTGACCTCAGGAGTCCTGACTGAGTAAGAAATGGGCAGACAAGAGAAGTTGGCCTGTCCATTCCTGCCTGGTTGGCTAGGCAGCTGTCAGGAGATCCCTGCCCCATTTGTCTTTTGCTAGCTCTTCTCCCATTTCACAGTGGGAATGCCATTTGAGAAGAGGCTACCTAGGTTACATGACAGGACACATGGACTCATAGGCCAGAAAGGACCATCCTGATTATCTAGTCTGACCTACCCATTTCAGGCCAAGAACCTCACTACCAACTTCTGTAGCAGGGGGGCCATAACCAATGGCTGAGTTACTGAAGTCCTCAAATCTTGATTTAAAAACTTCAAGTTACAGAGAATCCATCATTTACCCTAATTTAAACCCACAAGTGACTTGTGCCCACACTGCAGATGAAGGTGAAAAACCTCCAGAGTTTCTGCCAATCTGATATGGAGAAAAATTTCTTCTGATCAGTTTAGACCCTGAGCATGTCAACAAGACCCACTGCCAGAGTTAATGTTTGTAGGGGTTGCAGAACATGTCTTTAAGAGAGAGCTGAATGAGGAGAAGATAGGGGCCCAGTACATTGGGGTTGAGGAATAGAGTCAGGAAAAAGGGGCAGAGAAATAACTGAATGGGGAGGTGAAGGGAAGGCTGGAAGTAGAATGAGAGGGTAGATGATAAAAAAAATTAAAAGCTAAGGCCAAGGGGAAGTTGTGTAGGTGCCGAAGAAGAGAAGTCTAAGTTTCATACCATATGCAAGAGGTAATGAGTAGAGGGACTTGAAGATAATAGCAATGTGGTTTGATTGCTGGTCAAGGAAGATAATTTTAGCAATTGTTTTTTTTTTTTTCCAAACAAATGGAAAAATAGCAATAAGGGGATTAGGGAGGCCAGAGAGGAGGAAGTTACACTAATCTAGGTAAAAGTGAATAGAGTGTAAACTAGTGTTCTGGTAGTTGGAACAGAAAGGTTGAGACAGATGTTTTATATGTTGAAGTAGCAATGTTTGGTAACAGTCCGGATATACTGGGAGCCCAAGAGCGAGGATGAGCCAACGACAAACCCAAAATTACAAACCTGAGTGAAACAGAAGATGGTGATGCTATCCACATCACTTGAGAAAAGCAGTAGTGGAAAGGACTTGGGAGCTCTTCCAGTCTTAGCCCATTTCCCTCCCCCCCCCAAAAAAATTAATTATTTGGGGGGGCTTGAGTGGTTCGGGGACCCCAGGTAATTGAGTAGTCTGCTTATGCCTAGCTCCAGCTCCACTTGGGAGGGAAAATAAGGAGCTGAGTTTTGGCTTTATACCGTTTTTGATGGTTACTGTTAGAAAGAGAGAGAGTGTGTGTCAGATATGTGTGGCTGAATAGCGGACGAAAGGAAAGGTGAAGAGAGGTATATATGTGAGTCATCAGCAAAAAATTGATAGTAAAAGCCATGCAAGCAGTTGAGGTCATCCAGGGATTAGGTATAGAGAAAAGGGAGATCAATATGAAAGCTCTGTAGAACTCAAACAGCCACGAGCGAAAGGAACCATCAAAAGAGACACTGACAGAATGTTTGAGAAGTAAGAAAAAAAACGCAAGAAAAAAAATAGGGCCATGAAAAATCAAAGAAGGGCAAGGGACTCAAGGAGGAGGGGATAATCTATAGTAGCAAAGGAGGACAGATCCTTTAAGGCACTCAGCACCTCTCAAAAAGAACTTAGCACTCTGCAGGATCAAACCCAAGACAAACTTCTACAATTATCTACGACAAAAAAAGTTCCAACAGAATTCTCTCTTTTCCAGTATTCCCCAGTAACAAGGTTTCAGCACCAATGACCTTTCTCTGGTGGTTAAAATGCTCCTTCAGAACCTGATCAAACCACTTCCTTGGGAGCCAAGGGGAAAAGGCTATTGCTTAGCCTTGTGTTAGAAAATCCTCAGAGCAATTTTATCAGATGCAGGTTTAGTCAGAGGGACAATGGGCAAAGGACTTCAGTGTTGACAGAGCTATTGTGCAAATATTTCTTAGTGCAGAGACCTTAGGACAAGATTTTCAAACGTGTGTAAGGAAATCAGGCATCGAATAGTGCCCTTTGAAAACCCCAGTCATTCCCTCTCAAGATTTGGAGAAACAGGAATCTTCAGTCAAGTCCCATAAAAGCAATAAAATGAAATTCAATCACCAACCAGTTCAGAGTTGTATGGTTATGCTACTAGTTTCTCATTTTGTAGCAAGATAGTATTTATAGTAAGCTGGCCAGTATCAGCAGTTGTTATTTTTTCTTTCCTTCCCCCTCTCCCCCGGAGAACTGGTCAAGGCTACATTAGTGAAAATCTAAAATACTGTGTAAAAGGCAATTTTCTAAAGGCAGAAGCAAGTGAAGGGGTCGGGGGACAAAGTGAAAGAAAGTTATTTCACAGTAAACTCAGCAAAGCTTCACCTAAAAAGTGGCCAAGGTTGGAAGAGCTGCAATAGTGCACTAGAGAGAGAGAGACAGACAGATCATGTGAACAACTCTATTACTGCAGTCATGAGCAGATACTTGTGTTAGAGATAAGATATCTCAATGGACAGGTCATAGAAGGTCATCTGGTTCCTCTGGGGAAACAAACAATTCTGTAGATCTAATGTAGTTCTGCACAGCAAGATCACCTCAATACAGGAAAAAGATTCAGGATGTAGTGGTATTATCTCATCTACTGAGTTTTATATCTGGCTGACTGGGGTGGCCTTTAGTGACCTTGAAACATCAGTTTCATTTTTAAAATAAGCTTGATTTTTCTCTTTTTTTCCCATTCAAAGATAGTTTTAAAAACTAAGTGTTTGACAGATTGAAAGTGTTACAGATATTTCCTTATGATCAAAAGTTATTTACATTCACCACAAACTGGCACCCAAGGCTGGCCTCTGAGGTCTGTTTGTTGGAAGGGTTCCTGATCAATTTGTGGCTGTAGAAGCAAGTGCCACTCCAGGCTACCACTGATACCGGTAGCACTGAAGCCAATGCAGGGTCCTCACTGCTGGCTGGCTAATAGACCACAGCTGAACTGGCTCTTCTAAGCAACCAGCATGACTTCTGGTGACAAGTAATGAAAAAGTGGAGAAACAACAGGGTCTAGTTCAGGACATTGAATGGGAACGGCAGCGCCTGTGAGGGGGGGGGGCGCCTCCCTGTCCCCTGCACCTAGGGGGCCAGACATGCTGGCCACTTCCAAGAGCAGCGCAGAGCCAGGACAGGCATGGAGCCTGCCTTAGCCCTGCTCTGCTGCTGACTGGGAGGCGCCTGCGGTAAATGCCACCCGGCCAGAGTCCACACCTCCACTGAAACCCTCTGCCCTAGGTCAGAACCCCTTCTGCACCCTGTCTTCCTCCCCAAGCTGTCACCCCAACCCCAGGTCAGAAACCCTTCCCACACACAAACTCCTTTCCAGACCCCACAACCCCACCACAACCCCCTGCCCCAGGACAGAACCATCTCCTGCACCCAAATGCCTTCCCAAAGCCCCCTCCTATACCCCAAACACCTCATCCCCAGTCCCACCCCAGAGCCTGGACCCCCAGCCAAAGCCCTCACCACCTCCTGCACCCCCTGTCCTGTAAAAATGAGTGAGGGTGGGGGAGAGCGAGTGACAGAGGGAGGAGGCTTGAGTGAGTGGGGGTGGGACCTCAGAAGGGGCATGGCAGGGGTTAGACCTTGAGTAAGTGGCACGGCAGAGGTGTTTGGTTTTGTGCAGATAGAAAGTTGGCAACCCTAGTTTCTTCTCACAATCCAAATCCCACAATCCCTTGTAGCCTAAGGAAATGAATGGGTCAGAGGGTGATTTTGGGGCTTGACAACCAAAAGAGCTTGGAAACTAATGTTCAGTGTACTATGAGTGAGGGATTTCTACATTCACATCCCATTTATGACACCAACTTCCTCAGATGTCTCGGAGATTTTCAAAGGCAGTGATTTGGCTCCCCTCTCCCACGTATTCTGAGGGGAGGGTGTTTGTTTTGGATTTTGTCTTTCCTTCTTCTGAAGCATCATTGAAAAGGATCTAGATTCTGCAGAAAAGCACCTTGGGGTTACAGTGGACGAGAAGCTGGATATGAGTCAACAGTGTGCCCTTGTTGCCAAGAAGGCTAATGGCATTTTGGGCTGTATAAGTAGGGGCATTGCCAGCAGATCGAGGGACATGATTTTCCCCCTCTATTCAACATTGGTAAGGCCTCATCTAGAGTACTGTGTCCAGTTTTGGGGTCCACACTACAAGAAGGATGTGGAAAAATTGGAAAGAGTCCAGAGAAGGGCAACAAAAATGATTAGGGGCCTGGAGCACATGACTTATGAGGAGAGGCTGAGAGAACTGGAATTGTTTAGTCTACAGAAGAGAAGACTGAGGGGGGATTTGATGGCTGCTTTCAACTACCTGAAAGGGGGTTTTAAAGAGGATGGATCTAGACTGTTCTTAGTTGTACCAGATGACAGAACAAGGAGTAATGGTCTCAAATTGCAGTGGCTTAGGTTGGATTTTAGGAAAAACTTTTTCACTAGGAGGGTGGTGATGCATTGTAATGGGTTGCCTAGGGAGATGGTGGAATCTCCTTCCCTGGAGGTTTTTAAGGTCAGGCTTGACAAAACCCTGGCTGGGATGATTTAGTTGGGGATTGGTCCTGCTTTGAGCAGGGGGTTGGATTAGATGACCTCCTGAGGTCCCTTCCAACCTTGATATTCTATGATTATGCAGGACTATGGTTGGAGATGGGAGACTGGATGGGGTGGCCCAGGGCTCTGCGGTGGCACTGAGCATGCTCAGTCTCTCTCGGGTGCTTAGTTTGATGATTCTTGTGGCAATCAGTTAGACGGGGTATGTGCACATGTGGGGTCAGGTAAGAATTTTCCCCCTGGAGAGATTGGCAGTGACTTTGGACAGAGAGAGAAGTTTGGCTTCTGCTGCAGCATAGGGTGTATGTGTCACTTCCTGAGATTATACCAGATGATTCCACTTAATTTCTTCCAGAGGCCTTGGTACACCTCCACCCCTCCTATTTTCTGACTGGGGCACAAAATAGTTTATTATCCTGTTGTCTATAATGATTTGGATTCATTTCAGTTGCTGGGTTTAGCATATGAGTGCTGGGTGCTGCTCACTGCATATGATACACAAATCAAACTTGATGCTCTGGTGGTCCCTTCTGGCCTTAAACTCTATGACATTAAGAAGAACTTACAATTATTTTCTTTTTCCTATCTCCCATCTCACAAGAGTCTAAGCAGAATCGTATTTTTATCTCAGCAAGAATGCTTTTTGTTACAGGCTGCTGGAACTACCCCCAAAGGAGTTCTTCTCACTTATTTCATATTTCCCCTATACAGCAAACCCTAAAAAATATGTATACACTTGGGTGCTTAGCCTTCTTTACTTCTGATATTTTAAATACCTGCAATAACAATTTCACTTTGTAATTAAAATGTTCTTTGTAAGCTATTTAAAAAAATTATTTAGATGGCAGAGTCATTTAATCACTTAGTACCTCTATTCTTATGCCAGAGCAATCTGTTCTGGCATTTTGTTCTAATGCCTAACTCTGCTTTGAAACCACAGAGTTTGTGTGCTTCTGCATAAGTAGACTGGTTGTACCATGGCCTGAAATGACCCAGTGAGGGGGGGAAAGCCACCAAAAGCTCTGTTCAGATATGGGGTAAAATTTTCATGCATGTCTAAATGCCTTAGGTCCTTATATCCCATTTTCAGAAGTGACAGAGGCACTTAGAAATCTGCCGTCTTGAAAAGCAGAGGGACTTAAAGTCACTCGGGCACTGTTGCAGCTTTTATCTGTTAAACCTCTTCTGACAAATTTCACGATTTGACACAGACACTCGTTTTGATTGTACCCTTCACTCTGAATTGTTACTACCATGTTAGATATAGGGTATGTCTTCACTACAGCAGTAGATCGATTTTCTTTAAGTTGATTTTTTAAAGCAGACTGTATAGAGTCGATTCTGTGCGTCCCCACAAAGCACAGCAAGTCGACAGTGTCTGTCCGCACAACTTTTGCAAGCGTCGACATAGCGAGCGTTGTACTGTGAGTACCTATCCCACAGTTCCCGGAGTCCCCAGCAGGCACCATTTCGAGTGCTGCACTATGGGTAGGCATTTCATAGTTTCACGCCCTTTTTCCGCGCCGCTGACCCCCATTTTGAGCGGTGCACTGTGGGTAGGCATCCCATTATTCGCACCCTTTCTCCGCGCTGCGCTAACGCCATAGCACTGCAAGCATGGAGCCCGCTGATGCCACGGCTGCAGTAATGGCCATTGTGAAGACCTCGCGCATAGTTGTGGATTTTATGTTACACCGTCTGCAGAGGAATGCAATCCGGAGACAACTGCGCTTTCTGGAACCCGACGACAGTGAGGAGGAGATGGACCTGGACGTGCACAGCAGGGACAGGGACACTGACGTTTTTGGAAGTAGGGCGACTGGCAATGGGGCAGGCTCATGCCATCGAACGCCGATTCTGGGCCAGGGAAACAAGCACTGACTGGTGGGATCGCATAGTGATGCAGGTCTGGGATGACTCCCAGTGGCTCAGAAACTTCCGCATGCGAAAGGGCACGTTCATGGAACTTTGTGACTTGATTTCCCCGGCCCTCCGGCGCAAGAATACCAGAATGAGAGCGGCCCTTACAGTTGAGAAGCGAGTGGCGATAGCCCTCTGGAAGCTTGCAACGCCAGACAGCTACTGGTCAGTCGCGAATCAGTTTGGGGTGGGAAAATCTACAGTGGGCTCTGCTGTGATGCAAGTAAGCAGGGCAATCGTTGAGCTGCTGCTATCCAGGATTATAAACCTTGGAAACCTGCAAGCTACAATTGATGGCTTTGCCGCCATGGGATTCCCTAACTGTGGTGGGGCTATAGATGGGACTCATATCCCTATCCTGGCACCAGACTACGAGGCCACCGAGTACAGAAACCAGAAGGGATATTATTCTATGGTCATGCAAGCAGTGGTTGACCACAAGGGACGTTTCACCGACCTGTACGTGGGGTGGCCGGGAAAGCTTCATGACGCTCGTGTTTTCAGGAACTCTAGGATTTTTAGACAGCTGCAGCAAGGCAATTTCTTCCCAGACCAGAAAATTTCCGTGGAGGGGGTGGAAATGCCGATCATTATCATTGAGGACCCAGCCTACCCGCTAATGCCCTGGCTTATGAAGCCCTACACAGGAACCCTGGACAGGGGTCAGGAGCTGTTCAACTACAGGCTGAGCAAGTGCAGAATGGCCGTAGAGTGTGCATTTGGCCGACTGAAGGGGCGATGGCGTTCATTACTGATTCGCTCAGACATCCGCGAGAGAAATATCCCCATTGTTATTGCTGCTTGCTCTGTGCTCCACAATCTCTGTGAGAGCAAGGGGGAAACTTTTATGGCGGGCTGGGAGGCAGAGGAAAATTTCCTGTCCGCTGCTTACCAGCAGCCAAACAGCAGGGAAAGTAGAAGAGCGCACCAGGGCGCGCTGCGCCTTAGGGACGCCTTGAAAACCAGTTTTATGAGTGCCCAAGATGGCATTTGAGAACCTGCTCCCTTGCTCTGCCCTAAGCCTGCTGTCCTTGCACCCTCTTCCCCCCCCCCCCCACCTCCCGATGCTTGCAGAGGAAATAAATTCACTGTTTTAAAAATCATGGTTCCTTTATTGCTTCATCACAAATACAGGGGATCACTGTCAAGGTAGCCCGGAAGGGGTGGGTGAGGAGGGAAACCAGCAGTCGCACTGGTGGAGGAGCGGACAGAGGAGGAGGGAAGGGGGGAGAGGAGAGGGGCCAAGACACAGCAGCTTTTAAAAGTTTTCAGAGAACCTCATCCTGCTGCTTCTTGTGCTGGCTTGTGGGGTAGAGTGGGTCGGTCCATGGAGCGTTTCCCCCCCCCCCCGGGTTCTCACCCCACGTTTGGGTAGGGAAGCGGGGGAGGTGGTTAGACAGAGACTGCAGAGGCGATCTTTGGCCCTGCTGCAGCTCCACCAGACACCGCAGCATGTCGCTTTGGTCCTCCATTATCCGGAGCAAAGCATCCACCCGCCTTTCTTCACGTTCCTGTCGCTGCAGCCACATTTCTTCCCTCTTTTCTGCTGCGGCTCTCGGTTCCTGCCTTGACTGTAGCAATCTTTCCCTCCATTCCATCTGGCGGGCTGCCTCAGTGCACGAGTTATCCAGTAGTTCACTGAACATATCGCGAGTTTTCTTTTTACGCTTTTGTATCTGCAATGCACGGCGTGAGGAGCAGGACGGGGGATTCTGAGATAATTGTACATCTGTGGGCAAAGAAAGTTTAAAAGTTATGAGACAGATGTAGTCTCAGACGGAACACAATGGGAGTACTATGCAATTGGCAACCTCAGTATTCAGAGGCCTGATATGATTTCTGTACAGGGTCATATTCCACACCTAAAAGTGACTGAATGGCTCACAGAAAAGTCACAGCATCTCACACACATATGTGTGCCTCAGCCCAACACGGTTTCTGAAATCACCATGCAGCCGGCCATGGTAAGTTCAAATCCATATTTAAAAGAAGCACTTGGATATTCTAGAGTAACGCCACCCACTTCCCCCCACCACATGGAGACCTCCTCCCCACACCGCGTGGCTCCCACTGAACCGCGAACTGCCAAACAAAGCCAAAATCTCTCGCTAAGGGCTGGCTGGGGCTCTTCTGCGGAGGCAAACGCTTGCAGACTGACTCTTCAAAATCCCTGCTAGCTACCGCTACGGGCTGGCAGAGTGGGGGGGGAGGAAAGAGGTTGGGAGCGCGTTCGGTCTTAAGCGGAAGCAACCGCTTGCAGACTCTTCAAAATCCCTGCTAGCTACTGCTACGGGCTAGCGGGGGCGTGTTCGGGGGGGGGGGGGGTGCACGGTCGGTCTTCAGCAGAAAAGATTACCTTGCATCTGGGAATCTCTCTCTCCCTACTAATTGTAGTTTGTATTTCAAACAGGCAACCGTGAATGACATCACTTTGCTTAGAATTTCTAAGAGAGATTGAGAACGCATGCTGCTTGAGTCACTGCACAGTCCTGGTCCATTCGCCACAATGCTAGTCTGCTCAATGATACCAGACTATTTACTACTTTCGTGGCATGGGATGGTCTCCTATCACGGGGGAGGGGGCAAATAAGGCAGCTCTCCCCAGAAATCTGGTGCGGAAGATTCATCGCTACCTCCTGGATAGCTTCATTGAGATGTCCGCAGAGGACTTCCGGTCAATACCGGAGTGTATTGACAAGCTCTTTGAGTAGAAACTGACCAGCAATGAAAGCATGCTAAGTCCTTAGGGAAAAGTTAATCATTAATAAAGTTAATCCTTTAAAAATCATGAGTCATGTAATCCCTTAGAAAAAAACACTTACCCCCTTGGGAGGCTTGGGAGGGTGCTGGCTGCAGGGTGATAAACAGCTCCTGGCTGTCTGCTAACACGGTTTCTCCGCTGGCCTCCTGCTGCTGGGTGATATTTCCCTCCTCCTCCTCGTCGTCCTCATCTGAATCCTTCTCGGCCCTGATGATTATCCCATCGGTGGACTCCACGCAGACCGGTGCGATGGTGTGGGGGCGCCCCCCATTATCTGATTTAGTTCATTGTAGAACCGGCATGTCTGCGGCGCGTCCCCTGAGCGTCCGTTTGCCTCTTTGGCTTTCTGGAACGCTTGCCTCAGCTCCTTAATTTTTACACGGCACTGTGTGGCGTCCCTGTTGTGGCCCCTTTCCAGCATGGCCTTGGAGACCCTGGCAAACGTGTTGGCATTCCGTTTGTTGTTGCAGAGTTCCAACATCACGGATTCCTCTCTCCAGATAGTGATCAGATCCAACACCTCCTCATTATTGGACCATGCTGGAGCTCTTTTCCTCTGGCTGGTCTCCTGTGCTGCTGAGCTCTGCATGGCATCTTGTGATGCTGAGGTCTGCATGGCGGCTTGTGCTGCTGATTTCTCTGAATGGCGACTGAGCTGTGCAGGTGAGCTGGCCAAGCTGACCAAACAGGAAATGCTATTCAAATGTTCCCGGGTCTCTTCCTGTCTACCTGGCCAGAGCAGCGAGTTGAGAGCGCTGTCCAGAGCGGTCACAGTGGAGCAGTGAGGCAGTCCAGAGCGGTCAGAATGGAGCATTGTGGGACAGCCTCTGGAGGCCAATAACGTCCCATGCGTCCTCAATCAACCTAGAGAGGTCAATTTCAGCGCTGCTCCTCTCGTTAGGGAGGAGTACAGAAATAGATTTTGAGGGCCCATTAAATCAACGCAAATGGTGTCCGTGTGAGGACGGGTACAGGTTTTTGTCAACTTAACGTCGCTAAAGTCGACGTTAAGTCATAGTGGGGACCTGCCCTAAGACCTCCAGTTTGTGTTGAAAACTACTCTGATCTTGAGAGTGTCAGTCCATTCTAGGAATGGTGTGTGACATCTTGAAGAGGGTTAATATTGAGAGCACCATCAAGGGTCACCAGTGTTGAATGACTCTTCCCTACTGGAACAATGGGTTGTCTGGCTGTAGGGCCATCGACTTAAAACAACTTTCTATACAGAAGTCGGTAGGAGGGGCAGCAGCCTGAAATATCCCCAGCTAAAACACATGGGCAGAAATGGGACAGAGTGGGTTTTTAAAAAGGGGGCTACTTTTGTGAGTAGTGGCCCAGATTACTAGCCCAGACAAGATAACCACCAGGCCAAGGAGGCAGGGTGGGCTGACAGGGCTAAGGTTGGTAAAAGGGTGACCAGATGTCCCAATTTTATAGGGACAGTCCCAATTTTTGGGTCTTTTTCTTATATAGGCTCCTATTACCCCCCACCCCCTGTCCCCATTTTTCACACTTGTCGTCTGGTCACCCAAGTTGTTGACCAGACCTCAGACAGACACACAGGGTAAAATCAGTGAGAGAGGGATTACATTCAGGTCTGTTAGTTGTTTTTCCATATACCTCAAAAGCACTAGTGCTTTCAAGAATGACGTGTTTGTGGTTATGAAATTCCTTTCTCCAGCCTCTGTTCCTTGCTTTCCTGCTCTGTTATTCCTGTAGGATAGAACCAGAGCTCCAGGTGAACTCTGGGTCCAGGGGGGAGGCAAACATATCTAAGCAACTGGGGACTCAGAATGGCAGCAGTACTGGTTCCAATTGAGGTACTGAGGTTCTAAGATACCTGGACTGTGGGATCCCACTGCAAAAGGTGGGTGTCAGACACAGGGTCTGAACCTCAGTGTCTGAAAGACCTAGAAACACTGACCAGTCGCTATCCAGACTCAGGGGACTTAGAAACATACAGCAGTTGGGCCCATCTAACACCAGACTAGTTTCCATCTACAGCAGGGACTTGGCTAGGTTAAGACACCTCTCAAGGTCCAGTGTGAGGTAGGGGAGTATTATTATAGTGGTTTTATATGTTGGGGTGAAATGAAGCTGAGAAATAAAGTGCTTTGGCCCATGACACGGAATGTATTTGTCACAACCTTGACTACAACTCAGGTTGCCTAACTTCCTGATCAGCTGCTCTACCTACGTGGTTGGGTCCTTGTCCTCCAGACATGATTTGGCTGCATGTATAAAGCTTTGGGCAGTTTAGATTTTTCAGTCTATACTCCTATGTACTTACAAAAGCAGACACTGAGTTAAGTGTACTCCATTTGTTGAGGCATAGGACTGAAATCCCAGTTTCAATGCACTGGCTCTGCTACATGCACAACTTAAATTCAGCAACATTAGTGGTAATGTGGCCCCCAGAGGAACATCTGCTTTACACCTCTTTCTGTAGTCATTTCACAATTACATAGTATAATCACCCTTCCTCAGCTAATAAAAGCAGCGCCCTGGTTTTGTGCAGGCAGAGTTTCCCATGAACACATCCTCAGATACAGAGTAGGGATCCTGCATTATTTAGCCTATAGTGCCATAGACATGCACCAGCTCATATTGCAGTGATGATTATAGATTTTTTCCCCCATTGCTGTTGTTCTGAACGGATACATTTTATGGTCCATCTACTGCTCTCTGGATTTGCTATACTCAGTGCCTTTCTGCCACTCCCCGAACCCCAAGAAATAAAGGATTTGTTTTAATGCATTTGATTGGGACCTACACCCTTCAGAAGGCCGTGCCAGAAATAATCTTGGCATACAAGTCAGCAGGTTTAAGTAGCCCTTTAGCAGCACTTAACTATTGCTGAGGTAAGATGCCTCTGTATTGAGTCAGGATCATCCAGATTTTAAGCGAGTCGGGCAGCTCCAGCCTTTGCGCGTCATAGCCAACCGTTCATGTTTTGAAGAGCAAATTAGTGATTGAGATTTTCAGGTTAAAACCCAAGTAAGGCAAATCTAGGAGGAGTGTACAGTCATCAACAATGAACTGGAGGAGAGAAAGAGAAAAAAACCTCTGACATCAAAACCTCCTACATTAATGATGAGGTGTTCAGATACTATGGCGACAGGAGCCATAAGTAGAGGAATAAAAT
This sequence comes from Sternotherus odoratus, assembly GCA_032164245.1. Taxonomy (NCBI): domain Eukaryota; kingdom Metazoa; phylum Chordata; order Testudines; family Kinosternidae; genus Sternotherus; species Sternotherus odoratus. The sequence continues at coordinate 100,430,887 of JAVMKO010000001.1, read as the reverse complement.
ATACTCCTGACGTAGATTGCTCACGTGTATCTTTTAATATGGTAATCTCAGCCTATGTTCTGTGATGAGCAGTGTTCTAGAAAAAGAAAGTTGGGGTGGGGGAGCACCCACAACTGTGCTTGGGGTGGGGTGGGGGGGGGGTAGAGGGGAAAAACAAGGTTTCTGTACCCATGTTTTAAAGTAAAAAAGATTGGGAGGTTATTAGTGTTTGAAATTGTGTTGGGGTAACAGCCAGCCATTCAAATATACTGTACTCCATATGGTTATTCAGCAATACATACTTTTTTTTTTTTAGTTTTAACAAACGTCAAAGCAAGGCCTGAGCGCACGTGTTTCATCGAAGGAGATGGCATGTAGATCAGAGCTAATTCATGTGAAGTGGCAGTTGCTAACGTAATCATGCAATTTTCTATGAACAGTAAACTAAGCAAGCGTTCAGAATTAGCTCCGATTGGTAGGTTATAGCTCTTATGCCCCGTGGCTGAAAACTAGATTTGTATTTTTTTAATGCTATGTTGAACAATTTGATCCATCCTATTTTTGTCCAGCTGGTTTCCACTTTATGGCTTTGCAGCTTAGCCCACCCAGCGGCGTGCAATCCACTCAGATCCAAGGGGATGCAGAACAAAGTTAAGGGATGGGTCTATGGAAAATTAAATAGCCCTCAGATGGAGATGGGCCTAAACCTATTTGGGGTAGGGACAGTCTGTTCTGTGTTTGTACAGCACCTAGCACAATAGGGCCCTGGTCCATGACTGGGGCTCTTAGGGTATTCTACACTGCAATTAGACACCCCCAGCTAATCAGTGTCAACTGAACATCTGTACCACAATTAAACAGCCTCTCAGCCCGAACCTGCATCAGCTGACACAGGCTAGTTAGAGGTATGTAATTGCAGGGTAGATATACCCTTAGAGGGTAACCCCATGCAAGCAAGTAAATAAATAAAAGAGACACCCCTGATTTTAGACTAGAGCATCATCTGCTATGGGAACTTATAGTTAAATTTTGCAAATGGCTTCTCTCTAAAGAGCAGATCAGGTCAAAAAACTGGATACAATTGGAGATTCAGAATCCAATTAGATATTTTGTACCTGGTACTTCCATCTCATCTTATAAAATAAAAAAACTAAACCTGAAGGGCAAGGTTTCCAGTTTGATTGTTTTAAGTTAGGCCTCTATAGCCAGACATGGGCACGGAGAGATTCTTACCTCATTGCCAAGATAACTTTCTGTTTGTGATAATTTTGATTTATTCAGAAGGCTAAATTAAAATTCTTCCAGGGTGCCAAGGAAACATCTCTACATGTTTGTGCTCCACACTCTTAACACCCTCAGGTCCCGCCTCAACACAAAGTGGCGGGACCTCCTACCACATCTGGAGAGTGAGGAGCCCCAGGTGGGCCAGTCTATATTCCACCCTGGTCCTGAGACCCACCAGGGATATTGGTTGGAGGCTCCTTCACAGAGCCGTGAGCATGAGCGTGTATTGGGCATGGTTCACCCCCATCCCAGACACCTATTCCTTCTGCAACGTGAGGGAGACCTTGGCGCACATTTACCTGGTGAGAACCAGGTTGCAGCCCCTATTCCGGCTCCTCTTAGATATCCTTCTGCAGTTTTGGTCGCACTTTTCCACTCATCTTCTTATCTACGCCCTCCCTATCCATGGCGCACAAAGTCATAGGACCTCCTGGCAACCTCCTCCTAGTCCTAGCTAAAATGGCCATCTATAAAACCAGGGAGAGGAGGTTGGCTGAGGGGTGTCCTGTGACTGTGGGGCCTAATTCTGATCCTCTGTCTGCTCACGCATCTGGGCAGAGTTCCTCTGGGTGGCATCCACTGGCTCCCTGGACACCTTCGAGGAGCAGAGTGCGCTGTCTGGGGTTCTCTGCTTGGTGTCCCTGTCAGGTTCCCTCACTTGACCCTTTGATCTCACTCCTGTCCCTGTTCTCATTAATTGTCCCCCAGAATTATTGGTTTCCAGGTCCTGTGGATACTCCTCTTAGGCTGAGGAGAGATCCTTTAGCAGTGGGTGGACTTCCGCCCATCCACTTCCTGGATCCCACTGGGATCTCTCAGATGTGTCAGCCTTTATCCCCCCACAGCACTGCTCTGCTTCCCCCCACTACACATACAAAACAATAGGTGCTTACTCCAGGCCACAAGCTCGTGAAGCTTATTTTGCCCACCACCTTTCTCTTCCCCGCCCCCACCTAATTCCAGTTTATTATAGTGAAGAGGCCAAGAGCTTCTGCTCCTTTGAAGTCTCTCTTGTGAGGTAAGGAAACTTTTATAACAGTCCTTTCCCAAAAAGCCTGGTTTCATCCTATAACTCCCATCTTCCCCAGAGCTGAAACCAGAAACAGGGCAGTGCTGGACATAGGATACTAGATCTTTAAGATAGTTCCCTGATTTCCAGACTTCCACTTAAATCAAGAGAAACAGAGCACTCAGGCACCTCTGGAAACCAGGGCATGTTTCCAAAAGTGAATAGGTGGTGTAGTCAAACATTAAACTCACTACAGGTACCTCAGTGCCATTGCAAATACTGTCTTACAGCCTTCAAGTCCCACTTAAAAAAAAAAAAAAAAAAAAACCCAAACCACACACACACTTGTAATTCAGTGGCATTCACCCTACAGGACAAAAATCCTTGGCTGAAGAGGTAGAATGTTTAAGACTCCATGATTGTACAGTTATTTTTCAAATCTACAAGTTTCTTGTTACTTAATATTGCTTATGATTATAAGTTCACCATAAAACATATGCATTGTGCCATACAAATGAATTGACGCTACTGTATAAGACAGGTAGAATCTTGACCAGTGTGCATGCTTTATTTATCTCAGTTTAAAAGACAACAGTATTTGAGGCCAGCTGTAGCAGTTACATGATTTTTTGGTCTTCCTAGTGTCTGAACTGTTCATTTTTAAAAGCCTTCTCACCAGGTGGCCTTGTTTTTCCCCTATGCTATTAAAGAAACCACACACAGTGTCTCTAGCTCCCCATAATGTAATTTATAGTAAAATGTTGCTTTACTTCAAAGTAATTAAGACTTACACTCTGCCAACTCAAAAGTAAAACTACATTTACACCTAAAACCTTTTTTTAAAAAGGGATGTGTATGTATGTACATGATGCCCAGGAAAGTGCAGGAAGAGAAACATTGCACAGTGCAACTTAAATTAACTTGGCTAAATTGCTCCAATTTCTGTCACAAAAATCCTGCTTCTAAATAATGCACTGAATTCCTCTCTTTCATAAGGAGCTGTAATGCACTGGTACTCCTAGCACCAGACTGTAAACCCTTTATTTCCATTGCTGCATGTTGACTCACACAAGCAGTCCCATTGAAGCCAATGGATTCACAATTTGGCCTAGAGATAGTACTAACAACTTTTCCATAGATGCTGCTTGACATAAGTAGGCTGCCCACATTTTGCAGATGTGTCAGGCTGCAATTTGTCCTGCGGAGGCTTTCATGCGAAAACACCCATAGCTCTGGGGCAGTTAAAAGTTGGTTCAGGAACTACAGTGAGTATTTATCAGCAAGTCTATTTTAACACCATACGGAAGCGATATAAACATGCAGAATGCTGAAATACCAGCTACCATGATCATTTGAGACATGAAACCCTCTTACATTGAAACTCCACTTACAGGGAAATGGAGTGAGGATCTTGCAGAGTGGTGCTCCTCTGGGGCCTTAGTTACACTCAGGACAGCAACATGTAGGCAATTTTCTGCCTTATTGTAACTCCACCAATGTCCCCAGGGGCAGAACTGGTCATGTAAGAATGTCCCCGTACTATAAAACTCCCACCAACTTAGGGTATGTCTTCACTACCCGCCGAATCGGTGGGTAGCAATCGATCTTCTGGCGATCGATTTCTCGCATCTTATGAAGACACTAGAAATCGATCACACGCGGCGCCCCCGTCGACTGTGGAACTCCAGCTTGCCGGGAGGCGCAAGCTGGAGTCGACGGAGGAGCGCGCCACCGACCGCCACCATGAGGACGAGCGGTAAGTCGGCTGCAGATACGCAAACTTCAGCTACGTGATTCACATAGCTGAAGTTGCGTATCTGCAGTCGATCCCCCCGCCCCCCCCCCCGCCCCATGTAGTGGAGACCAGCCCCTAATTGGAGCAGAGTTAGCACTTGTAAAAATCCCACCCTTAGTGTAAACACAAGCAAAAAGCATCACACTATTCCCATCACAGTTTGAAGCCAAAGCAAGTGCAGATTGTTGACAGGATCTAGTGGTTGCATAGGTGTGGCTATAGTGACAGGTATATTTGTTATATATACACACACACATATATTATTGCAGTGTATATTATATATATATAAAAAAGTCAAATGGTGTATGTATGTGCACTTACTCCTTCCACACCGTTTGAGCTAGAGACTTGAAATTTGGTAGTTAGAGGTCTTAGGGTCCTAATCAGGGTAAGAGTCAAAAAAATTTCAAATCTCACCTCGGACGCCAGGGGTGAAATTATTTAAAGGCCAATCACATCAGCTGGGCAGCTGCTGTTCTCTGTGACATAGTTATGATGTCATAATACCCCCTCCAACGGACCCCGCACTCGCTCATCTCTCTGCCCCTCCCCACCTCTGGCGGACCAGAGTTGGGTTTGGTCAGAGGGTAAGTGAGGTAGGGGTGTCGGGTTTGGTGGGGGAGTGAGCCGGGGGTGTCGGGGTTGGTCTGAGGGGGTGGGAAGGTGTCGGGGTTGGTTGAGAGGTGAAAATGTGAGTCGGGGTTGGTTGAGGGGTAAGTGAGGTGGGGGTGTCGGGTTTTCTCTCTGCCTCCTCCCCCCTCCAACGGACCCTGCACTCGCTCAGCTCTCTGCCCCCTCCCCACCTCCGACTGACCCGAGCAACGCCGGGTATTTTCGCTAGTATTATATATATGCTGTAATCAGAGAAAATCCCCAGCATACACAAGGTCACACGATTTTGAAACTTCTTCCTGCAAGTAGTTATTCAGTACTCTGTAAAGTACTGAATCATGTTGCAATAAGAGAAGAGACAACGGGTTGACATGAGAAGCAGAGTACTCCTGTAAGTACTGTTATTCAGTGGCAGAGTATTGTGCTCCAGTATGGGCTCACTCATTTCACACAAAGATGATCGACGTACAACTAAATTCTACCATGTGTATTATTTCAGACACTTCAAATCTATTCTTCTACCATATAGTTAGCTGTTCTCTGCAATACTGCTCCACCCATTGTTTGCACAGAGGAAAGTGTCACAAAGTTCATGAGGAAACTGCATTGTATGCCACATCTACCATTAGTTAAAAAGACTTGTTTAATCCACCATAGGGTCATCTGCCCTCACGGTGCCAGTTGTAGATAAATGTACTGGATAAGGGATTTAAGGTAGGATGACACCTACTGAGCTTCTTGGTCCACAGAGAAAGTGACAAATAATTATCTCATCTCAGATCCCACCAGGGGTGGATTACCCAACAGGCAGACTAAGCACATGCTTAGGGCACCAGCAAAGCAGGGGGCACCAAAAAGATTTTTTTTTTTAATTGAGATTTCAAAAAAAGCATTGAAGTAGTTTTAAACATATTTGGGCAATGATCATGTGTTGAAATTTCTTTCTAATACTCGCTGGGAGGCCCATGCAGTGGCAACAAGTGCAATTCTGGAGTCCTACTCAGAGATTGTGGATGCATTAGAAAGCATAGCTGCAGCCCAATCACAAAAGGGAGAACCTATACAAGAGGCAGAAAACATAATATGGAGATATACCTCTCTCATAGAACTGGAAGGACCTTGAAAGGTCATAGAGTCCAGTCCCCTGCCTTCACTAGCAGAACCAAAGTACTGACAGATTTTTTTTTGCTCCCGATCCCTAAATGGCCCTCTCAAGGGTTGAATTCACAACCCTAGGTTTAGGAAGCCAATGCTCAAACCACTGAGCCATCCCTCCCCTCTATTGCAAAGAAGATGCAAGAACTGGAGTTTGTACTCATGTTTGACCATGTGGACTGAAATTTTACAAACACTTTTACCATACAAGTAAAGCTCTCCAAGAAAAATAATTGGATTTGAAAACATGTGCAGACATCGGTCTATCATGAGCAGACCACTTACACACTTTGAGAAATGGTTTCGAAAGATTTGAAGACATATCAAAAGATATCTTGCCTGATACTAACTACAAAGCAGCCCAATCCCACAAGCAAATCAGGAAAAAACAAGCAAATGATAGCAGTGCAACAGAAACAGCATTGAATCCTAGAGACAAATTTAGCATATCTACTTCCTACGCTATAATCGATACACTTGAAGCTCATATGAAGGAGAGTGAAGTGTACAAAGTAGTATCAAGTAGATTTTCTTTTCTAAATGATACGGGCTTATCTGAAACAATATTCACAAGGTTCCCAAAAGCTAGTTGGCTCATACCTTGTTGACTTGAACATGAATCTCTATGGAAAAGTACAGCAGTTCCACTGTTATATGTGCGCAAAGTTTCATTAAACAGAAAAAATGAAATTCAGTCACATTGATCTTCATGACACAATATTGAAAGATGGAATACAATGTGTATTTCCAAACACTGATGATTACTAACTGCTCTGCAGACCACTCAGCTGAAAAATAAATAAATAAATAAATAAATAATCCTCAGAGAACAACAATGTGTTCTCTTTCCCTGTTGTGTACGGAAACAGACATGCTTCATTGAGTCAGCTTCAATGAACTTATCCAAAATTTTGCAATCAAAATCTGGAAAGAAGCTATTTTAATTTCAGTAAAGTATTGTTTTTATTTTGAACATATGGGAGGGCGCCATAATCTTTTCAGTGTTTAGGGCCTCTAAAGGTCTTAATCCGGCCCTGCCAATTGGGGCCTCGGGAGACATGTTTGGTTGCAGTCATGTGAATGGGACTCTCTGACCACGAAGCAAGGACCTAGAGCTCGTGAGGATGAAAGTGCAGAGATACCTAATATTTCCTAACAGAGAAGCTGTTCAGCCTCAGTGCTGACAAGAGACTCAGAGTGGAATTAGAAAGTTTTCAACTAAAGGACAAATTCGCCAGAAAGTTTAGAAATTAAAATACCAACCTTCTTTAAAAACACTAAGTGAAATCAATTAAAATATTATAAGATTTAAAATGAGATTAAATGGAATTTACACAACTGCTGCTACTATTTATTCTATTTTTGCACTGCAGAAATATTTTAAGAATTGTACAGATTAGTAACAGTATATTTGTCAGTCTACCACTTATTTGTTGCTCTTATTTATTTATCATAGTTTTGTACTATTTATAAATAAAGCATCATTTTTTACTACATGGCAACCTATCGTGGTAGCGATTTGCATTAAATACCTATTTAACCCAATCAAAAGCAAGAGAACCAAAAAAAAACCTGTAGCTGTTCAGCCTTAAAGTCCGAACTCCAGAGAGTATTCATACTGTAGATGAAAAAATATCATGTGACTCTCCCACTGATTTTAGTGCTTCAATTTGGGAACATACTTAAATATATTTAGGAATCAGTGTTCCAGTTTACAGTACTTCTACGTTAAAATAAATAGTTACTGAATGATAATTAGTCTTTCCATTCTACCAGACCACACACCACACCTGAACTCTGACTCCTTTTCCTCTTCAACCAGATTCCTTCTTCGCTCCTCCCTCCCCCAAGCAAAATTGACAATTTGGATGTTTGGTGTAATAGACGGTTGTGTTGGAAGAGGCTAGATTAGTGGGGAGGAGGGCACCAATCAAGACTGCATGCACCCCTTAACACACACCAGGTAAGAGAGTTTATAACTGACCTGCTCATACCCCATCAATCAGGTTCATGTGCATTCACATACCCTTTCCCCCCCCCCCAAAAATCAAATCGGGTTTCTATATTTCCAGCACTGACCCACATCACATTTACAAGCAGTGCCCCCCCAATAATAAGGTGGTGCTCACATGCACTCTTCTCAGGTTTTTGTGGCCCCACTGTCTGATCCCATTACCTTCTTATGTGCCCAGACCAAATTCATTCTTGGCGTAAACCACACTCAAAATTCCATGTGCATAATGAGAGCAGGAAGAGGCCATTTTGTATTAGGATTATCAACCTTCTACTTTGCCACCTCTAAAATGCAGCTCCCAATTTAAGGGAATACGTCAGTCAGTTAAGGAACAGCCATGCCTGTGGGGAATCCCTGCTTACACTTCTTAAAAGAGAGGGAAAATGTGTAAATATCTCCTCTGAGATTCTCCCACGGGCAGGAGGAAGGAGGGCAGGTTCATCCACAGATGTCTTCATGGAAGTGGCTGTGATTCCATCTCTAGACTCAGCAGATTCAGTGATTTCTGCACTGATCCAAAAGGTTTCTCCAGAGACAGAGATCTGCAGCATCTGTCTCAGCTCTGGTCAGATTAGATTCCCTGCCCCCATGTCCTTTCAGTGCCAAGAACTACTATCCACCTCCACAAAACTTGGTAGAGAGGTGGATCCTCACCAGATCGGATGCCACCGGCAGGTTTATTATTAGAATTGTAAATGCTGGATTTAGGTAGTTTAGGAATTGCTCATTTTAATGTGGCCAGCGGGGGTCCGGCCGGCCGCAAGGCCATCCCTCTTTCCAACAGCGGCCACCTTTCAATCCAGGAAGGAGCACTTGGGAATTCCTCCCTATGCAGTGCCCTTGAGACATTTCACCCTGCCCCACCTCTTCCCACCAAAGATCTGGGAAAGAAAACAAAGGACATTAGCTGGGACTACCATCTCATCAAACATGCACCAAGCGTCTCTTTTTCTAAGAATTACATGAAGAACTAAAACTTTTTACATTTCAAGGACTACAGTGACCTAGAGTGGTCATAACCAGAAGGATAGCATAAAATTCTGCCCACAAAAGCTTATGCTTCAATACTTTATAGCTAGTCTTTAAAGTGCCACAGGACTCTGTTATCCTTACCTGTAAAGGGTTAAGAAGCAAAAAATACCTGGTTGGCACCTGATCAAAAGAACCAATGGGGACAGAAGATACTTTCAAATCTGGGGGAGGGAAGGCTTTGTTTTCTGTGCTCTTTGTTTGTGAGTGTGTCTGCTCTGGGGTTTCTAGAGGAACCAGACATCAATCCATATTTTCTACATCATTCTGAACCAGTAAGTCTAGCCAGGCAAGGCGTGTTAGACTATCTTTGTTTTCCCCACTTGTCAACCTGTCCTTTGTAAAGGGAGGTTTTTAATCACTTTCAAAAACAACACAGGAATCTCCTCTGACTTTAGTTTCAAAATCACAGATTTTTTTTTTAATCTTTTGCTACTCTTATCTACCATGTGAATTTTACAGAGGTGATTTTTGTCTTTTAATTAAAATTCTTCTAAGAATCTGATTTTTCCCCATTGTTTTGAAAATCCAGGGTTTTGGATCAGGCTCACCAGTAACCTGGTGAAAGGTTTATTAGCTCCCAACCGCAGCGAAGCGCCCTCAACACGTGGCATCCAGCCCATCATCTGCTTTGCTGTCCTGAGACCCATGTTGCTCCTTGATCTAGGGCGTCCTCCTCTGGACAGGACCTTCTCCTGCCTCAGGACACTTCACTGAAATCTCACCTCGGCTCTGTACCATGATTCACCTCCAGCAGAACAAACTGAACCGAGAGAGCTTGGAGCTTCTGCAGAAAAAAAGAGCAGAAGTTTCCCCTCCAGTGCATAAATGAATGCCAGGCCATCGGCCGGACTCTGCCCGCTGGCCCTGCGGGATTATCCAAGTTACACTCTTATAGTCAATTCCTGTTAACTAAGTCACATTTATTAAAAAGAGAAAAGAGTTGGTTAAAACATCAACATACGCACAGATAATCTACACATGGTCCAATGTCCATATTCAGGGAATCTGGGGATCTCAATCCTTAGGGCTCAGCATTTCCCCTGCTTGAAACCCAAAGCAGATCTGAGATGAACAAGGATCCTGTCCCCTAGTTTTTATACAGTTCCAGGAGCCTTTTGGCCTCAGAAAGGAAGAGGCTTCACTTTCCTTCTCCCAAACAGCATGGCAATTAACACAGGATAATTTATCCTTTAAACACTTCACATACATGTTGCCACAACCTTCAAAGTGACATGCGGACAACAAAACTATTTCACTCAAATCTCTTCCTAAATACCAACACTCCTTTTTAATCTGTGTAGCAAAGCCATAGTAAAGAGTACAGGGACATTTTTACCCAACTGATTTCAGGTGGTCTGTGTGCTTAGCATGTCTATTCTGCTTGTTTGAAAATTGTTATCAAATAGAGCATAAGAATATTATTGTGGGAGGCTCTATCGGTGGCTAAAGATCCTGCCAACCCACAGAAAGATGCACCCTGAGCCCTAGGAATTGGGAAGGGTGGGTGTCCCTACCGTGTGAAAGGAAGAGAGAAATGTGTGTGGGTAACAGCCTGGCAGGCCTGCGGCAGCCTCCCTCTTGAACCAATTCCCACCCAGTCTGAGCCCCGCCTCCCGGGGAAGCCCCATGTGGGGTGCGTCCCGCCCTCGTGTCCACGACTACCTCTTGGAGTCCTGGTGCCAGAGTGGCAGCAGAGCGGCGATGCCCAGAGCTGCCGCCAGAGGTGCGAGGGGCCGATCTCACCTGTCCGGCCACTTCCCATGGTGGCCCTTGCACTGAGCCTGCCCTGGCCTTTTCCTATGGGGGCAAGGGAAACCAAAACATCCCCTGGTGTCCCTCAGCAGTGCACAGAGCCTGCCTGCAACTGCTTCTCCATGGTGCCAAGCCTGGAACTGATTTAAGAAGCTGATTGGATTTTTTTTTTTGGGGGGGGGGGGGGAGGAGGGACACTGAAAATCAGAGATTTGGTCTGTGCTCACCTGTACCAGTTGGTGAGGATATTATTCTCAAGCCTCCCAAGGAAAGGAGATGAAGGGGCTTAGGGAAATATTTAGGGGGAATAGGAATCCCACATGGTCCTTTCACTAAATCTTGGTCTAAATCACTTGATGGTGGCTGAAATACAAACCCCAGCACAGGGAGGGATTTGTGCCTTGGGGAAGTTTTTAACCTAAGCTGGTAGAAATAATCTCAGTCTCTTTTGTGTGGGTCCCCACATCTGTACCGCAAAGTTTGCAGTGGGGAGGGCACCTGACAGACCCATATCCTCAAAGGTGTTTGAGCTCCTCACTCCCATAATGGCAAAGTACCTTGGAGGATTTGGGCCAATATAGCCCCAAAGATTACACTAGGAACTTTTGCTGCAATAGACATACCCTGGCCAGGCATCAGAAAGGAAATGACCTGCACACTGAAATGTGCCCAGGTGCTATCCCCATATCAGTGTAGAGTCCTTGGGGGTCTTCTTTTCATCTGGGGAGGTTTAAATGAATTTCCTAGGCAAAGGATTTTTCAAACTTGGTTTAGGGAGATGGATGGTTTTATAGTACACAAAAATAAAGAGCCTGTCATTTTAGAATTCGATCTACAAGAGACCAAAATGTCATCATCCAATTATGAGGAAATAGGGAGGATTAACCTGGGAGAACTGCAGAGGAGTTTTACTGGGACTGTCTGCTTTGGTAATGGTTTATCTGGTTGGGACTTCACTTGAGGGATGATACCAGTGCCTGGGAGGGGGTTGGAGCTAGGTGACAAGTTTTTCCCCAGGAAATTGGACAAAGGTTACAGGAGAAGCAGAGGGTGTGGCTGGAGGAGACTGATGGGGGGGGGGGGGAGGGATTTTCAGTTGGGAGCTGGCTGAGGAAGCAGAGGGAACCCCAGGAATAGGGCCTAAGCTCCCGCCCTCCCCCCCCCCCCAAGGTGGACCTGACAGAGAGGGTCCTATTGGCTGTACCCACAAGCTCCGTTTTGGACTGTGTACCAAACAAACAAACAAACATTCTGTTTTACTGGAGCAGTGAGAGTCATGGTGAATTAGAGGAAGTGGGGGGAGGGGAGGTGAAGGGCCCTGATTTCCCCACCCTTCCTGACCCCACTACCTTTAACTTTCAGGTCCTACTCAAGGTGCACAGAAATTCTGTTCTTTATTGCCCCTGAAGAAATACACTATGTAGGAGGTATATGGGTGTTTGAATCTTCAGTGATAATAATCACTCTAGATTAGAGAGCTGGAAATAAGTGTTTGCAGAGGACCTAAACAAATCTACAAATGTAACTTGAGCCCCCTGGGTACCGACAGGGAGTTTAGGCTGCAGGTGGCTCTGGCCAAAAGGAGGGACACATAGGAAAAGATCCTTCTACTCTGGAACAGATGCCCCTAGTACCCCCTCCCACCTTCCTCCCCCGAGGGAATGCATGTGCACACACAAAATATTTATTTCCAGAGGGATGAAAGAAGCAGTAAAACAGGATTGCATTCAGCAGAAGGACCCCCTACTACCTCCATCAGAAAGTGCAGGGGAGGGGAGGGAGAGAAGAATGAAAATTTTGTAGAGGATTTTGGTATTTAAAAAAAAAAAAAAACAAACAAACACCCACACACCAAACACACACACCAGAGTTCATGCACGGTTGGAATCATTTTCCAAAATGAAATTCTCTGTGATATGGAATTACTGCATTTCTTTTGAGATATGCATGATTAATCTGGCTGAGGTATTATTAATGGTACTTTGCTGAATTAGAGCCCTCATCATCATATCAGATTTCAGGTCTCTCATACCATGACATTCATCCTCTAAGGTAGTGAGCTGGTGAAAAAGGAATATTTAAGAAGGCATAGGATTACAGGGAAATTTCAATTACACAGTGTTTGGAGGGAGTAGCTAAATTCAGGCTAATGAAACAGAGTCATTTAGATATACATGTGTGGATAGTCTCCATACTATGCTGTTGAAGGCTTGGCATTTACACCTGGGAAGGGGAAGTGTTCTGATCTTCGGTTGAAATAATCCTGGGAAATGGAGTTCAGCAAGGGACTACAATCATTTTAATGAGCTGAATTGTAGTTCAGGAGAATGAAACAGACTTGATACTGCAATGTCTCAGACATACTCTACCATAAAAAGACCCCACATTCCTTCTGCCTTTGAAGAACATGATTAGGACACTGACAAACCTTTAGCATCAGATTTTCACAAAAAAAAAAAAAAAAAAAAAAAAAAAAAAAAAAAGTCTGGCCACTTCCCTAAAGCACCCCAATGGGAACTGAGCTCTTGAAAATTTGGCAACAAGCAATCAATCCTGCTACAGCACACACACCTTTAGTATTGAGTTAGTAAAGGTTCCCACTGAAATCAGGGGGATGACTCAGGGAATGCAAGTACTGCTCAGTGAAAATAAAAGGAGAGGTGAACCATCCATTAATGGATAGAATGTGTTTTTTCTAGTTTGGAGTTGATTTCTTGTTCAAAGGCAGCACACGCTACATAGAATATAAAAAACCACAACCAAATTTGGGCTAGGCCAGGAGGCAAGTGAATTCAAATCTTAGCAGCACAATTATTTATTACTTACCAGCAATACTTATCCCATCCAAAAAAAAATGAAGTTTCAAGTAGACAATCTTGGATTTCATTTCACATGAAAAATTTCTTCCAAAGGACTTGTGGAATATGGAAATAAAGATTTCAAAAAAAAAGCAAGTGCAACCTGGAGTTCTTCTCCCTCCCCCCGGCCCAACCCAACCTTGTATCCAACATGGACAAAGTTAAAAAAAAAACACACACACCAATCACTCCATGTTAACTTGCTCCTGAAAAAAAAAAATCCTTTCTGCAGCTAAGGGTCTGGCAGCACATGTACTCACACAATAGAGAAGTTGCCATGGACCGTCAGTTACCATTTACCAGAAGTGCCATCACCTGTGGCAACAGAGAGAGTGGACAAGGAAAACTACAAAAAGACAGTTGTTTTCAGATATGCTACAGTTAAAGCAATGTAAGAAAAAGAATTGCAACAGGGTTTAGTCACCACACTGCACTTCCTCGGGGCATCCCAGTGTCCTTGTGGAGTAGCAGCCCTTGTCAACAGTCAGTCTGGGGCTGGGGTGGTTTCTGTCAGACAACTCATCTCTCCAGCCAGAGAACAGTCTTTAGCCCCTTCCTTCCAGGGTCAGTTATCCAAACTGAAGTTCAAAACTATCTGAACAGAAATAAAAAGCTTCTGCTCTCCCTGCAGCCCTTTGCTGAGCTCAGCTACTCCTGTACACCCCTTCCTTGGGACTGAGAGGAGAATCCAATCCCAGACACAATTCTAGGTTACAGCCCAGGGCCCAGTACTGCACAGCTAAGTCAAACCCTCCACCCACATTGTGCTGGCACCTTCCTTACTGCTTAACTTTCCTTCTAGGTCTCCCAGTCTGTTCTGTGGGTGCTCACTCAAGCCCCTGCAGGCACCTTTTGACTCTCTGCATTCTCTTGCCTCTGGCTCTTCCTCAGCTGGACCCACTCAGGAGTTAAACCAGCAGTCACCTAATTTCTCTCAGGTGGGGCCCATTCTGTAATCAGGGTTGGTGGAGTCAGACACTCTCTCATTATCTCAGGGCACTGGATGATCTCCGAGTGCTGATCTCTCTCTCTCTCTCTCTCAATGTTATTGTCAGGCTCTGGCTCTGGCCCTCTTACACCAGTCACTGTAACTGATTTCTACTTGGGGTTCTCTCGTTTCTTCTAATGATGCTGCATTCCCTGAGAGGGAGATCTGGCCCATGGTTCTCATGTTGGGCCCGATTCTGCCACCCTTATGGTAATTAGTACAATACCCCACAAGCCAGCTCCACTGAAATCAGTGTTAGTAGAGTGAGGTATTACTCCGTGTGAGTAGGGGTGGCAGAATCTTGACTGGTATGTCTAACTCTTCTTTGTACATCTAGCAATGTCAATTAAAGGCTGTTTTCTAAATACTACACTTTGAAAAGCAGATTTTCTCCCTGCCTGATGCAGCTGACATCTTGTCCTTAAGATGCAGCATGTTTCATTCACTGGGTTTTCTCTGTCTTTGAAAATTTCTATTTGTTCAGTCTTTGGGCCCAGTTCTGAGAAGTGCTGAGCACTAGTTCAGTGGAAGATCAGGGTGCTCAGTACCTTGCAGGAAACGCTTAGTGCTTCTGCTTGTATTCTGGTTTGGTATATAAACAGAGGATAGGACAGCACATGTGACTTAATATAGCAATTGATTAGTTTTTAAAATGTTTGGGAGGTTTTCTACTCTAGGAGGTGCCGGCTTTCATTCTTTTACACTGCAAAACTGAGCAAAACTGAAGGCCGTGTCATCTGATCTCATGAGGTCTTGCCCAAGAAAAGCAAATATGTCATAGACCACTTCGCCTTTTCACATTGTATAGACTTTCTACAGTTTATAGCCGGTGTAGAGTATCTTATATCCTGAGATGCAGGACTGAAGGAGATAGGCCCAGGAAATACTTCCATAACTGCAACACATTTCAGGGTGTATATTTTTCTCACGTCACATGCTTGAACTGTTTTAAGGATTTTGCTAAATTTTACAGAAGGTGATTACATCTTTACAAAAGGAAATAGGATCTTATGTATAATGTACATGTACAATGCAGCACCTGGAATATAAAGTGATGTTTCCCGGACAATGCAATGTTATAACAAATATATACATGGGAGACTCAGCTATGGCTCTGAGAGCGGGAGGGGGAGCTGCATTGCCTGAGTGATGGAGGTACAGAACCTCACACCATGGAAATGTTACCTTTAGCCTGGGAGGATTAGGCCCTCAATAGCTGAACGCATCGTTAGTAAACTTGTGGCCAGAGGCAGTGCCGGCCCTGGCCTTACGGCCAAGCAAGTCAGTATGTACAGCTTTCCTCTGGCTGGCTCCTAAGGGAAAGGACCCAGAATATCCCCAGCTACCTGCTGAAATAGAACCTCACCGATGGGGAATGGCTGGAGAGGACAAGGCCTTGACCTGGTCATACTGTACCTGGGAGCCACACAAACTCTTCTTCAAAGTCTAATTTCTTCATTACCCGTATAGTGCAGAAGAAAACCTCCTGACAGCCATTCCAGCACATTGTTTTTAAGCTGTGCTACCTGGGAGAATCTGTTCATCTACTTAAGAGCCATTTGATGTTCTCCATCATCTATGAATTTAGGTCTTCCTGTGGGAAAGTCAACCACAGGTATATAAAAAGGGAGGAAAACACCACTAGGGTTAGGGTTATGGGTTACGTCGTCACGTTAGCTTCGATTAACTTATCCAGAATTTTGCAATCAGAAAATCTAGAAAGAAGCTATTTTAATTTCAGCATACATGTAAGTTTTGTGTCATTTCGAAAAATAAAATTTTATTTTACGGTATTGTATTGTTTTTATTTTGAATTACATATGGGGGGGGCATCATAATCTTTTCAGTGCTTAGGGCCTCTAAAGGTCTTAATCCGGCCCTGGATCCCACTCAACATCAACCTGGGTCTGATTTACCTTCTGAACTGGTTTTGTACTGGATTTGGAATTTGTGCTGCAGTGGAATCTTGTTGGCATCAATGTGGGCAGTCAGAAACCATGACATCTATTGCTGAGGACTGCAAAACGACAACTTCTTGGAGGTCTTTGTGCCTTGAACATTACTGGTATGAATATGGTGGTTTGGTTTGACCACCTTGCATATGCCAAATAAATAAGTGTCCTCCTTAGGCCTCCTAGCTGAATGGGCTAGAGAGTGAGAATGATTAACACCTAGTGCTTAGTGCACACTCCTGGGACCCCATCGCCCCTCCAATGACTATTTAAATATTTTATACAAAGCAGAAGGACTTCAGCAGAAGACACTGAGACCCACTCTATAACCTGACAGGAGGTTCAAATCCCTTCTCCAGATTGACAAAGGGGGATGATAATTTGGGTCTCTCACATTCCAGCTGAGTACTCTCACCATGGGGCTACCGGGCATAAAGGAGTGTGGCATCTATACCACTACCACCTTTTCTCTCAGTAAAGGCAGCTAAGACAGGTAAGCCCTAAATCCAGGAACAGGTCCACAGCAATGACTGCATGTGGAAGGAGATGTTTCATTCCCTTTGACGCCTAGCATTTCATACCGTCTAGCTCAGGAATCTCCCAGCTCAGCGTGCAGGCTTCTGCGGTTCCCATTCTTAGGCACCTAACTACTCCAACACATTGTATAGAAAGCCTGGGCACCTAAGTCAAAGCTGGGGATTTCACTAGGCCACAGGGCACCTAAACATTATGTGTTGCAATACTGAGTCCAAGTTCCTTTGCAACTCTAGCCCTAAGTGACTTGCCCAGCACACAGGAGCTCTGTGGTAGAGCAGAGAATTGAATGTAAGGCCCAGGCCAACACCCTAATCATTACAGTATCCTTTCTAATCATTCTGTAATTCTGAAGATTATTAGTCTCTTAGTTTAAAGTATGAGAGTTAGACAGTGGGTTAAACTCTCCTTTCACTACAGATAGAAGGATGTATCAGAAAGGATTACACATTATGTGGCCTGAGCCTTCAACTGGATCCATGTGGGCAGATCCCAGCACCCTAAGAGTCACTAGAGAATAATAGGGTTATAAGGAATAGCCAGCATGGATTTGTCAAGAACAAATCATGCCAAACCACCCTAATTTCCTTCTTTAGCAGGGAGGAGGAAGCAGCAGACTTGACATATCGGATTTTAGTAGGGCTTTTGACACAGTCCCACATGACGCTCTTGTAAGCAAACTAGGGAAATGTAGAAGTAACAAAGAGTTTTCGTGGGCTAATACCCACTTCGTTGGATGCAAGCAGTGGAAGTGATGTAGTCTAGGTGAAATTACTAAGGTAGATGCATGACTGGTTCAAAGAATAGTTATCAATAGTTCGCTGTCAGACTGGGTATATCTAGTGGGATCTTGCCTGGGTCAGTGGGCCAATACTATTCAATATTTTCATTAATAACTTTGATAACAGAGTGGGCAGTATGCATATAAAATTTGCTGGGAGGCATTGCAAGTACTTTGGAGAACAGGATTAGAATTCAAGATTACCTTGACAAATTAAAGAATTGGTTTTAAATCAACAAGATGAAATGCAATAAAGACAAATGCAAAGTACTACACCGAGAAAGGGGAAAAAATCAAATGCACAAAATTGGGGAATAAATGGCGAGGTGGTAGTACTGTTGAAAAGTAGATCACAAATTGAATATGAATCAATGTGATGTTGTTGCAAAAAAGGCTAATATTCTGGGATGTATGTAAGACAAGTAGTAATTGTCCTGCTCTACTTGGTCCTGCTACGGTCTCCTCAAGAATATTATGTCCAATTCTGGGTGCCACACTTTTTAGGAAAGATATAAATAAAATGAAGAGATTCCAGGGGAGAGAAATAAAAGGTTTAGAAAAGCTGACCTATTGGAAAAGGTTTAAAAACCTGGGCAAGTTTATCTTGAGAAAAGATGGTTGAAGGGGGACCTGATGACAGTCTTCAACTATGTTACAAGGAGGAGTGTGATCAATTGTTCTCCATAACCACTACAAGTAGAACAAGTAGTAATGGGCTTAATCTGCAGCGAGAAGAATTTACGTTAGATATTAAGAAAAAATGCTAACTTTAAGGGTACTTAAACTCTGGAATAGGCTTCCAAGGGAGGCTGTGGAATCGCTGTCACTGGAGGTTTGTAAGAACAGGTTGGACAAATACGGATCAGGGATGGTCTAGGTTTAGTTGCCTCAGTGCAGGTGGCTGGGCCCAATGACCTCTTAAAGTTCCTTCTAGCCCTTTCTCTCTATGATTCTTGTATCATTTCAATGGGGAGACTTAATGGGCACAAGGGTTCAAACATGCATATCAGATGGCTGGATTGAGGCATAACTGGTCACACTTTATATTAAGGTTCTGTTACAAAATTTACTGTCCCAGGATATCCCCTCATGCCATTGTGGGGCTTTTGAGCAGCTTTGCCTCAAGTTCCTCCTTGCTTTTCCCTAACTATACCCAGCTACCAATGGCTTCCAGGGTGCTTCAGTGACAGCCTTCCAGCCAAATTACATTTAGCCCCACCCATTCCATGGCACCTGTATCCCTAGAATTTACACTCCGGCCTGTAAAAACATATTCCTCCCCAGCACCCAGGCACACCACATTCCCTTTTCCCCTTGGCTGCAGGGGTCTTCAGTCTACAGCACTCTCACTAGCATCAGTGAAGTGTTCTCTTTGCTCCCCCTTAGCTCCAGAGGTTCACAGTACTCCCAGGCTACTTCCCTAGGCCCTGGCCAAAAGAGACCCCAACAGCCACACTTGTTTTCCCTCAGGTGTTTCAGTGGAGAGACTCCCTGCTCTCCCCTGGATTTCTTCCTCAGACAGCCCTCTGCAACGGGCTCTGGCCCTGAGGAAGCTGCAATCAATCAGTCTACAGGCCTCAGCATTCACCCTTGTGCTGCTGGGATTTTCTCCTCACCCCCACACCAGTGTGGTGGAACAGGGCTAATTGAATGGGCCTGAAGAAGCAGGTTATAGGTGCATTTGTAAAGCATTAATAACCAATAAGAGGTTTTAATAAACAGCATATGGCCATCCATAATACCTTCCAACTAATGCTATTATCAATATCTAGAACACAAGTTATTCATGCCAAATGACATTATTCAGCATGTTATGATTTATTAACTCTTTATAAATGGAATTTTAATATAAAGTGTGATCCCTACATTGGTATGAGAATCCTAATACCGACAATTCCTGAAGTCAATGGGATTGAATAAAATCCAAGTTAGGACTTCAGGATTTGACCTAATGTTAACTATATATTAAGGGCAAATATTTTCCCCTAGTACATGGATGTAAACTGCTTGTTTCTGCAGTTAGACATCAAGGGCTACAGGGCTACATTAGGTGGTTGAACTGAGAGACTCCGACCTCTCCCTCCTCCCCAGTGATAAAGTAATCATGTCACTTAATGCACTTTTGGCAGGCACTCAGATACTAAAATAACCAAATGGAAATATTGTTGATGCTCCTGTTTCTCATATTCTATGACAGATGGTGCGACTACCATTTTATTTTCCTTTGTCACACTCACATACTTGTCTTTTGGGCATTCATCATATTAAGCTGGGGTCTCTGAGAATTGCAACAAGTCTCTTTAACGTGACCATGGTGCTGGGTCAATGGATTCTCTTTGTTTATCCAATAAGATCAAAGATGCTTAAAGGAAGGTTAATAAGATATAGAGAGGATTCTGAAGTCATCTGCACAGTGAATATTGCCAACTATCTAAAAGGTACTAAGAAAAATATAGTCTTACACTGGACAGAGTTTGATTCTGTAAAGTGCTCAGTATCCCTTTCCTTCCAGTGATTTCACAATATCAAGCCCTAATTCATAAGTTTGTAAAGTGCAGTCTGCAGCCAGCCCCCCCCCTAGTCCTTGTAAGTGCAGAGTGAGAAAAAGTTGATGAACTGCATTTTATTGCCAGTGAATACAGATATCAAGCAGTACCTATTAACCGAGTGTGAAATTCACCTTTATGCAAAAAATAAGGACTAGTCCTGTGCACCACTTATTTTTCACACACAAAAACAAATACAGAGCAGATCCAGAGTCCATTCAAATCAACGATTCAGATTGATTTGAAGGAACATTAGATCTGGCTCATAGTGAAGTAATAAGGATACTGTACAAGAACAAGCAGGCGGTATAACTGGGGTGACCATCTAGATTCGCCTTTCCTAATACATGCAAATCATACATTGCTTAAAGAGGAGTGTAACGGGGTAGGTCACTCAACCGGCGGCGCCCCCGTCTGGTCGTCACGGGAATTAGCTCTTTGACCCCTGGAGCGCCCTCTGTTGGCCGACGTCCGCTTCTCCACACTCTGGCCCCGTGCCCTTCCCGGCCCCGGAGCCCCTTGCTGAGGGTGCTGCACCCCTGCAGTACCCCCCTGGTCTTAGGTCTCCCCCTCCCTGGGGAACCCACCTGGTCTTAGGGTCTCCCCCTCCCTGGGGAACCCACCTGGTCTTAGGGTCTCCCCCTCCCTGGGGAACCCACCACCCACTATCCCCAACTCGCCTCAGATACTGCCACTGCCAGTCATCACTGTCTCAGTTCACGGAGGCTGACTGCAGTCTCATGGTTACTCATCACCGGCGAGAAGGGGTTGGCCTGCTGCTTCTATTCCTAGCCCTGGGCCGCCCCCTTGCAACCTCCAGTACCCCGTGGGTCGGGCCTTCCCTAGGCTCAGCAAGCTGGGGCCCTCCAGCTAGAGCTAGTCGCTCCCTGGCTCCCAGCTGTCTTGCCCTCACCTTGTCCCAGTCCAGGTACTTTGATAAAGGCTCCCTGCAGCCAGGCCCTGTCTCCCTCTGAATACAGAGGAGACTGACTCACTGGCTCCTGCCTCCCAGGCTTTTATACAGCCTGGAATGTTTGGGGCGCGGCCACACAGCTGAGCCTGCCTTCCACTTAAGCCTGCTAGCAGGCTCCCAGCCACAGCCCCTTCCCTGGGCTGCTTCCAGCCCCCTTCCTGGGGCTACCCCAGCCCCTTTTCAGTGGGGAGCGGGTGGTCACCCCGCTACACATCCCCCCCCTTAAGATGCCCACCCCTGGAGGAGCCGGACCTGCCCCTCCAGCGCGACGCGCTTCTTTTCTGAGGCCTCCAGCTGCCTCTTCAGGCGGGTCTCAGTGTCCACCATTTTTTTGCACTCATCAGCGAGGCCCAGAGCCCTGGACTGGGCCCCCCGACGGGCCTCCTCAGTCCTCTCCAGCCTCGCCCTCAATTCCGCAACCCCCTGACCCTCCACCTCTAGGGTCTGGGTCCACTTGGTTGCATGCTCCAGTTGCACCTGGGCTCCAGCCTCCTGCTGGGCCCACTCTGTCTGTGTCCCCTGATGGACGGTGCCTGCAGCGACGGTCTGGGTCCCAACCTCCCGCCAGGTCCCAGTCGCTGCCTCCACTCTCTCCTTCAATTCTAGCCCTTCCAGGCCCTCAGGCACCTTCTGCGGCCCTGCCTCAGTTTCCCTGAGGGGGCAATGCCTTTTTATATGGCCTGGTTCGCGGCAGCCCCAGCAGGCTTGCGTCCTCTTGGCTGCCCTGGGCTTCGGGGTCGCCGTCCCCTTTCTTTCAGGGCCTGCCCTGGGCATTAAACCCCTCGGGGCAGGACAGTCCCTTTTTAGATGTCCCCACTGGCCACAGGCCCAACACGTCCTTTGCCGCCTGGGTTCCCTCACCCAGCGGTTTATCTGGGGGCCTCGTCCCAGCCTGGGGTACAATGTCCTGCCGCCAGCCCCATAGGGACAGTCCCTTCCCAAATGTCTTTGCCTTCCACAGGCGTAACATTTCCTCCGCTCCACCGTAGGCCTCCTGGCCCCAAGCTTCTCAGGCCTCCTCAGAAACTTCCTCCTGAGGAGTTGCACCAGGGCCCGCTGCTCCCTCGCCAGCTGCCCCAATTGTTCTTGCAAGGCCCACTGTGCCTCCAACTGCCTCTGCTGAGCCTCCTCTAGCCCTTGCAGTCTCTCCAGCCTCTCGGGCTGGCTACCGGCCCCTTTCTTCAGAGGACCGGGCCCCGGGACCCAGCCTGGCACTGCACAGGAACCATCTGCGAAGAACACCTCAGCATACCTGGAATCCATGATCCCCTAAAGTCTCTCAGGCAATCGTCCAAGTCCTTGCCTCAGTTTCCCTAGGCACCCTCCGCTGTCCGTGCCCTGCCCCTTGTATCAGGGGTGGACCGCTAGTGCCTGCATTCTCCACCACGTGTAACGGTGTCGGTCACTCACCAGCGGCGCCCCCGTCTGGTCGTCTGGGAATTAGCTCTTTGACCCCTGGAGCGCCCTCTGTTGGCCGACGTCCGCTTCTCCACACTCTGGCCCCGTGCCCTTCCCGGCCCCGGAGCCCCTTGCTGAGGGTGCTGCACCCCTGCAGTACCCCCCTGGTCTTAGGTCTCCCCCTCCCTGGGGAACCCACCTGGTCTTAGGGTCTCCCCCTCCCTGGGGAACCCACCTGGTCTTAGGGTCTCCCCCTCCCTGGGGAACCCACCACCCACTATCCCCAACTCGCCTCAGATACTGCCACTGCCAGTCATCACTGTCTCAGTTCACGGAGGCTGACTGCAGTCTCATGGTTACTCATCACCGGCGAGAAGGGGTTGGCCTGCTGCTTCTATTCCTAGCCCTGGGCCGCCCCCTTGCAACCTCCAGTACCCCGTGGGTCGGGCCTTCCCTAGGCTCAGCAAGCTGGGGCCCTCCAGCTAGAGCTAGTCGCTCCCTGGCTCCCAGCTGTCTTGCCCTCACCTTGTCCCAGTCCAGGTACTTTGATAAAGGCTCCCTGCAGCCAGGCCCTGTCTCCCTCTGAATACAGAGGAGACTGACTCACTGGCTCCTGCCTCCCAGGCTTTTATACAGCCTGGAATGTTTGGGGCGCGGCCACACAGCTGAGCCTGCCTTCCACTTAAGCCTGCTAGCAGGCTCCCAGCCACAGCCCCTTCCCTGGGCTGCTTCCAGCCCCCTTCCTGGGGCTACCCCAGCCCCTTTTCAGGGGGGAGCGGGTGGTCACCCCGCTACAAGGAGGCAACGATATTTGCCTTTGGACCCAGGAACTGCTGCATCAATACAGTGCCAGCTCAATCCCGTCCACCCAACAGATGGATGGAACTTCCGAGGACAGCAAGACGGCTAGCACCAGACCTAGGGATAAGCAGATATGACAAATGATACAAATGCAAAATATTATTGGTTTGTAGTGTAGATCAAGAACAGTTATTTCTATGCTTCTTCAGGCCACGTCTGATCCTGTAAAATATGGACACCTCCCTGCAAGATGCTATGTGCCCTTAACTTCCACTAAAGTCATCACCTCACACTGCGCATTGAAAGCCTTGTGTGTCAACAAAGGAGTTCGGGAATGCAATTCAGTCAGTCACTCATTCAAAAACAACTGAGCAGTAATATTGATGTTTTCAGTATATGGGTATTCAACAATTGAAGATCCTTCTGAGGTACATTGCCCACAATGAAAGGCTCTTGCCACCATTAAGCAATAAGAAATAGCAAGAAAATAACCTCTTCCTCATGCGCTAATTTCTATAGAGAAATTGTGTCAATGGTATAAAATCACTTATCAGCCAAGCAGTCAAAAAAGGGAAATAGTTAATGGAAATTTTTTTAAATAGCCAAAAATCCCACAGTGACAACTATAGCCAGTGTGACACATGAAGTGCTCTAGCTGGACATTTAAAATAATTAGTTTACCAGTAACGAATCATAGGAGAGAAACCTCTAAATTAAAGATGGAGGGAAAAGTTTGACAAGTCATGTCACTCCAAGTAATGGATGTAATATTGACCTGTCAGTGTGGAGAAGGGAAAGACACCTCTACACCATATTTCATTGCCATCACAAAAATGAAGACCTTTACAGAGATCCAGCTCGCTAAGGACTTGGAAGGTGCTAAGCACGCTACCCCAGATCAGCAAAGCACTTAAGCATGTGAGTCTCCCAAGGGTACCGGGAATACTACGGGTCAGACTCTGGCTCCTCCAGCTGACTTTCTCCACATAGGAGGAGGCAATAATACTGGAACCAGAACTTTCTGATTATAAGGGGTGGGGCACTTGCACTTTTGACGGCACAGGACAGTTCAGGGAGGGAATGTCTGGGCAGGTAGAGGTGTCACCATGGCCCTATCTTCTATCCACCAGCTGCACATTTTCCAACAGTTTAGTAAAGACTACAAGTGACCACATGTCTTCCACCACGATAAGTGCTCATGAGGGCATTACTGTATGCCTTCTGCGGGGCTCTGCAGTCATACTGCATCCAGCCACTTTGCAGCTCTAACTAAGCCCTGTGCGTATAAGCATCATTTGGGAGAAAAAAGCATAGTTAAAAAGAGTTCAGATGATTGACATGTTTTGCTTGGGAAAAGGGAATATTTGTTCTGCACTGCACCGTAGGAGGAGGTGCCTGTCATAAGTGCTGCTGGCAGTTTTTCCAAAGGCTGGAATGTTGTTGAAAGACATCAAACTGCTGACTTCCGAAGTCAGACCAGCTAATACCAGTATCAATTATGAGCTTTACACATGGGTCCTGATCCTGTAAGTACTCCAGGCATTGGACACAACCCCCAGTGAATGCCTTCTAGACTTGCAGGATTGGACCCTTGATACTTACTGCCATTTTAAATCACTTTTCTCCCATCTGTGTATTCAGGTGTTCTTAATTTCTACCTCAGTTGATGCCTGGTCTTAATTTTATGATGTTTCTTAGATATTTCTAGGTTAAACTACAACAGCACCTTTGATAGGATTTACATTTTTTTAAAGTGGCTGGCTAGGTACCATAAAGCTTAATCGTTTCCTTTAACACAGATTCTTGAAAGCAAAACCCCATTTTTAAACTGCAACACCCGAAGCGCCTGCAGAATAACTTTTTTTCTTGAAAAGACCTTTTGGAATGGCTGAAGAACACAATTATTGGCACGTCGGGTTAGAAAGTAACAGAGGTACCATTGTCAGGCAGCCATTTTAAAAGAATTCCTAGACTGAAAGAAAAATAACTGGAGCAGCATTTGGGTCAAAAACAATTGAAACTATTGGAGCTCCCATCCCTTAGCTGGAGGTGAATTGAAATAAGCTCCCAGTTTCAAAGGAGTTTGGCATGAGCCTGGGATCTGTGTTCACCTCCCAAATGAAAAATCAATAAATAAAGCAAGCTCAGACCTCCCGCACCATTGTATTTTATATAATAGTTCAAGCCTGGGTGGTCCACCCCATACAACCTGCCTCTTCTTTTAGGATGTGCTAACTCTCGCTTCTGAAAAATGAGTATCATTTCCAAAAGATAGGGGGGAAATGGCATAGAACAGTCACAGAGATATGTCACAACTTGAGAATTTTTTTTCAAAGCTTAACAGCTTGTTCAGTGTCTTATTTTTGTCTCTCTCTTAGACCCAATCATGCAGTGAGCTCAGCAGTGGCCATTCCTTGTGCCTCCATGAAGTCCCACTGACTTCCAGTCTTACCACATGTGGTATCCCCATCACGACTTTCCACAAAGCAGGTAAAATATGTATGATGTAGAATGCAGAAAGACCCCCCCCACACACACACACCCCAATGAAATACTCTTTGGCTAAGCAAAAGGTGCAGTTAGGAACTATTGGTTTCCTATCTTATCCCTTCCCCAGACAATAGTCAGTGTTTTTGTAAATTCACAACCCTCATAATCCTACCTGAAATATAATTTATGTCTGCAACGTGACAAGTCAAATTCACATCTTACCCCCCCCCCAGCCACATTGCCTTTCAGAATAAAATGGCCCAAATCAGCATGCTTGGTTATGTGTAATCCCTGTTCTAGCCAAAAGACCAGCACTGTTCCCACAGCCAGGAATAGAACCCAGGAGTCCAGCATTCCACTGCTATCTCACAAATAGTTATGTAACCACAGCTGCCAACTTTCACATAGTAAATAAGCACCCCGACTTTCACAATAAGCCAAAAGTCAAGCTAATCCCATTTCAAAACACACGCAACTCTAAGAATCCCAACACTATATGACTAGCCAACAAGCAACTTGATCCAATTAAGCCAAAAACAAGCCCAAGTTCTGTGGGTTTTTCCCCACGGCTTTGGCATGTCTGTATGTAACCCACTGGCAAAGCATGGGTCATGGCATGGTCCACATTGAAGGTAAATCTACTTCCACTAATTATTCCTCAAATGGAAGAGATTGAACACTGAAGAGCTCAAGGCTCTTACGTTTAAGCCCATATAGTGACTTAAATGGGGGGGGGCCAGGAGCGGAAAGACCAGTATGTGATCATATACTGCATATACTCGTTCATAAGCCAAATATTTTTTGTAAAAAAGTGAAGCATCAAAGAGCAGGGGTTTGCTTATAATCGAGTCCATGCCAAAATTTGATTATTTTAAACACTATGGACTTATTGAATTGAATAGCTAATATTTTGTTACCTGGCGCACACACAGGCATGGACCACTTCCCGCAGCTCCCATTGGCTGGGAACAGCAAACTGCAGCCACAGGGAGCTGAGGGGCTCTGGGCCAGCAGATGTTCCCAGTAAACAAAATGTCCTAACCCGCCACCGGCTTACCCTGACAGGCTGGGAGCCAAAGTGTGCCAACCCCTGAAATATAGGGTCGGCTTATGAAAGGGTCATACCGTTTTTGTTATTTTTACCTATCCATCTTGAGGGGTCAGCTTATAAATGAACGGGCTAATGAATGAGTATATATGGTAATTAAAGATAGCTTCATAATGCATACACACAAGCACAATTAATTAAGGTTGCACAGGCAACCTTGATTCTGGCATTTCCTAACTTTAAAGTTTGACTTTGGACTCATAGTGTTACTTTAATGTGTATATATAGGACTCTCTACTAGATACATCATGGCATTGTTAATGAGCTACAGACCTTTTCACCAGAAGGTCACCAGTTTGAATATAACTAAGTTTAGTAGGGTTTAAAAGTTGTTTCCCTCTAAAGGGTGTTTGGTGATGTATGTATGACATGAGCTTGGATGATCTCATTTCCAGTTCCCACATCACAAATGCACCACCAGGCTTTCCACTAGTTTCCGCACTCCTCAGAGAGACCATGAATTGCACTGGCCATGAGTACTGCACTACTTCTGTTAGCCCTGGACAAAGCTCCCAGATCAAATCAGAGCTCAGGCAGGCTGGCTGGGCAGTGTGTGAGGGAAGCTTGCTCTTCTGCTGTCCTGTAGAGAAACAGAAGAAGTCATTCACCAGAGCTGTCAAATACCTTTCACCAGCACTTTATCCACAGGTTGTTTTGGTATTTTTTTTAAAGGTGAAATATATAGGTTATACACAAGCGATTTTCAAATATATTAAGTTAGCTCATTAAGTAACTTGCATAAAATGTTACATATGGAGCTGTACAGAATTTGGCAATCATGGGATTCCAGTGGCATGGTTCTCATTGGAGGATAAAAGCCTAGGCCTGCAAGCTCTTTGGAATGGAAATTGAATTTGAGTCTTTGCAACCACTGTGCATGTTTTTTGGTGCTTAACCCACCCACCTTCTGTCTGAAGCATCCCATGAACCATTTCATCTGGCATAATGTAAGAACAGCGATACTGGGTCAGACCAAAGGTCCATTTAGCCCAGTATGTGATCTTCAGGCAGTGGCCAATGTCAGATTCCACAGAGGGAATGAACAGAACAGGTAATCAAGTAATCCATCTGCTGTTGCCCATTCCCAGCTTCTGGCAAACAGAGGCTCAGGACACCATCCCTGCCCATCCTGGTTAATAGCCATTAATGAACCTATCCTCCATGAAGGTATCTAGTTCTTTTTGAAACCCTGTTATAGTCTTGGCCTTCACACAACACACAGTCAACCTTTAAAGCAGTACTTCCTTTTGTTTGATTTAAACCTGCTGCCGGTTAATTTCAGTTGATGACCCTCTAGTTCTTGTATTTGAGAATGAGTAAATAACACTTTTTTTACTTTCTCCACACCAGTCATGTTTTTATCATCAAATACTCTTATAGAGTGATGATTTTCCAATATAGATCAAACTGCTGTGCCATATATGAGAAAACAATGAAAATGCCAAGCAGATGAGTCAGGCCTATGTCTGAGATTGCCAGTGTTGGGGATTTTTTTTAAAAAAATTGGCATTTTAGTAATTACCACACCTGAGTTCTAACATCTCACACAGCTGATCAGACATATGAAGGGGGTGGAAAGGGGGATGGGGCAGAGATCCAAACAAGTAAAGATGGGATTTTCAGAGTCATGGAGGCCCAGCTCTGTTCCCAGTTGAGTGAATGAAAGTTAGGCCAATGATGAATGTTATTGAAAACCCCATTTTATGGGACTAAATGGCATAATTTTTAAAATTAATTCTATGGTATCTTGGAAAAGAGAGGTCAAAGCAGACACACTCCAGAAGATAAGGGGAACGCTGACATATTACATCTAAATCCATCTTCAAAATCACACTAATAAAATAGTAAGATATGAAAGCATATTGGAAGGAAAAGTATAATGTTTTGAAAGAGCAAGAGAAGATACATGATTTACTCTCACTTTACCTTTGCAAAATGTCTGCTCCTTCAGTAGTGTGCTGTTTTAGGTTTAATTAAGTTTTGTATTGATTTTTAGCAAAATCAGTATTGTTCATGACATACATGGTACCTTGATATAAACCAAAACAGACGTTGAAGATCAAGTAAAAATTCGAACAATTTGAAATTGCAAAAGAAAGCATAGGAAGTTCATATAACTTCACACATGTTAATAAAAGTTTAATGAATCCCAGATCTTGGTTTTGAAAAATACCAGAAGCAAAACAGATCTTTCAAAATATACCTAGTATACTTGATATCAAAACATACCAAGTATATTTGATATCAAAACATAAGTCATTTATTTACACATACACTTCACAGAGGGTTGGACCCAGACAATGAAACTGTGCTTTTCCTAATTAAACTCACCCCTTAAAAGGAGGGATCTGGTCAGAGCAAATTATGTGTTTCATCTGTACACAGGCTTTTAGATAATATTTTAGGTGTATTTCTCTACAATAAATAGTCAGGGATCTGATTTTCAAACCCAAGAACACACAAACATGAAGTTGCATGTCTAATCTATATATGCAATTATGATTACATACAGAATGTTTTCTCATGCAAATTGCCACTTCACCGTTGCACACACAGTTGTAGTAGGCGCACATGCAAATTAAGCAGGTAATGGCACGTGAATTTTTGCAGCAGACTTTCTGGAAACTAGGCCCCATAACACTCAGTAGCATATTTTCCAACCCATTTTTGAGAAGACTGAAGTTTTCTATTTTCAAAATGATTACCTTTTTGTCTAACAGCATTGCCATTAGACGCAAGGGTTCTGTTAAAAAGCAAATCAGCTGGACTCTGGAGCTTTTAGAGACCAGGAATTCAATCATCTAGAACTTGGTGGTTGCTATTCTAAAGGATTTCTGATCTAAAGGTTTCAATTATTTCAGTTCACATGGAATTTCTCTTGGCGGTCCAAGTGAACCCCACAACATCAATGGAAGCCTTGACAGTCAGATTTGCTTGCAACAGCCTTACTATCACTATGTCCTCATTTAAACCCCTGCTACCTCACTAACTTGCCAGGGGTTGCACGGGTGTAACTGAGAACAGAACTTAGTCCTGTGTCTTTGCAGGTCACAGATGCTCATCCCATTGATGGCATTTTTAAATACGTGTGGCAGTGGGACCTGCTGACATCTGAAAGAGGATGGGTGGTTTTCAGCCATGACTAAAGATAGATTCGCATCCAGTGTTGTTGTAGCTGGGTTGATCCCAGGATATTAGAGGGAAAAAAATGGGGGAGGGGGTCAGATAATATCTTTTATTGGACCAATTTATGTTGGTGAAAGATAAACTTTTGAACGTCCTGAAGAGCAATGTGTACTCTTGAATGCTCTTCTCTTTCATCAACAGGAATTGGTCCAATTTTACCCACTTTGTGTCTCTAAAGGTATATCTGTCCAGGCACCTATGATGTGCTCATCACTGCAGTATCCAAGTGTATTTCAAATTCTAGAAGCAAAACATCATCAGGATGTATTTGAAATCAAACAGGATAGGCACTGCCTATGCTGAGTAGCCTCCACTGCCTATCTTGGGGGCTTACATGGTCCCCATTATCATAGTATCTGAGCAGCTCACAATCTTTAATCTATGTATAACATCCCTGGGAGGTAGGGAAATGCTATTTTCCAGATGGGGAACTGAGACTCAGAGACAGACTGACTTGCCTGAGGTCTCACAGGAAGTCATACATATATACAAACTACAGTGCTCCGCTGTCTACCAGAGCATGTCCATCAGGCTCATCGCTGCAGCATTTGAGCACCAGCTACATGTTGCTTTACTCAGTGATTACAATATTCTCTCTCTCTCTCTCTCTCTCTCTCTCTCTCTCTCTGTCTCTCTCTCTCTCACACACACACACAGTGTCTCTGAAGTTTTAGGATTAGACTGTAGCTGATCAATCACTGGCTCATCAGAGGTGAGAAATAGAACCGGCACTGCAGAGAGCATAGAGGGGAAAGCAAGCAAGGGTGGCTGCCAGATTAAGAAGCATTAACTCAGTGAAAATCCATGGTTAATGTAGAAGTAGCAGCACAGCTAATTCGAGCTTCAGTCTTAGATATGCTGTATCCTCCGCTGAGCCTATAGAACTTTCTGACAATTTTGCATTCATTGAAATGCTCACTTAATGCAGTAGCCCCTGCTTTTCCCATGGAGCATTGCTAATAATAGCAAACAGGGCTGCAAGACTAGAGCCATTTATTTAGCAGCTTTAAAACAGAGCAAGAATGCAGCAAAAGGCTGCTCATGACAGAAGCCGAAAGTTCATACACTGGTAGCTCAATCCCCTGGCAGTTTCATACAAAAAAGGCATTAATAGATATTTAGGTTATTGGCCTTTTTAATATGGGCAATTTTTCCTCAGTGATGATATAGTTGTTGCTTCATCATTGCTAGGACTGACAATGGTGGCATAGAGTTACTTTCAGGATAAGACACCTTGTGGTGGTTTTTTTTAATACTAAGCATGTTTTAAAAATACTGCGCAATATTTTAACTGGTTTCTGGACACTAAGGACCCTTCAGATCCAACAACTTTGATATAGCTCCCATAAGATAGATAAATGTGAACTAGTTACCTAGACTCTCTCCCTCTCTAAATGAGGGTATATCTTCATAGGACACTGTTTAGTGCTTATACTGGTGTAGTTATACCAATACATTTAAACCCAGATAATTATACCACTTCAACCCCAGAAAGGACACTTACTCTGGTGTAAGGCCTGGGCTACACTGGGGCGGGAGGCGGGGGCGGGCGGGTGTGACCTAAGATATGCAACTATTTGCGTAGCTGAAGTTGGCATATCTTAGGGTGCCTTACCTGGCCATCCACACGGTAGCGAGTCGACGGCTGCCACTCCCCCATCGACTCTGCTTCCGCCTCTTGCAGAGGTGGAGTTCTGGAGCCAACTGGGAGCGCGATCAGGGATCAATTTATCGCATCTACAGTAGACACGATAAATCGATCCCCGATAGATTGACCACTGCCTGCCGATCTGTCGTTTAGTGAAGATGTACCTTAAGAGTGGCTTATGTAAATTGAGCATAATCCCTTCCAAAGCTAAACTAAAAATGGCCCTTAAACAGATATAAGTGTGTCCACAGAAGGCATTATACCAATACAGCAGTAGAAGTTTAAATTCACACCTTCGCTTATACCTGTATAACCGTCCTATGTATACAAGCCCTCAGTTGCATCAGAAAATAGGTTAACCAATATGCACCCCTAGTTCTAGTGGTCTTGTGATCAGCTAACACATTTTGAAACACAGCTGTCTTTGTCCACATTGGGTGTTAACTGATGTTGATTAACAGGTGAATTAAAACATGTTAAACATATTGTCTAATAGAACTCACTTCCCTAGTGTAAAGTCCTGATATTTAATTAGCAATCCCCTCTCCTGTCCAGTCATCCACATTGTTCTTTTAAAATAATTTTCTGATATGAAATAATTTATGAGGACTCCAATTAGTGCAGATTGAGAGGAGTGAAATTATATGCAATCCAAGAGGGTTTTTTTCCTGGATTTGTTTTAGGGCTGGTCTTCACTACCCACTGGATCGGCGGGTAGCGATCGATCACCCGCGGTGCCCCCGTTGACTCCAGAACTCCAACTTGCCGAGGCACAAGCTGGAGTCGACAGGGGAGCGCGCCACCGATTGCCACCACCGTGAGGACGGCAGGTAACTCGACTGCAGATACGCAAACTTCAGCTACATCTGCAGTCGATTCCCCCCCCCCCTGTAGTGAAGACCAGCCCTTAGAATGAAAGAAAGAATTTTCCCTAGAAATTCCCTTGTGAACCTGTTCAATGAACTGTATATTAACACTACCTGCCCCTTTTCTTAGGCTCAAACCTGCATTCCCAAGAACTCAGCCTAGAAAGCTTATGTGCCACATTTTATAGCAAAATAAGCAACATTCGAAATGTTGGGGCCAAATGGCCAACTGAACATTTTACAATTGGTCCAAATGTATCTCTTGTGCAACCTCTTTGAAGCCAATGGTTTTGCAAGAGGGAGGAATTTGACTCTCAGTCTGTACAAGGAAAAATATTAGTTTCATCATAATGACATGTTTCTATTGTAACTCAGTGATTGTAAGTGTCGCTGCCTTTTGTTATGCTCATTAAAAAGATGCAGTGACCCTTCCTGATTCTTTCTTACAGCACATGGATGAATATGAGAATGAATAAGTGCAAAGCCATTTGGGATGCTTAAGGACAATGTTTTATATCTGTCTCTATTAAGCAGCAAAAGGTCAGAAAAGGGACATGTTTATTTTGCTGTCTTGAGATTTTTCCCTGTCCCCTTCATTTCTTGCTTTGCAGTAACAGGCACAGGGCCAGATCCTGAGGTCTTTGCTCAGTCGTCATTCAGACAAAACTCCCATGGATTTCAATGGGAAGTTTTGTTTAAAGACTGAGTCTTCAGATTTTTGGCCGACAGGACTCAAATAGAAAAGAGATGACAACTCTGCTATGTCTGGGGAGCTGCTGAGTGGAGCGGTAGGAGCTTATGACCTCATTAACTCGTGTCGCAATTGGGCAGGTGGCCAGTTGTCTCTGGTGCACTAGTTGCATGACAAGTTACACCAACTAGGTTCTACACTTTTAATTATTCGGTCAGAAGGGGATTAAGTGTAAACCCTCAATTAAAGGGACTTGCTGTCCTACTGAAGGGAGGATTGAGAGGAATAATCTGGCAGAAGCAACAGAAAAAAAACCCATAGGAGGACAAAGAGAAATGACTAGAAAAAGATTCTTGGAGAGAACCAGTTTCAAACCAATTCTAAGACACTGAGGGACCTACTACTACAAAACCAGTATGCCAAAGTGTTCTGTTTCAAGGCATGCAAATGAACAGAGGAGTTAGATTTTAAAAACACACACATAAAATATTCCTGCTAGAAGGTTGCGACAGAGAACACACAAGAACTCAAAAACCGGATGCTGGCTCCCTAAAATAGAGTAAAGTGGGATGAATGATGCTACTCTAGACTGGTTGGACCTAGCAGCAGTCTGTCTGCAGCCAGATTGCATGCTTCCTGCAGAGCCCTCTAGCCTGAAAACAAGATCAATCAACCCCTTGAAATTTAAAGCAACAACCTATAATTTATACACAATTTCCAACACGCCACACAAAGGAGGAGGAATTGAGGGTCAATTCTATTGACTGAGGGGATGTGGTACTATGATAGCAATTAGTCTGATGAGGAGGAGTTCGAAGAACTTGGTTGTATGTCACATCACATTTACTCTAAAATTAGACTCCAGTTATAAATTTTACATGCATACTTAGAACTCCACCGCCACAGCAGGGGAACAGAACTTGGATTATCCTGCTGCAAATGCACAGGTCCCTACCACAGGGAAATCCTTTTAGTTTTGAGCTATATAGGTCCTGGGATGCTGTTTATTGCACAATGATGATTCCATCCAGTAAAGGTTCAGAGATACACATATACAGCAGCCAATTAAGATCGTAACCCTAAGAACATGGGGTAAAATTTTCAAAAGCATCTATGCTTTAAAAAAGGGAAAAAGGAAGATCCAGGGAACTACAGGCCAGTCAGCCTCACCTCAGTGCCTGGAAAAATCATGGAACAGGTCCTCAAAGAATCAATCCTGAAGCACTTAGAGGAAAGGAAAGTGATCAGGAACAGTCCACTTGGATTCACCAAGGGCAAATCATGCCTGACTAACCTAATTGCCTTCTACGATGAGATAACTGGCTCTGTGGATGAGGGGAAAGCAGTGGATGTGTTGTTCCTTGACTTTAGCAAAGCTTTTGATACGGTCTCCCACAATATTCTGACTAGCAAGTTAAAGAAGTACGGGCTGGATGAATGGACCATAAGGTGGATAGAAAGCTGGCTGGATCGTCGGGTTCAACGGGTAGTGATCAAAGGCTCCATGTCTAGTTGGCAGCCGGTATCGAGCGGAGTGCCCCAAGGGTCGATCCTGGGGCCGGTTTCATTCAATATCTTTATCAATGATCTGGAGGAAGGTGTGGACTGCACCCTCAGCAAGTTTGCAGATAACACTAAACTGGGAGGAAGAGTAGCTACACTGGAGGGTAGGGCTAGGATACAGAGGGACCTAGACAAATTAGAGGACTGGGCCAAAAGAAATTTGATGAGGTTCAACAAGGAGAAGTGCAGAGTCCTGCACTTAGGATGGAAGAATCCCATGCACTGCTACAGACTAGGGACCGAATAGCTAGGCAGCAGTTCTGCAGAAAAGGACCTAGGGATTACAGTGGATGAGAAGCTGGATATGAGTCAACAGTGTGCCCTTGTTTCCAAGAAGGCTAATGGCATTTTGGGCTGTATAAGTAGAGGCATTGCCAGCAGATCAAGGGACGTGATTGTTTCCCTCTATTTGACATTGGTGAGGCCTCATCTGGAATACTGTGTCCAATTTTGGGGCCCACACTACAAGAAGGATGTGGAAAAATTGGAAAGAGTCCGGAGAAGGGCAACAAAAATTATTAGGGGCCTGGAGCGTATGATGTATGCTGAGAGAACTGGAATTGTTTAGTCTACAGAAGAGAAGACTGAGGGGAGATTTGATAGCTGCTTTCAACTACCTGAAAAGGGGTTCTAAAGAGGATGGAACTAGACTGTTCTCAGTGGTAGCAGATGACAGAACAAGGAGTAATGGTCTCAAGTTGCAGTTGGGAAGGTTTAGATTGGATATTAGGAAAAGCTTTTTCACTAGAAGGGTGGTCAAGGATTGGAATAGGTTACCTAGGGAGGTGGTAGAATCACCTTCCTTAGAGGTTTTTAAGGTCAGGCTTGAAAAAGCCCTGGCTGGGATGATTTAGTTGGGGATTGGTCCTGCTTTGAGCAGGAGGGTGGACTAGATGACCTCCTGATGTCCCTTCCAACCCTGATATTTTATGATTCTATGTGGTTTGGGACCCTCATTTTCAAAAGTAATTTAGGAGCCTACATCACACTGAAAGTCAATGGGATGTAACATGCCTAAGTCACTTTGGAAAATTATACTTCTAGTCAGGGGGCCATTGCCCTGAATCTTGGGCCTTCATTTACACCAGTTCAGTGCAAGATTGTGAAGGGGTATAAAATGCTGCCATTATTTGGTATCATGTCACACTTTGCACCAATGTAAGTGACTACACAAGGTGCTGGTCAAAGCAGAATTGGGCCCAAGAAATGTCTTACATGGCTAAGAGGTTAGCCAGGAGGGACCTGAACTCGATCCATTGTCAAAGAGGATTGGCATGTCACATGAGACAGGAAAGCAACTAAGATGGCAGCTTTTCACTCAGCATATCTTCTCCTTGCATCTATGGGGTCATAGCTAAGGCTGGATTAAGGCACAGGCATGGTTTAGTGCCCTAGGTCCCAGAGTCACATGATGACACCAGATTCTTAGCTGTTATTAAAAAAAAATCTATATACAAGTATCTAGCTCTTGTGGTGGTAAAGCAAAGCCTGAAAGTGTGACAAGCCAGGCTGTTGATGAGCTGAGCACTCCGACGAGGGGCTGGGTCTCCACACAGCGCTGGGAGCAAGATGTGCCCCACCAGGGGGCAATACGGAGAAGCAGCAGGGCTTGGGGGAGATGAAGGGGCAAAGCAGGCAGAGGACAGCAAGAGGGGGAGCATCTAAAGGGACAATGGGTGGTCAGTAGAGGTGACATCACCGGCCGCTGCTTGGTGCTTTCCCACACTCACCAGCCATTGCAGCTTGCAGCTCGCAGCCAGCACGGGCCAGAAATGGGACCGGGGGAGGGAGGAACACAGGGCCAGCACATGGCAGGGAGAGCAGACAGCCCCGCACTCTGCATCTTTTCCCCACTACCAGCCTTGCACACCCATCTCCATCATCGGCCACTGGACCACACCCCACACCCTCACTGCTGTTTGGCGAGCAGGGATCTGGACAGCGGCAGGACCCACCATGGCTGATGGGGGAGGAGACAGAAAATATGGGACAATTTGCCCATTTTTAAGAAAAAGTCAGGACACTTGGGGGGGGGACTGTCCCTTTAAAAACAGGACATCTGGTCACCTTATCTATTATTAAAGATATGCCATATCTGAAAGATGTAAGCCAAAGATACAATACAAAGATAGAAGGCAAAGCGAGCAGAGCTGTTAAAACAGTAACATACAATACCCTACTGTATGCAATTTGTTGGCTTTGTTGATATAAGATAAGGAAACTGGTTTAGAAAAGCAAGTAAACATGACTGGTAATATCGTTAGCCAGTTTATACATTTATTTACCGGCACAACATGGTAGGTTGCTGCCACCTTTTGGTCACCTATTGCTGTAAAAGGAAATGGTTAGAAAACTTTCAACATAAAAGATGTGATTAGTAGTTTTTCCTCATTGGGAATGTCTTATGTAGGATACATAGTTCTAATTGTTGATAGTAACATCAGAGGTTTACTTTTCCCCCTCTATAAACAACATAGTAACACAGTCTCTGTGCTTTCTTATATTTACATAACATCTTTCAGCCTAGGTACTCCATAAAGGTAAGAATCTCTTCACCCACCACCCAAATGAACAACAAAACTATATGACTTTTTAAGAAAGTAAGGAATACAACAGCCAAGAAAAAAAACACACTATAAAAGGAAGGTAGGTGGGCAAAGACACAGGCACTTATACCAGAAACACTGTCCTGGGCGGTTTGTGGCAGATCACTCAGCTAAGGGATAAACAAATGTAGCTCTGCTTTGGTAGTTTAGGTAACAAAGAGTCCTGTGGCTCCTTAAAGACTAAAGTATTGAAGCATAAGTTTCATGGGCTAATACCCACTTCATCGGATGCAAGCAGGCGACGAAGTGGGTATTAGCCCACGAAACTTATGCTTCAATACTTTAGTCTTTAAAGTGCCACAGGACTCTTTGTTACCCCTGCTATTCCAGACTAACACGGCGACCTCTCTGATTTTTGGTAGTTTAGTACTTTCCCCCCACAGCTGTTGACAGTTAAATGAAAACCAAATAAACCACAGTTTCATTTCAGGTCAGGGGTAACTTCCCACCCCCACCAGCTA
Organism: Sternotherus odoratus; assembly: GCA_032164245.1. Lineage (NCBI taxonomy): Eukaryota > Metazoa > Chordata > Testudines > Kinosternidae > Sternotherus > Sternotherus odoratus. The sequence continues at coordinate 100,392,805 of JAVMKO010000001.1, read as the reverse complement.
ATCAGCTTCAACAACATCCATTTAACGTTTACATCTCCCCTTGCCACTTAAAACCCTTCATATTAGCCACTGAGAAAGAAATGTGCAAAAGGGATTCGTGAATCCTTACTTAGAGCATCTACAAACATCTTCACTTTATTAAGCAACAAAGGGCCAAATTGTGGGGTCTGAGGAAACAGGAGGTAAGTAGCTTGTCCCTTTGTTGTGGCTGTATGGCTCAGCCACAATCCCAGTGTAGTGACGTAGGTGAGAGTCTGTTCCAAGTGTATATGGGACAGCAGGAGTGTTCCACGAATATTTACTGGCACAGAGACAAATTCTAGTTTTTGCACTGCACACAGACACAAAAGGCCAGAATCTGGACAAATACTAAGTTGAACACATAAGACACAGCTGGGTTTTATCACTACTTAAGCCCCGGTCTCCCTCTTCACTTCTACTCTTTATGGGGAAGTGCCTGATTCCCTCTGGGTGGGGCTCACCCACTGGTAACTAGAATGGCTTAGCCCCAGGCTCTCCAGCCCACCAGACAAGTTCTCTCTGTCTTGGTTTCCTTGGCACGGGGACATGGTGGCGCATGAAGCTGCACTCCTGTGATTTCCAGCTAGCATAACACTACGAGTGGCTGATATACTCCAGCACAGTTTCAGACAGCCTTCAGATGGCTCAAAGTTGTGCTAATGTCCAAAACAGCTTTTCATCTTTCTGTTTCCCTAGGCCTGGAAATGGTCATGAAAAGCCACCTTTGCTCTACTGCACCACTCCCAAGTTGCAGTAGAGCTCCACTCATTGTAGCTGAGAATTGAGTCCACCATATGCCACAGTTGCTTAGATATCATGACAGCGATATGGATAAAAACATTGCTGCACATATGCATATAAGTGATATATATGGTTTTAGTGCTTTCTTTCTTTCTTTCTTTCTTTCGCCAGCAAACACACAGGTTTTAGACTGAAATAGTGTAGGGAATATACAGTTAAGTCCTGCAAAGTGTTGACCACTCTGGACCCCAGCTTGGCAACACACTTAAACAGGTGCTCAATATTAAGCCCAAGTAGCCAGTTAGTCTTCAAGGAGACTACTGGCGGGTTTAAATATAAACCCAATCAAGTTTGTTGTTGGATCAGGGCCTAAATGCTCAGTACCTAGCAGGATCAAGCCCATGTTAAGGAAATGCTTTTGTGCAACCCTGAGACAAATGGTGAATTCTGTATTGAACTATAAGTTGATATGTATTTGTTTAGCCATCTTCATGTTCAGTAAGTTAAAACCACAGATGTTTACCATGCATCTCCTTCTCGTAGTTATAAACTCCCTATATTGGAGGCAAAGTAGAAGGTGGAAGTCTGTATTCCGGGGGAGGCTGGGTGAACTCTGACATTAGGTTCACAGAAGGTCTGGGAAATGCAATCTGAAAGCTGGGCAGCCATTTTAATATAGACATGTTTGTTTCCTATTTCTGGTAAATTGAAGCCTATGGTGGGTTTAAGGTGTTTGTTTTAATGTGAAGATGCTGATGGCTCCCCCGTCTCATCCATGGAACAAATCTTTTGCAATAAAAGAGAAGATTTTCTCATTCTGGGTGGGGTTCTGGGAAGTGCTATGCTCCCTCATCTCCCGCTGACTTTAGAAGGAGCTCTGAACTTACCAGGGAGTGCTTAGCACTTTGCAGTTAGGCCCATAGAGTGCTCAGCTTGAGCCATTCTCAATAAGGGATAGAATCTGCCTAGGACAGAAGGGTGCTTGTTTATGATGCATCTTATCAGGTGAGTTGTGGTAGTGATTTTGCTAATTTCCTGTTATTAAATAAGCTGTAGTTTTAATAAAACTCCTTTGTTTCTTAAACAAGATGTCACTACCTTTCATGTGGACCTTTCAGCATGAAAAGTGCTGTATTGTGTGTATTTTACATGTTCTTTAGGAATCATATTGAAAAAGTTTTAAAAAGGACAGGCTCTCAAGTGGCTCTTGTTCTGGGGGATGTCACTCACTGTAGTCCCAAAGTTAAATAGGATCTATACAAATCTAATGTCCTCTCACTTTTACTATTGAAAGTTGTTTACCTCGGAACTAAAGAATCATGAAACAAAGGTCTTGTGTACTTATATAGATAAAGTTGAACAAGCTTTTTGAATGTGGACACAACAATACCATTTGAAAATGCTTTTGAGGACAGGTTATTCCTGTATAGGACAGGGGACAAGCTATATTGATAGAAAGGTATCAGTAAAAATTCATCAGTTTAGTAAAAACTGTGTGTAGACCAGCCCTAAAACTATAGAAAGATGTTTACAGAAAGCTATATAAACAAAGGTGAATCGTCTAGGATTTTAAGTGTCCTGTATGAATTATTTTTATGTGTGTCTTATTTTGGGCCATTGTCACACACTGAGCGCACGTTCAGGCTTTGCCAGGTTGAGAGATATGGAGACAACATACATACAAAGCAACCAGTGTGAAGGCAAATGTTCATGACAGTAGTTGTGAATATTTTATATGTAACAGCCTAGTTTAGACTTAGGGTATGTCTTCACTACAGCAGTAGTTCGATTTCCTTTATTTCGATGTTGTGAACGCGACTGTATACAGTCGATGTTGTGTGTCTTCACTAGGCACAGCTAAGCACAGCAAGTCGACAGTGTCTGTCTGCAAAACTTTTGCAAGCGTCGACATGACGAGCGTTGCACTCTGGGTACCTATCCCACAGTTCCCTGATCCCCCAGCAGGCACCATTTCGAGTGCTGCACTATGGGTAGGCATTTCCAAATTTCGCGCCCTTTTTCCGCGCCGCCCACCCCCATTACGAGCGGTGCACTGTAGGTAGGCATCCCATAATTCGCGCCCTTTCTCCGCGCCGTGCTAACGCCATAGCATTGCAAGCATGGAGCCCGCTGACACCACGGCTGCAGTAATGGCTGTTGTGAGGACCTCGATCACGGTTACTGAGTTCCTGCTGCACCGTCTGCAGAGGAGGAATGCGATCCGGGGAGAACTGCGCTTTCTGGAACCCGACGACAGTGAGGAGGAGATGGACGAGGACATGCACGAGATGGACAAAGACGTGCACAGCGGGGACGACATGGACACTGCCGTTTTTGGAAGTAGGGCGACTGACAATCTGTCATAAATGGTGGCAATGGGGCAGGCTCATGCCATCGAACGCCGATTCTGGGCCAGGGAAACAAGCACAGACTGGTGGGACCGCATAGTGCTGCGGGTCTGGGATGACTCCCAGTGGCTCAGAAACTTCCGCATGCGAAAGGGCACGTTCCTGGAACTTTGTGACTTGCTGTCCCCGGCCCTCCGGCGCAGGAATACCAAAATGAGAGCGGCCCTTACAGTGGAGAAGCGAGTGGCGATAGCCCTCTGGAAGCTTGCAACGCCAGACAGCTACCGGTCAGTGGCGAATCAGTTTGGGGTGGGTAGGTCTACAGTGGGCTTTGCTGTGATGCAAGTAAGCAGGGCAATCGTTGAGCGGCTGCTACACCGGGTTATAAACCTCGGAAACCTGCAAGCCACAATAGATGGCTTTGCCGCCATGGGATTCCCTAACTGTGGTGGGGCTATAGATGGGACTCATATCCCTATCCTGGCACCGGACCACAAGGCCGCCGAGTACAGAAACCGGAAGGGATATTACTCAATGGTCATGCAAGCAGTGGTTGACCACAAGGGACGTTTCACCGACCTCTACGTGGGGTGGCCGGGAAAGCTTCATGACACTCGAGTGTTCAGGAACTCTAGGGTTTTTAGGCAGCTGCAGCAAGGCACTTTCTTCCCCGACCAGAAAATTTCCGTGGAGGGGGTCGAAATGCCGATCGTGATCATTGGGGACCCAGCCTACCCCCTAATGCCCTGGCTTATGAAGCCCTACACAGGAGCCCTGGACAGGGGTCAGGAGCTGTTCAACTACAGGCTGAGCAAGTGCAGAATGGCCGTAGAGTGTGCATTTGGCCGTCTGAAGGGGAGATGGCGTTCCTTACTGATTCGCTCAGACATCCGCGAGAGAAATATCCCCATTGTTATTGCTGCTTGCTCTGTGCTCCACAATATCTGTGAGAGCAAGGGGCAAACGTTCATGGCGGGCTGGGAGGCAGAGGCAAATTTACTTTCTGCTACTTATGAGCAGCCACACAGCAGGGAAAGTAGAAGAGCCCACCGTGAGGCCCTGCGCCTCAGGGACGCCTTGAAAGACAGTTTTATGAGTGCCCGAGATGGCGTTTGAGAATCTGCTCCCTTGCTGTGCTCTAAGCCTGCTGCCCTTGAACCCTCTTTCCCTCCCCCCTCCCCATGCTTTCCCTCCCCTCTGCCCCCTCCCCATGCTTTTCCTCCCCCATCCCCATGCTTGCAGAGGAAATAAAATCACTGTTTGAAAAATCATGGTTCCTTTATTGGTTAATCGGAAATACAAATACAGGGGATCACTGTCCTGGTATCCTGGAGGGAAACCGGCAGTCGCAGTGGGGGAGGAGCGGGCAATGGAGGGAGGGGTGGGAAGGGGGGAGAAGGGGTGGGCAAGACACAGCAGCTTTTAAAAGTTTTCCGAGAACGTCAGCCTGCTGCTGCTGCTTCTGCTGGCTTGTGGGGTAGAGTGGAGCGGCCCACGGAGCTTGCCCCCCCGTGTTCTCACCCCGCGTCTGGGTGGGGAAGCTATGGGAGTTGGGGAGGGGGGGAGGTGGTTACACAGGGGCTGCAGAAGTGGTCTTTGGGCATGCTGCAGCTCCACCAGAGATCGCAGCATGTCGCTCTGGTCCTCCATTATGCGGAGGAAAGCATCCATGCGTCTTTCCTCACGCTCTTTCCTCTTTTCTTCAGCGGCTTCCCTCTTTTCTGCAGCGGCTCTCCATTCCTGCCTCTCTCGATTCCTTTCCTCTCTATCTCGATCCCTTGCCTCTCTCTCTCGATCCCTTGCCTCTATCATTCTTTCCCTCCAGTCCATCTGGCGGGCTGCCTCAGCGTGCGAGTTCTCCACGAGTTCACTGAACATCTCATCGCGCGTTCGCGTTTTCTTTGTACGCTTTCTTATCTGCGATGCACGGCGGGAGGAGGCCGGGGGATTCTGACATACTTGGTCATCTGTGGGCGAGTGTGGGAAAATAAAGTTTGAAAGTTATGAGACAGATACATTCAAGGTTAGGAGGCAGATGCAGTCTCGGACTGTACACAATGGGAGTACTATGCCATTTGCAACCTCAGTATTCAGAGGCCTGATATGATTTCTGTACAAGGTCATGTTCTACACCTAAATGTGACTGACTAGCTCACAGAAAAGTCAGAGCATCTCAGACACATATGCGTGCCTCAGCCCAAGACGGCTTCTGAAATCACTGTGCAGCCGGCCATGGTAAGTTAAAAGTGGCGCCTGCATACTGTAGAGCAACCCCGCCCCCTTCCCCCCACCGCGTGGCTGGCTCCCACTGCAACCGCAAACTGCAAAGCAACTGCCAAAAAATCTCTCGCTAAGGGCTAAGGTCTTTTGGGGGCTCTTCAGACCGCGTGCAGACTGCTCAGATTCCCTGCTAGCTACCGCTACGGGCTGGGGGGGGGGCGGTTGGGTGCGCGTTGGATCTGAAGCGGAAGCAACCGCGTGCAGACTGCCCAGATTCCCTGCTAGCTACCGCTACAGGCTGGGGGGGGGGGTCAGTGTTCGTGGGGTGGGGGGTGCGGTTGGTCGGTCCTCAGCAGAAAAGAGTACTTTGCAGCTGGGAATCTTTATCTCCCTACTAATTGCAGTCCGTATCTCAAACAGGCAACCCTGAATGACATCACTTTGCTAAGAATTTCTCGGAGAGATAGGGAGCGCATGCTCCTTGACTCCATGCAAAGTCCTGGTCCATATGCCGCAATGCTAGCCTGCTCAATGATACCAGACAACTTACTACTTTCGTGGCGTGGGTTGGTGTCCTATCACGGGGGACCACATAAGGCGGCTCTCCCCAGAAATCTGCTGCGCTGGATTCATCGCTACCTCCTGGAGAGCTTCCTTGAAATGTCCGCGGAGGACTTATGGTCAATTCCGGAGTATATTGACAAACTCTTTGAGTAGAAATTGACCAGCAATGAAAGCACACTAAGTCCTTAGGGCAAGTTACTCATTAATAAATGCTTCCTTTACAAAATCACGCATCATGTAATCACTTAAAAAAGAAACACTTATCCCCCTGGGAGGCTTGGGAGGGTACTGGCTCCAGGGTGACAAACAGCTCCTGGCTCTCTGGGAACACGGGTTCTCCGCTGGGCTCCTGCTGCTCCGTGAGATTTTCCTCTTCATGGTCGTCCTCCTCGGAATCAGTCTCCTCCCTGACGATTATCCCATCGGTGGAGTCCACGCAGACCGGCGCGATGGTGGTGGGGGCGCCCCCCATTATCGCATTTAGTTCATTGTAGAACCTGCATGTCCGTGGCGCGCCCCCTGATCGTCCGTTTGCCTCCTTGGCTTTCTGGAACGATTGCCGCAGCTCCTTAATTTTCACGCGGCACTGTGTGGTGTCCCTGTTGTGGCCCCTTTCTAGCATGGCCTTGGAGACCCTTCCATAGGTGTTGGCATTCCGTTTGTTGTTGCGTAGTTCCAACATCACGGATTCCTCTCCCCAGATAGCGATGAGATCCAGCACCTCACGAGTGGACCATGCTGGAGCTCTTCTCCTCTGGCTGGTCTCCAGGGTAGATGAGCTCTGCATGGAGTCTTGTGATGCTGAGCTCTGCATGGCGGCTAGTGCTGCTGATAGCTCTGAATGGCGACTGAGCAGGTCAGGTGAGCTGGCCACGCTGACCAAACAGGAAATGGCATTCAAATGTTCCCGGGTCTTAGCTACCTGGCCAGAGCAGCGAGTTCAGAGTGCAGTGCAGAGCGGTCACAGTGGAGCAGTGAGGCAGTCCAGAGCGGTCAGAATGGAGCATTGTGGGACAGCCTCTGGAGGCTATTAATGTCGGGTTCCGTCTTCACTAGCCCACGGTCGAGCTTGGAATGTCGAGATTAGCCTTATGTCTCTCGTCAGGCTGGAGTTCCAAGATCGATCTTGAGGGCCCTTTACATCGACGTTAAGGGCATGTATGTGAAGACAGTACACGTTTAATTCGACCTAACGTCGTTAACATCGAATTAAAGTGGTAGTGAAGACAGGGCCTTACTTACATCCGCTTGTACCCTGCATTTCTATAGCATAAACTTGATGAACTATTTTATATAAGGGACAAAAGCCAGTGAATTATTATTTGTTTTAGATATTTATTGTATATCTGGTCAGTGATTTCACTGAAGTGTACGTGACAAGTAAGCGCATACTGAACAGAGGGCAGTATCTCCCACCCTTGTGAACTGAGGCAGAATAACATTTTAAATAAGTAATCACACATGAACTCACTCCCTGTCTCTTGACGTCCTTTAATATTATCCAACCTCCTCACTGGCTTGGAAAGAAAGAATCCAGCTGCAGGCAACTGACAATTAAATGCTTCAGATTTCAACTGCAGCCTGTGTACGCGTGTGCGCATCTGCTGTGCAATACACATTGTTTTAAGTGCAATTCACATATTTTCCAGGCTCCAGGACAGAATGTTCACGACATGAACACAGAAAGCCAGCCACGTCTCTGCCTTCCATTAACTCGAAAGTAAAACTACAAAGCATTGTTCAAAATTAAAGGTAAACAGATTAAGGCTCTTCATCACTCAAGACAACCTTAATTCTAGATTCCAAAGTTTTACTCCAACATAACTTACCTTATTATTATTTATCTAGGCCCCAAAATGTCATGAGGCCAATACCTTCAAACTTGGGTGGACACATTTAGGCACCTAAAGCCATGTTTAGGCACAGAAGTAAGTGGGTTGAATATGCTGGTCTATGTGTATTATGAGATCCCTGCCCCCAAAATGTCACAATCTAAGGCCCAGATGAATCCCCGTGCCTCTGTGGAGTCCCATTTAGGCCAATGAGGCACTGGACAAGGTCAGCCCACACAGACCCAGTTGCAGGGGCGGGGGAGAGGAGAGAGCAGAGCTGCCCTGACCTGCTGTGATCTTTCTGCTCCCTCCTCTCCCCACCTGTGAGAATAGGCTCCTGAGGGGAGGAAGGGAGGAGAGAGAGCTCAGCTTGGTCCAGGAAGTGGTTGTGATTGGCTGCTTGCACCCCAGGAGGTAGGGAGGTGGGGAAAGCAGCTAATTACCAAGGGCTAACCCCCCAGGCGGGCTGAAACTTGAGCCCCTCAACAACTCCTCTGGAGCTGTAGCAATGTTATTTGCCAGGTAGGGTGACCAGACAGCAAATGTGAAAAATCGGGACAGGGGGTAGGGGTGGGGGGTAATTGGAGCCTATTTAAGAAAAAAAAATCCCCAAATCAGGACTGTTCCTATAAAATCAGGACATCTGGTCATCCTATTGCCAGGTCTCAAACTCCCTTCACCCTGGCACACTTTAAGCACTACACATAAGTTGGTGCGCTCTATAGCTATATCAGTTTAGTTAGATCAATACAATGATTTCAGTGGAATGCAATCACTCAGGTGCACGTTGCAACGTGTGTTCACATATGCACATGTTGCATCAATGTAAGCACGGCCCAGTGTACTCAAGGTGCGCTGCCTTGTGGGAAATTGTCCTGGTGTACTGCACTAGCATCCAAGGAAAGTATGGGTCAAACCTCCATCATCCCTTCTGCTGTAGCCCAGAAGGCAGCTGTTTTTACAAGCAAGCATCAGAGATGGAAGGACCATTCAATTAAATGTCGTAGTCCTCACTTCCTAATGCAATAAACAGTCTTCCTTTCAAATAGGAAAAATGCTGTTTTCCTCTCTGCTTTGCTCACTTGCCCCAACTTGCCCCGCTTGCTCACTCCTCCTCCTGACCAGACTGCTTATGCACCATCCCCACAGAGTAACTGAGCACGCTCCAGCCAAGGGCTACAAGGACAAAGCTGGACTTTCCCTGATTGCTCCTCTCAGCCAGGGTGGGTCTGGGCATGGAAACAGAGTTGGGAGCCTGTCTCTCTCCTATGTTTTCCATAACGTCCCTGTGGCACCCAGGCAGCCTAGAGGAAGAAATGGTCTGATTAATACGCAGAAGGGACAGAAGCTGAACTAGGAAAGGGAGAGAAGTGGACTGGAACAAGAAGTCTGGTGAGACATACTGGAGAAATGCGTGAGACTGAAAGATTGACTGGGCAAGGAGACAGCCAACTCCATCAGGCACAGTATTCACTACAATAAGGATCTGCTCAATGGAATACTTCAAGACAGTAAGTACTGTGTTTTGGGAAGATAGCTCTTAAGTGGTGTATCTGCCAGCATTGATAGAAGTACCCAGGACCTTTCAAAGTAATCTGGTCAAGGTATTTGAAAGGCTGATTTTACCCCTCTGTTACCTTTAATTCAGCTCATCCATTCTTTGTGGATATAAATTTAGAAATGTGACCATGCTGGGTCAGGTGAAATTTTCCAAACTCCAATGAAAATCCTGCCTTTGTTTTATAAGGCAGCAGTTTCATAAGCTGTGATGGTGCTGTTCCTGGTGGGAGCCAACTGAGAGTGCCAAATCAGGACAAATTGCTTCCAAAAGGGCAACTAGAGCTGGGGTTTGTCCACCTCTAAGGCAAACCAAACCAGCCAAACAGAAAAGACTTTGATTTCGCACCACTGGCTAACCACAAGTCACACAAGCAATCCCCTTAAGACACTCCAGCTTCCTAATATCACCACCAGCAGCCACCTGTCCTGGGACAAATGGTTATGAAAACCAATACCCCAATAAAAGAAAACGGTTCTTCCCAATTCCAAATAATCAGGCCCCAGACCCAGGTCAATTTACAAATCAGATCTTACCCACAAATCACGCTGTTGCCAATCCTTTAGAATCTAATATCTAAAGGTTTATTATACAAGAAAAAAGATATAGGTGAGGGTTAGAAATGGTTAAAAGAAATCAATTACATGCAGTAATGGCAAATCTCTTGGTTCAGGCTTGCATCAGTGGTAGAATAAGCTGCAAGTTCAAATCAAAGTCTCTGGAATGCATCCCCTGCAGGGATGGGTCATCAGTCCTTTGTCCAGAGCTTCCATTTGTAGCAAAGTCCCATCCAGAGGTAGGTGCGAGACTGGAGACTGAAGACAAAATGGAGGTGGTGTACCACCCTTTTATATCCTTTCCAGATGCAGGAATTTTCTTTGTCCTTTGCTATGGAAACTTACAGCAAAATGGAGTTTGAGTCACTTGGGCAATTCCTGCCCCCCCCCCCTTGCTAAGACACAGGATGTGTCTGCCTTCCCTTAATGGGTCCATTGTATAGCTGATGGTTCTTGATGCGCCATCAAGCCGGCCAGGTGGAGCTAACTGCAACTTGTCTGGGATTTCACCCCGAAGAAAAGCATAGGTTTGAAATACAGACACTATATAGGCAATATTCATAACTTTAGCTACAGAAAGGATACACACATACAGATAGCATAATCATAATCAGCAGACCATAACCGGGTCGTAGACACCTTATATGACCCCCTTTACTTAAGATTTGGTGCCCCTACAGGACCTTGGTTGCACCAATGATTTATATGATCCCAGATAATTTCAGTAACGTGACATAAGGCTCAAGCAAAACACACATCTCCTTGCTTTTCCAAACGAACACTTCAGAATACATTTATTAAAAATTAAGCAGAATAACTTATCAATAGATATCTTCAAACAAACAAACAATCCCCAAATTCTGCTTGCCTCAAGCAAGTACCAGCTTAATGTCATTAACAGATAAAAGTGCATCTTTATGTGACTATAAAAGCCTATGTTATGTTTAGACATCATTGCCTTCTGGAATGTTGTTTAAAATATCCTGTTTTCAGGGACCAAACTGTTTATTTTACTTGCAGAGCTGTGTGCATATGGGAGCCATTTGAAGAACAGATCTGTGAATGTTTACTTGAACAATTTATAGTGAACGGTTGAAAGGGACAGACTGTAGGTTCAACTATCTTCCCTTTTAAAAATAAACTAGTGTGATATAGAGAAGGAATAATCCTGTGTGTCACACATGTATAAGAAAAAGAAGGGAAATGTTTGTGTTCATGTCCACGTGTACAATAATCAAGGTGTAGGTAGAGCATGAAATGACAAGTACAGCTTGAAATCCCAGATAAAGCTGACTTTTACCTAACCAGAATTATAAGCTCTGTGGGCAAGCGCTATCTTTTTGTTCTGTCTCTACCCTGCCTAGCACAATGGAGTCCTACGCATGCCTGAGGCTGCTAGATACAACCACAACACACAATCTCTCGCATCTTGCAGTGTAAAGCAGCAAGGAATAAAGTCAATGCTTGAGCTACTGATCTCAATTATGCCTGTACAGAATCCTGAATAACTCCATTGTTTTTAAATGGACTTCGTTCAAATGTATATAATTTTGTAATTGAAATCAGAATCTCACCCACTGACTATTACTTTGTGGAAAGCAAAATGACATGGGTGTACATAATGCAATTGAGTCTCATTGTGGCTACACCAGTACATTCATTTCATGATAACTATTGACACGATAAAGTAAACATTAAGAAAGTAGGGATGTGTTTTATCTGGCTTTTAAAGCAATGCAGTATATGGAAACTGAGCACAATATGAACTGCCAGTTCTCAGCAGATCACCTGACTCCAAGGATAAGTTTGGGAACACAATTTTCATTGGTTCAGCTTCCCAATAGCCATTCTCCCTCATTCCCAGAAAAGTGCTGTTCACCACTCCTTTTCAGGGAGCAGGGCTTTCAGCACTTGTTAAAAATAAGGGTCCTTTAAAGTGTATTGTGCATGTAAAAATGTTCCCAAAACCATTATTCTTGAAAATCCTTGCCTTAGTTTACTACCCAAAGGTTAATAGGCATAGTAAGCAACCTGCTCAGTTTTCTGCTCCACATCCTCAGAGTAACAGCAGCTAGGGAATTTGAACACAAAACAAATTCAGAGTAAGACTAAGGTAGGATGCATTGCTCATACAATGAAACAACGAGTGCATTGCTCATACACTGAACAGGCATTACTGAGGAAAGATGGGCAGTCATTAATGTTTTTCCTCCTGCTGCAATTATAATGCAGTTTTCTAGCAGAAAAATCATTACAGTCTCTAGAACTTCATATAAATTAGTGAGGAGATGTATCCCTAATAAGATGTTATGCTCATAATACTCACCTGTTATTGTATTTGGGTCAGCCATGTCTCCCCAAAGCACGGCCTACTGCTACTGCCAGAGCCACCCAGCCTACGCAAACCTTGGACAACATTTTTAACTGTAATAGAAGAAAGGTTTCAGACTTAAGGAAATGCCAGGTGAGGTCATCAGAAGTGAAATGACACCACAGGTTTAGTCACGGATAACGCCATCCAGGCTCTGCAATATTTATTGAATCAGACAATGAATGATCCTGTATTCTGATGGCACTGGCATATTTTGCCCTAACTTCGCAGTCCTTGGCACATAATATAAATAAGTCTCTCCATAGTTAACATAACCCAAAAAATCAATTCTCAAAAAGGAAGATAGAAACATTTCAGAGATGAAACCTCAGAGGATACATGAATGCTGACACTTAGCACACAAAATTAAAAGTGATGCATTGGGTTACCTCGCCTACCAAGCAGCAGAGCAAGGGAGCACAGAGGTTTTTCCAAGCTTTATAGGGTTTTTTTTTTCTTCTAAGGCACAATACTTTTGGAGAGATTTATTTCCCTGTGGACAAAACTTCCAAATACAGACCTTGAATTAAATCAAATTAGCCAATGAACCTTACAGACAATAGCAGAAAGAGATGGGGGGGGGAGGTGTACACAGGCTCTACGTCTACACTAAGTTTTAAAGCATGTGACCATGAGTCTCAGTGCTTTAGCACTTAAATCAGTTGTGTAGATGTTTGGGCTTGAGCTGCAGTTCCAGCTCTGAAGTCCTGCGGGAAGGGCAGTTTCAGAGCCTGAGCTCCAACCTTTGCAACGTACACACGGCTGTGTTTAGTGCTGTAGTGTGAGCCTGAGCCCTGGTCTATACTGGGGCTCGGGGATCGATCTAACAGACGCAATTTCAGCGACTTGAATAACGTAGCTGACGTTGACGTATTCAGGTTGACTTACCTCGGTGTCTTCACGACGCTGAGTCGCTCCCCTGTCGACTCCGCCTGCGTCTCTCAGTGTGGTGGAGATCTGGAGTTTATGGGAGAGTGCTCGGGGATCGATTTATCGTGTCTAGACAAGATGCGATAAATTAATCCCCGAAAGATTGATCTCTACTCACCGATCCAGAGCGTAGTGTTGACCTAGCCATGGTCTGTAGACTTGGGAGCTAAGACGTAATACCATGGGTTTTAAAATGCAGTGTAGCCATACTTTCAGTGTTCCTAGCCATCAAAAGGAAAAGCAAAAACCATCATCTATCCCTCTTCTACTCTCTGCCCTTCCAACTTCCACCATCACCAATAGCAGAATTGCCTCAGGGTCCACAAGCCAACTGCCAAAATATTACTCCACTTGCACTAGATTGCGAAGATGTTCAATACATGATCAATACAGGTTCTCCTGGATTTACCAGACTTGAAATTCTGGATAAGTCTGTGGGATCCAGATATATATTTAAGTAAGGTCAGATTTTATGCAGAGGCACTTGTCTACAGCCTGAGCTCCTAGTCACTGTGACATCAACTTCATCTTTCACTTCCTTTAAAAAAAAAGTTTCTAACCCTAACAGCTGACAGAAGAGCTTGAAAATATGATCCAAGTGTGACAGATACAGTCATGTCTGCAACAATCTACAGGCTGCCTCCAGCAGAGAGAAGAGCAGCAGTCACTAGAGCCGGGGGGGAAGGTGGCCATTACAACAGACCTGACTCTTGCAAAGCTAGATGTGGTGGGGAGGGAGGCTTGGGTTTGGAGACTTAGATTCCCTGCTGGGCTGTGCAGAATTTGCTCCTCCTTAGAGCTCAGCTGTAACCTGAGGGCTCTACTCCTTCCTTCTTTCTGGCCTTTGCTTCATGAGTCAGACTGTTCCACTCACAGCACCAAAAATTAAACAGGATTCTATAGATTGTGCAGCTCAGCAATGCTCCTATTTTTGTATATAATTAGTTAACAGTAAACTGGTTGAATTAGCTCTTTAAATTAAGCTGAATGGGGCAGTTTGATCACTCAATAGCCCCACCCCCTCCTAAAAAAGCAGCAGGTTGCTGATGCAGTGAGACCTAGACCAGTTAAGGTCCTCCATATGGTCCACTCTCCTGGGTCTGAGAAGAGACCAGAACTAGATGCTGCCAAAGACGAAGCAGGAAACCCACAAGTGGACTATTATAGGAAACCGGCCTATGGGGACGTTTCTTCTAGTCCTCTTAAGCTGCATCTACACATCAATGTTAGCCTTGGGTTAGTGGGATTTGAGTCAGCAGACCACTCTCAGGGAACCCTGGGCTTAGCATCTATCCTGTATTTTAACCTTAGCTTAAGGATTTTTCTGACCTGTGCTCAAAGCTGGGGTGCTGGTGTCCATACTGCAATGTGCAGACCCAAGCCAAGTAACCCTATCTCAGAGCGGCTAGCAGCCTCTCGGCCCACCCCATGTTGATACCCTAGCCCAATTCTATTGATGGGACTCAGGTGCCCATAAGTAGTACACAAGTATGTAAACGGCAACATACGCTCCTTTGGTAGCTCTCTCTGTAGAATGACGGCAGCTGAGAAGGCTTTATATGCTGAACTACCATCTAGTCTGAGAACTGGGCTCTCCACCTCTAGGCTGAGTCACAGTGGCAGGAAAATGCCCACAGGCCCCTGTTCCTAGGATAATTAGGACAGCAGGCTCCAGGGCTGTCAAACTATTAACATGGAACTTTGTAAGTCTTCATTTTTAAAACAGGATGTTTGATGAAGGTGTTTTGTTCGGTTGGTTTTTTAAATGTATTTGAAGTTTGACATAAGATGTAGTTTCAGAGGAAATGCACCTTCCCTTCCCCCCGCACTCCTCCCTCCAGCCTGGCTGCTGCCAGCTACAGAGCCGTGAAGTGCACACCCATGGCTTGGAGCGCAGTGTGCTCCAGCACTCCCCAGGGAACCCTTAACCCAGCCTCTACCACACCCCAGGAACTAGGGAGGAAGGAGCCTCAGGCAGCTGTGGGGAGGTCTGGGTTGGGTCTCACTCACCACCCTCACCATGCACAGTGCCTGGGCAGCCCTGCACCCATAGCCCCAGGGACAGAGAGCAGAGCGGGACCAAGTAGCTGCCCTGCAGGTTGGGGAGGTGGCAGAGTTCCTGGCTCAGCACGGCCAGAGGAGGCATGACCCCCCAACTTCCCAGCAGCAGCAAGGAGGAGCCAGAGGCCTCGCTGCAGGAGACTGTGGCATGGTTTTGGGGTTGGCTCCATTTTGCCCTGACAGTGTACGCTGCCCAGGCAGCATGCACTGCTCATGTAGCCCCAGGAAGGGCTGGGATGGTGGTGGAGGAGGGGCAGGAGGTGTTATCTTCTGATCAGCTGCTTAGTCCCCATTCCACGCTCTGGCCCTTGTATCAAAATCTGACTGTGCTCTTATGACTAGGAAGCAGCTCTCTTTGCAAAAAGCTTTTTCTAATCAGTCTCCACTGAAAACCCTGTAGGCTCTCTGATAGTGTTTGTAGACAATGGGTTAACACTGACCCGAGCTGCTGCCATTTGCCAAGGCAAGTGTGGCTTCAGTTTGGGAGAAAGTACAATAGCATGCACCAGCTGTTCTTAACCGTGGGGCTGCAACCCCCTAAGCCAGTTACATGGGGTTTGCAAAGCAGGGCTGGAATTAGATTGCCTGGCTCCCCCCCATCCCCACCGAGTGGCTGAAGGCAGGAGCCCTAAGCCCTGCTGTAACTGAAGCCCTTCCCCCCCTTCCCTGCTGGGCCCCGGAGTTTTTATAGCATGTTGGGGGAAGAGGAGGGGGGAGGGGTCTCAGAAAGAAAAAGGTTGAAAACCCTTGGACTACACCACAGACCATTGGCATAAAAAGGACTAAGAAGTTGCCCCAAGGGACTCTGGGATACACCTGGAAGTCTGCCAGGACTTAAGTCAAGCTGTGGCAGAATACATACAGGAAAGCAATAGGGATCAGACCTTAGATCCCAGCTTAACATGGGCTCAGACCCTCCGGTCCTGCAGGGTCTTGGGACTCTATGTTTGAGCCCTAGGTCAACACATTTGATGCATGGCTGCAATGTGGGTTAGGCCCAGGATTAGGGTGCTGTGTAGACATACCCTTCGCACAGGCATGGCCAACCTGTGGCTCCGGAGCCACATGTGGCTCTTCCGACATTAATATGCAGCCCCTTGTACAGGCACCGACTCCGGGGCTAGTGCTACAGGAGCCAACTTTCCAATGTGCTAGGGGTGCTCACTGCTCAACCCCTGGCCCTGCCACAGACCCTGCCCTAACTCCATCCCTTCCCACCCCCTCTCCTGAGCCTGCCATGCTCTCATTCTCCCCCCTCCGACCTCCCCAGCCTCCTGCACGTGTAGGCAGGAATTGATCAGCAGGGCTGCTGGTGAGTGGAGGGTGCTGGGAAGGCAGGGGTGGGGGGGGGGAGATCCTCCCCCCCCCCCCAGCTCCCAGCACCTTCCACTCACCGGCAGCCCTACTGATCAATGCTGATCATCAATGGGGGACTGCTGATGTATTACGTGGCTCACTGTCAATGTACATTGGTAAATTCTGGCTCCTTCTCAGGCTCAAGTAGGATACCCCTGCCTTAGTGAAGCTTAATTATTTCCAAACTTTATATAAAAGAAACATAACTGGGGCAGCAAACTGCCTCCTTCACCATTTCTTCAGCCATATGCACAACAGGACCTCCAGTCCGATGAGGACCTTTGGGCACTATGATAAGTATTACATTATTTTGAAACATAATGGAAACGGTAATTAACTTGGATGGGTGATTTACTTCAGCTCATTTTTTTTTATTTTTTTTTAAATAAAGAGTATAAATTTAGGGATGAAATTTCTGTAGTTTCCCTTGATTTAGATTTTGTGGCAATATATTGTAACAAAGAGGAAAATATCAACTACACATGTATCCCGATGTCATTGTGACGCTGCACCCAATATTCTACACAGTGATCTTATGGCATAATTATGATGCCTTTTGTACAAGGTAGTCATGTGAGGTCATTGGAAAAGTTATGATTGGCTGAATGATTATCCTATTTGTATGCATGTATCATTTGTGTATCTGAAGTTAAAGACACTATATTTCCTTGGCTGTGGCTGCTCTGGGAGGGCTAGGCTAAGGAAGGGGCTCCTCTCTCCCAGCCATAGCAATTCTGGGGCAGGTCTGTGTTAGGGGCTGGGGAGATGAGCCTCTCCCCCGGCCATGGCAAGTCTCTGCTGGGGCTGGTGGAGAGGGGCACCTCTTCCCGCTGCGGCAAGACCCTGCTGGGAGAAAGGCATCTCTCCCCCCTGCAGCCCTGAGCCTGGGCACAGAGCTCAATAGGCAGCTGTGCAGTTTAGAAGGTATTTAGGATCACACCCTATGCTAAATCTACATAACGCAGGGAGTGACATCTGTGGTTCTTCACTCCCACACTTCACACAAGACCACCCCTGGCAACACCATAGGAACAAAGATTGAACTGAGGGAAGGGTTGGACCCAGGCCAAAGGGACTTCTCGCCTGTGTATGAAACACCTGGCAATTCTAAGCTGTAAAGCAAGTGCAGTTGCCCCTAAAGAATCTGCAGCCTACTTGTATCATTTCTCAGGGCGAGGTTCTGCTAATTCATATTCAGTCTATTTAGTAGATTAAGCTTAGTTTGTGTTTTTTGTTTATGTGCTAAGTAATCTGCTTTGATCTGTTTGCTATCACTCATGATCACTTAAAATCTCTCTTTTGTAGTTAATGTTTTTTGTTTTAATCTAAACCAGTGAGCTTTCTTTGGAGTGCTTAGGGGGAAATCTCTGCTTGGTTACCGGCAATGTGCATTGTCCTCTTCACATTGAGGGTGAGGTGGACAGGATATTAAAGCCATATACTAGCCAGATTTGACCAGGGCAGGACGGTACTGCTCTGGAGTCTCAGGCTGGGAAGCTGGTGGTTAGAGAGCCTGGGTGTAACTGCGGCTGGGTGTGTCCCTACCTGTGTGAATGCTGGTGAAATTGTAGACTGGAGAGCTTTGCAGCATGTCACAACAGTAGAGTGCAAGAGGGAGCCCAGGCTGGTGGGCCAGGGGGCTCAGTGATACCAGTTCCACGTAATACCTCAGGGGGAACCTGTAAGTCATATACTGCAGAAAGGTAGCAAACCTTCACAAATAGAAATGAGACTTAATTCTTAAATGGCACTTAATTCTTGCCTCTGAAGCAGACAGACAAAAGAACTAGATATATTTAGAACATGGGTGTGTGTCTGCATAAATCATTTCAGAAACTTTCTTCAAGCTAAAACAAAGTAAAAAAAAAAATCACTTTTTTGTTACCAGTGCAAACTCAGATTTAAATTCTGTCTGTCCCCCTGCATTTTGGCTTTAAATGGACTCTTCCCCACTCGTGCCCCTCCGCCCCAACCCGGGCAACTGCTGCATCATTAGGACATCACAAAATGCTTTTCTCAAACGCAATTACAGACAAGCACTGGTTGATTATTAATGGTTTACAGGTACAGTACAGGATTTATAGCCAACAACTCTTGATTAAGTGTGCATTCCATCATTTACAGAGGAACTAAAAAGATATTTATTTCTTCAGCTCTTTTAAAACCTTCATTGAATGGTTACAATTTGGAAGCTAACATGGTTATTTGTTTTGTTTTATTAGAAAAAATACTCAGGCAAGGTCTACAATCATCTGTCAATTATAGATGACTTACAAGGAACTCATGAAGCAATAAAATTAAAAAAATACAAATACAAACTATATCTGAAACACTTCTATTTGGCAATTTTATAACAAATTTTTAAAAAGAACCAAAGAGATTGTGGATTACTTTATAGGTACAGAATAAGCAGTAGATGAAGTGCTCAAGCAAAAAAATTAAACAAAACACTGTACTTTTTTTAAAAATAAAATCAGGTTGCTACAAATCTTATGAATTATACCCTTATTTATTAAACAACCATTCCAGAACATCTTATATTAGTGGTGCTTTAAACCTGCACTTCATTTTGTTTGATAAGATTTTTTTCATGAATATAAGTAACATATTTAACCCGTTGGAGCCAAACCAGTCTCTTGTGTCAGTACCAATGCAGAATGCATTCGTATTATATTAGGAAACACTCAACCCTGCAGCCAAAGGGTTAATTCTAAGTTTTATTCTATTTAATAAAATTTTAGTGTAAAAACTGCTGGTTTTTCGTTTCACTGTCGTAACGTGAAAATTCCTCCCCAATAAGGAAGACTAATTCTGCAGTTTGACTGCATATATCCACATATATTTTACATTAGTTCCTTTCAACAGCAAGGAAATGACTCATTTCACGTTCACTATCAGAAAGGAGTGCTGTTATGGGTTCATCCCTCAAAGATTTCTGGGAAGGATGCTCAATGTATTTTTGTTTTTACAACAGATATTAACAGTAGTACATAGTCCTTTAGGTATGCAAATGACTTTTTTGTTGTTAGGAAGGTGCTTTTTTAAACATTTCTTCTGGCAGCGCTAGTGAATTATAATATCCTTCCATATTTTCTAACATAATATATACATTTTAACTTTCATGCCTCTAGAAAAACATCTACAGTACATTTCATAATATAAAAATATATTACAAATCTGCTGAATTATTTACAAGCAATGTCCTATTATCTATATGCAACATTTTTGTCTCCATACAAGACTAACAAGTTACACGCGTTTCTATTTCTGTAAGTTAAAAAAATCCATGATTTCTTGCTTATTAAGCAAGAAAGTGATTTTATTTTCCTTTTCAAAGCCAACTTTGGTGCATAAAGGTTGAATTTCTAGATGTTTTAAAAAAATATCATTTTCTTTACATCTAGAAAAGATTAGGCCAAATAAAAAAAAACATACTGTACAAGTGACAGTCTTAAAAGGTCAAAAACTTAAACACCAATTTCACTAACTGCTTAAGTAGAGGTTTTTCAAAAACCGTTCAGTAATAAAGATTACATAAAAGTAGACCTCATTAACATACAGTACTAGTCCTGAAAAAGGGTCAGACATACTGCAACACTCTTAACAACACCTTTCAGTCTTACTTGGATATATGAATTTATAGTTGATTGGGAAAAACAAGCATTCCATTAACATTTCTTTAAACATCATTTAATGTCTCATTAGTTTTTGTGAAAGGACGCACAAGTGCACAAATGACGACTGATCACTATCCACCATATTCAGAAGGTAATAGGATAAAGCCTTGGTAGTTTTTTCACTGTCTGGTGAGTGTCAAACTCTTAGCAGCTTGCTAAGAGTTCTCCTGGGAACTGTGTAAGATGTGATGGTTAGTTACTTCCTCTTTTCATCAAACTACTGGATATACTAACAAAAGAAAAGCAGCTTAAAGAAGCAAGCATGCAAAGCCTTTTAGTTGTTCCACTAAGTTGCCAGAAGAGTGTTTGCTCAGTCTCCCACTGTACCATTCCATGACAATGTGGATATACAGTAATATATTAATATATTCCACAGAAGCATCTACTTCATTCACAGAATGTTTACACTAAGCATAAATATTATCTAAGGATTTGAAAAAAGAATGGGGGTGGGTGGGTGGGGCCTTGACTAATGTGCAACTTTATTTCTAATTCCATTGTCAGTGACTAAGACTGCAGGTGTCCCCAATTGCTTGGTTTTTACCTCTTCAACCTCTTCTGTGGCATTGTTCTGCAAAAGAAGAAGATACATTTATGGCTCAAGATCATCTCAACAGCTGATTCAATATAGTTATATATGGAGTACTTTAGAGTCATGATTATACACCATTATTTCAGCTTCTGTATTGTGACTAGTATCCCTTCAATAATTCTTCCCTCATACAAGTTTTAGGCTCCAGTTTCATTCTTTGATCACACAGTAGTGTGTGAGCAATATTTATCAATACACAATTCTAAGAGTAAAAATTCTAGATTATAATTTATACAGTCTGGGTGGGAGGGGCGTTAATTTTAGTAGTTTTACTGGGTATCACTTAACCCAAAAACATTACAGTTTCATTTGAAAGAATTATCATATCGATTTTCATGAGAACTTCTAGAAAGTTGGAAAAAATAAATTAATAAACTGATCTATGACATCAGTTAAATTACAAGTAACTAATACCTACAGCAGGGAATAAAACAGTTTGTGTTAAACATTTTAAAACAGATACAGTCTAATTTTGATCATTAAAACACTTAATTATTAGTTCACATCAGTAATTCATATTTAAGTAAGTATTCTAAATACTTACATTTAGAGAGAGAGCACATATAGCAAAATTAATTCTCTCCATACTCATCCTTTAATTTGATTAGTGAAGTAAATTGACAATGAAGGTGAACTGAAAGGCTTAATATACATCCAGACTTCAGCTGAGTGTTCTGTGTATTGCTTGAGACATCAGTGATATCAAGAAACACAAGAACACTGAACTTAGATCATACTAAGTAAATGGAAGACAACCAGATTTTTAAATTTTTCAAGTTTCTATAATGAATCCTACATATGCATCATCCTGTTATTGATTTGGGATCTTAATTTATTTAAAAAGAATTGAAAGCATTTCAGATTACCTTTAAAAATGTACACAAGATACAATTATGGGCATCTATAGGATTAAGTATATACGGCTAAACCACCCTGAACACGCCCGATCCCGTCTGATCTCGGAAGCTAAGCAGGGTCGGGCCTGGCTAGTACTTGGATGGGAGACCTCCTCGGAATACCAGGTGCTGTAGGCTTAACATGGGTGTGGGGCTAGCAACTCCACCCCGTAAGGGAACCAATTGCTACCGAAACACTGACAGAAATGGAGAGATCTGTGGTTGGTGGCCCATACCCCGGCTGGGGTGACGGGCAGAGAGAGAGATAGGATTAAGTATAATACGCTAATACAGAGGAAGAAAATTAGAAATGTGATTATTAGAAGCCAATCTTAAGTCCTAAAAACCACACGTGTATGCTGCTGAAAGACGTGTACTATCCCTCATCCCACACTAAAGAATCTTGTATTAAAAAAAATAATAGTACTTGTATACAAGTACTGGTTTCTAAGGCTATGTCTACACTACTGCAGTAAGTCGACCTACGGTACGCAACTCCAGCTATGTGAATAACGTAGCTGGAGTTGACAGACCTTAGGTTGAGTTACCGAGGTCTACACCATGTGGGAGAGGGTACCTTACTCTTCTCTTCGAGAGTAGAGTACAGGGGTCAACTGGAGAGTAATCTGTTGTCGATTTGGCGGGTCTTCACTAGGCCTGCTAAATTGACCATCAGTGGATCAATCTCAGAGTGTCGATTCCAGCTGTAGTGTAGACATAGCCAAAGTAATACTGCATGTATTACACTGAAGGTAAAATATGAAGATAAATTTGGACTTTAAAAAAATTGGGTATACAAACCAGTATGTGATCTTAACAGAAGTGATCTTTCAGGATTCCACTGTATGTACCTCCTTTACTGGAATTTCTGTACACCAAGCCCAAAAAAGTAAAATACACTTGGTAAATACAAACATTCCCTGTTTCTCAGTTCCTAGAGTTTAGATCAAGAAGTTAAGCAATTCTGAAAAGACTTAAAACCTCAGAACTTAACCCCTGTATACTGGCAGGATTGAAGTCCCCTGCACATGGTACATCATGCATTAGCAACCTTGGCTTCTGGCATTTCAATAAAGTAAGAGGTTTAAAATTAGGAAGTTACCTGTATATGTTTGGGTCCAGAAGCAAGGCAGTATCTTTTGGTAGTTTTGATAAATGAACTACTTTAGTTTTTAATTGATGTCGTTCACTTTCATTTACCCACACATCAGGCAGACTATGAATAAATAAAATAAAAATTTTCAAAAAAGATCAACCCCTTTTTCTCACCACAAAAGTATGTGGCAAACTAGAACTTATGAAATATTTTAATACAATCCTCAAATCAAGTACTAAAATAGCATCCTCACTAGGGTGGCAAAAAGACAGTAGAATTTTCATACATTCCTTACCTTTACAGTGCAAAAGAGATGCTAAGAAGGGCTGAAGCTATAGTTCTTTAGAAATACTGGATGCAAAAAAACAATGGCTTTGCATTTTGAATTTCAGAATTTTGGCGTTTTAAATGTAAAAATAAAAAGCATACAGTGACTTCTAACAAAAAAAGAAATTCAACTTAGTCTCATAACTAAAACAAAACTAGTATGTTTTATTTTTCAAGTATTAGGTAATGATAATCTACAATATTAAATGCCGTAAGCTTCACCCTGGACCAATGAACTTGGCTAATTATCTGCTTTATTTTAATAAAACTAGAGCTTAATTGACATGTTGATCAAAATGTGATTTCCTGAGTCAAAATAATGAAGTAAAATGTATTAATTCTCTTTTTGGGATATTTAGACAGCTAACTTCAAGCATGTTCAGTATCTATTATTTAAACTGTTTTTAGGGTGAGATTCAGTAGCATATGGTTACTACACAAATTGAGAGGTAGTCCCAATGCAGTGTACAGTGATATTCATAAGTAAGCTCTGGGGACAAAAGAAACACACTGGTCCAGTTCCTAGTACTCAGCAATGCTCTGAAACAAGACTAGCCCACTTAAAACTGGCTTTTTTCTTTTGCTGCATAGGAAGTTGTGAATGCGAAGGTTTGTGACATGCATGGTATATGGAAGAAAGCTGCATGGCCATATATGCACGCACTTTACAGAGAACATTGATGAAATGTAAAAAGAAGTGTCTATAAAATGTATTTTAGAAAGAGAATATTAACTGTTCCTAAAGGAGCACATGGCACAGAACATTTTGAAAAGAAATCAATGGATTGATCTAAGTCAGATGCTTAGAATGGAAATTACATTAAAAACAAGAAATTACCAACTAAAACTGAAAAGGAAACAGAAGCAAATAAAGATATCTGGACCACAGAACAAATTGCCAAAGATAGCAACTTATGAAACATAGTCCTTTTGTAAGCATAAGAGGCAATTTGAAACACTTAAGATGGAGAAAATACAGTAGAAAAGATTATTTTTCTGACCCCCAAAATCAATTGTAGTTTTTATTCCTTGTGTTTATTGGGAAGACATGCCATCTGGCACTCCTATTTACAACTAGCTACAAAAGTGTAGTCCAAGATTGATTGGCTTTTTTGAAAAAAGTAGGATACACTTCACTTCTGTTGAAACAGCAGAAGTATGTTACATTACACAGCATTCCTTTAAATGGACCAGAACTTCCACTCTTCATATTTCCTTTAAATATGGGATTGTCTAACATATGTGAGTAACTTCTCTTCTTCACTCTAGGATAGGCTTTAAAATGTTGTTCATTTCTTTAAATTGAAATAATGAAATTCAGCGGGACTCTTTAAAAGTAAAATATTGCACTGAAAATGTAAATAATATTTCTGTTGATATTAGAACTTTCATAGACTTGAAACTTTCAGGTATTAATTAATTAAGCAAGCAAACAACATTTTACTCCTGTACTGTAATAGGAATAAGTATATAGAATCATAGAATATCAGGGTTGGAAGGAACCTCAGGAGGTCATCTAGTCCAACCCCCTGCTCAAAGCAGGACCAATCCCCAACTAAATCATCCCAGCCAGGGCTCTGTCAAGCCTGACCTTGAAAACCTCTAAGGAAGGAGATTCTACCACCTCCCTAGATAACCCATGTTTATGGTACTGTTATAAATACTCTCATAAGTTAGAATTCTATTACAAGATATTAACTTCTATTTTTAATACATCCAGACTCAATCTTGCTCAATGAAACGGCAGCTGAAATATTTATAAATACCCTTCCCAGTCCTGGCTGAAAATTACGCAATCATCCTGCACTACTGTAGGTGGCAGCAGCAAATAATAATAATAAAAAAAGTCACAGGTACTTACAACACCAAACCAAAAAGCCAAGGACTCCAGGAAAGAAAAAAATAACTTACCAGTAATCCTTGTTCTCGGAAGACAGTAATTATAATAGATCCACACTGTTGGGTTCATGCTCTTGCACACGACCAGTTGGGACACTGAAATCTGAGGTGTTAAACCCACCTCATCAGAACATGTGTTTGCCTACCTACTTTTCAAGATCTAGGATATTTAGATTACACCTGCTCATCACAGTGGTATCTGAATCAATCTTCAGTTCTTATTTGATCAAAAGTATCACTGAATCTAAAAATATGCCCTTGCTCCAAGAGATGTTGGTTGAGTGAATGAATGTAGAACTATTATATGCAATTCTCTCTAAATGGAAATTCACTTATGATAGTGTCATGCTTGAAACCTGAAAATCCATGCCTACAAAAGTAGAGTTTTTTTGATTGACAGTCTCCAAAGAAGGGTGCGCACATGCCACCTTACTGATGCAGCCATTTCACTTTTCTGAGTTTTAGCTCTGACATATCCCCGATCTAGTCATATGCAAGAGCATGGATTCAAGAATGTGGACCTACTATAATTCTACTTACCTTTAGAAGAAAAAGTAGTAACTTCGTAAAAAAAACTTGTGGAAAACCCAGGGATTGCGCAACACTGGCTAAACTACACTCCTAATGGGTCTCCTAATAATATTAGAACAAGGTGGAAATAAAATGATTATTCCACTTTTCCATATAATTAGGATAATATTTGCATACAAAAGAACTTTTCTTATTTGAAGACAGAGCTCTCATCTATATTTAAAGTAGAGTATTTTAGAAAAGTAAATCAATGTATGAAATATTTGATACTTACATTTTCTATTTGCCTTAAACTATTTGAGGAGGATAGAAACTGTTGTCATTTGAAATCTGGCAGAAGGAGAGATTACTTACCTTATACGGTAACTGAAGTTTTTTGAAATGTGTCATCAGGATGCGTGCATGACTATGTACTCTGGAACGGAGTGGCAGTGGCCACAGGTCCGTGTGTGCTTGTTCCTTAGATACCCAGTAAAAGGGCATATAGGAAGGGGTGAACCCGCTGCCACTCTAGCGCCTTCTCAACCACGGAAGTCCAACAAGAGACTCCAAAGGTAGAAGGGAAAGCGAGCATGTAGTGGAGCACCCACAGGTACTCACATCTTGAAGAGCTCCAGTTACTGTACAAGGTAAGTAACCTCTCCTTTTTCAAGTAGTGTCCTTATGGGTGCTCCATGTCACAAAGACACCTGAGCAGTACCTCCATCATAAAGGAGGGTGCTGAGGAGGTAGATTCATTACAAAATGTAGAACAGCATCGGCTCTGTAAGCAATCACAAGAGAGTAGTGTAGGGAGAATGTGTGTATCAAAGACCAGGGGGCTGCTCTGCAGACGTCTGTGATGCATGGTAACTGGTGGAGTCAGCCGGTTGGAAGAAGATGAAACCCTGAGGCTGTAAGATGGATTCTGCAATCCATTTGAGTAGTCCGAAGGGAAATCACCTGTACTTTCATATGTTCTGCAACTGATAAAAAAAAATCTGGGTGAAGCCCTAAAGGGCCTAGTGCTATTCAGATAAAAGGTAAGATCTCTTCTTCCATACAGTATATGAAGGCTTATTTCTTCTCTTGAAGAGTTAGGCTTGGGGTAAAACAACAGTTGATGATTTACTTGGCTGAGGTGGAATTCTGAAGAAACTTTAGGAAAGAAGCATGGGCATGGATACACTCACCTTGTGATAGAGCACCAGGTACAGTGGATCAGTATCAAAGCCCCAACCTCCCCTGTCTTCCTGACCCAGGTGATGGGTACAAGGAATAAGGTTTTAACAGACAAACGGAAAAGGAAATAGTTCACCATAGGTTCAAATAGTGGTTTCCTCAGTGAGTGGGGGACTAAATTGAGTTCCTGTTGTAGACTTTAACTGGAAGGAAGAAGTTTAAAGAGGTCTCTGAGAAACCTCATCATGTTGGGTAGGTGAAGACTGAAAACCCCTTAACAGGGGAGGGAGGCGGTTATAGCAACTAGGTGCACTTTAACTGAATTCAGAAATAATCCTGTGATTTTTAAACTGAATAAGTAATTGAAAATTTGTGTGAGACCAGACTCAAGAGGCAGGATAGGTCAGTGACTGTACCAAGTCTGGAAGTGTATCCTCTTACTTAAGTGTTTTGCTATGTTTAGATGCTTGAGAAGTAGGGGAGTCGGGATTACACATATAGCAGTATGAGAGTCCAAGGAACTTTTAGGGCATCTCCCACTGAGTTCCACCTGTATCCTCCTCTCGAGCAGAATCATCTGCATGTCACCTTGGATGGAGGGAAAGGGACAGGACCCTACTGAGGGGTCCTGAGGATCCTCTCGGAGGCTCTGATATACAAGGGGGGCATGACTTGAATCCTATAGGTCTCAGTGAGCACTCCGCTAACAAGGTTTGAGCTTGTCCTTCCTCAATTTATTAGATATCCTCTTAAATCCTGAGCAGATCTTAGATTGAAAGGGGATGTGAGATTCCCCAAGGCAATGGAGCAGCTTGAACTGTCTCTGTGGGGGAAAAACCATGGCAGGCCTGGCAGGCTTCAAAGCCCAGGGGCTTGGGCATAATACAAACTCAAGGCCATGACCCAAAGACCTGAGAAAAAACAAAGGTCTGAATCAGGCAAAAAAAGGGAAAGGGAAAAACCCCCTTCATAAAAACAGAGTATACTAAACAAAAATGAAAAAAAATAAAGACATTTTAGCAACAGGACAGCAAACCAAGAGGCTAGCTAGAAGATACCACGACACAGCCACAAGTGGAAGAGAAGGAACTGGAGTGGCAGCGAGTCCATCCCTCCTGATATGACCTCATAAAAGAGCATGAGGGTATCTAGGGCACAGTTACAGACCTGCAGACACTGCTGATGAAAAATTTCCGATCCAGAGCGCACAGGAGCATGGAGGACACTACTTGAAGAACATTCAAAAGCCAAAGAAAAAGCAACCAAACACGCTGGGAAAGCTTCAAATGCAGTGTAGCTGTTTGCAATTAGGGAAGATCTCCACAGAAAAGAAAAACCTGCAGCTGACTCATGCCAGCTAACTCAGGCTCACAGGTTCAGGCTGTGGGGCGGTTTCGTTGCTGTGTAGATTTCTGGGCTCGGGCTGTAGCCTGAGCTCTTCAACTGTACAGGGTGGGAAGGTCCCAGAGCGCGGGCTCCAGACCAAGTCCAGAAGTCTGCACAGCAATGAAACAGCCCTGCAGCCCACATCAGCTGGCACAGAACAGTCACAGGTTTTTCTCTGCTGTGTAGACATACTCTTAGTGTGTTGTAGTTAAACAGGATAATCCAAAATGGCAGCATTATACAATTTACAGTTGAAGTGACAAAATAGAATATTCCCATGGTAAATTTATTGTGATTTTGCAGCATTTGCTTAGTGCTGCTGTGTATTACCAATTACAACACGATTGTGTGTCCACTTTATGCCGTTTGTTATTTCACTTTCCCAACACCTGACACTGAGAATCAGATAAACCATAGTGACAGAACAAATCACCACATCATTATATACATCCTTGCTGCAAAACCATCTGTAATTCTTAGGGCTGTCAATTAGTCACGATTAACCCCAAAAAATGAATCGCGATTAATTGTACTGTTAAACAGAATAACAATTGAAATGTATTAAATAATTTTGCATATTTTTCTACATTTTCAAATATATTGATTTCTA
This sequence comes from Sternotherus odoratus, assembly GCA_032164245.1. Classification (NCBI taxonomy): domain Eukaryota; kingdom Metazoa; phylum Chordata; order Testudines; family Kinosternidae; genus Sternotherus; species Sternotherus odoratus. The sequence goes on along the minus strand of JAVMKO010000001.1, from coordinate 100,364,071 downwards.
TTACAAACAGAATACAAAGTGTACAGTGCTCACTTTATATTATTTTTATTACAAATATTTGCACTGTAAAAATGATAAAGAAATAGTATTTCCATTAACCTCATACAAGTACTGTAGTGCAATCTCTTTATTGTGAAAGGGTAACTTATAAATGTAGATTTCTTTTTGTTACATAACTGCATGCCAAAACCAAAGTATTGCAAAACTTTAGACTTGTAAGCGCTACTCAGTCCTACTTCTTGTTCAGCCAATCCCTAAGACAAACAAGTTTGTTGGCATTCGCGTGGCACTTTTGTAGCTGATGTTGCAAGGTATTTACGTGCCAGATATGCTAAACATTCATATGCCCCTTCATGCTTTAACCACCATTCCAGAGGACATGCTTCCATGCTCATAATGCTTGTTAAAAAAAAACTGTATTTATTAAATTTGTGACTGAACTCCTTGGGAGAGAATTGTATGTCTTCTGTTCTGTTTCACATTCTGCCATATATTTCATGTTATAGCAGTCTCAGATGACTCAGCATATGTTTGTTTTAAGAACACTTTCTCAGCAAATTTGACAAAACGCAAAGAAGGTACCAATGTGAGATTTCTAAAAATAGCTACAGCACTCAACCCAAGGTTTAAGAATCTGAAATGCCGTCCAAAATCTGATCAGGACAGGAGGTGGAGCATGCTTTCAGATGTCTTGAAAGAGCAAAGCTCCGATGAGGAAACTACAGAACCCCAGCCATTCCCCCTCCCCTCCCCTCCCCCCCCCCAAAAAAGAAAATCAACCTTCTGGTGGCATCTGACTCAGATGAAAATGAACATACGTGGTCCACTCTATTTGGATTATTATCATGCAAAACCCGCCATCAGCATGGATGCATGTCCTCTGGAATGGTGGTTGAAGCATGAAGGGACACAAGAATCTTTAGCGCATCTGGCACGTAAATTATCTTGTGACGCCGGCTACATCAGTGCCATGCGAATGCCTGTCACTTTCAGTTGACACCGTAAACAAGAAGCGGGCAGCATTATCTCCTGCAAATTGTAACTGAACTTGTTTGTCTGAGCAACTGACTGAAGGAGAAATGAATGGACTTGTAGGCTCTTATGTTTTATATTGTTTTATTTTTAAATGCAGGGTTTTTTTGTACATAGTTCTACATTTGTAAGTTCAATTTTCATGATAAAGCGATTACACTACAGTACTTGTATTAGATGAACTGAAACACTATTTCTTTTGTTTTTTTACTGTGAAAATATTTGCAATCAAAAATAAAAATAAAGTGGGCACTAAACTTTGTATTGTGTTGTAATTTAAATCAATATATTTGAAAAATGTAGAAAACATCCAAAAATAGTTTAAAAATGGTATTCTATTACTGTTTAGTTACAAGATTAAATTGCAATTAATTTTTAAATCACTTTACAGCCCTAGTAATTCTACATTTCAATGATTAACGGCACTGGCTATTAACATTTACTCTGGCCTAATATAGCAAGTACATCTGCTTATGGAACAACAAAGTACTTTTAAAAAGGCATTTATATAGACACTAATAACGGATCATTTCAATAACTTGGCAATCGAAAAAAATCAACTAGACAAAGGAGAAAGTTAATGACTGTTTTGTTCCAAACACCCAGGTTACTTTAAAAATACCCATTATTTTACACAGAAAATGCATTGTTAAAGTATTCAAAGAATAATTAAAGGACAGTACATTAACTGGATTTTCACATGCAAATGGTATAATTGACAATGTGTATACTCACATGTCTTCTGGTGTCCAGTGAAGCAAGAGTTTTATTTTTCCAGACTCCTCTTTTCTTTTAGCTATTACCTGACATGAACAGTTAAAACAAACATCATTTAAAAATCATTCCCTTGCTAGGTTTTATCCCATTTAAAACAACTACTTAGGAAATAAAAATTGTTTAATCAAAGACTGTGATAACTATATGCATAAGAATCTGTGTACAACTGCTCAAATAGTTCTTAGTAAGGTTGTGTAACTTTAAATTTTCCTTAATATTTCATATTTGACATATCCAATAATCACAATGAACATTCAGATGCATCATGAAATTTAAACAAAAATTAAGTTTTTTTTTTAAAAAAAAATCAGTCAAGGTTTTGCAAAGTTATTTCTAAACTGAAATTCCTGAAAAAGATCCACACATTTTATGTATAGATACAAACGTGCATGTGATGCTTTATGAAATACCTATGGAGACAAAGTTACTGCCTGATGGAGTTTACAATCTCATTCCAACATTAAAAGAACAATAGATTTTGGATGTAATGTATTTAGATTGCAGAATAAATAACTCAAAAGTTAGGAAATGCTACATTTACGGATGCCTGAGCAATCTTAATTCTTCCCCCTTGTACATACAAACTCTTACTCCTGGGCAAATTTTGCGCCACTGCGCAATGCAGAATTTTAGCTGTGTGCAGAATTTTTCCCCCCCTACAAAAATGGGCTAAAGTGCTGCTAGTCACTACCATGGGCCACTGGACTCCTCAGAGCCCAGGTTGAAGACAATGCTCGGGGAGAGAGAGGAAGCTAGAGCAGTAGTTCTCAAACTTCTGTACTGGTGACCCTTTCCAAATAGCAAGCCTCTGAATGAAACCCGCCTTATAAATTAAAAACACTTTTTTATATATTTAACACCATTATAAATGCTGGAGGTAGAGTGACCAGATGTCCTGATTTTATAGGGATAGTCCCAATTTTGGGGATTCTCTCTTATATAGGCTCCCTATTACCCCCCACCCCAGTCCCACTTTTTTCACATTTGCTATCTGGTCACCCTTGCTTGAGGCAAAGCAGGGTTTGGGGTGGAGGCTGACAGCTCGTGACCCCCCCATGTAGTAACCTTGCAATTCTCTGATGGATCCCTCCCCCCCCCCCCCCGTTTCAGAACCCCTGAGCTAGAGGGTTCCTGGCAGATGTAGTTCCTAGCAGATGTAGTTCCCAGCATACCCTGAGGAAAGGAGAGGGTGGCACACAGGAAACTCCGTGCAAGCCTGGGACAGGAAGGAGAGGGGGTGTAGGTATCTGGGTTGGAGTGGGCCCCATGGTTGGGCTCTGGGGAGGAGGGGGTTTGGGTGTATTGGTCATAGGCCGCCCCTGAGGTGGGCTTTGAGGGGGGGGGGAGGAGTTGTGGGTGTCTGGCCCCCCTGGCTGGACTCCAGGGAAGAAGGGGGGAAGGGAAGGGGCCTGTATTGTTACGGACATATTTACTGACCGTTATTTTGTGAGTAAGGAGTCTCTCACTCCACACACACAGGCTGCACAGGGCAGCTCCCCCAGTAGTAACACCAAAGACATTTCAAATGTGGAAGACATGGACACAGGTGATAATATTAAAACAGAAAATGTTTCTCCCCACAATGTGTTTTTAGGAGAATATGAAGACTATTACAATTCAGACCAACTTACAGCATATTACAAATTCTTGGCAGAAATTCAATCGACTCACTGTTCTACAGGGGATCATAAAATTAATTATTTGCAAACAAATCATTCTTTATTCTGCTGGTACTGGTCTATTCACATAAAATAAATCCTTACAGTCAGTCAAAGGCCATATTTTTAAATATGGGATCCTATAGTTCGGCTTCAAAGTCTTAACGAAAGAAGTCATAACGAAACCTAAGCATTAAAAAAAACCTATGAAACATGCAAGTTAATACAGACAGTTTAACGCATAGTGTATTTTTCTCAACACCGATGTGTTAATACTCACATTAAACTTTCCTATAACCTACAATCTAGGGCAGGCTGCTTGCTTTCCCATGTACTGGATTATTCTTTAGCTCTCCAATGCTGGACCTAACACTTATTTACTGCGCATGCACACGCTGTCAAAGAACTGTACAAACAGTAATCCTAACAACTCCTGTGCATCTATGAATGCATGGCAGTCCATCAAATCTGTGATAGAGACTCTAAAGCCTGTAACACTGCCAATTCAGAGTATGTCAGATCCACAGATTACTGCTCAGCTTTTAAAGGTAAGTGCACTTGTCCTGAAAAATGTGCAGGACTAAAATCTAATGTCAAGAAGCTATGTAGATATTTGAAGGTGATATTCATAATCTGTGCCAGAACTGAAGCCGTTGCCATGTTACCATACCCAAGCAATTAATGCACAAGTTACCCTCTCCAAACTAGTCCTATCCATGAAGTATTTTATTCTAGAGTCCTGGAAAATAAATTTTATATCTGTAGGCCAAGGTATCTGAAAAAATATGACCTGACCAAAACATTAAAAAAAAATATGGAAACACTAGTTTGGAAGTGTTCAACTTCACATGACTTATCAAATGTCCCTGGAATCTAATAAAAAAAGATTGCCTTTGCTCAAAGACCTCATAAATAATCTGAAGGACAAAATAATTTCTTAAAAAATAATATAGAAGTGAGGCAAAGAGGGGGGAAATCAGTTTCAGAACTGAAAGCTGATTGTGACAACTATCAAGAGAATGGCATCTTCGCTTAATGAGAGACTAAATCCTTTGTATTCGTGGATATAAAAATTGCGCAATTAAGCCAGTATTCACCACCGTGGAAGATGTCACTAATCACCTAGACACTGATGCTAAAAACTTATTTTAATCACTTTGCAAGACAGGAAAAATCAGAGTAACAAAATGAAATAGATCAAAGAAAAGATTGTTTTCATTGTGGCAGACAGCAGGAGTACAGAGAAATTGCAGGTTGCAGATGTCAGAATTCTGCAGCTACAGAAAAGGGACAACCATCCAGCATACGCCATTAAATTCCATTGAAGTGATCTTGCTGTCCCAAATAAGCCCTGCTTGTTGAAATCAAACTATTGATAGAAATTTGTTTACTGTTATATAACAATTTTGCATATTTCCGGACATTAAGAAATAAGAAGGCACAAGAAAGGTTAATTTGCCACTTGAGAAATTCCACTTTCTATGATACTGAACCTTTCAAATGACAACTATTTTTCACTTTATGCAAATCACCTGCAATACATTTGAAAGTGAGACCCAGGCACTAGGATTCTGTTACAATTCTGTTAACACTATGAATTCAGAGAACTGACCTACCTTTTCAGTATATGCAGCCATTCTAGAAAGAAATAGGATTGACTCACTCGTCAATACCATGCCGTCAACAAAATAGGAACAAAAATTACAGAGTAATCAAATCTCCAGATATGCCTACACTCCCAGGCATGTGCAGTCATGTCCATAACAAAAGACTGACTTGATTCAGTTTCATATCCGCTTTTCCTTTAAGCTGATTTGACAGAAAGCATGCATGTTTTCAGAATAAGCTTGAACTGTTTTCTTCTAGTACACTTGGGCTGATGACATGGTGCTTATCTGTGGATAAGAACTCTGACAGATACCTGTCACCTGAATTAATTTAATTAAAATTTCACCTTCACTACAAAACAGGAATTATTAGTCTTCTTGCCAGGCAAAGGCTGTCTGTATAATTTTGTTGTATAAAAAAAATTCTACTCTTTAATTATGCTTGTTTTTAACTTACCAATGGATATTTAAAGACAGAAGACAAAACTGAGTGATTTCACTTACCAAAAGAAAAGCCCAACATACAAATCATAAATAAAACTAAATATAGTAAATTTAACTACAGCAAAGTCTGGTCTACATTATGAAACTAGGTCAATGCAAGGCAGCTTATGCAAATGTCTACGCCAATGGTTTTCAACCCAGAGCCCATTTGTGGCCAAATCAGCAAAGGCTGCAGCCTTGGTGACATCTTCAGTGCCATACAGCTAGGATCCATATTGTGTGGATGTGGTCCATGTTACACAAAGAGAGCTGCATATGGTAAACAGGTTGAGAACCACTGGTCTACACTAACATTTTGCTCCACTGACCTAACTGCCCAGCTGTGCCGACTTAACACTGGCTGTTACAGGCTTTCACAAGTCATTCCACAATGCCCTCACACTGACAGTACAAGCACTCCTGGTCAGGACATGCACCGCTGACAAGGAGCAAAAAGACAGTTACCTTTTGTAACTGGTGTTCTTCTAGATGTGTTGTTCATGTCTATTCCACAGTAGGTGTGCGTGTCCACCACTTGTACCAGTACTGGAAGTTTCTCCTTTAGCAGTACTTGGAGGGGGAGCATCTCCCTGAGACCCATGAAGTGGCGCTGTCCTGGCCGTGCTAGAAGGGGTGCTGCATGCTCCCCTACCTTCAGTACCGGAAAAGGGAACTGTCTTTTCTTCTTTGAGTGATTGCTCATGTATTTTCCACAGTAGGTGATTCCAAGCTATATCTGTTGAAGGTGGGCAGGGGTTCACAAGTTCCCGGGTACGGAGGACTGCCCTCCCGAAGCCGGCATCATCCCTGGTTTGGGAGACAATCGCATAGTGCGAGGCGAACATATGAACTGAAGACCAGATAGTAGCCCTACAAATGTCCTGGATAGGGACGTGGACCAAGAAGGCTGCTGACGAGGCCTGCGCCCGAATCGAGTGCGCCTTCACAACTGGCAGAGGGGGGATACCCACCAAGTCATAACAGGTACGGATGCATGAAGTGATCCAGTTGGAGAGTCGCTGCATGGAGGCTGGCGGGCCCTTCATGCGCTCAGCCGAGGCCACGAACAGCTGTGAGGATTTCCTGAATGGTTTGGTCTGTTTGAGGTAGAAAGCCAGAGCTCTACACATGTCGAGGGTGTGGAGGCGGCGCTCCTCACTGAACGCGTGTGGCTTGGGGCAGAGAACCAGCAGGAAGATGTCCTGGCCCATATGGAACGTTCCATTGTGGAACTGGGGGCCTAGCATACGGGAAGAGACGGTCCAGTCCTTTGAGGGGATGGGAAAACACTGTGTGACCCTGCACCGGTTGGTGGAAGGCCGAGATGGCCGCAAGGTACACCCTGATGGCCAAGGCGCGGACCCTGGGATCTATGGTGCAGGAAGTAGTTCAGAGTCAGCTGGATCGGGGCGGCTACCAGGGAGACCCTGTTCAGTTGCCCATTAAGAGAACTGTGCCCAATTCTCCGAGGCGGCACAGCATGTGGAGGGCCATCTGCTCTCCAGGACCCGCTGGACCCCTTCTGAGCACGTCTTTCCTCCCTACCTAATCACCAAGCAGCCATGTCGTGAGTGGAGGGCTGCTAGGTTGGGGTGGAGGAGGCGGCCCCAGTCCTGCAAGAGCAGGTCCGGGCAAGGCAGCAACGGCCACGTGGTTATCAGGCTCAGGAGGGTCCTGTACCAATGCTGTCTGGGCCACACTGGGGCGATCAGCAGGACCCGGGCCTTGTCCATCTTTATGTTTTGCAGTACCTTGCTGATCAGAGGGAACAGGGAGAAAACATAGGGGAACTGGCCCAACCATGACAGGAGGAAGGCATCGGAGATGGCGCCAGGCCCCTGGAGCAGAAGCGGGGGCAATGCCGGTTCTGCCGTGTTGCGAACAGGTCCACCTGGGGAGTTCCCCCACACTTGGAAGAGCTTTTGAACCACTTCTGGGTGGAGAGACCACTCGTGCTGGGAGGAGAAATCCCTGCTCAGGCAGTCTGCTCACTCATTGCGAGCTTCTGGTAGGTGATAAACCCTTTGGGAGATGTCCGGGGCTGTGCAGAAATCCCACAGACTGAGGGCTTGGCCTCAGCTTGCCTATTGATGTAGAACATCGACGCCATGTTGTCCATGACGACCCGGACCACCTTCCCCTTCAAATGCAAGCGGAAGGCAACGCACACCAGGCGTACCGACCGCAGCTCCTTGATGTTTCTGTGTAGGGTCAAGTCCTGGGCTGAACACAGACCCTGGATCTGAAAGCTTCCTACATGGGCCCCCCAACTCAGGTCCAAGATGTCAGACACAAGCTCCAGAGATGGGGCCCTGTCCCTTAGCAGGACCCCTTGGAGCATGTTCACGGGGGAGGACAACCACTTCAGGGAGGCGATGACCAATCTGGGGACCATGAGGACCCTTGTCCATCCTGTCCCTGGCCTGGGAGAATTTAGAGGCCAGCCAGAGCTGAATAAGGCCTCATTAGGAGCCTGGCGTGGCGGACCATGTAGGTGTATGCCGACATGTGGCCCAGGAGCTGCAGGCATGCCCTGGCTATGGTCGTCGTGAACTTTGAGACAGTGGCAATGAGCCCTGTTAAGTTTTGAACCTGTCCCTGGGGAGGGAGGCTGTGGCCAACAAGGAGTCCAGAAGGGCCCTGATAAACTCTATGTGTTGTGCTGGGACTAACGTGGACTTTGCGCTGTTTACCAACAGGCCCAGGATGGTGCACGTGGACAGAAGAAATGTCACGTGGTCCCTCACCTGCAACTGTGAGCTGCCCTTCACCAGCCAATCGTCCAGGTAGGGAAAAATGTGTACCCCTGTGCGCCTGAGATAGGCTGCTACTACCGACATACATTTGGTAAACACCCTGGGGGCAGTGGACAGGCCAAACGGAAGGACTGTAAATTGGTAATGTTCCCTCAAATATGTGGATATGGAAGTACGTGTCCTGAAGGTCGAGGGCAGCGTACCAGTCCCTGGGATCCCCAGAGAGGATATAATGGAGACTAGGGAGACCATGCGGAACTTGAGCTTCACCATGAAGCGGTTGAGATCTTCAAAGCTTGGTGGGTTGTGTGAGAGTCCTTCATGCCATGCAGCTTAGTATCCGTCTGCTCCACAAATAGGGCCTTGCCGTCGAACAGGAGGTCCTGGATGGCAGCCTGAGCCTTGCTGGAGAGTCCAGACAGCAAGAGCCACGATGCCCTTTGCATGGAGATGGCGGATGCCATGGACCTTGCGGCCGTGTCAGCTGCATTAGATGCCGCCTACAGGGATGACCTGGAGGCCACAGTGCCCTCCTCCACCAGCTCCTGGAACTCCTTCCTGTCATGTGCCTAGAGGGAAGCCTTGAACTTTGGCAGAGAGTCCCACAAATTGAAGTTGTATCTGCCCAGCAAAGCTTGGTGGTTCGCCACCCGCAGCTGAAAACTCGAGGTCGAATAAATCTTTTTGCCAAACAAGTCCAGTCTCTGAGTCCTTGTTCTTTGGGGTAAGGGCCGGTTAGCCCTGCGGCTCCCTGTGATTGACCGACTCGACCAACAGGGTGTACAAATACTCATGCTCCTTTGCCAGTAAAAGGTACTTATGCTCTGCCCTCTTGGATATGGGAGCCAACGAGGCCAGTGTTTGCCACAGGGCATGGAAGATCTTTACCACCCCATCATGGAGGGGCAAGGCCACCCTGCCTAGGATAGAAGAGGACAATACATTGAACAATGAGTCCGAAGGCTCCTCTACCTCCTCAGCTTGGAGGTAAAGGTTGGAGGCTACCCTTTGGAGGAGATCCTGGTTGGCCCAAAAATCCTTGTGCGGGACCGAGGAGAGCGGGGCTGCTACTGCCACTTCCTGGGAGGGCGAGGAGGCCAGCACCGAGCTCTAGGTGTCCGTATAGCAGCTGTGTTAGTCTGTGTCCGTAAAGAAAGCCAGGAATACTTGTAGAACCTTAGAGACTAACTAGTTTATTTCAGCATAAGCTTTCGTGAGCTATAACTCACTTCATCGGATGCATAGAATGGAACAGAAGTAAAATGCATTTATACACACAGAAAGAAAGAAAAAGAAAAAAAATTGTGCATTAGCATACCAATTCTAAGAGGGCTGTTAAATGTAGATGGTCCATTATCACTAGGAGGAAAAACACCTTTTGAAATGGAGATCTGTTGTCAGTGAAATTAACTCAGGAAATGCAATCAATTACTGTAATGAGAACACCAATCTGAAGTTCTGTTAAGCCCCTAGTTAATTGTGTCCAATTTGAAAATTAATTCCAGTTCCTCAGTTTCTCGTTGGAGTCTGTTTTGGAAGTTTTTCTGTTTCAAAACTGAAACCATCAAATCTTTAATGGAATGGCCAAGAAGATTGAAGTGTTCTCCTACTGGTTTTTGAATGTTGTTATGATTCCTGATGTCAGATTTGTGTCCATTTATTCTTTTGCGTAGAGACTGGTCGGTTTGGCCAATGTACATAGCAGAGGGGCATTCCTGGCACATGATGGTATATATCACATTGGTCGATGTGCAGGTGAATGAGCCTCTGATGGTATGGCTGATGTGATTAGGTCCTATGATGGTGTCAGTTGAATGGATAGGAGGACAGAGTTGGCATCGGGCTTTGTTACAAAGATAGGTACCTGGGTTAGTGTTTTTGTTGTGTGGTGTGCGGTTTCTGATGAGTATTTGTTTCAGGTTGGGGGGCTGTCTGTAAGAGAGGACTGGTCTGTCTCCCAAGATCTGTGAGAGTGTGGGATCACCTTTCAGGTCTTTGATGATGCGTTGGAGAGGCTTAAGTTTGGGGCTGAAGGTGACGGCTAATGGTGTTCTGTAATGGCAATAAATGGAGCAACTGTGGTCTCTACTTACAACTCATGTCCACTATGGGTAAAAGGACTTATGAGTTCACCAGCTGAAGTAAAACTCCAACACAGGACATAAGTCAATAGGCATAAGTCAATGCTTAAATCCCATCCTTCCCATGGACTGGATTCCACAGCTGGGCTGAGTCCTGTTCTTGGGTATTGAAAGTTAGGCCAAGGATAGTCCTCCTTCCTTTCTAGCAGTTGTATGCCTTAAAATCAGTTAACCCTGCACTAAACCCAAATAAATGCTGGTAGTTCAGAGGACCACAATTCCCTTCCCGCCCAACAGTTTTGTTAAACTTAACGAATTAGTAGCCTGTTACTTAAAATTCATCACTGTGGCTGTCTTCGTTCTCTTGCATATCCAAATTGCCTAACCTAGGAAGGAAAATTGGATGTGACAGTTTTTGAAATTCTGATCCCTATATTTCATCACTGATGGAACACTATCCCACAATTTTCTGAAGTGAACCATGCTGCTCTCTGCATCAGTATATATTAATATCAGCCCTGTCCATCTACATATTCTTAGTAGGAAATATCAAATATGATACTAAAAATATTACAGATAAAAGGGGCTGAAATTGAGTTCATCAGCTGCTACTTGCCTAGTGTTTTGGTGGTATGCTGATGGGAACTGGACAACAGTGAATTCTGATTAAGATACTTATCTTGGTCAAAACTTTTATAATGGAAAAAAAGACCTTGCTGTAGATCATGGTTGTACATCCCCATCAGTCCACCAATAGTACCATACATAAACAAGCATATGTATTTTATAGGACTATGTTAATCTCTCAAGTATATTTTCAACTATTCTCACTCTAGTATCCTTTTTTGATTTTTTTTAATAATAAGCCCTAAAAATCCCACATTATGATACTAACATGAACTCATACTACAAAGCCAATGAAATGAGTTTTGATTGAGAACACATCTTGAAATTACCTTTTACATCACTACATATCTGCTCGAAGCTATTGCCTAAACCTAGGGCACAAACCTGGATCTCTCAAACCTAGGGCACAAAACTGGGATTACTGGAAATAACCACAAACATACCTTAAAATTAAATTCCTCTATTTCCTTCTTTTTAATAATAAGCAAAAATTCCCTATTATTTTTTCCCATGGAATATCATTAACAAGATCTTCACTCAGGTGAGAATTAGAATATTACTACTGCAGCCATACATTTTCAGATATACAAACACAAATATGAAGAAGGAAACAACATAATACTTACAGTACTATGAAATACAACACTATGGCCTTTTCCTAAACTTTCTATATGAGCTGAGAGGTTGAAGCAGATGGCTCGATGTCGTATGGCATCCAGTGTTTGTGCATCAAAGAAGTCATGTGGTCTTGCTGGGAAAAAAAAATCCTTATTGTTAAACTCCAAGATGTCGCAGCATTCAAATACCTGCAAGTACTTTATATTTACACCAAAAGGCTGTGAAATGTCATTAGTAGACAGTTACTTATACTGGCAGTGAGCACCATATCTTGTCACTATGATTTAAAAATTAATTTGGCTAAAAAAATAAAAGGACGGACTCATAAAACTGGCTATCACCTACCTGCCTTTCAAGTCTGTTCAGAAACATTTATTTTTAAAACTTTAACTTTAAAGTCCCAGCATGGCATCAATAAGTGCACTAAACCCAACTGTAAATCTTTTTGCTTTTACACTACTGGAATACATACTATTCTTTTTCAATCTTCAGTATTAAGAGTAAGGATTTCACGATGTATTTACTAAAGAATGCAGCTTACCAGAAGTCATGCATTCTTCTTAAAAAAAAAAAAAAAAAAAAGAGTTCTAACAGTCAAATTGAGAACATATCAACTTCTTTTTAACAACTGGGAAGCCAAATGTATGGCAAAAATAAATATTGGAATGCTTCCCAGCACAGCAATGAATATATTTGCAAACCTAATTCTCCAAAGCACCCTGAAGTGCTGTCCAACTAGTTTCACTACTGCTGCTATGACTTAATTAAAAGTAATATTTAAAAAGGGAACTCCTCATACTTCTAACATACTAAAATAACAATGGTAGATAAGCGGCATAATTCTCCAGCAAACCCAAGGGAATCCAGAAAGTGGAATCTCACTAGAGGCCTAACTAAATTACAACTAAAGTTTATCCACTGTTACTCCAATTGTTCCAGAGACAGACAAACTGACTACCCTATTTTATAGGAGTGTTGTTTCAGTCAATCTTTTTTAGGGTTGCAGAGGAACATAAATCAAGCTTAAACAGCACTTCAACTATACTGACAGAGTAAGAAAATCAGTAAATGACAAGAAATTTTGACTCCCAAACCAGAGGGTTTATCTGTGGATCATTGTGTCTAAAAGTGGACTGAGATATTTTTATTATTTTTTTTAGAATCCACTTACTTATCACAGGCTTTTAAATCAAAGCACAAAGGACTTAGGCAAAATTAATATTGGTGTTCTGGCTATCAACTATGTTTTTGGTTTTTTTAAAAGCCAGTTTTAAACTCTAGTACTATCCTACTCTCTATGAATACATTGTTCAGTACTTCATTTCCTATTGTTTGATAATAAACAAATTGTTGATATTAAATCAAAAATGAACACTTGCCAATTGTGCTCCAACCATACCATCAGACCTTAAGTTTTAAACTTACAGTTTTACGTGAAGTGGTATTAACATCCTTCTGGTACTGTACAGTCATTGGTTGGTTAGCTGAATGTTGGTGAACTAACAGAACTGATTTGTCTCAGGTGCTAAAGACATTTGTTTGTTTTTTGGCTAAAGGTGGACCTTACTGGCAATCTCTTCAAGAACTATGAGTAAAAGTCTGCTATAGTATGTGTTGGGGGGAGGTTTAAAGAAAATTCGTCAGATCTAAGCTACTTTTAAGAAAAGCAGTAAATTGCATCTAGTTAAAACGTAATTGCAATTAAAAATATATATCTTATCTTACTATGTTAAAAATACTTTAGGCTTTACCTAGCATACATGAATATCATTTTAAAGTACATAATGTTAAGTTTTGCTGTACTTGTGACAATTTAAAAAAAATAATCCTTTAGTTTCACATGATAAATTTTAACAGTTTAACCCTGCATTTAATTAATCTTCCACCTCTACTGAAAGATAAAGTAAAAGTTAGCTCATAAGAAAAGAAAATTATTATATCATGGGCTATATCACCACACAAATTGAAAATTATTTAAGTTTTTAAACTTCTACTCTTCCCCCCCCCTCAAAAAAAAAAGATTAGTTACAAATATTTATGAACAATTCTCAAAATTCTATTGGAAAAAACTATTTTCTACACTCTGAGGACCAATTACTGCTTAGGCATTGCTTTTCACATAATGTGCCTTATTCTCTCAGAAATCAATACTGCAAATTGGGCAATCTCAGTTGTAAATGCTCTCCTGCTGAAATCAGATCATCTAAAAATTGTAGGCCACGGCACAAGAGGTTACTGAAGCTACCATTTTTTATACTGAGACTTTATTCTGTCAAAGTTGTAATGGATGCAAAATGTACCTTTGTTTTAATACAAAGCCATGGCTTTGTACTCCAAATAGCCTTAATACCAATTTTCCTTGTTCATAATACAACCATAAAGACATTTTTGTACAAATAAAACATGTACAGTAATGCTCTAAGGCAAGTGTGGTATTTGTATTAGCACTATGAAGGCCTGATTTGGCATAATACTTGAAGCTTCCACAACTGCAGGGATTCTCAATCTTTTTCCACCCATAACCTCAAACCACCAGCTTCTTTCTTCTCTGGTGCAATATCTTGGATCCATTATTCAAATGCTGTCATATATGGTTTTTGTAAAGTTCATTGTGCCATAGGACACTACTATCCAAATAGATATAAGCATTAATTCCATCACATTAAAAAAAAAAAGTAATTAATTCAGTACTTGACAAATCCATTCACCAGTGGTAAGACTTTCTCTGGTGAATGGGGTGGCTTAACAGTCTCTACGGAATCTAAGCTTTCATTCTTAAAAAAGTTAAATTTTGAGCTTTTGATTTACAAAGACACTTTTTCCAACTGTGGCTCAAACATTATCCAATGCTGTCCCCTTCCTGAATCTGAAAGTAGCATGAAACAAGGGTTGCAAGCTTCACTTGAAGCCTAAATCCTGGTCCCAGTGCACAGCCTGAGCAACCATGTTCTGTTTTAGGAATTTCCTCCACGGCTTGGCAGGACCCTCTGCTCCTGCCATCTCTATATCAATGAGAGCAGTCCATAGCAGCTACAGGATAACACCATTAGGATCTGGGGAAAAAGTAATTCTAGTGGTATATCCAATATTTTTGAATCGTTGGCTAGGTTTCTCAGAATCAGTTAGGCACTCAGCATACAGGCCATAAAATGCAGAGATGCCAGGTCTGGATGAAGACTCTTCCATCTATCCTGAGAACACATGTTCACATGCACTGACGTTTCTGGAGGATATCTGAAAAGTTTCAACCAGTCTATGTATTAGTATTGTCTGGGCCTCGCTGGGTGCTAATAAAATCAGTACTGCATAGAGCAAGTCAGGAATATTTTGACAAAACATTTTTTCCACTAGAAAACGTGGATTTGTCAAAACAAATTATTTGCAGAAAAAGGTTGGTTTCAACTATTTTTTCCAATCTGAAGCTGCCAAAATGTTTTGTTGCAACATTTTAATTAATTTAAACAAAAATTCTAAGTCATTTTGAGCAGGTTCAAAATTTAAGCTGGTTACAAACAAAAAATGGTGGGGAAAAAAAATAAAGAAAACATTTTGATTAAGCCAACCATCTTTCTATTTTATTTTTGGTTCACAAAAACTTTTGACATTGACTTTTTTTCCTTGTTACAGGATGGGATTTTTCTTTTTTTTTTAAATCTCATGGGAGGGGAAAACCATTTCCTGTCCAGCTCTATTACCAAGACTCTCGTTTGATTTTTCTCAAAAGATTTATTTAAAAAACAAATGGTGGGTGTGCATATAGCACACCCCAGTCCATGGTATGAAAAACGTTTCTGCTTGGAATCCTAGGTTCTGACCCACGCAAACAGTAAGTTTGACACTGTTTTTTTCTGTGGCGAACAAGTCTATGTCTGGATGATCCGCACACTGGAATACTCTTTGAATAAGAGAATCCTTTACTGATCATGAATATTTGTAAGAAAAGTCCCTGCTCAGACCATTTGTCAATTTATTCTGTAATACCAGCACAGAGCAATGATTGTAACTTGGTGCTCAGTGTACCGGTTCCACAGCCAAGAAACTCCTTACTGTCTGTTTATATAAACAATTGTCGTGGTACTATCATGAACTGTCTTGCCTTGAAAGAAAGGAAAAAGTATCATACGTGCCAAGTGGATCACTCTGAGATCTAATATGTGGATGTATAAGTGAATCTGTGCACATGATCACAAATCCTGTGATGGAAAAAGATGAGCTCCCCATCACAAACTAGAAGCATCTTCTACCCCCAAAGATGATAGTAGAAGTGGAGAAAATGGAACGCCTTTGCAAGCTTTATCTAGATTCTTCCACCAATTTAAATACAATAGCATTTCTTGTGGAATCTCAACTGCCATGTCTCCAAGATGTCTGTGGACTTGAACTATACTTGCAAACAAAGATGATGTGTGGGATACCAAGTCACAAATGAACACAATGCCATGTGGCCTAACATTCTTAGACTAGTCCTTATAGTCATCTGTTCATTTGTCTGTAACTGATTTATGAGGTCTGACTTGCATCAAACCTGTTTTGGGTTAAGTATGCACTCACTGCTGTTGGGTCTAGAACAGTTCCTACAAATTCTGTTTTTTAAGTTGGCACAAAAGAGGATTTGCTATCTGTCCTGCTATTAGAGCCTTTCCTCCTCGGAGGGAGCTGCCAGAATCTTTCCTCACCACAGTGAAAGACACTGGCAGGAGGGAGGCAGTGGGAGAAAGGTTCTGGCAGATACCCACTGCTGAGCTTTTCCCAGCTGCACACTGCTTTTCCCAGCTGCACACTGTAAAGGATTAGTCACAACCTTTCATTGACGTGTCGCTGCACACTGCTTTTTTGCAAACCACACATACACTACCCCCACCACAAGTGACATGCAGTGTAAACAAAACTTTAGATGAGGTTCCCAACAAGCTCTCGATGGAAAACTGTTTTTAAGCTGGCATGAAGGCACAGTAGCAGCAGAGGAGGGTCTTCTCCCATGAAATGTTTATTTCCTTCCAGGCAGTTCAGTGGTATGACTGACAGGAGGAAGCAGGAGCTTGTCTTGAATAAGGTTTGTACCTAAACTGCTTCCCTCCTGGGCAGAAAGCTGCAAATGCCCAAGATCTGATCACAGCCTCAAAATCATGTAGTCAAAGTAGACCATCATCAATTTGGGAGCTGCAATTTAATTTCCATCAAAAAAGAAAACCTGCATTGCATTCTGAACTCAGATTCCCAAAATACTGTAGCCAGGGCATACCTCACAGGAATAGCTATTGCCACTGACTTAGCTGCAGAAGTCTGAGGCCTAAGGAAAGAAGAGTCTTTAATAGCACCAAAGATGGCCATGGTACCACAGCAGTTGGTATTGTGCAGGTATTTTCACTATGGAAGACAAAGGTGACTCTAGCAATGCTGATACAGTTAAACCCGTGGTACATAACCCTTGGTACTGACAATAACAAATTTAGAAGTTGTCAGCACCAGAGTAGATGGCAGTACTACAGACTCCATACTGAAGGCAGCTAAAGATGTGGACTCTTAAATGGTCCCAGAGCAGATATTGAGATTTATATGGGTGTGCCCAAGGGACCTAGGTCAGGCCTCAAGCAACCCTCATCTGAAAGATAAGATTTCCTCCTCTGTACTCCTTAGGGGAGTGGTGCTGTGTCCTACCCTTTTCAACTCCAGATGAAGACATGACAGCTGGAACAACCTAAGAATGCTTCAGTGAAGAAGCAGGAAGCTCAAAACTTGAAGAGCCAGTGCTCACCAAGGTACTTTCATAAGAGGACTGCTTCGAGCCAGAAGATTCTTGTCTGCCCTCATCCAAGGGGGGGAGGGGGTCTCATTTATCTATCTAAAAAACCATATTCAAGCACTATGTCATGGTCCGTTCTCCTGTGTTCACCCCTTCCACACTATTATAATAATCTTCGTACAAAGTGTGCCTTGGGAGGTCTTATTTGAAAAGCCATATCGCTGGTCGGTCAATGTTGTCCTGGCAAAATGTGTGTTACAACATTAAATTTAAAATTATAAGGAGTGGCCAGATGGAATTATAAGATTCCATTGTATGGTGTTACTGAAACATATTCAAATTCTGGGAGTGGTCAGAGACAAAGGGCAAACTGATAGTGTAAACAAGGTCAAATAGGCCATTCATTGGCAAGAAAAGGGGCATGGATGAAAGTCTACATGTTAGCAAAGAAACAGCATAAAGTTCCTGACTATGGGGACTGACTTGCTCCCTGCTCCCTGCCGGAGAAGCCTCTCACAGGAGAGAGAGGACTGTAAAAGGAAAGAATTCCTCCCTTTTTCTCTGCCCACAGCATTCATGACACTAAGAACAAAGAAAACAGGTTTGGACTGGAGGAGGTATCTTGACTGAAAGTAGTTCAGCCAGTAGGACTGCTGAAAAAGGTGGTGAGAGAGACTTTGCTTTGAATTTACTCTAGTTGGTCACTTTTATTTTTCTTGTAAGCTATTCTGACATTCATGCCTCACTACATGTATTCATTTAAAATCTCTCTCTGCAGCTAATAAACTTGTTTAATTATTTGATCTTAATCAGTATGTTTGAATTGAAGTGTTTGGAAAACTCCATTTGGGATAACAGGATTTGTGCATATCATTTTCTATTAATAAAATGATGGACTTCATGTGAGCCTGTATTGTCCAGGACAAAGCTTTGCTGTACAAGATGTAAATTTCAGGGGAAAGTCTGGAATTGGTAGCATGCTGTTGTCACCCTGCAGTGTGGTTCAAGAGTGGCTGGCTGCATAACTCATACAATGTAGCTGGGAGTGACTTACATGCTGTAGGCTGTGTGAGAGCAGACCAGGAGTGGTAGCTACAGCACAAAGCAGTGTAAAAGGCACCCCAAGTAAGAGGGCTGAGGTGACAGCTGTTCATCAGCATAGATTGTACCCTGTACATTCATCCCAGACTATTAGGGTTTGTCTGGAGAACAAGTGAGAAACAAAGCATTTCTCAGTGATATGTCCCTCACAAAGAAAAAATAATGTCAATCACTGAGTAGCACAGCTGTGCCATATAAACAGAAATATTTAAAACCAGGAGATTTTTAGTCAGCTATGAAGTTGACCACCTGGTACTGGTAACCAAATAGCTAGAAATAGTTAACCCAAACTAAAACCTAATAACAATACTAATCTAACTACTTAAGTATATTAGGGGCTTGTCTAATATTAGTGGGGTAAGACGCACTATGAAGGTGTGATTTCTAAAGTGCACTAATGTGCTGCACATTAGTTGGTTCACATAGTCCCTGCTGCACTAAAGATTTATTTGTATGCTTTAGGACATGTCTACACTTGAAACACTATCGTGTAGACCAGGCCTGCACAACATGCAGCCAGGGGCCACATGCGGCCCGCACGGGCTCACTGGGTGGCCCGTGGGGGGTGAGTAGGGGTGGGGCAAGCCAAGTGGGGGGGTGGGGGGGGAGCAGATGGGGCGGAGCGGATGGGGCGGGGCTTTTCGGCCCGCAGCTGGGTTTTTTGCAGTAATATGGCCCTCGCTGCTTTCCGAGTTGTGCAGGCCTGGTATAGACACTACCTATGCCAGTGGGAAGGGTTCTCCCATTGGCACAGATAATTCCCCAAGAGATGGTAGCTAGACTGATGGAAGAATTCTTCTGTCAACATAGCTGTCTACACCCAGGGTTAGGTCATCTTACCTACGCCGCTCAGAGGTATGGATTTTTCTCTTCCCTGAGCCATGGGACTGGGTCAAAACAACTTTTTAGTACAGACCAGGCCTTTACAAATTACTGTTTCAAACAGCACTATATTAAGGCATGCCAACAGGGACTACACAGAACAATTAATGCAGAATACGTTAGTGCGCTTTAGAAATCACACCCTTGTAGAATTCAATACACCACTGTGTGGACAAGCCCCAAGCATGTAACTATATACAAAAGTTTAGGACCACCAGTGCAAGAGACAGGGAAACTGCGCTTTCAGTCACGGGTGATAAGAAGGAACTGAGGGATGGCTGTCCCTGCTCCACCTTTTATGCCTTTGGGAGGGGTGGGGGCTCTCCCCTGGTACAGGCATGGTCTCAACAGGCACTGCTGGCCCAAATATTCCAACTGAATGCATGGGGTGTAGGCATACCACAAGCAGAATACATATAGACAAGCAACTGAAGAAGCTTAGATTCTGTAGCAAATATGAAGACACACTTTAGAGTCATGGTACAAAGTTGAGAATCACTTTCAATAAGTTTGGATGGATGCCTCCAAATGTATTAGGAACAGAGAATCTGAGGCCACACAGAACAGAATTCAATAGCAGAGATATTATGACTGTGAGCATGTGTGTCAATTTTGAAAGCACTTATAGTAACGAGGTCAGCAAGCCTCCATCTGACTGCTTATGTAATCAGCTAGGAAGGTGTCTACAGCAAGAGAAAAAGAAAAAATCACATTGTCAAAAAATACTAGATTCAACTTCACACAATATCTAATCTTTCATTACCACTCATTTTTAAACCTCTATACACCTATAACAAGCAACTAAAAAAAAATATACACAGTGTTTATGAACAGGAAGGCAAAATACAAACTAGTTTTAAACCAGCAAAATATCAACATGAAGAATAAACTGTTCATATAGTAAATTAAGCAAGATCTTGCTTTTGTCACCTGAACATTCATGGTAACTTATTTTGTGTTAATACCCTCCACTGAGAATCTTGGGTTTGAGCAGAGAATCTGATTCTTTACTTTGATTTTTATAGATGTATATACGAGGATATTTTCAGTGTAATCGTATAAACAATCAATAGCTATTAAGTATTTTCATTAGACACTTTTACTTCTAAATAACAAAAAGTTATTGCCAGAGTTATAAACTGCAACCAGATGCACAGAATTCACTCCTCAAGTAGGAGGGAAATGAGCACTTTCTTTAGTTAATGAAAAAGGAAGTTGGAAGGTTGGTGGGGAGGTGACAAACTTCAGTAAAAAAAATTCTGGATTATTTTAGCAAATTGTATGTTATGATATTTCGGAATTTGTTTGATCAATTACTTAGTCTAACCTGAGCTGCTCAGCACCTCTGAAAGTCAGGCCACTTATTCAAGTCCTTAAATACAGATCTGGGCTATGTCTACATTATGGACATTACAGCAGCATGACAACACCGCTGCAACTGTGCCACAGTAGCACTGTGCTGTAGACACTTTCTACAGCAATGAAAGGGTTTTTTCCTTTGATGTAGGAAAGGAAGCAGTCGTAGCTAGTTTGATGAAAGAATTCTTCCGTCCACCTACCGTACTTACGCTGGGGGTTAGATCAACTTAACTACGAAACTCAGAGGTGTAAAAAATCCACACCCCGATAGCTATATCACCTAACTTTTAAGTGAGACCAGACCTTAGATCAGCAATACTCAGACTGAGCCTCAGGAGCCGCCGGTGGCTCTTTAATGCGTCTCCTACCTCTTTACAGCACATGATATTAAGACACTGATTTAATTATTAACCAATCGAGATTCTTTTACTAGGTTATTACCCAACTGCACAATACCTGCTTTGCTGTGAGAATAATTATATATTCTACTTTCCTTTCAGTTTCTTCAAATGTGGTGTACCCTGAAGTTAGGCATCCAAAGCAGTGATACTCAGACCTCAGTGGTTCAGGAACCAAATTTTACTACATATACAAATAGTAAATGAAACAATGAATTCACACTACTGTGGCTCTTTTGGGTAATGCTGATCACTAATTTGACTCCTAAACCAGTGAGGTCTGAGTATCACTACCTTAGATACCTAACTTTAGGCCCACTACTTTTGAAGAAACAAAGATAAACAGAATTATGAGACATTTATAAAAAAAGTTTTATTTCAGAGCCTAACAAGATTTGCAAGTTTTAAGACAAGCTACCTATACGTAGCATTCTGTGAAAGTGTTATCAGCTTCGGGTAAACTTTTTGGTCACATGGCGGAGTACATTACAGAGTCTATCCTCAACTCAGTTAGATGGGAATTTTGCCTTAAGGTAAAGTCATTCAAACAGCTTTGTTGCATTGGGCAAGAAAACTGCAAGTGCTCATATAGGACTCAGTTTTGGAAGTAAAGTGAAGCAAATTACAAAGTAATAAGAGAGGCAGATACGTAACTAAAGAGTAGGAACTGTGAATATTATTTAGTTTCAAAGAAAAAGTTACTCATGAAGCCACATGTATAGATATTAAAGAGCTACAGGATGTCAGCATGCTGAAGAGAACTCCAACAGAACAATACCTTTCGTGAAGTCCTGTAAGGAAGAATTTCTCAAGCAATGTCAAGCGGGAAAAAAAGTAAATTAGTTGTTCTACACATTGTCTATGAAACTTTAGACAAAATGGCATATTAACTAAAATTATCCAAGTAACACATATACACAAGACACATGGTAAAAGAAGAAAGAGAATCAGATATTGAATCATAGAATCTAGAAAAATTAAAAGACCTATTAGGTCATCTAGTCCATCTCCCAGTGAGTACTGTTCCTTAATGTCCATTCCTGTTTTCTTCCTGATTAATCTGCATCAGATTCTTTTACATCAGATTTATTATCTTGCATTTGTCCAAGATAATCTCATTTTATCATCTTCCACTCACATTAATCTCTCTAGGTCACTTTCCATGATGTTTTTGTAGCTCCTATAACTACCTACAACTTTTCACAGATTTTTCCATTTACTTCCCCATTACATACAGAGTATGTATTCTTTACAGAGTACCAGTAAAAAAAAATTCAACAATATATTCATATTACAGCTGTGTAAATATCAAAAGATGTAGCTCTGTCACAGCAGGAAGCCCTGACTTGACTCCTATGACTCAATCATGTTCAAATATAAATAAGTGCATAGCGCCAATTTGGAATAGCTTTTTTGGACACAAGTATTCCAATTTGGATACTTAAAGTGAGCCACCTAAATCATATTTTGATTTCAAATGAGCTGTAGGGCTCAGCATCTCTTGAAGTGCAGTCATACATTTTGAGATGCCTAGCTTTTGTCATCCAAGTTTCGGAAAGCTCCAGAAGTTCCTGTTAACTCTTCACTGGATGAAAGTGCTTCAAATGCAAATTAGACACCCTACATACAGAAAAAAATATCTGTTTTGATTTGCAGCTGATCAAGTTCTTTACACCACATTTTCATATTGGACTTTGGAGCCATTAGTACTTTCAGACCAAATGCTGAAAACATTGTAATTCTTTTTTGTTTTGAGCTGAATTCATTCTTCAAACCAGAAATAATGGAAATTGTTATTCAAAGTGATTTTCTTTGATTTTTCAGCCTTTATTTTTGTGTGTAAAAAGTGATCAGCTATCATTTCAATAAGCGGATTTAAACTTAGTAAGGTTTCATAGATCACTTTAAAACTGGTTTCTTTTTTCTCACCCAATATCTACATGTAACACGTTAATTTTCATATCAGAAAACTCTTCCCCAGCAGCCCCTTTGCACAACGATGCTTATTGCTGCCTCAGCCTGGAAAATATATCCTAGGCTTCTCTGAATTTAATAGGAAAGGGATCTCAAAATGCAGCTTGGAGCATGGAGAGATGACATGGTGGAAGGAAAAGTGGAAAATAAGATAATACTGTCAATGGAGGTAAAAAAAAATCAGTACAACTCAGACACTTACGTAATGAGCGTCGTCTTTTGTTCTTTAACTTCCTTCTTTTGTTCATTCCAGCTTTAGAAGGAGATTCCTCTTTGGCCTTTGGCTGGCTGGCAACTTTTGAAGAATTCTGCTGGCTGAAGTGCGTGGGCACATGACGAGCCAGCCCTCCCTGAGATGCAAAACTGGCATTGCACCCACCAACCACACACTAAAGGGAAACAAAATGACAAGAGAATATTGGGGGTGATCTGTGGCATTCATTCAAGTGGCAGACAGTCCACACAGCATTTGTTATATTTTATTTTATTTATCCTTTTCTTACTTGAATTCCAGCATATTAGAAGCAATCAATTCAAGTTCCCAAAGTGCATGAAATTCTCTGCAAGAACAGAAAAATTGATACAAATTCCAATCCTAACTTCTGTCACATTTTTTCCAGTGAAACAGATTACTGTACAGAACAAAAAAAAGTTCTCGAAGCTCAGAGAAAAAATGTAGACACTGCACCTACCACTCTTGCTGCAAGGAGCAGATCCATTCACTCATCTTCAATGACATTTCTCCTTCTCAATTCATAATTACTCCTTTTTCAAAACCCTCCATTCATGAACTAGCTCTACTCTACAATTACTTTACAACCTTATTTATTTACCTTTCAAATATAATGTTCTCTTACATCTACCTTTTCTACCCTTCCTTGTGACAATTCAGTTTGATTGTTTTTAAAAAGTACTTTGAGCTTAACACTTACTATGAATTACTATACTATTAATAAAGGATGCTTATTTTTAAAAGATACTGAAATACATATCTTACAAATTTAACTACCTCAGTTATTTTGGCCTGGTAAGATTACTTTAGCAATTTTTTTGAGAAAATGCATAATCAAAAGATAATGACAGAAAACAAAACAGAAAAATAAGATGAGACCAAGAAATCTCCCGGTCATAAACAAAAGAATTACGGATATAGACAGTGTTCTCATTGCTGGTTACATGAAACAATTAGACAAATGGTAACTCATAAAACAGTGTTTCAATGCACAAAATTCAATATTTGTCTTAGTTTTAGTTCATTGACAAAATGTTTTTATTTCACTTTGATTAGGTTCTGGGGAGAGAAATCTTCCTTCCAGGGCCACACACTTGAAAATGGAAGTAAAGGAAAAAAGATTCTGATGCTCATTCTGGGATCAGAATGGATGTGTGTGAGAAAGAAATATTAACTATCACTATAATGGGAACTGAAAAAATTAACAGTACTAGTACTTGAAAGGAACTAAAATATTACTGCCCAAAAATACAACAATGTGCTCTTATTTCTCTCTCCCTCGCTACTATCACTTTGTTGTTTTGAGTTTGGCCTGCATCCTCTTATTTCCCATCTTACTGATGAAAACTCCCTTGATAGTCAGGCATTGCAGTGGCTGGAGTAGTGGGATGAGCTGTAACTCTGCAGGTAACGGACATCCATGTGCAGACCAAGAAATAAAACCACAAATCTCTTCCTCACATACCCTGGCCTTGCAAACTGGGCTGAAGGGAGGAGATGGGGCTACCACTTAGCATATTCTGCTCCCTCATTCCTAACTGAGCCATTTTGAGCTATGGAATAGAGAGCGTAGGCCATGATTACACAATGGGCATCTCTATCCTGGGAAGCAATGACTCTGAAAAAGATTTGAGTAATCAGCTGAACATGAGCTCCCAGTGTTATGCTGTGGCCAAAAGAGCTAACATGATCCTGGGATGGATAAACAAGGGAATTCTGAATAGGAAAGAAATGTTTATTTCTCTATTTGGTACTGCTGTGACTGCTACTGGAATATTGTGTCCATTTCTGGTGCTCACAATTGAAGAAGGAGGTTGATAATTTGGAGAGGGCTCTCAGAAGAGCCCAAGAATTAGGGCTTAGAAAACATGCCTCCCAGTGACAGTCTCAAGGAGCTCAATCTATTTATTTTAACAAAGAGAAGGTTGAAGGGTGACTTGATTACAGTCTGTAAGTATCTACATCAGGAACAAATACCTAATACTGGGCCATTCAGCCTAGCAAAGATGGCGTAACATGATCCAATGGCTAGAAGTTGAAGGTAGACAAATTCAGACTGGAAATCAGGCATAAATGTCTAACAGTCAGTAATCAGCCACTGGAACAATTTACTAAGGGTCATGGTGGATTATTCATCACTAACAAATTTTTAAATCCAGACTATATATTCTTCTATAAAATATGCTTTAGGAATTTAGTGAAAGTTCTATAGACACTTGTTATATACAGGGGGTCAGACTAGATGAGCACAGTCACCCCTTTGGCTTTGTAACCTATGAATCACATAGAACACCTAATGAGTGCATCTGTGGATAAATTAAACACAGTGGTCCAGGATCCTAGTACCATTTACACAACTGTAAAGCTGGAGTAACACCAATGTGACTTCAATTACTCTGAATTCATAGTTATGTGAAATAGCAATCAGAGCTTAGTCATATTAAAAAAAAACTTTTGTCAGCAGAAGCAAGGATAAAAATAACTATCTGAAAGCATAATTTCTAGAAAATATTGTTTCTTCTGTAGTTCTGAAGTCATTAGAAGCTGGTGACTTCTACATGAACACAAGATGATTCCACAAAAAGAAACAAAGTCACTAAAACTTGAGATTCTCTATTATTTAGCCTTTATAAAAAAAATTTGCTTTTAGTTGATACTTGCAAGTTGTGTTAAACAGCCTTAACTTTCACTTAACTTCACTTCCTAGCTTCATTAGCTCTGACAAGATTGGAGCAAAGCAGAAAACATGACCCAAAGTAGAACCACACTCCTTGGAAAATGTAAAGCCACACTTAGGAATGTGTGCCAGAGGTCAGAAAATAGTCCCATAAAAAATGGAATATTATAAGCATGACATTACAAACTCATTAAATGAAATTGAAACAGTAATACATTCTACAAATATGCCAGGTAAATGTGTACCAGACATGCTTCTGAAAGGCAGGTTCATAAAACACAGTGGTGTTTCTAGTTTGTTTGGGTGGATTACATAGCTGGTCAAAACTTCATTTTTCTCGAATATCTTGTGTGTGGTTGGAGAGTTTCAACACAAAAATCAGCACTTGCTCTATCCAAAACTGAGCTCTTTTCCAGGTCATTCCTGACACAGCATACTTACATATTCAAGTAGGTGCAGTTTGCATCTAAAAAGCACCCAAAAATGGTTATAAGTTAAGCAACTGAGCCTGTAATCAAGATACAAAAGTATTTATTTAGAAGGACCATTTGTTTTACCTTGTCTTCAGGTGCAACATAGCTTGACAATAGTTGGTTATATTATTGCAGCTAATTAAAAGTATAGTATACCACAGATGCTACAGAATACTTTGTAGTCAAGAGGAAAAAGAAGAGAAAAATGTCTTACCTGTTCTTTTCTTTTTTTCTCTAAAATAATATATCCAGCAATCCGTTACTAATGGGTTAGGTCTCTTCCTCTCCAAAGATATAGGAGCAGTTCAGGCTGTCATTTCAGGATCTCTGGACTTTAAATCCCATCCAATCAGCTTCCCACCAAATACTTATACAGCTTTAGAAGACCTCTGATAAATCAAACTTAACTATTATGCATAACTTTAAACCTCTTTCTTTCAGAAACTCAGATCTAAGGTTGTTTTTCTGGTTTTTGTTTTGTTTGTGAATACCATAGGGTGGGTCCGGATTGGTGGATATGTTACTTCAAGAGAAAATAAGTAAACATGTAAGCAGTTTAATTTCTCCAGTGTACCCATACCCACCATTACTAATGGGCAGTTATTTACAAAATAGGTAGGGAAAAGCAAGAAACAGGTCGTAAAGAAGTAAAACAAAAGATCTGCTATAATCTCCTTTTAAATATAAATGCTATTGTGGAATTATGGCTTGTGCTATATAAGAAAGGATGTATCTATACAAACTCTCAGTGCCAACTTGCATTTGAAAAGCTTTAACTAGACACTCTACCATAGATTTCTCTTAAGAAATCTGTACTCTGACTATACAGTTGTTCTCATTAATATGTTAACCAATGGTTTTACCCATAAGTGTCACATGTAAATATTCCAGCATCTGATCCACTAAAATGATAGCTTTAAAGGCTTTAATTATACAATTTGATTTTGGTTAAAATCTGCACTTTGTATCCTTTATATTAATGCCAGTTTAACAGATAAAGTACCTTCACAAGTTCGATCTTATCTCAAACATTCAGTTCCAGTTCCTTCTTTTAGAACTTCCCAATTTACTGTGGACTAACAAGATGTGTCCCCCTCTAATATGTAACAGAACATGGTTAGGAGTATAGCATTTAGCAGTTAACCATTCCAATTATACTGAAATCTGTAAAATATTCTTTTTAATACTCCCCTACAGATTCACAGAATTCCCTATGTCAAGAATAAAAAGTTCTCTCTTTGCAAACTAGAGCTTTTATTTTAGCTAGACCTTACTTTCTATGGTCAGGTGTAAAAAAACAAAACAAAACAAACGTTTCCCGTCCAAATTTAAAAATCCCAAACTTAATTCAGTCATCGTATTTATTTAGAGAGAATGTTATTAAATCCTAAAATAATTCTAAGTGCCACAATGCCTATGCTGTTCGGGTGGGATTTTTAGAAGCATTCAGCACTGGCCTAAATTCTGACTCCAAAGGTGCAGAGTTAGTCTAAAGTTGAGGACTTTTGAAAATCCAACCCTTACGTATTGACATCCTCAATTCTGGAAGATGAAAACATAGAACACTACCTGCAAGTTTTAATAAGTAAAGGCTGATATGTTGATTCACATTTAAGTTTTATAGGACTCTAGCAAATAAGGAAGAGACTCCTAATGAATAGGTCAGGGTACGAAAAGAAGTTATGATGCCTTTGTATTTCTATTAGAGTCAAAGAAATTGTCTCTTTTTGACAGTAATGTGAAATTTTGCAAATAAATCTTTTGGTGTTTCAAACATCTGTTTTCTGCATAAATTCTATAGATCTGAACACTTATTGCCTAAGCTGACTGATAATTGAGCCATCTGCCTTACTATTTTATACATCCCCTTCATATGCAGTGCTCTGATGGAGAAGATACTTTGCCAGAAGAATAACTAGTAGAATTTAAAATAAAGACTGGAGATTCTTGATCCTGTTTGCTGGGCTATGCAGTTGTCATTCCATTATCAAGCATATCAAATGTGCTCATCCTTTAATGAGTTCTGGAAATGACTGGTGCTGGCAGGATCACTCAGTTATTTAATGCTCTCTCTTTTATTGTTGATCAGAGTTCCCATACCAGAGCCTCTGACAAAATGTCCATGTTGACATCAGTTATTACTTTAAATACTATCCACTGTATAAGCAAACCCTGCAAGAGAGATGTAAGAAACCCAGAATACACCCACTGGAATCATTTTATTTGGGAAGAAACAGTTACAATGTCCTCAATATAGAGTCTTGCATACAGGGATATTTCTATCCAGGGTTATAATTTCCCAGATTAAATCTCACTGAATTCTTTCTAGGTCAGTAATTAATTGTTGTACCTTGCCTTGAACCTATCACTTCTACCAAACATATGAATCCTTTCGTCAAGTGTAAAATTCCCGTTGACTTTGTTGAGGAACCTGTTTTTGAAGAGTTTGTTTAGACTGTTTAGTACATCTAACAGTTTGATCAAGTCTGTTTGCTTTATCAGGATATACCATAAAAAGAGACACTGCAAGTCAGTCTCACAAGCACTACAATCCACTTTGGGGAACGATCAGGCTGGCTGAGATCATTAAAAGTTCAATATTAATTGTGACTATGATAAGCAAACAACAGGACAGTCTAAGTAAGTATAAGGGAGACATTCTCTCTTCTGGAAGAGGTTATCAGTTATATGCAATTATGTTCTCTGAAGAGAAGTACTGCAACAAATTACCACCCTTGACTCCATATGTGTGTGGACTACCACAGCCCAAAAGATCTAAGTCATTTGCTCAAGGAAGCATCTCATGCTACAGCTAGGCTAGCCATAGTCTTCCATCAGTTCCTTCCTAAGAGGGGCAAAAACACTTTCATAACCATAATTAATTTAAAGAGAAATACCCATAATTTACATCAGGAGTAGGCAAATGTTTTGGCCTGAGGGCCACATTGAGGTTAAAAATTGTATGGAGGGCTAAATAGGGTAGTCTGGCCTCACCCTTATCCGACCACCTCCCACTTCCCACCCCCCTCAGAACCCTCAATCAATCCAACCTCCCCTGCCCCCTGTCCCATCACCGCCCCATCCTGAGACCCCCACCATCCCTAATCACCCCCGGGACCACACACCCCATCTAAGCTCCCGTTCTTTGTCCCGTGACCACCCCCTCCTGAGACCCTCCCACCTTAACTGTCCCCCCAGAACACCACTCTCTACCCAAACCCCCCTGCTCCCTCTCCCCTGACTTCCTCAACAGACCCCTGGGACTCCCTTCCTCTTATCCAAGGCCCTGACCTGGCCCTGCCCCACTTACCACACAGCTCAGGCCCTCTGGAGCGAGACAGGCCGCCCTGCTGGAGCTCGCAGCCCTGCCCCCTTACCAAGCCGCTCAGGGCGGCAGGAGCTCAGGACCCTGCTGGAGCCAGCTCTGCTGTTCCAGCGCTGCTCCAGAGCGGTGGGCCAGAGTGCTGGTGGCACGGCATGCTGAGGCTCCAGGAGAGGGGGAAAGATGGGGGGACGGGCCAGAGCAGCCTCCCCGGCTGGAAGGGCCCATGGGCCGCAGTTTCCCCACCTCTGATTTACAAAATACTCAAACTCTGTGGGGAAAGTGGTGTACTAATAAGAATTAATTCAAACATAGAGTGTATCTTTGGGGAACAACAACATGTAAGCTAGACACCCAACTACATATCTACAGTCCGGAGCAGGACTGTATTCAGGTGACTATCCTAACCCTACATGGCTATTGTTAATAACTAGCTCCATCGAAGTTGGCTTGAGTATGCCTATAGGCGCTGCCGTCATGCCACCCTACTGCAGTGCAGACAGACCTTCAGTGGTTGACATGAGGGTTTACATAGAACTAAAATATCTATTTTTAAGAAGTATTTAATGTAATGGTGCATGTCTTCATTAACCACAAATGCTGAAGCCTTTTATAATCCAACACAGCTGAATGCCTCAGTGATATCTATTGCAATAAATTCCAGACTAGTTTTTTAAGAGTTTGATTCATACACACATCCTCCACTTTTAAGCTTATCTTTCAATTTATGAACATATCTTTTTCTTGTACTAGAAGAAAGGGTGCACAGGAGTACCCACTTTACCTTCTTTACACTTTATTAGTCTCCTCTCTGAACAGTCATTTCATCCTCTCCACCTAAGAATCTTTCTAATCAATAGTAGCTCTTCTCCCCTCTTTTTACTCCACCCTTTTTGAAACAGACTGACCACAATTGAACAGTTTTCCAGGTAAATCTGTACTATCTATCTATCTATATAAAATGGTACAGATTCATTACTATTTTCTCATTCTTTATCAATTCTACCACTATTTGCCTTTTTTTGAGCACTGCTTCACGAGAAGTAGAGATTTTCATTGAGCTGTCCACAATGGATATTTACACTACATTGTACACACAGGTCTGTACGGCCTAGAATTATGAACTGTTTCCAAGCTTGCACGCTTGAGTGTGTGCACTGCATTGTAAACCAGGGTTTACAATTGCTGGACCCAAGTCTCAGTTGTGCTAATGCAGTGGCTTTCAACTGTGGTCCACTGCTTGTTCAGGGAAACCCACTGGCCGTGGTTCGCCACTCCAGGCCAATGGGGGCGAACTGCGGCCAGTGTGACCCACGATTGGCCGAATCTGCAGAGGTGGCAGGTAAACAAACCAGCCTGGTGTGCCAGTGGCTTTCCCTGAACAAGCGGTGGACCACAGTTGAGAACCACTGTGCTACCGCATCCATATTGCACTACACAGACCTTCTGACTTGACTCAGTTCCTGCTGCAGATCCCACACTGCAAAATGACATGGGACATGAACTCAAGACACAACAGAACTTGGCTCTGACCTACCAAAAGCACTTAGAAGGATTCTGAGTGCTTCTTACCCAGAGTCATACCTATGTGTGGACAGATGAGGGTGTAGAGTGGGCTCAAACCTCCATCAGAGCCCAAGCCTAGCATGTGGTGTATACATACTCAATACATCCATTTCTTTTTTCTGAAAATTCTATAGCTAACTTAGAATCCAATAATGTGTAGACAGTTTCTAATTCAAGATAAAAACTTCAAGGTAAACTTTGCCTCTTACTCCGTATTAGTTTACAAAGCAACTAAGTTTAAGGATTTTCAAAAATCCAAACAATTTATATCTACCAGTTCTTTTTTAAATCGCTGTTTTATAGACTCATTCAATTACTGTTAGTAGACTACAGGCACAATTTTCTTTTATAAAAGCTCCGGTAGTTGGTTCCTATCACACATTCAGCTAGATGTTTTATAATTCTCTGATTCTTTTCAACCAGTTTTCCTGGACTTGAAGAAAAGCTCCAAGGCCTAGTTCCTAAGATCAACCCTAACGCCTTTTATAAAGATAGGCACAACGCTGACTACCCTTCCAGTCCTGCTATAGGATCCCATGTTATTTTAATTAGACTACACTATTGTTTCCAACTCAGCCATTACATTCTTGGATGTGTAGTATTAGGTCTTTTTAAACTAGAGTATTTTATTTGTTCCAGCAAGTCTTCTTGCCAGCTCAGTCTGACAGTGCCTTCTGTAGTGAAGCCTGATATAAAAACCAGTTAGCAGCTCCACAAGGGCCTTATCATTCATCCTTATGAGAGATGCCTTCAGAAAGCTATTTGAATCAAGACTCTCAGAGACTCATCATCTCACTTTCCACCACAATAGTACTTGGAACTATAAGACACATGCCAACAAGAGAGACTTTAAGATGGGATGTACAGAAGTGTCCAAGTTTTATATGATAAAATACGGCCAAATTCTCATGCTGATGGGATCAGCCACTACTATCATTAACAGGATTGAGACCCACATGAAATCAAAGCACTGGGGAGAGGGGTTTCATGCAATTACTTAATCTCTTGAGTTTGATCAGAACTTTTGCTATGACAAAAGTCTGTGGAAATGCATTTCTTCCCAGTGCTCTGAGTCTATACAGAACATTGGTAGCTCATTCTTCTGGAGCGCTCCTAGCAGATCTTTCTGGTGTTCCCCACACAAAAAAGCTCTTATTCACTAGCTATCCTATCCCCTAATTTTGGTAGGTCAATTACTCATTTACTAAGCAAGTCTGCAATCTTGTTTTCCTTCTGTGCTAGGTAAATGGCAACTAGGAATGTCCTGTTGGGGACTGCCCAATCTCACATGTGAAAGGCTTCCTAATAAAGGAAATGAGATTATTTTTTTTATTTTAGCATTTATACAAAAGTGAGTGGCTCAAATTTCAGTTCTCTGAAAGTCCATTGTGCTTTAAAGAAGCCCTCATCTCCATAACATTAATATGAAGCTACTGCAATACCCGAAGAGACCAAGTACTTGAATTGTGCAGTCTCTCTGCATGGGTTCACAATCTGACTGGAGTAACTGGAGATTAGGGGAAGTCCATGCCTAACTGTAGTCTGACCCTTGATCTGCCACCAAGTCAGTGAGGCTAGGAAGTTGTCCATTTCCTGAATGCCATACAAGGCTCTGTGGCCACATGAACGGTCTTGCAGTATATATATTGGTGTCGTGACTAACTCGTACATTGTTTTGGCCTTCAGCGGTGACATTAGCAGCATAACTCCTGTTGATGCCTACTCTGGCAAATCCTGCCTACCAAATCCACAATGTTCTGGATCCCATCATGGGGCAAGAAAGCTTTGAGGTGAATCAAGTCTGAATTATGAAGGACTCCTATGTACTTCAGTGATCTTTGTGGGGACAAAACAGAATGTTGGGTAATCAATCATGAATACTAGTGACTAGCACCCAGACACAATATGAAATTTTCCTTAACTGTGTGAAGTATGGCTCCTCAGGAACTCATGTTAGGATTAAGTTCTTCTGGCTATCTAGGTATCAGAAGCCCTCCTTGAAATTACAACCCTACCCAACTTTTGCCAGGTATCTCAGGTTTGATGGAATCAGATTTCTTGCCATGTCTCATGCTGGTATGACTGAACTCAAATGCATTCTCAAAGGGGATAATTTGGAGGGATTTCTCTGAAGTAGATTTTGTAACTGGATATTGTTGTGGATCCTGTGTTTGAGTTGACTGGAGTCATCAGTACCAAAAGGGCCCAGTCAATCTGCAAAGAAGTTTCTGAGCAGCAGATATGGACCAGGGTCAGCTTTGTGTGAACTTATAGCAAACACAGGACTTCACTGAGAGTAGGAGCTGCTGAGTGTGTAAATAGGACTCAGAATATTTTGACTTCTGCTATGACGCTGAGCAATTTGACTTTGGGAACTCCTGAATTCAGACCCAAAAATCGGCCTCCTAGAAAAACTTCTTGTTTTAGATGAAGAATGATGAATGGATAATATACTTGAAACTGTGGGGGCACACTTCTCTTTGGCCTTAGGGAGACTAGACACTACCTTTCATCAAGATTTTATTGTGATAGGGTAGATCTTTGAGCCTTTAATGAATACCATATAAAGGCCAGATAATCACAGCCATGTGTGTCTATCCATCAATGCTACCTACCCTTTCTGCCATATAACAGGCAAAGGATGACTGCACCTGATATCCGAATTCACTCCCTCACTACTCATGTTCTTGAAGGACAGAAGGTGGAAACTCTCTTCCAATGCTCAAAATGGCATTTTCCAAATGAAAGACAAGTGGTTACCAATGTAAAGTATTGGTATTAGCATTAGCATTGCAGTCCAGAAAACCTCAATAAAGAGCATTGAGTGCATTAGGTCAGAGGCAGGCACCCATACTGATGGTTCAACCAGTCTTGGCACTGGCCAAAGCATAGTCTCCATCCATTCATGTACAGACAGTAAAGAGACTGCCCCATATATATGTGTATATATGGATACAATCTATTCCCCAGTACCTGGAAATCATGGCAAATGGATGCTTTGATTACTTCAGTCTGATTTCGGATGCCTACATTTGGCGCTAAATTCTCTGAAAGAAACCAAAAAAGGAGGGCAGTAAGCTCCACTGGAGATGCAAACTTCCCCCAGAGTCAAAGCTACCACAGGAGGCGTTTAAAAAAAAAAATCAGTGGAGTCTAAGGAAAATACACCAAAGACACAAAGAATTAGAGGATAATAGGATGAAATGCTGAAATTACTCTGACAGAGCCATGATGAGCACTATTGACAAATAGTTGTAGTCTTTAGAGAGTTCCTTCATCAACCTTAGCCAGAAAGAACTGGAGATCAGATTAGCAATATCAGCACATCGAACATAAGATCCCTTCATCCAAGACAAACTGCCCGGAAGTTTAGATGTACAAGTTCTCACCAGGACTATATGTAAATACATTAACCTAAAAGCTGGAGTCTGCTGCGTCTGGGATCTTTACAGAAGCTTCTGTCTTTTGCTAGGTAGCTAACTATGGCAACTAAAGCTATGATGAAGTAATTCATCTGTGTTTGTTGCGTTTACTCCCCTATAAAGCCTACAATTTCAAAGGCAAATTTCTCTTATTTATAGTAATGCCTTGGTTGAATGCCTATGGCTTTTGATTGCTTGTTTATACAATACTAAAACTTTGACAGGAACAATCTTGCTGGTCTGGGCAGATTGATGATAAATATACCTGACATTTCTAACTGCTCCATAAGGACAATTAGGACAGGCCTACCTAGTCAGGATTAGGCCCAATACAAGTTTGCGTGCTACCAGAAAGCTACAGGAAAACATGATCTTTCGGAACAATCACCAGCACTTGCCTCCAGTTATAATGCAGAAAATACCCATTTTGAATCTCAAAGTGACGGGGAATTAAAGGATCAATAACTTTCAAAATTGTTTCCAGGACTAGAAGTTAAAGCTGGATCAGTTACTGGAATAATCATATTTGGACATGTTAAGCATCTCTGACCCATCTGTTGAGCTCCCAAAAATAGGAGCCATCACCTCCATGCCAATTTAATTCCCCTGAACAAGCTTGAGGGCTGGTAGTGAATTGCCCCTTGTCATTCATCCTCTCAGTCAGAAATCCTCTGATTATGTTATGCAGTTTGCGATGAAAAAGCGACATTTTAGTTTTCATACAAGGTTGGAGAGATGGATTGCATTTTTTCCATCTCAGACTTTGTCCGTAGCTTCTCTTCTGCCATGATGCAAATATGAGCTCTGCAGAGAGATAACATCTGGCAGAGGTCATTATAACAAAAAAATTCTATTGGAGAAATAAAAAATGCCTTAAAAAAGAAAACGGAATAGAGTAGCCAGGAAAAAAATAGTACTACTTTTTAGAGAGAAAAAAAAATACTACCTAGGTAAGTTATCAAAGAGGAAGAAAATCCCAAACTGATGTTTCATAAAAATGATGAACCCTGCATGGAGGGAGAACTTCAGACTGGAAATAGTGTGGGTGGGACTTACCATCAAGTGATCCAGGATTGACAGCTATGAACTGCCCCACTGTATCCATAAGAGGATGAAGCAACCCATTAATAACGGATAGGTGGATATGGGAATGATAAACACTACTATACCTAGAATCACAGGTACAGATTGGGGGTGGGGGGAGAAAGAGAGAGAGAGAGAGAGTTAGAAAATGCTATGCAAGAAATATAGTCAGCTATATGGACCTCTATTCCTGACTCATTTCCTTACTACATTAAGAAGAAATATGTTGATCGTAAATATCACTCACTGGGTTTTAACTAAATTTTGTTTGCAAAATGGCTGTCATCTAGATACAGGATTCACATGCTTTTTTATTCACCAAGAGTGGAAGTTTAAAACACAAGAGTCATGCTTCCACCTGTTTTCAGCATAAACATATTGGTTAAACTGGAAAGACAGTTACATTTAAGACTCCCATACCACTTCAGATAAAGGCATTGGGAATACATGTACAATCTCTGTGGGGCAGGGATTGGGTCTTCATCTGTGTTCGTACAATGATGGAGCCTTCATGTGCTATAATATAAAATGATTAATGAAGTGCAACTGGCCAAAGTCGGTCTCTCTTGATACTTTTTGGAAAATCCTCCTGTGTTAAAAATGTAGCCAAAACATAAGTAGTAAAACTGTTCATCTTTTTCAACATACAAAACGATTTCTTATAAAAACAGCTTACCTTGAAAGGTTTGTCCCCACTGTGTGTCAGCATATGCCTCTGTAACCAACTTTGACTTGTTGAAGGTGTATTATATACTTTGCAACCTTTCCACAAGCAAACAAATACCTAATAAAGGAAAAAATATGTCGTCAATTCTAATACAAATCTAAAAGCATTATTTGATTATGTTATGAATACAAAACATGCTGGTTCAAAGGATACACAAAAAGTGCTTAGATGCTGAATAAATAAATAAGAACTATTTGCTTTCTCGTAACAGCTTGCCCAGAATTTTGGTAAAGAAATAAGGACCACAAGCATTCATAACGGCAGTTCTCTGTAACAAAATTTTAGTGCCCAAGTGCTTCCCCTATAAATAAGTTCAGGAGCTACATCATGAATCTTCCAACTCTTGAAATCTTCTAATGATTAATACCTATACTAAGAAAGGAAAAAAAGATCCAAACTGACTAATCCCTTTTAAATTCTTCTCATAATAGAGAGGGGCAAAATGGTTTACTCTCATATAAAAGTAACAGGTCATTTTTTCTATATGAGGGAACAAGTTAAAACTTTGTTTCAAGGTACTAAAAAGACTATTTAAATAACTGTTCGACATTAGAATTTTTGGATGCTCCAAACTAAACCACATATTCACATTATTCCCATCACAGCATACATCCAGATATATTTATTGCAGGGTGGAAAAAATTTCCTTGCCTAGTATGATTTTTAAGCCCTACCTTGGGTAACTGGGTTTTTCTATGGCATTTATCACCATGGGGGAAGGAGGAGGTGAGATGAGATCTCAATCAGGAGCAAATATGGCTGTATTCCATGTGCTCCTGCTTCCCTCTCTCCTTTTCCTTTATAACTGGAGGAAAAGGTGGCTGCTTCCTTTTTCCCTTCACCCTCCACATTTGCTATTGGGGGTGGGGGGTGGGAAGAGTACTGCACACTACATTCTGGCTCCAGAGCCTGTCTCCCTGACCACTGCTACCACAGGATGGCAAAGGTGGCAATGGGATAGGGCGATGGGCCTAGAGGAGGAAGGTAGCTGTAATGGTTTGCTACACAGGCAAACAGCCATTTTGGGCTCCCTGTTTCAGTCCTACCCTTAAATTGGTATTCTGGATCTCCTTTGATGGAAGGGGCTAGACTGATCATCATTTGGGGATCTGGAAGGGATTTTTACCCAACAGCAAAACTGTCAAACTGCTATATGGATTTTCACTTTTCATCTGGCATGCTGGACATCTGGTTTTGGGTGTTTCAATTAGAACTGTTCCGACTTTGGAAGGTTCCAGTGTGGCTGGTGGGTTAGAAAGTGTATGACAGAGGTCCATATAACTCAATGGGTTGCATGGGGACTGGTCATGATGGGTGGGTATGCCTCTGTCCCATGTACCTTCCCTCGTATTCTCTCTCCTACCTCAGGAAAGGGAGTGAGATGGGATTCTGGCTTTCCTCAGGGTCTCTGAGGTATAGAGGTAGGATGGCCTTCACACTCACCCTCATGTTTATATTACCCTCAGCCACATGTGCCATTTGGGGCCCATACTGGAAGAGTCCTACGGGTTGTTTGCATATTAGATCTTAATATCTATTTTATCTATAGATATATGGAACCTCTACATTTAATCATACTATGCTGAATGTGCCTTATTGTTCCCTGGCCTATAATTCTTGTTCTTTACAAGCTACAGTCATTGTGCATAAGTAGGTTTGAAAACTCCATAATAAAGCCACGAGCTATTAAATGACCTCACCTGCAGGTGGTGCACATATACCTAGTATTGTGAAACAAATGTGATCCTTATCAGAACAGGCATGAAGAAACCGAGAAACACTGATCACAGACTAGTTTAAGTAATACTACCAGTCCAAGGAATTTAGGATGAGTGACTGACACCACTCTGATGCATTTTACAGATATAGAAAGTGGATGGGTCTGTAGTATTTAAATCTAATCCAAAGCCAGTTTACTCTGAAATGACATCACAACAGGTTAATTTTATGGCTTTCAATTAATTTTTTTAAACTACATCGTTTTAAGAAACTTAGATTTCTGTTAGAACAAGGATGGCTTCATGTGCTGATAAGGGACGACATTAATGCTCTGTGGGCTTAATACTTTACTCCAGATGTAGGTTCAAATTAACACTAGCATAAAGACTCCAGAAACTTTCAGAGCATGTAATTAATACTTTGGGATTTTTATATTTTTTTTAAACAAGGTCTAAGACTATGCACAGCCTGAAAATACAAAAGCACATCTTTTGAGGGTACATCTTGTAAAGACCGGTCACAGAAACTACACATACTGTTTTAACTATGAGATCCTGTATTCTCAGGATTAACTGGACCAATGGCAGCCAACATTATTATATAATTCAATGCCAAGCTAAAGATTTTACACTCTTAAAATGGTCAAATGTAGCTTTTCTCTGAGCTGTATGCAGTAATATGTATTCTAGAAACCATTAGAAAACAAGCTCCAACTATGGGTAATTAAAACAGATATTAACAGCTTCAGTACCCAAATAACCAGCATCTCCGTGGGAAAATTCTTTAAGATCTTTTCTTGAACAGCACTATGTACACTTGTCTCTTTCAACAACAGAAATAGGTCTGATAAAAGATATTACCACACACCGGCCCGGTCTCCAATATCCTAGGACCAACACTTCGAACAAATCCTTTCCTTACTTATCAAAAAATGCATCAAAGGAAGCAGAACAATGTAAAGCTTATGAGGAAGCACAGGGTTCCAAAAATTAACTATTCAGTTTTAAAACCATGTAATCGTAACTCAAATAACACTTGGAACTGGAAACGGGGCACAGAATAAAAAAATCTTATAAAAAAGCTTTTATAATAGGATTTTTTAAAAAATAAGTGGCAAGAAAGAGTTGAATGTTAAGGTACCCAAATAATCTAACTCAAAACACAACATACATACTTTATCTTCCATTGTACCTGTGACAACTGTCTTTATGGTCAAACTGCTCTGGAAAAAATCCATCACATACACAATTTTTTTTTTCCTGAATTTTATTTAAAATTTGAAGCTTAGAACTTTTGAATATCAGGTCAGATTTACAAAGGAGTCTAACTTTAGGAGTCAATTTTTTTAAAAAGTCCTAAGCAGAATAACTTGGATAAATCATCCAGCACCCATTCCCTAACATGAGCTATTTTATCTACTCTCAGAAATTTTTGATGACATACACCAGTCTGCAACAGTTCCAAATAAAGCTGCAATAATCATTCAACAAATATACATGGGTAAAGATAGTTATTTGAAAATGAAAAACTGCTAACAACTTTATGAAAGTGCTACAAAATGGTAATGCATGGAGAGAGGACAGCAAAGAAGAAAAAAAACCAACCCCTCCTCGCTGACCATCTACATGTATGGAGCGAATGTGATCTGCCAGATCCGGGCTGGAGTTGAAGCAAGCATGGCACTGGTCCCAACAACAGTTATAAGCAATACTTTTTGCCGATGAAGCAGTAACTCCTTGGCCGTTCATCATAACTGGAGTTGAACGCCCACTGGAAATTGTGCTGTCTACATCCATTATAGTGCTGCTTATGCTATAAAAAAAAAGAGAGAGAGAGAGAGAGAGAGAATGTGTTATTCCTTGATGCATATTAACACGGCAAAAACTTGATAATGAACATCTGGGTTTTAGTATGACTTCTTGTATGTGTGTAGACTTTATTAGAAATAAAATGCATGTTCTATTCAGCTGCCAAAAACACGATGCATATTCTACTGAGGCTTGCCAAATATGAACTGTGCGCCAGAAACTATTAGATTAGATCTCTCATGCCTCATGTTATTTGTCTTCTACAGTCTAACAACATCCAGAATGGTACTGTATGAAACTAGGTAAGAAAGAAGGAGCAAGGTGTATTAATTTTCTGTGTTGTAAACAAGTACAATATAAATACAAGTCAAATTGGGCTAATATTTTGATACAGATTCAGATGAAAGATGCAAGCTGTGATCACTACAATCTTGCTCCCCACAGTTGATAAATTATGAACTTCTCTATCTGTGCTGATTTGTCTGTGCTTAACAAACAGATTGATTAACAAGATGTCAGATAGCTCAATCAAAACTGAACCCTTACAAGCCAAAGTGCTGTCATATTATAGGCTTTGCTGTCTTTACAAAGGCCAGATCTAAAGATAAAAGGTGTCACATCTCTGTAACAGTCAACTAATAAATTCTAGGCCCCAATACAACCATATAATACACCCTGTTTTTTTAAAGAAAGGTTACTTATCAGTAACTAATGCTCTTCAAGAATGGCACTCATGTATTCAACACTTAAGGAATAAGGTTCCCCTGATGCTCAGCTGCAGAAATGCCTTGAAAAAATCCATCCCTTAGGTGAAAAGAATGATGTCATCACCCTACTCTATATTAGGAGTGCACCTCCCAACCATTACCCTCAGTTCCTTCTCTGAAACTGCAGGTTTGATGTTATACAGTACTGAGGTTCAGTGAAAGGTGAGTGGGTGGCATCAACAACAGTCACTAGAAAGTAACCTCTCATCTTCAAGGGCCTTTGTACTTTTGCTACCTATGGGAGATTAGCAAACATCCCACCAAAAGGATAATGGACAAGTTCTTAGCTAAATATGTATGGCAGCACTTTTTTGCCAAACTGGACATTGAAACAATGAAGCCAAGTCCAAAAGTAGTATTCTGTGAATGTCTATCCTGAACTGCAAGTGGTTGCTTTGCACACCTCCACCACAGGAACTTGTCTAAGCCATGCCACTGAAGCTGTGGTAATTCTCATCAACTGGGTCTTTAAACCAGAGAAAACTTCTTGGCTAAGATGTGGCAATATTCTATACATCTAACAATTCAGAGTGAAAGTCTGTTTTGTAATGGGTTTTCTTGACATTCTCCCAACAAGAGTACAAATAACCTACCAGACTGCCTAAACTATTTGGTCTTTTGAAAGTAGTGACCTTTTCAAACTTAGGGCATGGAGAAGAGGCTCCCTTGGATGGGAGCGAGTAATTAGAAAAGATACAGAGTGGTGAAATGCGGGGTGGATTTTATTTAAACCAAATTTAAAAATCAAATTGATTTAAATCATGCCACTAGTCAGGAACACTCAATTTAATCATGGATTTCTAATAAAAGTGTGTTCTTCTTGGTTGTTATAATCTTAAAACATATTCTTCAGAACTCAGGTTTCATATTTAGAAGGTACACTCTATACATTTTAAAGTGACTTATTGTGAAAACATTTCACACAAGTTTTACAGAAATAACCAAACCTAATCATTCATTTTCTGATATTTCATTTACCAAAGGTAACTAAAGCACATATTTATGAAGTCATTGGGAGTTAAACTATCTTCAATTCAACAGGTTAATCAATATTTGAAGGAATTTCTTGCCATGCTGTATTAGGAGAACATCGCCAAACAGACATTTAAATTGTTTTATTTAACTAAAACAACATTATGTATTCTGGATTTTTTTTCTTCAACAGCAAACATATTTTAACAAAACAAGCATATGACTTTATGAATTTAGTTAAACGCTCAAGTTTTTTAAAATCAGGTTTGCTTTTGTTAAAATTGTTTTTAGCTAAAAATAGTTAAATGAAATATTTAAAAACACAAAAATTAAATTGACTAGGTCAGCCAGGTCAACATGAGAAACTTAAAATATTGGCTTCTGCAGGTAACTCAGTCATCATCACCTTCATTTTCCTGTTTTTCATAATCTGGAAAAGAAAAAACAAGCTTTCTTGCTTTTTCAGATCCCAAATCATTTCTCAATTTGGAATGAATTAGTCCAAAGGAAGAAAATATTCGGTCTACACTGGTAGAAGACGCTACTGCTGTTAAAAGTGAGATTATCACTTCAACAGTTTCTGAATCCAAGTGCTTAAGTGACTTCCACCAGTTTACTGGTGTGACTTTCATCAGCAAACATGTATTTCTTGAATGGTTATTCCCAAACTGGGTCTCTTTTATGGCATTACAGGCTTTCCCTTCTAGTGAGAGAATGGTATGGTAAATCTGAAATCAATGAAGGCTACACTCTTCATCTAGGTGCTTGCGTCCCGGAGAATCTGGCTTCTTCCCCCCGGAACTCAATGGCTCAGCAGCTGGAGCGGTGACCAGCGGGGTCAGCTCATGTGGGCCTTTTCGGGGTTGTCCCGCCAAGGGATGCACCCCACTGGTTTCGACCTGAGGCTTCCTAACTGGGGAACAACCTCTTTCTGGCTGCTGCTGCTTATGTGGCATCGGGGACTGCAAGCAGTGCCACTGCGACGGACTGGTCTTCCGGTCAGTGACCGGTGCCGATGGCTCTTGACAGAGTCTTTCTTCAGCACCGGGACATCCCGCACCAAGGCCGGCTTGCTGCATACCAAGGAGGCCGGTGCCGCATCGGCCAGCAGCTGCAGGGCCAACTCCATAAGGAGGAGCTTTAGGTGGTAATCCTGCTCCTTTTTAGTTCTGGGTCTAAAGCCCCTACAAATAGGGCACTTATCGGTTTGATGGCCCTCACCCAAACACTTCAAAGAATCTGCATGCAGATCACTTATGGGCATAGGCGTTCCACACTGCTCTCACGCTTTAAATCCCTGCGCCCGAGAGGCATGCCCCGGCACCGGGGCGAGAGGAGGAGGGAAATCCCCCCCCCCCCCAATAACTACTCTATTTACAATGAGAAACTATTTACAGAAGATTAAACGATACCA
Source organism: Sternotherus odoratus (assembly GCA_032164245.1). Classification (NCBI taxonomy): domain Eukaryota; kingdom Metazoa; phylum Chordata; order Testudines; family Kinosternidae; genus Sternotherus; species Sternotherus odoratus. The sequence continues at coordinate 100,320,793 of JAVMKO010000001.1, read as the reverse complement.
CTAGGCTAAGTAACTTGCAAGGCAGGAAATGAGCTGTTCCAACAACTGTCACAGGCGGTAAAAAGGAACTGAGCAGGCAGCCGACAGTACCCTAGGGAAAAAGCTTCCGATGATCATGCATGCACGCGCACACATCTTGGAACGCACATGAGGAATCACTAGAAGCAGTAGTTACGCTCAGTACAAAAATCTCTGCAATGGTCCATCTCTTGCAGAAATCAGGGAAATAGCTACTGGACCACCATTCAAAAAACCCACCAAAAATACTTGCCTCTTTGTCTGGAAAGCTCAAATGGCTTTGGACTATGTGTATGTTTGGAGAGAAAATCAAAACTTAGTCCTTTTGAAGTTGCAGGTGGTTGAGACCTGTATCAGAGCCCTTCTTCCTATAATCCTAGAAATTACCGACCTGCACAAATACGACAACCACTACACTACATTGCACAGGGCAACCAGCAGGGTGTCAGCCAAGAGCAAAAAGTCAATTTGGAAGACAAGTATTTCACAGTTGTAGAAGCTGAGCTCCTTATGAGTTTTCCACTCACTCACCTGGGGTGGAACAAACATGTGGATTCGCTAATGTGATTTAAAAGAATTCTCCTTAGAACATTTACAACTGGTTGTCTTAGTGAGGGGGTTTTCTGGATTTTTTAAAATCTGGCACAGTCAGCTGTAAGCATGAAAAAATTGTGTATTTCATTCAGGAACACACAAGTGTGAAATACATCCTTTTGCACTACTAGTAAAAGTAGCCCACAAAAATGCATCAATGACTTTTAATGACACCAGAGTGGCTCAGAAGCTATATTGCTCTCACAAGGAAAGAAATTTGTGACAGAACCTTGGACTGCTCTAACTATGGACAGGCCCATTTACGTGAAAGCTTAGAACCTGAAACTCACTGCCATACCATTACTTGCAGTATCTAACAGAATTCTTGATGAATTCCAACGATGCCTCTACCTTGAGAAAACATCACTGGATCTGGATTATATGGTTTGCCTTGTGAGGGTTCATTACCAAGATTCACCAACGGCTCAAGTTACCTATCTCAAGCAAATGTTTCAATTTTGGAAAGTTTATTTCAAGTCCTCTCCCCCATCCATATAGCACTAGATTTATCAGATATATTGTCCAGGGACCCTGTAGATTACAACTAGCAAATTAAAGGAATTTTATCTTGATATTTCTATCGCTGATTATATCTTTAGCCATTGATAAAGCATCTGCTCTCTCTCCTACAGGAGAGGTAACAAAGTCCTGTGGCACCTTAAAGACTAACTATAAAGTTTTAGTCTTTAAGGTGCCACAGGACTTTGTTACCTCTCCTACAGGTGACATTCCTTATAGCATCACATCAGATAATCTATCAAAGCTCCATCCTTTGCTCCATCCCCAAGAGTTTTTCCTCTGATACAAACACACAAAGAACAGAATACTGGTCTTTCCCTGTAGATTACACTGTATGTTTTCAGAAAAGATATAGCTTTCAAATGCTAGTGAGCCAGACATTACATCACATTGCATAAATAACTCTTGTGGCTGGCAATTGCCACCACTACCATGATTTTGTGAAAGTGTGACAGGAAGGCTGTTACAAAAAAGTCATATAGGCCTAAACCTGCCACTTAAGGCCTTATTTCCTTACTTTCAAGTCCACAGAAAATGCCCCCCACAAGCCAAACAACCAGGTGTGCTTGGGGGGAAAGAGGAGAGAAGGTTGCTACAGCCAGACCATAATGGATTACAGGCAGGCATGAGGTAGTAAAAAAAATATCACTAGTACAACTGGTAGAGATGGTGGGAGCAGGGATAGTTACTTCATCCAGGTTCCATTCATATTATTATATGTATTACCATAGCACCTAGAAACCCTAGTTATGGATCAGGACCTTATCAGGCTAGGCACTGTACAAAAAAATGGTGTTAAAAGGCAACCCTATTGTCAGATCAAAATGAAAGGAGAGACATATTGGACATGATGAATATAGAGTGCAATTTAGGAATTACTGCCAATTTATGGTTACTGGGATACAAGTCTACAGAAGTTGAAAAATCTCTCTAGACAATGAGGAATAGAACCAATATCTATATTTAACCCTTGGAGTGTGCACTAGCTTACTCCTTTTGGATACAAAGTCACAAATCTCAGTGACTTTGAAGCCTCAGGACTCTACAAATAAATTGAACTTTCTGTAGATATTGGATTGCTTTCAGAAAATTCTTTCCTCTTAGGGAAAATACGGAAAAGACTGAAACCAGTAACCTTAAGGCTGTAGGAAGATGCGAAGAATCCTTTTGTTATGATGGCCAGGACTATTAATCAAATTGGAGAACCACCACTCCTAGAATCTGGACTGGTTATAACTGCTGGAAGAAGTGTTTGATAAGAACTTACTGTGTCCAGAAATCGGAATTCAGGTAACCCAGGATAGGCAGTTCATATCTAGATCACCTATGCTCCACATCTGCTTTAATTTTATGATGGATAAGACCAGTCCAATTTGCAACTGAGTAGGCACTGCATAAATGACATTTCATCCGTGAAGTCCCCATTCCATTGCTCAAGCTATGGGAATCTCATAGCTAGTACAATGAGCCAGTGGCAGTTCCTAATCTTAACAGAATCCTGGGAAATGTCACTTAATAGCCAACTTGCACTTGAAGTGAGTTTTGGGATTCCTTGGGCATCTTGGATAAAGTGCTTTAATCTGCCTGGATTTCTGCAATCCATTTGATATATGCCCTAGAGATAAAGAATGTGTTACCAGCACATTTTTTATTTCCCTCCCCATTTTCCTATCTAGCAAATCTTTATGCAAGACATTAAAATATCGAGAATACCAGTAACTATACCTAGTTCTCATATAGGGCTTTTCATCAGTAGATCTCAAACTGATTTACAGAGGCAGGTAAAATGAACATTCCACAAGTATTGTTACAACTGGATCTACTGTATTCTGAAAATAGCTAAGTTTGTTTATTAGCATGACAATCAGCAGAAGCTACTCATGGAGTCCATTACTTTCATTATAAATGGGTGGGTGCCTCTTCCTATTTTTGTGGGTTAGTCCTCCAGAAATACAAGTAGCCTGCTATCATCTCACTTTTTGTTTTTGTCTGACTGAAACATATTTAAGTTGGTAACTTCTCTAGTGATACTGCAGAAATAAATCCATTGATTGTTTCAGAGGTACAGGAGATAAGCGAATATACATTTCAGGTGATCAGGGTTCTTGTTGCTCTCAAGGAGACTGGACTTACTGATTTTTCTTAGAGCTTGGTTACACTTACAACTTTATAGCGGTTTTGGTTATACCTGTCCTCGTATACAGCTATAGGGATAGCACTATAGCATGTCCACACTGAGACCCGCCAGCAGTATAGCATGGCCATATTTGTGGCACTTGCAGCGGCACGGGGAGTGGTGCATTATGGGCAGCTATCCCAGCATTCAGCTGGGTGCAACTTGCTTTTCAAACGAGGGGGGTGAGGGACAACATGTTGTATGTATGCGCTCCTGGAGGCTTTATAGCACTATAAAGTGCCTGTGTAACCAATGCCTTATTCAAGGGCATCTTCTAGATGGGCTTGGCTAAACTTGCAAGTTAGAGAGCACTAAAGCCACCCAGTGTGCTCTACCTCACTCCCTGTCCACACTGGCAAGGCACACAGAGCACTCCGACTCCGTGGCTAGAGCCCTCCCGATACTCCACCTCAGCGAGAGGAATAACGTTTGATGCGCCCCCACTGGAGCACCACAGCACCAGTCTGGATGCCTAATATGCTCTCGGTCTCCAGAAGTGTTTCACAATGCCTGTTCTAGCCACTCTGGTCATCAGTTGGAACTCTACTGCCCTGTCCTCCATCAGACCAACCATAAGACCCGCCTTTTAAATTCCCTGGGAATTTTGAAAAAAAAACCTTTCCTGTTTGCTCAGCCAGTGGAGCGCTGTCAGCTAATCTTTCCAGGTGACCATGACTCCATGCGCCAGGTGATCCCCAGTGCTGGTCCTCATCAGTGTTTGGGAGGAGGAAGCTGTCCAGTCCCAGCTGTGCTCCAGCTGTAGGAATTACGATACTTTGGGCAGATATCAAGGGACATGATGGAAAGGGGCCATGACGGGGATGCAGTGTAGGGTTAAAGTGAAGAAATGGTGGAATGCTTACCACAAAGCACGCGAGGCAAACCACTCTGGTGCTGCCCCCGTAACCTGCCAATTCTGCAAAGAACTGGACATGATACTTGGGAGCAACCTCACCCTCCACTCTGAGGACCCCCATAGACACTTCAGAGGCCAGTCCAACAAGGCAGGAGGAGGAGGAAAGTGGGAGCAAGGTTGCTGAGGTGGAGGAAGACATCTCAGAATCCCTCAAGGCATGCAGCCAGGAACACTTCTTGAGCTAGGAGGAAGGTAGCCAGTAGTGGCGGCTGGCGATTGGGGAAGGAAAAACACCAGAGGAGGTTCCCGGTAAGCCGGGGGGGGGTGGGGGGGGGGATGGGTTCCCCCAGGAAGGAAGTTTTTCAAGGCGGGCTCTTCAGGCAAGGAGGGTTTGGGCTGCATGCACGTCTAGATGCAGAATAGGGTGTTGATGTGCTCTGTCACATTGCGGTATTCAGTCTCAGTGATCTCCTCAAACGTCTCATGCAGAACTTGGGCAATGTGCTTGCCAAGGTTTATTGGAAGAGCCACCATGGTCCTTATCCCAGTCAGGCTAACATGTCCACACCACAGTACCATGAGGGTCTGGGGGACAATTGCTGCACACAGGTAACTGCATATGGGCCAGGGCGGAAGCCACATTGTAGTAAAAGACACTCCCTTTCTTCCCCAGTCACCTCGTCATTATTCAATTTTAAAGCACTGATTTCTGTTTTTTTCTTTTCTAACTCTGTTTTTTAAAATTCAAACATTTTTCTTCAGGACTGAAATTCCTCAAGCATCATGTGATCTATAGACTATTTTTTCTTTTCTTATTTTCTTGTTTAAAAGAATACCTTAACAAAATCCATCAAGCCAGTTTCAAGTTAAGAGGGTACGTATGAAACTGTAGTTTGAAAGATCAATTCTTTTTAACTGGAAAATTAAGGGAAAACTGTAAATGTTTCGTTTTGACATTTTAAACTGATTACATAATTCTTACGACAAAATGACTATGAAAATGCATTTTGAAAATGCATTATAAAATAAAGTTAAATATGAATGAAAATATATTGAACATACTTTATTTCATTAAAGAAAATGATGTAAGCACATACCACTCCAGTTCAGTTCTCGAAGGAGGCTGATTTCATCACTATTGCAAGTAATCCCTTCTGGCCAATTTAATGAAAGCACTTATCTCAAAATTCATCTTATGCTGTCTTCAGTTATGAAACACTGACAAAGGGCTAAGAATGAATATGAATATATATATATATATATATACATATAAAAAAAAAAGAACAGCATAATTCTGTCCTACCTTTCTATAAACACATCATTACTTGCAGTCAATTTACATAAAAGCTACTTCAGAACGAGACACTGACTAGAAAGGTACATACCAAACACTGTAAAATTTACAATCATGTTTTCTAGAACTAACTGTTCTCCCCTCAGGAGCTTACCTGGTGCAATCTTCCCTCAGGCAAAATTCAAACCTAACAGATGGGCCTTATAAGAAGCTCTTGAACGTAAAACTTTAGTTCAGTCTGATCAAAAGGAGAACATTTCAGAGTTACAGTTCCTCCACTAAGAACACCCAGCCTTCAGATGCTCAAATCTAGGGCCTTGTCTACACTATAGAGTTTTGTTGACAAAAGTTATGTCACTTTAATTAAGCCACTCTTGCATGTCCAAACTATGCTCCTTGTGTTGGAAGAGTACATCCACACTAGCAGCTCTTGCATCGATGGAGAGAGCAGTGCACTGTGGGCAGCTATCCCACTGTGTAATTGGCCACTTTGGGAAGGGTTTGCAATGCCTCATGAGGCAGATACTGCATCATATGATGAAGGTTTCACAATCCCATTGTTCCACGGTCATCCTACTGGATTAAGTGTATGGGGAGAAGAGGGCGACTGTATGACAGGGAATAGGGGGCATGGGGGGGGGGGGGGGAGAGAAAGGGAGAATGCGGTCTGTAAATTCAGAGAGCAGCCAATCCTGGGGTAGGGGACACACCCCACAGCTTTGCACAGCACAGAACTTTCTTCCTCCACCCCACCCCCATAGCAGCAGCCTGCTCCACCTGCCTGTTCCACATTAATGAGTCTGTAATTCTCTTTGAGTTCTCCCATACCAGGAGAGTCATCCTCAGCAGCTCCATGTGCTCTCCAGGCTGAGGAATAATGAAAGCTTCCCGGAGGCTTGAAAGGGGAGGGGTGAATACCTGAAGGGCAGCCAAGTTCAAAACAGTGAGCAGAGTGATCATGGACAACATTGTGGGATGCTGGGGGAGGCTAGTTATGTCAAAATAATCAACAGCGATGTCTACACCGATGCTTTGGCCCTGTCTTCACTACCACTTTAATTCGATTTTAACGACGTTAGGTCGAATTAAACGTGTACCTGTCTTCACATACATGCCCTTAACGTCGATGTAAAGGGCCCTCAAGATCGAATTTGGAACTCCAGCCTGACGAGAGAAATAAGGCTAATCTCGACATTCCAAGCTCGACCGTGGGCTAGTGAAGACGGAACCCGACATTAATAGCCTCCAGAGGCTGTCCCACAATGCTCCATTCTGACCACTCTGGACTGCCTCACTGCTCCACTGTGACCGCTCTGCACTGCACTCTGAACTCGCTGCTCTGGCCAGGTAGATAAGACCCGGGAACATTTGAATACCATTTCCTGTTTGGTCAGCGTGGCCAGCTCACCTGATCAGCTCAGTCGCCATTCAGAGCAATCAGCAGCACTAGCCGCCATGCAGAGCTCAGCATCACAAGACTCCATGCAGAGCTCATCTACCCTGGAGACCAGCCAGAGGAGAAGAGCTCCAGCATGGTCCACTCGTGAGGTGCTGGATCTCATCGCTATCTGGGGAGAGGAATCCGTGATGTTGGAACTACGCAACAACAAACGGAATGCCAACACCTATGGAAGGGTCTCCAAGGCCATGCTAGAAAGGGGCCACAACAGAGACACCACACAGTGCCGCGTGAAAATTAAGGAGCTGAGGCAATCGTTCCAGAAAGCCAAAGAGGCAAACGGACGATCGGGGGGCGCGCCGCGGACATGCAGGTTCTACAATGAACTAAATCAGATAATGGGGGGCGCCCCCACCACCATCGCGCCGGTCTGCGTGGACTCCGCAGATGGGATAATCGTCAGGGAGGAGACTGATTCTGAGGACGACGACCATGAGGAAGAGGAAAATCTCATGGAGCAGCAGGAGGCCAGCGGGGAACCCGTGTTCCCAGAGAGCCAGGAGCTGTTTATCACCCTGGAGCCAGCACCCTCCCAAGCCTCCCAGGGGGGTAAGTGTTTCTTTTTTAAGGGATTACATAACACGTGATTTTGTAAAGGAAGCATTTATTAATGAGTAACTTGCCCTAAGCCTAAGGTCTTAGCGTGCTTTCATTGCTGGTCAATTTCTACTCAAAGAGTTTACAATATACTCCGGGATTGACCAAATGTCCTCCACGGACATTTCAAGGAAGTAATCCAGGAGGAAGCGATGAATCCAGCGCAGCAGATTTCTGGGGAGAGCCGCCTTATGTGGTCCCCCGTGATAGGAGACCAACCCACGCCACGAAAGTAGTAAGTAGTCTGGTATCATTGAGCAGGCTAGCATCGCTGCGAACGGACCAGGACTTTGCCTGGAGGCAAGGAGCATGCGCTCTCTAGCTCTGTGAGAAATTCTCAGCAAAGTGATGTCATTCATGGTTGCCTGTTTGAGATACGGACTGCAATTAGTTGGGAGATAAAGATTCCCAGCTGCAAAGTACTCGTTTCTGCTGAGGACCGACTAACCTTTCCCTCCCCCCCCCCCCCCTCCAGCCCGTAGCGGTAGCTAGCAGGGACTCTGAGCAGTCTGCAAGCGGTTGCTTCCGCTTCAGATCCAACGCGTACCCAACCCCCCCCCCCCCAAGCCCGTAGCGGTAGCTAGCAGGGAATCTGAGCAGTCTGCAAAGCGGTTGCTTCCGCTTCAGATCCAACGGGTACCCAACCCCCCTCCCCCCCCCCAAGCCCGTAGCGGTAGCTAGCAGGGAATCTGAACAGTCTGCAAGCGGTCTGAAGAGCCCCAAAAAGACCTTACCTAGCCCTTAGCGAGAGATTTTTTGGCCTTTGCTTTGCAGTTTGCGGGTCAGTGGGCGCCACGCGGTGGGGGGAAGAGGGTGGGGCTACTCTACAATATGCAAGTGCCACTTCTAACTTACCATGGCCGGCTGCACGGTGATTTCAGAAGCCGTGTTGGGCTGAGGCACGCATATGTGTCTGAGATGCTCTGACTTTTCTGTGAGCTAGTCAGTCACTTTTAGGTGTAGAACATGACCTTGTACAGAAATCATATCAGGCCTCTGAATACTGAGGTTGCAAACGGCATACTACTCCCATTGTGTACCGTCCGAGACTGCATCTGCCTCCTAACCTTGAATGTACCTGTCTCATAACTTTCAAACTTTCTTTTCCCACATTCGCCCACAGATGAACAATTATCTCAGAATCCCCCGTCCTGCTCCTCCCGCCGTGCATCGCAGATAAGAAAGCGTAAAAAGAAAACGCGAACACGCGATGATATGTTCACTGAACTCCTGGAGAACTCGCGCGCTGAGGCAGCCCGCCAGACGGAGTGGAGGGAAAGAATGATACAGGCAAGGAATCGAGAGCCGCTGCAGAAAAGAGGGAAGAGCGCGAAGAAAGACGCATGGATGCTTTGCTCCGTATAATGGAGGACCAGAGCGACATGCTGCGATCTCTGGTGGAGCTGCAGCATGCCCAAAGACCACTTCTGCAGCCCCTGTGTAACCACCTCCCCCCCTCCCCAACTCCCATAGCTTCCCCACCCAGACGCGGGGTGAGAACACGGGAGGGCAAGCTCCGTGGGCCGCTCCACTCGACCCCACAAGCCAGCAGAAGCAGCAGCAGGCTGACGTTCTCGGAAAACTTTTAAAAGCTGCTGTGTCTTGCCCACCCCTCCTCTCCCCACTTCCCACCCCCCCCCTGTCCGCTCCTCCCCCACTGCGACTGCCGGTCTCCCTCCAGGATACCAGGACAGTGATCCCCTGTATTTGTATTTCCGATGCACCAATAAAGGAACCATGATTTTTCAAACAGTGTTTTTATTTCCTCTGCAAGCATGGGGAGGGGGGAGGGAGAGCATGGGGAGGGGGGAGGTAAAGAGGGTTCAAGGGCAGCAGGCTTAGAGCACAGCAAGGGAGCAGATTCTCAAACGCCATCTCGGGCACTCATAAAACTGTCTTTCAAGGCGTCCCTGAGGCGCAGGGCCTCACGGTGTGCTCTTCTACTTTCCCTGTTGTTTGGCTGCTCATAAGTAGCAGAAAGTAAATTTGCCTCTGCCTCCCAGCCCGCCATAAACGTTTCCCCCTTGCTCTCACAGATATTGTGGAGCACAGAGCAAGCAGCAATAACAATGGGGATATTTCTCTCGCTGATGTCTGAGCGAATCAGTAATGAACGCCATCGCCCCTTCAGACGGCCAAATGCACACTCTACGGCCATTCTGCACTTGCTCAGCCTGTAGTTGAACAGCTCCTGACCCCTGTCCAGGGCTCCTGTGTAGGGCTTCATAAGCCAGGGCATTAGGGGGTAGGCTGGGTCCCCAATGATCACGATCGGCATTTCGACCCCCCCCCCCCCACGGAAATTTTCTGGTCGGGGAAGAAAGTGCCTTGCTGCAGCTGTCTAAAAACCCTAGAGTTCCTGAACACTCGAGCGTCATGAAGCTTTCCCGGCCACCCCACGTAGAGGTCGGTGAAACGTCCCTTGTGGTCAACCACTGCTTGCATGACCATTGAGTAATATCCCTTCCGGTTTCTGTACTCGGCGGCCTCGTGGTCCGGTGCCAGGATAGGGATATGAGTCCCATCTATAGCCCCACCACAGTTAGGGAATCCCATGGCGGCAAAGCCATCTATTGTGGCTTGCAGGTTTCCAAGGTTTATAACCCGGTGTAGCAGCTGCTCAACGATTGCCCTGCTTACTTGCATCACAGCAAAGCCCACTGTAGACCGACCCACCCCAAACTGATTCGCCACTGACCGGTAGCTGTCTGGCGTTGCAAGCTTCCAGAGGGCTATCGCCACTCGCTTCTCCACTGTAAGGGCCGCTCTCATTTTGGTATTCCTGCGCCGGAGGGCCGGGGACAGCAAGTCACAAAGTTCCAGGAACGTGCCCTTTCGCATGCGGAAGTTTCTGAGCCACTGGGAGTCATCCCAGACCCGCAGCACTATGCGGTCCCACCAGTCCGTGCTTGTTTCCCTGGCCCAGAATCGGCGTTCGATGGCATGAGCCTGCCCCATTGCCACCAAATTTGACAGATTGTCAGTCGCCCTACTTCCAAAAACAGCAGTGTCCATGTCGTCCCCGCTGTGCACGTCCTTGTCCATCTCCTCCTCACTGTCGTCGGGTTCCAGAAAGCGCAGTTCTCCCCGGATCGTATTCCTCCTCTGCAGACGGTGCAGCAGGAACTCCGCAACCGTGATCGAGGTCCTCACAACGGCCATTACTGCAGCCGTGGTGTCAGCGGGCTCCATGCTTGCAATGCTATGGCGTTAGCACGGCGCGGAGAAAGGGCGCGAATTATGGGATGCCTACCTACAGTGCACCACTCGTAATGGGGGTGGGCGGCGCGGAAAAAGGGCGCGAAATTTGGAAATGCCTACCCATAGTGCAGCACTCGAAATGGTGCCTGCTGGGGGATCAGGGAACTATGGGATAGGTATCCAGAGTGCAACGCTCGTCATGTCGATGCTTGCAAAAGTTTTGCGGACAGACACTGTCGACTTGCTGTGCTTAGCTGTGCCTAGTGAAGACACACAAAATCGACTGTATACAGTCGCGTTCACAACATCGAAATAAAGGAAATCGAACTACTGCTGTAGTGAAGACATACCCTTTGTCACGCTAACTTTACCACAAAAAGGTTTATGCCTCTCATCAAGGTGGTTTTGTTATGCTGCCAAAAGTAGCTTTATAGTGTGTACAACTCCACTGGTTTGTCGGCAACTTGATGCCAATTCAGATTTCAGGAAACATGATCGCTACAGTAAACACTGCTAAATAAGCAGGCAGCCTCATTCTATACTACACATACCTTCTGAGAGAGCCTTAAGAACAGCTTCTGAAGGTGACAAATACGTGGATAACTGTGGTGGAAGCAAGTATTTAACCAGAAAATAGGAAGGCAGTACTACTGCTGATCACTGTCTAGAGACCAAGAGCCTCTGAACAGAGGTGGAAGATATCCCTTACATCCTCTCTAGAGACGTCCAAAGGCATATATGTATACATCTTGTTTTAACTGGTCTGAGCTTTAACCACATCACTCCTGTCTAATCTCTGCATGACAACAGAAAAGGGAGACTTAAAACTGCATGTCATCCACATTTCTTTCACTACCTCCCCCAGTGGTCCCACATATCCATCAAGGAAGAAAGGTTAGAGTTCTGCATGAGAAAACTCCTAAGGCAGATGAGCAATTGTCCAAAACCACTACTGGGAGATCTAACAATGTTGGGAATCATTAGGAAAGGGTTAGATAAAAAGACAGAAAATATCATATTCCTCTATGTAAATCCATGGTACACCTACATCTTGAATACTGCTTGCAGATCTGGTCGCCCCATCTCAAAAAAGATATACTGGAATTGGAAGAGACATAGAAAAGGTCAAGAAAATTAATAAGGAGTATGGAACAACTTCCATAGGAGGAGAGATAAGTAAGGCTGACTTTTCAGCTTGGAAAAGAGATGAATAAGGGGGGATATGATAGAGGTCTATAAAATCATGAGTGGTGTGTAGAGAAAATAAACAAGGAAGTGTTCTTTACTCCTTCTCATAACACAAGAACTAAGGGGGTCACCAAATGAAATGAATAAGCAGCACGTTTAAAAACAAAAGGAAATGTTTTTTCACATAATACACAGTCAACCTGTAGAACTCTTTACCAGAGGATGTTGTGAAGGTAAAGACTATAACAGGGTTCAAAAAAGAACTAGATACCTTTATGGAAGATAGGTCCATCAATATCAATAGCCAGATGGGCAAGGATGCAAAACATACTCTGAAGTATCCCTAGCCTCTCTTTTCAAAACCCTGGGAATGGGCGACACAGGATGGATCACTTGATCGAATTCCCTGTTCTGTTCATTCCCTCTGAAGCATCTGACAATGGCCACTATCAGAAGACAGGATACTGGGCTAGATGGACCTTTGATCTGATCCAGTATGGCCGTTTTTATGTTCTGAGGAAGGAAGAGAAATTCCAACCACCCAGCTCAGGTTGGGAGTTAAAAAAAAAACATAGCTCAGTGAATTCGGTGAGGTGGTAATTATCTGGCCACTTCACTAATTTACATCATAGTGAGAAGTAAAGCACTTAGAAAAACCTGAAAACTAATTTTTCATGCATGACACTCCTTTTCAAGGGAAAACAGATAGAATGCTAGAGTACAGCCTGAGGCAATGGACTACTCCACATAAAATACCCACTAAGACCCCAATTCAACTAAAGAATTTATGGATTGAGTCCTACTAATATAAGGAGGACTAGAGATGGGCAGGAAACAATTTTTCCATCCTAAGAAAATCTGAGATAGAAAAAAAAAAAAATACCATCCTGAATCAGGTCAAAGTCAAAATCTCAAATTTTCACCAAATGGAAATTTAAAAAAAAATTCAACGAGTCAAAGTTTTCTGTTTGGTTTAGGCCACTCTTGTTTTTACTACAAATTAGAAACAAAGTTGTTTTGAACCAGAAAAAAAAGCAGTTTCTCATTATAAAAACATGAAAATGAACCCCAAAAAGTGAAGTTAAATGTCTGACAAAACTGATCCGTGCCTGAAAGAAGTTTTTGTTCTGACAATTCAGCATTTTCCAACAAAAAACACTGCTGAAAAAATTCCTGAGCACTTCTAATTGGGACTCCACACAAGTATAACAGTTTGTCAGGAAAGATCCTTACAAAGTCTGAAAATGACACGATTAGATGAACTCTGTGAGCACCTGCTTTTGCAATAAGCTTTTCCCATCCGAATGATGTGTCCTGAGCAGCATGTAAGGATATGATCCTTTCTACTTTGATGCAGCATTCATCAGTTGTACATTAGGGCTCAGATACCAGAAACACACTAACGGTATGTCTACACAGCAAGGAAAAACCCATGACTGGTTATGCCAGCTGACTCAGGCTTGCAGGGCTCAGGGTGTGGGGCTTTTTCATTGCTGTGTAGACTTCTGGGCTTAGGCTGGAGCCTGAACTCTGGGACCCACCCACCTCACAGAGTCAGATGTCTATACAGCAATGAGACAGCCCCACAAACCAAGCCCAAGTCTGCTGGTATAGGTCAGCTGTGGGTCTTTAGTTGTTATGTAGGTAATAATGAGAATCTGACTCACTGTTTGCTCTCTCACTTAGGAACAGAAACTGCAAACCAAACATGTTCCAAACTGAAACATAGTCACGCTCCTGGGAGTGACACATTGTTCCTTCTATTGCCTGAGTCTTACAAGTTTCAAAGATGGAGGAATTAGACCACAGGATTGCTGCTCAGTTATATACTTGTAACAGACAAAGACAGAATTTAAGTATATAGTTAAATATGTTACTATAAAAATATTACATTACATGGTCATCTTGATCATCTGTGTATATAAAGCTGGTTTTCATACTGACTTCCTTACAATGTTAGTATTTGGTAGTTTTAAGACCAACATTCTGGGTACTGAAGTAGGATAAAAGGCACAATTAATGGCAACATTGTGTCTAGGTGTCCAAGTACAGATTTAATGGAATCTAAACCAATGCTCTTCCAGTACTAGTTTTATCAACTTATAGACAGGGTAATATAGGTCTATGGAAAGATTAAGTACACATTCTTAAAAATATGAGTTATTATTTAAAAAGATTACCCAGGAGATAGACACATGGCCAGCAACAGAAGCGGAAAATATCAGATTTACTTATCTACACATTTTTTTCTTCTCTGAAGTGGTCAACTAGTACTTTGTGAACTTTTAACTCCATACTGGTGAAACTCTACAAGTTTTTCCAACTATCAGTGCAATATCCAGTATCAAAAGTGTAACTGCCAAGTAAAGTGTAAGAATGTAATAAGAAAAGCTAAAATGGAGTTTGAAGAGCAGCTAGCCAAAAACTCAAAAGGTAATAATAAAATGTTTTTTAAATATGTCAGAAGCAGGAAGCCTGCTAAACAACCAGTGGGGCCCCTGGATGACAGAGATACAAAAGGAGCACTTAAAGATGACAGAGTCATTGCAGAGAAACTAAATGAATTCTTTGCTTCAGTCTTCACGGCTGAGGACGTTAGGGAGATTCCTAAACCTGAGCTGTCTTTTGTAGGTGACGAATCTGAGGTATTGTCACAAATTGAAGTATCAGTAGAGGAGGTTCTGGAACTCATTGATAAACTTAACTGTAACAAGTCACCGGGACCAGATGGCATTCACCCAAGAGTTCTGAAAGAACTCAAATGTGAAATTGCGCCACTATTAACGAGGGTTTGTAACCTATCCTTTAAATCGGCTACTGTGCCCAGTGACTGGAAGATAGCTAATGTAACGCCAATATTTAAAAAGGGCTCTAGAGGTGATCCTGGCAATTACAGACCAGTCAGTCTAACGTCCGTACCGGGAAAATTAGTTGAAACAATAGTAAAGAATAAAATTGTCAGACACATAGAAGAGCATAAATTGTTGGGCAAAAGTCAACATGGTTTCTCCAAAGGGAAATCGTGTCTTACTAATCTATTAGAGTTCTTTGAAGGGGTCAGCAAACATGTGGACAAGGGGGATCCGGTGGACATAGTGTACTTAGATTTCCAGAAAGCCTTTGACAAGGTCCCTCACCAAAGGCTCTTACGTAAATTAAGCTGCCATGGGATAAGAGGGAAGATCCTCTCATGGATTGAAAACTGGTTAAAAGACAAGGAACAAAGGGTAGGGATAAATGAAACTTTTTCAGAATGGAGAGGGGTAACTAGTGGTGTTCCCCAAGGGTCAGTCCTGGGGCCGATCCTATTCAACTTATTTATAAATGATTTGGAGGAAGGGGTAAACAGTGATGTGGCAAAGTTTGCAGATGATACTAAACTGCTCAAAGTAGTAAGGACCAAAGCAGACTGTGAAGAACTTCAAAAAGATCTCACTAAACTAAGTGATTGGGCAACAAAATGGCAAATGAAATTTAATGTGGATAAATGTAAAGTAATGCACATTGGAAAAAATAACCCCAACTATACATACAATATGATGGGGGCTAATTTAGCTACAACCAATCAGGAAAAAGACCTGGGAGTCATTGTGGATAGTTCTCTGAAGGCATCCACGCAGTGTGCAGCGGCAGTCAAAAAAGCAAACAGGATGTTAGGAATCATTAAAAAGGGGATAGAGAATAAGTTGGAGAATATCTTATTGCCCTTATACAAATCCATGGTGCGCCCACATCTTGAATACTGCGTACAAATGTGGTCTCCTCATCTCAAAAAGGATATACTGGCACTAGAAAAGGTTCAGAGAAGGGCAACTAAAATGATTAGGGGTTTGGAACGGGTCCCATATGAAGAGAGATTAAGGAGGCTAGGACTTTTTAGCTTGGAAAAGAGGAGACTAAGGGGGGATATGATAGAGGTATATAAAATTATGAGTGGAGTGGAGGAAGTGAATAAGGAAAAGTTATTTACTTGTTCCCAAAATAGAAGAACTAGGGGCCATTCAATGAAATTGGCATGCAGCAGGTTTAAAACAAATAAAAGGAAGTTCTTCTTCACACAGCGCACAGTCAACCTGTGGAACTCCTTACCTGAGGAGGCTGTGAAAGCTAGGACTATAACAGGGTTTAAAAGAGAGCTGGATAAATTCATGGAGGCTAAGTCCATAAATGGCTATTAGCCGGGATGGGTAATGAATGGTGTCCCTAGCCTCTGTCTGTCAGAGGGGGGTGATGGATGGCAGGAGAGAGATCGCTCGATCATACCTGTTAGGTTCACTCACTCCGGGGCACCTGGCATTGGCCACTGTCGGTAGACAGGATGCTGGGCTAGATGGACCTTTGTTCTGACCCAGTATGGCCGTTCTTATGTTCTTATGTTAAAAATATTCCTGTTCTAGAAACAAAAGAATTTCCCTTGCTTAATTTGGGATGTTTATCTTGTTCCAATCTGCAAGTGTGAATATGCCATAGAGGTCCTACTGTTAACTGTCATGTGAATGACAACTAACTCAAAGTGTATCTTAAGAGTAGAGAGAAAACTAACTGCTTTCTACTTTAGGAAGTTGTTCTGATAAGCTTTCTGGGACAGCCGTTTGCCCTGAATTACATGGGACCCGAGTTCCTTCAGTGGCACAGAAGATAATCTGGTACCTGATTGAGGAAATTCCACTGATAACAAGGAAAATGTATAGAGTAGAGATCACCATCACCACAGAATAAAGGATCACAGAACACCCAATGCCCATGAGGGAGAAAAGGGAATAGGCCAAAATGTCAGGATTCAAAAAGTAGCACAGAAATCATGTGGAACAGAGGCAGAAACTCCTATCTAGCAGCAGCAAGAGCAGAAATATCCACAAAACACTACTGCAGTCAATTGCTGATTTATACACCGGGGGGGGGGGGGGGAGATAGATTACAAAAATGGAGAGGAAGGTACAGAGAGAAATCTGGAATGATAAATCAGTATGTCGAAGGGATAGAAGGGATAAAATAGTGAGTACATATGCTATATTTAGGTTATAGGAGTTAAAAATGGGTAACTAACTAGATTAAGAATCAATACAAACTGACTTTTACTTCATCCTTTTCCCACTCTTGGGTTTGTTGCCTACTCACATTTAAAGATCTTTAGGGGACAGAATCCTTGTGTGGCTAAAGAGTCCGGGACACTTTTAGGTGCTCAACAACCACCCTGCTAAGTGTTGCCATTTAGGTGTAAAGTCCTAAATGAAGACAAAACTTTATGATAAACAATACAGGGTGTGACTTTCAAATCATCTAAGTGATTTAGGTGCACAAGTCTAATAGAAAGTGTTTGTGGTCTTAGATCACATAGGCATTTTTGAAAATCACACCTAAACCATACCCAGATTAAGCCATTATTTCACTTGGTTTTAATTAACAAGCAAGCTTGTAATTGTAAAGCCGATCAAAAATAAACATAAGAACCAACTATGTATATTCTTATAATGCAATTTGAATGCTGAGAAACCAAACACATACAAATCAATTAGAGATAATTTTTAAAAAGTGTGTTGCCATGCTAGCACTAAATCTTGTTTTAAAAAGTACTTTTTAGAAGTAGATAATGGTGAAACTGTATCTAGATGGGGTTCACCACATTTTTTAATCCCTAGAAATGGAAGGAAACATATTACTAAAGTTTGTTGACACTACATTGGGAGGATTTACAAAAACCAGTGAAAACAAGAGAAATAATACAAAAGGACCTAGAGATATAAGAAACATGGACAGAAAACAAAGAAAGATATTCTGAATCAACACCTCTCTGCTCTGTGCCTTTATGCTTGGTCCACCCTGACTGTGACATAGTAAGATCTTCAAACAAGAACTCTTATTATGAGTTTGTAGAGAAGATAACACAGTGGGACCCTGATCTTGGTTGCAGTCCCTAGGTGTTACTATAATGCAAATAATAAATTAACAGGAAAGAGAAACCAGGAAAGCAGTTATAGTGAAACAGATACAGCAGCAAAAATGCAGAGCAAGTTAAAGAAGCATGCAATGTGACACGCACACCCGTCCCTTCCCCCATCAATAAAAAGATCAGAATGGCTGGATTTAAATTAGAGCAATTTAAATCACGATTTAAATCAGGAAGTAGGAAACCTTAACTTAGATCATGTTTATTTTAATCATGTTTTGCAGTAAAACTTTTTAGTTACTTTCTTAAAAAAGGGTACAAAAGGCTGATCCTCTTTTGTTATTAAAACACACTGAAAATTAAATACAGCCTTCACACTATATTTGGTTCTATTTTTTAATTAGACTATGCCTCAACACATTTAAGTAATTATATAGCTTAACTTATATTTATTCAGAGTTTTACCTTTTTTATTATGTTAGTAAATGGTGAATGATGCATTTCTTATTTACTAGATGATACTTAAATCACGAGTAAAAAACGTCAAGCTCATCTGCACGAAAATTTAATTTAAAAGGACGCAAATGGCATTTTAATTTTTTTATTGAATAAAACTGCTTAAATGTATTCGATACACAAGAAAAAAGTTTATCAAAGCATGTGTTGCATTTAAAACTTACTGATTTATTAAGCAAAGGAAGTATTATCTGTAGTTATGAAGAGAACTAATTGGTTTTTTGGACACAACGTCCTATAAAATTTTAGAACCAGTAGATCTGATTTTCTCATATCTAGATTTTATTCATAAATTGGAAGAGGAAAACAAGCTTTCCTGACTTTTCAACCTCAAACTTGTTTCTTACACACTAAACTAGTTGAATACTAATATGAAGAAAACATTCTCTTTATACCTGCAGAAGAAATTACTGCTGCCAAAACTCTGGTTCCAGGTGCTCAGTCAGTGACTTCTACCAGTTCAGTGGTAGGATATTCTTTAAACTTAACAGAAAACATGTACTACTTAATGTTTTTTTGTATTTGTTTTAAATGATTTCAGTAGATTATAAGCAGCTTAGGCCTTAATGAAGACTGTGGGTTTCAAATTTAATTTAAAATATTATTTCCCCTAAATAAAGCTGTACTCACTTTAAATAAAAAAATCCATCTCTCTATATATTTTCAAATAATCAATTTTTCCCCACTCTGACCACAGTTTTGGCCAACATTTGCAAAATTATCACACGGATCAAGAAAACTGTCTGTAGAGGACTCTGGCGCAAAGACACCACGAATGTGAGGTATACATTACCTTCAACTTGTCTATTTTCTTTGGAGTTTAAGGAATAGAAACAAATAGTCCCAGGGTTTTTTGGTGGAGACTGAATTTATGAGGAAAACTAAAGGGCTAAATGTGTATAGATTTATTCAGACAATTAACATGTTATGGAAACAACAAATTATTCTACATTTGAACAGTATTTCTAGAATGCTAAATATTTAAGAAACCATTATTTGTATCTAAAGGGACACCATCAACATGAAAAACAGTCAATAAAAGAAAAGTTTAAAATAGTTTCAGGTACTACACCTTCTTGAGTATTTCTGCAAAATTCTGTAGTTTCACAATCCTACTTTTTTGTATTCTTTTAAAATATTTTTCCTGTTGCTGTATGTAAAATGCATAAAACTGAGGAAACACACTAAAGAGGAAAAGTCATTACATTGACTTTGTGCCAAACGCACAAACAAAACCAATATTCTCTCTAATCTTTCAGCTATAGCCATCTTGGGCGTCATTTAAAAGTAGGCAATAAACACAAAGACAGGAGTTGATGGTACAGCAGAACCTCACAGTTACGAACACCACAGTTACTAAGTGACCAACCACACGCCTCCTGTGGAACCAAAAGTACACAATCAGGCACCAGCAGAGGGGAGGGGGATTATATTGTTAATATATATATATATATATATATATATAAATATATTGTTATTATATGTTTGCTGTTGCTGTTGAAGAAAAAAATCCAGAATACATAATGTTGTTTTAGTTAAATAAAACAATTTAAATGCCTGTCCGGTGATGTTCTCCTCCTAGTACAGCATGGCAAGAAAATCCTCTAAATATTAATGATTAACCTGTTGAATTGAAGATATTTATGAAGTCATTGGGAGTTAAACTATCTTCTTCGTTTAACTTTGGTAAATGAATTAAACAATAATTCATTTTCTGATATAGCTGTAAAACTAATCTGATTGATTTAAATCATGTCCACTCTGCAACTCTTCACACAAATCTTTCAGGCCATAACTTGACATACAAAGTAACAAAGAAATTTGCCAATATTTGACAGAAGTAAACATTTTTCTTTTGAAATACCTTATCTTTGTGTACTATGAGAACAGAAAAGTTAAGTAAAGTTTTAAAATTTTCAGGCCTTAAGCTACTAGATTTTTTTTGAATTTACAGTTCTTGAATACCAATTACTAATAGTTAAATTATTATTGCTCAATACCTATTTTTACACATTACAGTGCATCTAGATTTCAATTTTAGTTTTCTGAAAATTCTTTAGTCTGGGTTTCTGACAAGTGATTATCTGATCAATTTCTAGAACAGAGTGACTAGATCAGTATAAAATTAAATGGAAAAATCTTCAAATTTTTATTACAAGTTTCCGCTGCAGCCCAATTACCATATCACTTTTTGGTACAACTTATCGATTTTGACATTTCCTTTCCTTGTTCCCTTTTTTAAAGAGCCAAAAATTGTATAAAGCAATAAGTACATTTTAAAGAAAATCAGGAACATTAATTCATGAATTAAATATATTCTTTGGGCTGTGTGAAACAGAATACCCAGTGTCTAGTGCACTCTCTTCCCACCTCCTCTCTCTTGGAATGTTCCCTTCTTTACACACACACACACACCCTTGCCTCTGTGTCGGGTGGCCAGTGCAAATACAGTCTAACAACTCTACAATAGAGAGAAAATCCACTTCAATGGTCCCTTTGGCAATTTACACCAGCTAAGTATCTGCCCCACTGTGTTTAAGCCCCCTTTACACCACAGGAGCAGACTAAAAAAAGCAACAAATAACCAAGCCCTCTGTCTTTTGCATCCTGTAAAATGCTGAGCAGTGTTGGGACAGTAACATTAATCACAGATCCATTACCTCATGTCCTTATTTGGCTAAATATATCCAAGCTACATAGGAAATTCATGGTAACTGCCAGTAATTCAGGTATTTAAAAGTGGCTAATACCCGAACAAGCTTCCTAAACTGTCTTGGCCCCCTTTATATCAACCACAGTATTTAGACAGCCAAGTGTTGGACAACATTCAATAGGTTGACAACACATCTGGTAGCCAAACTTGGTCAGCATGGATTCCATTTCATTACCAATACACAGGGTATTTTTACAAATGCCTTTCAGAACTTACAGTTCAAGAAGTTGCCCAGTGAAACTAAGCCAATGATAAAGTTTAGGAAAAGATTTAGGGTACGGCTACATGTACCATGAGATAAACAACCCATGGCACAGCCGCAGTTGGCCTATGTCAGCTGAAACTGGCTCACATAGCTTAGGCTCAAGGGGCTAAAAATCACTGTGTAGATGTTCAGGCTTGGGCTAGACCCCAAGCTCTGGGATATTCCACCCTCCCAGGGTCCCAGAGTTTAGGCTCCAGCCCAAGCCTCTATACACTACCTTTTTAGCCCTGGAGCCCAAGCCCTAGAAGCCCACACAAGACAGTCACAGGTGTTTTATCTCTCTGTAAACATACCCATAGGATCTTAAATGCCAGCACAAAAAGAATCCTCCATAGAAAATTAAAATTTGAAATTACAAATCTCAAGGCACATCTTTTTGCATCCTATCGGCATGAAAGAAAAGCTAAGCAAGAAGTGGCCAAAGTCTTGAGTAGGAAATGAGATGCATTTTCCAGTTTTGTAACTTGCTGCTAAGAATTTAGAATGCTACATCTCTATGCACTATAAACTAATATGTGAAATACAGAATGTTTTTATAACATTCTTTCTAAACAATTTCTTTGAACATGCTGCTTATACTCTAGACTGGCCCGGCCCGCCCCAGGAGCCGGTCTGGGCGCTGCGGCAGGACCAGCCCCAGGGGGGCAGTCAGGGGACAAGGAGGGGGCAATCAGGGGGCAAGGAGCAGGGAGGCTTAGATAGGGGATGGGGTCCCAGGAGGGAGCTAACGGGACAAGGAAGGGGGATTCTGAGGGGGTCGGGAAGTGGGAGGGAGTTGATGGGGTGGGGCTTCCCCTGTGGGGGTGCATGCTCAAAAAAAAAAAAATTTTTTTTTGCTAGGGGTACACAATCAAAAAAGTTTGGTAACCCCTGCTCTAGATCTGCACGACAAAAGCACCTGACGACAACAACTAAGCTCACAAAGTTCAAAAGCAAGTAGTTTGAGATATTTTTGGGTTTTCAGATATTTAAAAATCCTCAATCCCCCAGAGTAGCTAACAAATTTAGTTTGTAGGAGTGAGATTAAAATCTGGAAATGAAAGACAGTATTTTTATCATTAATCCCAACTATATTTGTGTGAATTATCATTAATTTTACACAAGTTGTATATCACTCATTTGTCTCATTGGGTGGCAAGAATACAAAGCACAGATTCTAGATAATTTTTAGATATCCTTGGAATAATCCTGTATTAACATTCAGTACAGGTGATCAAGTTCTTTCAACTAGTCCACAAAAAGCCTTTGTTATCCATGCTTAATTAAAACTAGCTCCAGATTTTATAGCAAGAGACATTATTAGCCTTCCTATAAAACATCTGGGCAGTTTCGTCTGCCAATAAACATTTTTTTCCAGTACCATAAACATAATGGAAACAAGAACTTAGAATTTATTTTTCCCATTCCATGTATTACTTCTGAATCTGAAAGACACGGCAAAGAAGTGTCAGGAACACCTTTTAAAGAACCAATGGTAAAGTTATTGTCAGCAGAATCCTTAAACTGTAAATAACAGCTTGTATAGCCTATTGTCAACCGTGGTTTGTCAGTAATACATAAGAACTAGAACAAATATTAAATTCCATCTGCTTAAGCACCCTGTTGTAGGTGCAAAATAGATGATGATCACTTCTTGGATAGGATGCACAGCCTTCATAAATGAGAATGCATACCTAAGAGAGGCCTGAAGCATTTTGCAATCTGGTCACATGAACACATCACAGAAATGAAGCATCTGCACTAGTACCTCCTGCCTTTTTATTGTATTTTAGATTGCTGTTCCCCTGGGGCCGGTTTTATTCAATATCTTTATCAATGATCTGGAGGATGGTGTGGACTGCACCCTCAGCAAGTTTGCACTAAACTGGGAGGAGTGGTAGATACACTGGAGGGTAGGGATAGGATACAGAGGAACCTAGACAAATTAGAGGACTGGGCCAAAAGAAATTTTATGAGGTTCAACAAGGAGAAGTGCAGAGTCCTGCACTTAGGACGGAAGAATCCCATGCACTACTACAGACTAGGGACCAAATGGTTAGGCAGCAGTTCTGCAGAAAAGGACCTAGGGATTACAGTGGATGAGAAGCTGGATATGAGTCAACAGTGTGCCCTTGTTTCCAAGAAGGCTAATGGCATTTTGGGCTGTATAAGTCGGGGCATTGCCAGCAGATCAAGGGACGTGATTGTTCCCCTCTATTCGACATTGGTGAGGCCTCATCTGGAGTACCACACTACAAGAAGGATGTGGAAAAATTGGAAAGAGTCCAGAGAAGGGCAACAAAAATTATTTGGGGCCTGGATCGCATGACTTATGAGGAGAGGCTGAGAGAACTGGGATTGTAAACTTTAGTCTACAGAAGACTGAGGGGAGATTTGATAGCTGCTTTCAACTACCGGAAAGGGGGTTCTAAAGAGGATGGATCTAGCCTGTTCTCAGTGGTAGCAGATGACCGAACAAGGAGTAATGGTCTCAAGTTGCAGTTGGGAAGGTTTAGATTGGATATTAGGAAAAACTTTCACTAGGAGGGTGGTGAAGCATTGGAATGGGTTACCTAGGGAGGTGGTAGAATCACCTTCCTTAGAGGTTTTTAAAGTCAGGCTTGACAAAGCCCTGGCTGGGACGATTTAGTAGGGGATTGGTCCTGCTTTAAGCAGGGGGGTGGACTAGATGACCTCCAGAGATCCCTTCCAACCCTAATATTCTATGATTCTATAATTCATAACACGGTCAAATATGTCACTCCAAATTAGTTAATTTAGAAGACGACTAAGTTTTACAACTCAGTTTAAAAAAAGTAGTTAATATGGGCAATCTTGACACTAATCCTTTAGGTCTAATAAGCTCACCAAAAAAAAAAAAAAAAAAAAGGCAGCACACACAACTAAAGATTAAGGAGACCCCCCCCCCACCAATTTCAAATCAGACAAAAAAAGGAAATTATTATTTTGATTCCTAGTGCTGTCACATTCTCATTTTGAGAGTAAACATTTAGGAAGGAACAATTTCGTAAACCCTTGAAAAATAATTTCTGAAATGTATTTGTCTAAAAATGCCCTTCAGTGATGCTTCACAGTATCCTGAGGGTAAGTCTTTGCCCCAGAGTTAACTTGAGTAATCAGCACTCCAGGGAAAGCACCTGGGCATGAATAGCCCGACACCACAGTCATATCTAAGTTACTGGGTACATACTGGTGCTGTCCTCACCCACGAGTGCTGCTTGTACTTCTGCAGGCATATCAGATTTTTTTTGTTCTGCAGTAAGCTGAGCCACACAATCTTTTGAAGTGAATTGTGGGAGAACCCGTCTGACAATCTGTGTACACAGGGAAATTGTGGGAGGCACTGGAGGACAATCAGCTCCTGAATGGATTGGCCTGCATCTTTATTAAAATGGGATCTCAGTCCAACTAAAAGCTGCATCCATGCTTTAGCCTATTGCTCCAGACAAGCCAACTAGTAGACAGAATCAAACTAAGGTATGAAGTTTGTGGGGGAGGATGGGACGGAGGTTAGGGACAACACCCAAGTAAAAGCCCAACTTAACTTTACTGTGAAGACATACCCAGGGTGACTCATTTACTAGCTGTCTATATCTATTTCATCCTTTGAGGAGTATCAGCCAAGATGTTTTTTCAAGATTGATATCAGCAAGTCAGTGCTGACCTACAACTTCTCAAACATTACTGGCACTGAAAGTCCACCTAGAAATACTTTAAAGCTGAAAAAAGTTCTCATATATGGCAATTTATTAATTGGACAAACAGGCCTATTTTCCTAAGAAACAAAATGGTGCATGACTTGCTTTCAGAACAATATTTCCTATTTGGGAGTAAATGGGTAAAATCCTCTGAGTCAAACTCAGCCTCAATGTCGGTGTTTATTTTCTACACAGTAATTCTAGCATTTAAAATTTCCCGGCTTTTGTTGTAGGAAATAAAATTATCTGGATCTCAGGGTTTCATTAAGATCCACTCAAAAATCAATAACAATAGATGAATAATCTTGATTTGTGATGACCTGAAGCTTTGCTGCTCAAGTTTATGGTAAGCATGGGTCAGGGTAGGCTAGAGTGCGTGTTTTGTGCTGGGAGACTGTGTGTTGATTTATGCAGGTGGCAAATGAGGGGTACTTGTGGTAGGAGGCTGTGTTTGGCCATACTGTGAGCTAGCGTACCGGGAGAGTTGTGCTAAGTTGTGCAGGTAAGCGCTGTGTGTGTTTGGAGTATTTTGTTACATGGATGTGGCAGTTGGGCCAAATAATCTACCATGCAGTTGCCCTCATACCACTGATGAAATTGCTGCATACAAATTAGCTGTAGAATGAGGGTGGTGACTGGCTGAGTTACCACAGATATCAAAACAAACTTGGGCTCAGAGAAGTATGCTTTGCTGTCGCACAGGTGTAATTCCTAAAGTCAAAATTGCTGAAAACTTAGAAACTTGATAGTAACATATGGTGAATCCTAGTGGTAATTGAACGTGGTGACATTCTGGAAAAAAAAAAAAAGTCCAAAACCATGCAAGTGTTTCCATTGCTTCACACTGCCTCAGATATTCCAGGCTTCGGCCTGACAAGTGACAATCCTAGAAACACATTCTATAAATAAACTATGTACCCACTGCTTCTTAGAAGAATAGAGATTTCAATTAAATATGAAAATCTTACATAAGACTATCCATATATTAGAGGTTATTTTAGAATATTTTCATACTAGCACATATACTTGTTCTCTCTCAAAAGGTATGCAAATCAACTATTTTGTCTACAATAATAGAAAAGTGCCAACAGTAATAAAATCCAGGCTCGATGAACTAATCAGAATGCTAACACTCACCTGAAATTCTGACCCTCTCACAACTCCCTCCCACCCATTCAAACCTTCAGAGAAAAAGTTGGGAAAGAAGTCTTGAATTGGTAATCTCAACGTTATCAGACCTAGGCTGTGGCAGATCTCAGCAAAGGATCCCTCACCAACAATTCCCTTCCTCTAACCCCTTCCTCCTTTAAACAAGGGGGCTATTAATTCAAGCCTCTCAGAGCCCCTCATAGGTGAAAACCAGAACCTTAGCCTTCACTCAGAAATCAACCCGTAGTCAGTAAAGATCACACAGCATGGGTGTAATGTTCTCTAGGTGATACACCAGTCAGTAAGCAGGATGCTATAGTTGCCCTTTCCAAATTATTTTAAGGTATATCCTCATGTAGACATCATTAATACTACAAACACTGGCAAACACTGTAACAAGGCACGGATCCCCCCCAAAAAGTTTTCAAACTTTCTTGCCAAGCATGAACATAGCTAAAGGAAGGATAGAGGAAAATTATGAATTCTATTATACAGTAAATAAATCACAAAAGAGCAACTCCACTGTTTCTTTCCACTGCTCCCCTAACTCAGTTACTTATCTGGATTGAGTCTCACTCTCACCATACTACCTAGCTCTGATCTGTGGTCCAGTATCAATAAGGCCATGAGATAGTGAGTAGCTCAAACACATGAAGTGGTTTATATTAGATTTTAAAAAAATGAAAAAAAATCAGTATTGCCAATCCTCACAATTTTATTGCAATGTCTAGCAATATTTGTGTTCTTTTTAAAGCTTCAACATATAGATTTCATGTCATTTCATGAGAATCTCAACTTTCATTTAAAAGAATTTTTAGCACACAACAGTGGAGAAAGGTATGAAAACATGATCCCAGTGCACACTAAAGCACATGACACTGTTAGCAAATACAAAGCACCCAAAATGTAGTTTTTAAAATCATCATGATTTTCAAGCCAATTCTATGATTTCGAGAGAAGGAGGGAGGAGGACTGATTCAGGGTTTTTGTACATTTGGGGTTGTCAATACTCAAATATACTGACATCAATCTGCTACATTTCTGCAATATCTGAATGGACTATTTTAAACTTTTTGTCCAACTAGTAGTTAGTTAAAGTTTTTTTCTTCCCACACTATCATGCACTGTTAGAAGTGATAAAAACAGCCCACAGTATTTTAAAAATACCATTTGCAAACTTAAGTAATTTTTCAAAAGGTACTAAGAACCTGACTGTTTTGGCATTTGTTCCTCTACATGAACAAATCCATTAAATTAAGAAATCTAGTTAATGTAAGTAAAACTAGAAACATATTTATGTAAAAATCATAATGGGCAATGATCTATTAGATCTGTCAAGGACACAAAACACCATTTATGATGAGAATTTCTTAAGCCATTTTAAAACTCAATATTAACCAGAACAATTAGAACAGAGTTGGACTAATAAAGTGACAAGTAAATAATTTAACATTTCTTATTCTATTTATTTGTCCTATCATTTAGTTTGATTGCTAATTAAATGCTAGCACACAAAAAACAAGAGAGTCACTCAGTATTTATGTTTTTGAACAGCTTGACTCACATAAAAAACAGTATTTTATAAGTATATTCAGTACTTCACACTAAGTTCATTACTCATTTGCAAGAAGGGATCAACTAAAAACTTAGTGAAAAAGATAAGTCGGAATCGTATGTTTATCATTTATTGGATTCAATTACATACATATTCTACTCAATTTTAATCCTCAAACATCCTACAGATGACAACTACACCAATAGAAGTTGGCCCAATAAACAATATTACCTCACCTACCTTGTCTGTCAACTACATATTGATTATTAATCTGAGTTTGTTTTATTAAAGAAAACTATTTTATGATCAGAGAAAAGACCTTTCCACATACCAGATAGCAACCTACCCTGGTCAAGTAAACTAAAGTACCCTCTCTACAGTTACAGACAGGTTGCTTCTTTATGTTCTCTCTGTAATACACAAACACCTGCACTGGTATAGGTAGAATACACAAACATCTTTAACACTTAACACTTCGTCTTTGAACTTTAGATCATGCTGATTGTATTTTAACACAAAACACAACTACAGAGGCACTTGACACTGTTTTATAAAAAGATACATTAGCATCCCAGGAAAACAGTCTTTAAACCTTCCTGAAATGAGCTATAGCCCACGAAAGCTTATGCTAAAATAAACTAGTTAGTCTCTAAGGTGCTACAAGTATTCCTCACTTTCTTTACGGATACAGGGCTGCTATTCTTGAACCTGTTTAAATACTGACCTTCTGCACATCAAACCAGAAGGAACCAAATCGAGTGGCTATCAAAACAGTTAATGATTTCTATACTTCAAGAACTTCACACTCACAAGACGAAAGATTGCTTAGGAAAAAGGAAAACCTTCAAGAAGAAAATGAAGACCTAAGGACAAAATAAATGTCTGAAAGCACGGAAGTCGGCGATTGCTTTTTTTAAATGAAGCCTGGTAAGAGCAGGCTCATTCAGGAGAGAGCACGAATCATGCAAAAGTTTAATATGCAAATAAAAGTATCAAGACCTCTCTTCCTTCCGCTGTGTAAGTTCAAGAGGAAAAACACAACCCACCTGGTGGCTCCTAGCCCTTACTCTCGGTTCTGCGAATGACAATCTCCACCCATCCCTTCTTCCTGCACCAGCTGCCCCCTGCCCCTGGCTGGGAGCTAGCCGGCGGCAGGAGGAGTGTGGGTGGCGGTGGATAGGGGGGTTGGGGCTGGCTCCGTGTGCGGGCTCTCGCTCTCTGTCTGGGCTGGGGGAGGTGATTTCCCAGGGCCCGCTGTGTGCAAGAGGCCCAGGAGATGGAGTCTCAGGCCCCCCCATCTCGGGAGGGATTTCAAGGCTGAACCTGCCCCAGCCTCTCTGGCGGCCTCCCCCGGCTGAGGGAAGAGCTGCGAGGCCGACGTTCCCCCCCATCCCCGACCGGGGCGAGGGTGGGGTGCGACCGCGGGGCTGTGGCTGACCCCAGCCTGCCGGGGGGGGGGGGGGCACTGACCTGTCCTCCGAGTCCATCCGGCTCAGGGGCTCCCCGTCCGAGGACATCTCCAGGCTGCCCCGCCGGCCCCCCGACGTGGCGCTGCAGCTACTGCTGCCGCTGCTGCCGCCCCCGCCGCCGGTGCCGTAGCCTTCGTCTCCGCCGCTGGACACGCTGCTGCTGCTGCTACCGCCGCCGCCGCGGCCCAGCCCGTCCGCCTGGCTGCCCCGGGGGCCCTTGGGCTCCTCCTTCGCGTCGGACTCGCTGCCGCCGCCGGGGCTGAGCGAGCGGGTCTCGTCGCTGCAGCAGCCGCTGCTGGTGCTGCTGCTCCCCACCAGGCTGCTCTCCTCGCCGCCCTCCTCCTCCTCCTCCTCGTCCTCCCCGTCCCCGGCCTGGCTGGCGCTCTCCGGGCTGGGCTCCGACATGCTCTCGGCCTCGCCGCTCAGCAGCAGCAGCGCCTCGGACTCCGCCGCCGCCGCCCCGGCCTCTTCCTCCTCCTCGGCCGCCGCCGCCGCCTCGCCGGGAAACAGCCCCTCCGGCTCCGCCATGTCGCTGAGAGCGGCCGCCATGGCGCCGCCGAGCTGCTGGTGCTGCTGCTGCCGCGTCCGCCTGTGTCACTCGCTCGCTCCCTCCGCCGCCGCCGCCTCTTGCCCGCACAATCGCGCAGCAGAGCGAGCCGCAGAGGGGAGGGGCCGCTGCACGCGCTACGGAACCCGCCCGGGGACAAAAAAAAAAACACAAAACGAGCTGGGAGGGTCGCGCGCCCGCGGTGCCGGGAGGGAAAAGGAATCGAGGACACGAGGCTGCTTGGGAGCGGGCAGAACCAAATGCGCCGGGGGGGGGGGGGGGTAAGAGAATGGGCTGAACCAAATGCGGCGGGGGGGGGGGAGGTAGGAGGGAGCTGCTCGCTCTGAGGGGGACGCGAGGCTGGGCGGCCCTCAGTGTCTGGGGGAGGAGGCAGGACTCCGGGCTTCTCACTATTGACTCTTCCAGTCAGGCCCCTCCACGCCAGAGAAAACGGGGACCCTCGTTGTCTTCGCCCTGCCCCCTCTGGGTGCGGGCGCGGAGGGCGGGTCGTGCCATGGGGGCGGGTAACGAATCGCCCCAAACGCCTGCCCCGCTCAGAGAAGTGACTTTTCTTACTTCAAGTGCCTGTGCGAAACCATCCCGCCCCTGGCGCCGCGCTCCCCGCGGGCATGGCGGGTGCCCCGTGGCGCTGGGGAGATGGCACCACAGCTCCACCCAAAGAAGATGGAGATGCCTCTGGCAGAGCCTAACGCTCAACCCACGCACGGGGAGAAGAGCCCCAAGTGGGTGCAAACCCTCATCTAAGACGTAGGGTTTTAAACTGGCTAACTCGTCATAGAGTCCGAGAGGTAGCCGTGTTAGTCTGGAATAGCAGAAGTGACAAAGAGTCCTGTGGCACCTTAAAGACTAAAGTATTGAAGCATAAGCTTTCGTGGGCTAATACCCACACATCCACTCAATTTAAAACAAGCCTAACTAAATATCTAAAGAATCAGGGAGGTAGCCGTGTTAGTCTGGAATAGCAGAGGTAACAAAGAGTCCTGTGGCACCTTAAAGACTAACTAAAGTATTGGAGCATAAGCTTTCGTGGGCTAATACCCACTTCGTCGGACGCAAGCAGTGGAAGTGTCCAGGGGCAGGTATAGATAAGTAGGCAAGAACCAGGAAGGAGATAACAAGGTTAGTCCAATCAGTCTGAACCAGCTTTTATCTCTAATCAGGGAGGGTGAGGTATTCCTCTAGCAGCTGAACTGGAGGTGTGAACTCCGAGAGAGGAGAAGCTGCTCTCATAATAGGCCCTGATGCATCCCAGCACCCGCTTGGGTAGGCTCGGTGGAGATACCAAGTAGGGCAATTTGCCCCAGCCCCCCCCCCCCCCCGAAACTACATGTTACTATAGTATTGCAACTTTTTTTATGGAAGGGACCCCTGAAATTACTTTGTCCCAGGCCCCATGAATCCTCTGGGGGGCACTGCAAGATACTGCTTGACCTTCCTCCCTGTCAGCAAATGGTAAAAATCATATTGTGGAAACTTTGAAAGGAGGGCCTGTGAACTTGAAATGTGCACCCTAGCTTTCCCCTGATTACTAAGTGTTTTGGGGAAAACTAAAAGAGTCATTTGTTTCAAATGGAAAAACCCATTGCTACCTTGGACAGGAACTCAGGGTGGGATCTGAGTGATGACTTATCCATATGAAATATTGTACAGGGATCTGGGAATCAACAGGTTGTAAATGATGTTCTCAGCATATCCTGAATCTTTCCCACTTAACAGGAATTTTTTCTTCTTTGGATCAAAATGTTCTGGACATCTGAGGAACATGATCTCTCTATGTTTGACATTCAGTAAGTAACCAAGCTGTGAAATAGAGGGAGGCTGGATTTAGAGGTAAGATGTTCCAGTTGTTTTGAGACAGGTTAGTTTTACCCTACTGATGATGTGTTGTTGCAATAGTAATCTTGCTCAGTACGAGAGGAACCGCAGGTTCAGACATTTGGTGTATGTGCTTGGCTGAGGAGCCAATGGGGCGAAGCTACCATCTGTGTTACATCTGGTATAATTTAAAAGGTTTTCAATGGACGAAATGATAAGAGCATCAACTCCAGGTATCAAAACTACCTCAGCCAGGCAACTGCTATCATAATGACTGTGACATTCTCTGATCTTTTTGAGTACTTTGGAAATCAGTGGGATGGGAGAATAAGCATACATCATCTCTGGCAACCAATGAATGTTTCAGACAGGAATTCTGGGCTTAGACCTCCTTTGGAGCACAAATTGATACATTGCATGTTCTTGGGCAGTTGCAAATAGGTCTACAGAAGGATGATCCCACATGTGGAAAATGTGATGGATAACAGAATCCTTGATCATCCACTTTGTGGCTTGATAAAAATATCTAGACTCTAGATGATATTTTTATCAAGCCATGAGTGGATGAATCTAGACTTTTCTAGAGCATTCTGCAGATCTAGGATATATATTTCTATGAGAGATTACTTAGTGTAGAAACATCTGTTCCATAGTTAACCTCCTTCCAGACATCAAAGGGTTCCTCCCTGCCTGTTTATATACAAATGTGGCTGTTGTGCTGTCAGTCATAACTTGAACGGTTAGTCCATGGATAAATGGTAGGAATGCAACAGTCTCTGCGAACCACTTTGGGCCCTAATACATTTATGTGTAGTCAAATATCTGTAGACCTGAAGCCTGATGATGTCCCTTCTGAAAGGGGGAGCATATCTGGACCATGTCCTGCCATGAGTGCAGGGGACTGGACTAGATGACCTCTCGGGGTCCCTTCCAGTCCTATGATTCTATGTCTATCACTAAGGTCTTGGGTCAGAGAAGTGCATAAAAAGGGTGAGAGGGAAGGGAAAATCTTTCACTGTCAACTGCGCTTCCCATTGGATGCCAGAACCAGGGTGCCCTCCTCTTAATGATAGACAGTGTCATTGAATGAGAAGCTGTATTCAGAGGCATCCATTGTTGCCTGGAGGGACATCCTGGCTATTAGCTGTTCATCAGCAGTGAAAGATTGAAACTCTGTTCTACGAGGGGATATTGTTTATAAAATCTGAAAATTTAATGTCATTTAAGTCATCCACCGTAACATAATGATAATTAGCAATCCAGAATTGTTGGCTGTCAGATTAATAAGTAAGTAAGTAAGATGTAGATACTCAGACCTGGTAGATGGTACCTGAACCACTTACCTGCCTTTTTAGAGGTTGGAGGTTCTGATGCAGTTGTTTGCCAGATATGCTTTACTGGGCTTTGTTGATGAGCAACCGGGCATGGAAGAACAAAGAATGTCCAAGAAATTATGTGAGCTTTCTTCTGCTGTCTCCACCAGTATCTCAAGAGAATCAGTGGTATTTCTGAGCAGATCTTGAAACCTCTTGTAGTTCTCGGTGAGACAGAGTACGTGGTACCACTGCATCATCAGAGGATGAAATTTATACAGCAGCTGGCAGTCATCTTTTGTCTGGGGGTGCTCCTTTGCAGATAATTCCTGAGGGGGCTCAGATTCATGGACCGCCAACTGAGACATCCTAGCTCCCTGGGAAGGTGAAGAAGAGGTTCTAACCCTGGAAGATGGTGCAGAAACATAGTACCTTGTTTGTGAAGACCCCAGAGTAAGGCTATGATGAAATGTTATATGCAACAGTCCCAGAAGCCCATGGAGAAGAGTACTAGACCAGGCACATGTCTACTTTTATATCCCTGTACAATCTAGGCATGTGTGAGACTCTTGACTGTTTGAATAGGGGATCTTTCCCTGCTTTGTTGGGCATCTAATGAAGAAAAAGAGCTCTCCCCATCTAAGAGGTGTGGCCTGCTAAGGATCAGATTTACTTGAAAATCTTTGGAAAATGTAAACTATACATGTTGTATATTTGTGGAAGATACAATGTATTGTTTATAGAAAACAGAGCCATAGATCCCTGCTGTAAGTGAGAAACTGACTCTGACCTTAATTATGGAGCTGCTACTGACACGTCCATTAGTTATCTTGCAAGGCCTGTCAAGAGAGTTATGAACTAAAAAGATAAGTAGACCATCCAGCAGATGGGGCAGTTTTGCACATGCACACTAGCCAGTAAATCACCCTAGTTTAAGAAATTATACTTCAAACTTAACCGCCTATGAGAGAGGCTTCCTTTGCCTTTACTGGATTTAAAGGATTATCTTTTCAAAGACAAAGAGAAAACTAATCAAGACCTTGCACTCTGCAAAACCAGCATGAAAACATGAAAGTCCAGCTGAAATAAACAATGAATACTAATGAAATGATACACAGCTCTGGAAGAGCACAGCTGTACTACAGCTATTATGTACAATTGTAGAATCACTTTAAAACACCCCTCAGAGAACTTACTGTGTGCTTTATGGTAGTCCAAATTGTGAAATTTGTTTGCAAAGACCTGCTATTTTTTTTCAAAACTACATGTACATTTTATAAAACCAAAATGCTGACAACAGTACAAAACTGTTCAAGTGTGTGTGGGTTTTTTTAATTACTTATTTCTCTCTCTTTCCACACTATGGTCATTCTGGTGGAAGACCCTTTTCCTCTACAGCCTTTGTAATTTAGGATAGGCTTCATGTCTCTTTCCCAGTTCTGAATTCTCATATGAAAATTCCCTTCCCTTTGACACACTTTCTACGTAGGTACATATGTGGCCTCCATTTTGTAGTGTCTGAGAACCACACAGTGTTTTATTTATTTATTCTCAGAACCCTCCTGTGACATAGGGAGGTGCTATTATCCCCATTGTACAGAGGA
The DNA here is from genome assembly GCA_032164245.1 of Sternotherus odoratus. Classification (NCBI taxonomy): domain Eukaryota; kingdom Metazoa; phylum Chordata; order Testudines; family Kinosternidae; genus Sternotherus; species Sternotherus odoratus. The sequence goes on along the minus strand of JAVMKO010000001.1, from coordinate 100,286,339 downwards.
GGAACAGAGGTACTAAGATACATGCCCAAGGTTACACAGGAAGTCTATGGCAGAACAGGAACCTGACTCAAATTTTCCCAAATCCTGAACTAGTGCCCTAACCCCTGGGCAATTCTTCCTTTCTTCTTTTTCAGAGGAATAGCAATGTTAGTCTGGATCTGCAAAAGTGAAAAAAGAGTCCTGTGGCACCTTATTGACTAACAGACGTATTGGAGCATAAGCTTTCGTGGGTAAATACCCACTTCGTCAGCGCATTTAACAAAGTGGTTATTCACCCACAAAAGCTTATGCTCCAATACGTCTGTTAGTCTATAAGGTGCCACAGGATTCTTCTTCGCTTTCATAGAAAGTTTGTTTCTATACTCTCTCAATAATAGATTGTGGGTACAGCAACATAATAGCAGTAGACTTGAACTCAGTGGGACTATTCACCTGCATAAAGTTGCAGAATCAAGACCCAAGTGCACAATTTGCACTCACAAATGGACAAAAAAATTAAGGTCAGTTGAAAATCTAGTTTGTGAGGCAATTATATATATGTATAAGGCACTATTGTATATACATTTTAAATACTTAGTGATGGGCTTGGATATGACCTCCAGAGCCAACTGATAATCTTTGTGGTTAATGGTCTGTCTACAGTGCAATTAAAAAGCTGTAGCAGGGTCATGCCAGCTGATTCAGGCTCACGGGGCACAGGCTCAGAGGCTGTTTAATTGAGATGTAGATGTTCGGGACTTGCCCAGAGCCTTGGCTCTAGGACCGTGCAAGGCAGGAGTGTCCCAGAGCTCAGGTCGCATCCTTAGGCAAAACGTCTACACTACAATTGAACAGCCCCTTAACCTGAGTCCTGTGAGCCCAAGTCAATTGGCATGGGCCAACTGCAGATTTTTAATTGCAGTGTAGACATCCTAAGACCTGAATTTCATGGTGCAGAATGTGAGATCCAAACACTCTTGAACTTCAAAGAAGTTCAGATCTGCATTGAAGCCTCACTTTATTATGATATCCGTGCTCTGTTCAATTACTGTCTTTATCTACTTGTATAAATAGGTCATATTTCAAGTAAGTCTATAAGTTTCCTAGTAAGAACACAAACAGCAGATAATTTCAGTGTCATGTGCCATTAAAACATATACAGAAGATTATGGATCATACATTTATCTTCTTAGGCTATAGACCAGTGGTTTCCAAACTGGGGTTCGTGAACCCCTGAGGGTTCACAAAATGTTACAGGGGATTCTAGGGGAAAAAAATCCCAAATGGAGGACAGAGCTGTTCTTAGGGACCTCGGGCAGCACGGGATCAGCAGCCTGGAACCTTGAGGACTTCCAAGAGCTAGACAGATCAAAGCAAGCATATCTATCACACTGAGGAGATTTAAACTTCAAAACTCCTTATACGAATTAGAAAGGGAGGTGGATATTTTTTGCTGGTTTTAAAATTAAATAGGCTCCTAGTGTTGTTTTTAAATTATTATGAAGAACACACTTAAGCTTTGTTGTAATGTGCGTTGTTTGCATGCACTGCTCAAGACCTGAATGCTTGTGTAGGAAGAACTCTTTGAGTTGGCTTCTTAAATACCTTCATGCTGTTTCACATCTGATACTCCTTGATGAAACATAGGAGCCAGAGGCACCACTACAGGGGTGACATTGGTGACCCCCGCCCCCCCAGGTCTCTTCCCTTTTTTTCTGGTGGTCCCCACGGCTCCCTCACTTTTTTTGGCAGTGGCCCCCCCAGCCCTGGGGTGTGCAGGGACTTTGCCCCCACACCCCTTTTGCCTACTGGTGCCTCTGATAAGAGTCGGGTCTTAATCAAAGTGATACAAGTTACAAAAGTGAGATCTTGGAAGAGTTTTGCTCTTTTCATAATGTAATAAAAATACTATAATGACTAATAAATAGTGTTATAAGCATGTCATAAAAACAAATTATATATTTCCAAGATCACTGCTTTTATAATTTATGCTGAGGTAAAGGAGAAAAGCCTTGGAAATATTCATTTTTAGGAGGGGGTTCATGAAACTTGACATTTTAGTGAAAGGTTTGCTGGTCATTAAAGTTCGGGAACCAATGCTATAGACAATGTTGGTTCCAGTTTTACCACCATTCCTATGCTCAAGGACCTACCACATATATTGAAACTAAATGAACCTGATAGATTCTACATAGCTTTAGAGATATACAGTACTGCTCACTATTTCATTCAATCAAATCTCCGAGAAGAGAGAGATTGATGAGAACAACCTACTTTTCTGTGTGGGGCATTCACTGAATGTGAAAAGGGCTTCAACAGGACTGAGAAAGTGACTGTTGTCATGACAGCACTGGGAAACCAGGGGATTGAAAAGCTCTTCATCAGCTCACTGCAGCAATTCTATGCCAATGGAATCACACTGCCAGTCTGCATACTGAAAACTACAGGGAAAGGCCAACTCCTCAAACCTCTCCAATTTAATTCTTCAAACTTTCCTGTAGCCCAAACCTGGGATTTGGTAATTTTGCAAAAATGCTGCCTTTTTCAGGCATCTATTTTTTGCTTTTTAACACAGACAAAATGCCTTATTTTACTCCTTTACTACTTGTTACATTCCTCTTCTGGCAAAATTGCATTGTACCAAAAAGCAGCTCAAGGCTATTGAAAAGCTTATTAAAAATACTACAGCGGTCTGCAATGTGAGTCATGGTTGCACATATTACAATCTTGAGTACAATTTTTTTTTCTGCTATTGGTGACTACTGTAGTATTGGAATGGGAATTAAAAATAAGAGACTTCTGTGGGAGCATCTGTTTGGGATGATGTTCTGACAAGCCTGAGATCCTCTCTGGTCAATTCTAGCCATTCCATGCTTGGTTAGATACAATTATTTTCTTTTAGCCTGCAGTTGGGCAGTCTGCCCCCACGTCAACTGGCATGGTGTGATCACTGCAAGTCACATCACTTCTGGGGACATATGAGACTGTTACTGTTTCAGTGAAGCTTTTGTTTTATAGAGGTGACAGAAAATATGATGCATGGCTGGGAATTTTATATTGTAGAAAAAACGGTTTTACTCTGTGCAGATTGGCTGAATTACAATACAGTAAAACCCCGATTTAACGGACCCCGATTTAACCGACTTCGGATGCAACGGACAAAATTTATGAGCAAGTCCGATGCATTCCAAATCAGTTTTTTGCGGGCGGGCTGGCTGGCTGCCGGGTCCCGCCTGCGGGCGGGCTGGCTGGCTGCCGGCTCCGGCCCGGGTCCCGCCTGCGGGCGGGCTGGCTGCCGGCTCCCGCCTGGGTCCCGCCAGTGTGCAGGCTGCCAGTTCCTGGCTCCCGCCTGAGTCCCACAAGCGGGCGGACTGGCTGCCGGCTCCCGCCCGGGTCCCACCTGCGGGCAGGCTGGCAGCTGCCAGGTCCCGCCTGCGGGCGGGCTGGCTGCCGGCTCCCGCCCGAGTCCCGCCAGCGGGCGGGCTGGCTGCCGGCTGCCGCCCCGGTCCCAACAGCCGGGACCCGGGCGGGCTGGCTGACGGCTCCCGGCTGCCGCCCGGGTCCCAGCCGCGGGCGGGCTGCGGAGCTGCCGCCCCGGTCCTGTGGCGGGCGGGCTGCTGCTCAGACAGCTCGTTTTTTTTTTTTTATTAAATAACGGACTTTCTGATTTAACGGACACCCCCTCGCCCGAATTAGTCCGTTAAATCGAGGTTTTACTGTACTTGTTTAAAGTGCTGAGAAATATATACTTGAAACTTTGAAAATCTGTAGTCACAATTACACTACTATGGATTAAATCTAGCAGAGCAAGAGCTTGCTAGTTAGGGGTCCTGGGATGAGCTTCTCACCTCCACTCTGCCATCTCTGCATTATGCCTGCTCTTCTACCTGACACAAAGGGTGAAACTCCCATTGACTTCAGTGGGGCTAGGATTTAACACCAGATTGGGCTCTCAGAAGAATGCCTTAGAGCAGGAATGAGGAAGACAACTGCAGGTTTTCCCTCAGAGGACCTCCTAGCAAACCTTAGTGTAAGTGGTGTACTGGAGATGGCTGAGGGTCAAATCAGAGGGGAGACCACAGCAAGTAGCACCGTGAAGAGTCTGGGCTATAGCGGCTGCCATAAGTTAGACAGGCCCCCATTATACTGGAGACTGCAGAGCTTCCCAGAATTGTGAGGCGACACAGGTGGCTTAAAGCTATGATGCCCCTCACACCATACCACTAAGTGCAATACTCTGCCTCTAAGAGGCACAACATCAAATCACAGCCTTGAAATCTATTATCAGCTCCAGGGACGGATTTAGGGACAGGCAACTGCCTGAAGTGCTGGGCTTGGGGCGGCACCAGGCTCAGGGTGCTGTTTGTGGTGTTAGCGACAAACAGGAAATAGCACCTTTGAAGTAAAATGTTTCAGGTATTCTGTAGGTGGATTTGTTTTCTCCACTAACCTTCATAGACTCTCCTAGAACCTCCCGGACTTTCTGAGAACTACATTTTCCTTGAACTTGCTAGGTATATACCTTGCGGGTATATAAGGGGCAGCGCATCACCAGTTAGTCAGTGAGATACAAGAACAAAGTGAAGTGAGAGCCTAGGTGCAATATTGTGAACCTTGTTTTATTGTGTAATTGTGAAATGTACTTGTGTTTTAAGATTTGAAGTTGTGAAATGGGCTACAAATGCAATAAAAAATAAGGTATTCAAAAGTTTAACCAATGGAGTAGGGGGGGCCTAGTTCTTTCAAACCATTCAGTGAAAGTTACCACCATACATATACAACACAAAGTATTCTTACTAAAGCTGAGCATACTTTTATTTACAAACACATTTTGTACTGTTCACCCTTTTCTAATTGCTTGTCTCAACAAAAAACCAAAGATAAGTAAATTAGCAGATGATAAACTTCTATGATTTTTACCTGTTGAAACATTTAGATATGTATCCTATTACCCTCCCAACATTTTTTTTCCTAAACAGTTCAGTGCCTAAAAATAGCTTTCAGTGCTTGTTGAAATGCAGAATGAAAATCTGGTGTGATAAATTATTACTAGGTAGCTATTAAATTGTTTCTGAATTTGGAATATTGTGTGTGTTAATCCTGAAACATCTTGAGCTAGTCATTTGTTAGAGCGATGATTTTCATGTCTGGATTTCTAGTCAAGAGACTATTAAATATAATAATTCAGTGACTTAAATTTCAGTCTAGATAATGAGGCATTTTTACTGTAATGTGCTCTAGAATTGGATGCAAAAGGTCTATTTTTAGATATACTCTATCATATTGTAACCCAGTTCATTCTACCAAACTGTCTAGTCTGCAGAAAAAGAACATTTTGATTTACACTGTGCTGGTCTGTGAGGAACCACAAAGGACAGATACTGTACAGTAAAAATAGGTCATTCATTAAAAAATTATTTTAAGTCAGTAAGATCTGCTTAAGGCATCATAACCTACATCTATACCAGGGATCAGCAAACCTTTCAGAAGTGGTATGCCAAGTCTTCATTTATTCACTCTAATTTAAGGTTTTGCATGCTAGTAATAAATGTTAACCTTCTTAGAAGGTTTCTTTCTAGAAGTCTATAATATGTTTAAGCAGCTTCATTTAAAATTAAATTAAAATGCAGAGCCTTCCCCACCTCCCCTCCCCCGACCGATGGCCAGGACCCGGGCAGTATGAGTGCCACTGAAAATCAGCTTGCTTGCTGCCTTTAGCATGCATGCATAGGGTGCCTACCTCTGGTCTATACTGTTCTTTCATAGGTAGACTCTTTGTGCCTTAGCTAGGTTATTGGCCATGGCTTCTTTGGTCCTCACTGCTAACTTGAGTCCTCACAAACTTCAGTGTTTTTTCTGACTTCCCAGGGTATGTCTACACTGCAGTGTAAGCCCCAGGTTAGTGGGACTCAAGTCAGCAGACCTTCAGTTTGAAAACCCAGGGCTTGAGAATCTATGGTCATTCAGCGCTTGGCACAGTCCCCAGCATCACGTCAAACTCATCATAAAAGGGTCACGATGTTGGTGAGTTGCCAGAGGTATAGTTGTGGTCCCTGTTTTTCTGATACTCAATCTTGAGCCATTTAATCCATTCTCCGCCCTGGTCAAGTAAGTTTCCAAAGTCATCAATTTCATCTATTTGTGTGTTTTTCCTAGTGATCTTACTAAAAATCACTTGTTTTGCTAACCTTGCACCAGAGATTAACCAAAATCTGGCTGTGCTCCCACGATGGCGACGTAGCATGTTTTGTAAAAGACTTCTTCTGATCAGTATCCATGCAAATGCCAGTGGCTCTCCTAAGGTATGTTTGCAGCTCAGCAGTCAAAATAAAATGGGAGAGAAACACATAGCTGCTTCACTGGAACAAGGTGAAGTGCTTCTGTTTCCTTGAGGGCAATAGGCAATTCTTAGGAAGTCAGCCCATAGCATTGTGGGATATTATTGGTACATTATAAGGACCTGAGACCAGAGGGTAGGGTGGTGCTTTGTCTACATTTCAAAACAATAGGGCTCGAACATTGGGTCCCAACTTGACTTGGGCTGAGATCCTCCACCCTTGCAGGGTCCTAGGATTCTGGGTCTGATACTGAGTCTGAGAGATTTGTGTGTAAATTGAAGGGGGGGGGGTGGGCTTGAACCTGAGTCTGGATCTACCTTGTAGTGTAGACATACACACAACTTTTCCTCAACTCTGTCATTCCCTTCTGCCTTTCTTTCATCATCTTCTGCTGACCAAGGGACTGATAAAGTGGTCAGAGTAACGTGGAGCTAAATATGGGAATTCCATGTTCTTCCTTATTTACTTTCAAGTTAATTTAGTGCTGTAGGAAGGAGGAGCTAACCATTTATTATTTGAATATGAATGTATAAGGGACCTAGCTTTTGAATGGCAGAATGTTGAGATCTGTAGACCTTACCCTTTTGTCTCATGTGATCCAAACCCATTCTTAATTTCCCCCTTTGCACTGTGTTCTACTAATCTTCTTGTTACATGAAAACTATACTTACCACTCCAAGTATGATTTTAGTAGTATCTTATCCTTTATATTAAAAAGAAAACAATAAACATGATTTTAAAATGTAATGGTCACTGTCTCTTTATATGGCTAGCTGCATTTCTGACTCCTTGCAAGTCTCTGAGTGCACCCTCTCAGGTTTGAGTCCTCATGCCTTCACCTCTCTCAGGGCGAAATCCCAAGATTTTTTAGACCAGGAACTGGGCTACAGTACTCTGAATTACCCAGCAGATCTGTCCAAGTTTGACACCTGCAGTTCTTCCCTTTAGGAGTCTGTGACCAGAGGTAAATACAGTACCAAATACACTACCAAATAATTGTTTAATCTTAACAGTAGGAACCCTGAAAAACTTAAGAGAAAAGGAGTTTAAAACAATGAAACAGTTTATATGCAGGTCTATCTTACGTGAAGCTTACCATCCTCCCCCTCCCCACTCCCTTAAAGCTTAGGAAGGCCTAATCTTCCTTCAGAGGCCTAAGAAGGTGTATATCTGTTCCCTGCAAACCCCTCACTGACAATTGCCCTCCACCTCTGGACATAGCAAGTTTTTAACTGTTTATAGTCCTTTTGATCTGTTTTTTCGCCAAGAGTTTTCAAAAGAGAGGTTTCAGTGGTAGCCATGTTAGTCTGTATCAGCAAAAACAACGAGGAGTCCTTTGCACCTTAAAGACTAACACATTTATTTGGGCATAAGCTTTCAGATGCATGGAGTGGAAAATACAGTAGGACACACACACACACACACCATGAAAACATGGGGGTTGCGTCATTTTTGCAAAAGAGCTGTGTACCTTAGTTTTAGTGGAGCCTAGAACTAGCATCTTCACAGCTAATAACTCAGATATTGTCTCAACCCTCTGACCTGTTTACGAGGTATTGTTTTATCCAAAACCATTGTCTGGACTTCCTGTTGTTTTCAACAATCTGCTATTAAACGTAACCTACATATGCATCCAGTGAATTAACCTAATATTGCCATGCAGTAAACATTCTGACAACCCAGTCACATACAATATTCATAAATTAATACAGACTGGCCCCACATCTATCACAGTTGCCATCCTGTAGTGGGGTGGCTGCCCCACTCCAGCACAAAAGGGGTTAAAACAGCCCTGCAAAGGGCTGTAGCTAGGGCTGTGGCTGGGGGCAAGCAGCTCCCAGGTTGACTGGGCAGAGCAGCCACAGCTGTGGCTGGGTCAATTAGGGCCCAGCTGGCCCTGATAATGGTGCAGAGAGAGAGAGTCTCTTCTGTCTGCAGAGGCAGACAGGCCTGGCTGCTGGGGAAGGCAGACAAGGTACCTAGAGTGAAGCAGGTCTGGGGCAAGGCTAGAGGAGCTGGGGGAGCTCTGGCCTGGAAACCCCCAGGCTGCAGGGCCTAGGGGAAGGCCCAACAAAGGGTACTGAGGTTGCAGAGGACAGCCCAGGGCTGCAGAGACAGAGGCAGCAGGCCAAACCCTCCTTGCTAGTGATGAGTGGCAATTATACTGCAGTCTGCCCCCGTGACTGGCAGTTGCCTAGACTGAGGTAAAGTGGGGATAGAGGGTGCGGGTTCCCCAGGGAGGGGAGACCCTAAGACCTGAGAGGGTATTGCAGGGGTGCAGCACCCCAGATAAGAGGGCACCGGGGCCCAGGGAGGGACCCGGGGCCAGTGGAACATCGGCCTGCCGAGGGCACTCCGGAGGCTAGGATGAGCCAATTCCCTAGACGACCAGCGGGCGGCGCCGTGGGGTGAGACGCTACTCTGCTACACATCCCAAATCAATAACAGAACACATGTATAATTTTAAATCAATATCCATCAAAACAAAATATTTCAAAAATCTGTCCCCTCATTAGCCAAGTACAGTGTTACAGTTCACTGTGCTGAATTTCAGATGAAATGGGCAAGGACTTCAGCATGTGCCTAACTTAATCATGTGAGGTATTCCATTGAAATCAGTGTGTTGAAGTTCCTCGCAGAACTGGGGGGCCCATTATAGGAATGTTAACCATGTTGTCTTGGTCAAACTTGACTTCTGATAAATTTATTCCTCCTACTTCAAGTCACCCTGTAATTCCAGTTTGATTAACAATAATTCTTCACTTCCTGTCCTAAACTGTTGTGTACTATTGCTGTGTACTAAGATGACTTTTTAGTCAGTAGTAATATCCCTATATTTATGTCATAGGAGGCCTGTGAAATTTATTACAGTTTTGGCTACAATTCTATGCAGTAGCCTATTTCAGTCTGGGACTTCTCTTGCCAGTAAGGCTGCAGGATTGAGCCCTTAATATTTGAAAATACATAATAAAAGTAAAACATTGGACCATTTTGAAAAGAGGTTAATAAAATAGAATCTTACACTAACTAAAAAAGCTATTTTTTCCCTACAGGTAATTAGTTCACACAATGGAATAATCTTCCATATCCTGAAACCTTACGTGTAAAACAGCTCCGATAGCATCATTTACATACAGGCTGCTGCACTTGCATGCTAATGTCTTCCAGTGAAAAGTTCAGACAAGTTTAAGTTTGCAGATTTCTTGCACGTGCTCAGCACCCCGATACAGGTAAAACCAGAACAGAACTGGATATTTTCTAAAGAACATTTAAAATGACGATTATCCCAGGCCTCAAGATTTTGACAGCCCCTTATGTATTTTTTAAGATGAGCTTTGCGTCAATATTAAACCTTTCTATGCATGTTGAGAATTGTATAACAACAGTTTCTTTCGTCTGTCACTTATGCTCATGCCTGACTATCATTTTAACTCTGTTGTGTTATTGCCACTTGTTTCTTCTGGCTTCCTATCTTGCTCACCATTGGAATCAATCTACATTCCCATGAAAGGTACTATCATGTCACCCATCAGAAATTATTTGCTTTCATTCCTTAAAACCACTCTACAATAGTAGCCCTGCCAGGAGGACAAAAGCACAGGGAGAGAGGCAAACGGAAGAAAACTGCAGTGGGAAAGCAGCAGCTGCCGAGCTAACTTTGTTCTTTAGGGGTCCTTCCGGTAGAATATTTGAACTTGAACTGAGAATGTGCGTGCCCTTCATTTTCTGCATCAACTTGTAACACAACTAGACTCCCCAGTGCAGAAACTGGAAAGTAGCTTGCTTTAGTTGCCTGTGTGTCAGCAGAGCCAAGGGGCAATAAACTTTGCTTTTATGACACAACCCAGTGATTCTGTGCCTGTTGCACAGCAAGTGCAGGAGAAGGGAGGGTGTGGGAGAAAACTTCTGGAGCAGTAATTTTGATTGCCACCAGGTGTTTCTAGCACAGATCCAGCTCTTTAGGGCCCCTTTCAATGAATGTAAATGAACAGCAGATTCTCCTAGTGGTTTTAGAAGGGGCCCTTTGTATATTAGAGCAACACTCCAGAGTTTGTATCTGTTTGAATGCAGCAAAGACAGCACCTTTGTGTTAATTAAGGAAATTATCTGAAATGTGGAGTCTAATCTTTTGCATAGTCGTCGTCCTGTTGTGAGGGATTTTGTTTTGTCAAGAGATCATAGTTGTATCAGATTTTTAGATTGCCTGGATTTACTGATTGAATATTGATCCAGCTACTAGATAGCTTCTGTCCTTCCCTGTCCCAAAGCCTGGTTAAGGTGCCCAGTGAGCAGCTCTGCTAGGTCACGTTTAGTAGATCATGACAATGGGATGATATGTGAAGAGTGCCTCACTTCCATATTCGTCTTGAATGACTCGGGTAATGGAGAAGGGAGGGTGTGGGAGAAAATTCACCCTCAGTGAATTCAATGAGATCAGAGTCATTTTCTCTCTCAAAGCAACCCCCCAAGGGTTTAGATCAGGGATTGGCAATCTTGGCACACGGTCCCGCAGGGTAAGTACCCTTGGCAGGCCGGGGCGGTTTGTTTACCTGCTGCGTCTGCAGGTTCAGCCGATTGTGGCTCCCACTGGCCTTGGTTCGCCACTCCGGTCCAATGGGGGCTGCAGAAAGCAGCGGCCAACACCATGCCGCTTCCTGCGAGGATAGTGGGATCATCTGGTACCATCAGTACCACAAGAATGAAATACTCTAAGCAGGTTAGCTCAGACAAGGGCATCAAAGGGACATTGAAACCCTCTGCCTTGGCACCATTGGAGCTGACAAGATACTTGGCACTGAGCAGCTCGACATCACCACAAACTATGGCCTTGGTTACACTGGCACTTTATAGCACTATGAAGCCTCCAGGAGCGTTATGACTCCCTACCCGTCCACACTGGCAAGGCACGTATTGCGCTATAAATCTGAGTTCATAGCGCTCATGGTAATCCACCTCCGCACGGGGAATAAGGGCTGTAGCGCTATGGCGCGAATGTGGGCACCCACTGTGCGTTAATTAGCCTCCAGCCTGGCACATAATTCCCATTCGAGCCACTCTGCTCATCAGTTTCAAACTCTGTAGAATATCTCCTGTTTGAGGGTCCAAAATTATTCGCTGGCAAAATGGATGAATCTCTTCACATGCTACAGGACTCTAGACCCAGAACGACACTGAAGTCCTTGGGCATCTATATGCCTATAAACAAGAAAAAACAGGGCAAATACCACAAAGCATGGAGGTCGAACAGCGCCTTACCCACAACCACAAAGGCAATATGAACCACAGAGACAGAGACCCACATCACCTGCATATTCTAATTAAACTGATAATGAGTGGACACACACTCCCTATGCACAGGGGCCATGCTACTTTGGACTTGGTACATCAGTCACAATATCGACATCTCAGCCTCATACCTACCAGGATGTTAGAACATCACTGCAGATGCATTAAACAGAAAATTCTCCTAGGACCATGAGTGGGAAATGGACCCTCAAGTACTAAGGAATGTATTCACACAGCTGAGGTTTCCAACCATAGACCTCTTTGTGATGACACAAAATGCCAAATGTCCTCAGTTCTGCTCCAGAGCAGGACTGGGTCCACAATCCCTGGGTGACGCCTTTCTCATCAAATGGGACACGCCTTTGCTCTACGCCTTTCCCCCGATCCCTCTTCTATCATGGGTGGTACACAAAATCATAACAGAGAACTGCAAAGTCATCCTAATAGCCCTCACATGGTCCCAGGAAGCATGGTTTCCTTACCTCCTAAAGAGGTCTGCGTGTCCACCACATACTCTCCCTCATCTCCTCTCACAAGATGTGGGCCAGCTTCACCATCCTCTCCTCACAAGACTGCACCTCAAAGAGAGGATACTCCATGGCTCCAAGAAGCTGAAATGACCTGCTCAGAGGAAGTGCAGAACATTCTGTTAAATAGTCATTGACAAACTACCCAACAAACATACTTGCACAAATGGAGATGATTCACTTGACTATATGGTGCCAAAATAGACAAATCACAGCCTTCTACCTTGTGTACTGGATTATATATTAGAACTCAAGGAATCAGGTTCTAATCTAACGTGTTCCATTAGAGTACACCTTGCAGCTATTACAGTATTCCATCATAAGGTGGGTGAGTTATCCATTTTTCCTCACCCAATCACTAAGTGTTTTCTTAAGGGCCTTTGTAACATTTACCCCAAACTACGAACCCCTACACCAGCATGGGACCTTAACCTAGTACTGCAGGGCCTTGTGAGACCCACCATGTGAACTAATGGCGACATGCATAGTGTTTCTCCACTCTGGAGCACATGAACATCGCTTCAAGTACACCAGCCCAGGAGTTATGTAATTGTGACGTAAAAGGCACTTCCATACCTTAAAGATTATTTTTTAAATCTGTTTGCAAATTTAAGGATGGAGGTGCTGTTTGTTTTCACACTCCCATTGGTGAGCAGTGTGTGGCAAGCCTGAAGGGTTGTGCTTGTTCTGTGCCTAAGAGGAACTTCAGTCGCCGGGGCAGCAACTTTCATGCACGCTGAAATCAATAAAAAAAATGACCAAAAAATTAACACTATCCTTCTTTGAAGTGTTGCACACACCCCTGGACAGTGCTGGTGGGGCATTTAATTTTGCATATTAGGGACACGAAGAACAGCAAATAGGTTAGTAAGAGCATTGCTCCAAGTCCATAGTAGTCCTCTCTGAATAGTTTTGTGTTTTCAGTTTTCTTTAACTCAAGCATAAATCAATCCAGTCAATAAGTACCCCTCTCATACTTTATACTAGGGTGGGCAAACTAACCATGTATTCCTATGGATGCTAGCTTTGTGTGATTACAGTGAAGACTATAGCTGTGTAGTTTAACACCTTAATGTAATTCAGTTTGATGAAGGCCAGATGTGCTATGGTAGACTGCATGCACATGCTTGGGAAAATTAATTCAATAGTTTATTCCTCAGATTCACCATCAGGTATGAATATTTTTTTTATAGTCATCTTTCCAAATGATGGGCCAGACTGGGCTACCTTTCCGCATACTGAATTGTGTTTTTACTTTGAATGTTCTAATTGAAATAAATCAGTCAGACTACCCCTGAAACATTACAAAATATAAGCAAGGGTAGCAGAATCCAACTCTGGAGTAAGCGTGCACAGGATCCAAAACATGAGATACTGGTGAGGAAAAACCATAATGATCTGGTTCTTAATCCTGAGTCAATGATTCCATGCCATTCACTTTATGCTTCACAGTTCATTGTACCAAACAAAAATTGGACCTCTGTTGGCCACAGAACAATGAAAGTTAGGAGGAAGGGGAAAGGGCTTCTTGGACCATCCAGTCCAGCCCTCTGAATTAATCAGGATCTTGTGTTACACTTCACCCTAGTATTTAATCTAATCTATTGCTTAATATCTGTGACAAAAGTGATTCACTAGGAGTGGAATAGAAGCTAAAATTACAAAATTTTCTTATATGTAACCCTAGTTATGTCTAGTGGAACTATAACAGTTTACTTTCAACTTGATTAATGCACATTAATTTAGGTAAGGAGAAAACAAAGTTTTGATTGTTTGAAAAAATCTGTCAGGTTCCTTTATGATTTTTTTAAAAAAAGCTATGAATTTGAATAGAAAGCTTCCCCGCCCCCCATCATGACACTGAATCAGAGTTGGATTTTAACTGTTGGATGATCTATCTACTCCCCGAACTGGCCCAGACCAGTTCGCACAAGAAATTCCCAGGACATAAAGTACAGCTTTTCTAGTGATGTTACTTTATTCAGTAATTTGAAAGGACCACATTCCTTAGTCTTCTTGGAACAATGCAAGTGGTGAACAAAAGCTCCAGATGGAAGGAGATGTAATTGGTTTTGAAGAGCATGAACATCTGTAGAGCATGTGTCTGTCGTCTATCCCTAAAAGCCCCTGCTCTTGAGGAAAAAAGCAAACTATGTACAAATGTCAGCACAGTAGCCAATGAAGCAATCAATCAGAAATTAAAAAAATTACATAGACACAGACTTAAAATATAGCCATTTCCAGGCTGACAATCTACGGATTCACTTGTTTAGCGGTGAATATTTCAAAAGCATGACCAGTGGGAGGAGAGTTAAAAGGTAAGTACAACAGAGAAATGTTGATTAGGCAGGAGAATGGGAAGTAGCTGTTTTTTTAATCAATTGACTTCTCCAAACACAGTTGAAAATAGTTTCAAGCACTGAATTGTACTTCAAATCTTCAGTGCAAATGCAGAGTAAATTCTGAGGCCTGATACACTGGCATATCTGTGTTGGTTAGAAGCTAGCAAAAGCTAGTGAAGCAGTTCTATTGGCAAAAAAAAAAAATTCTGCTGGTATAGTTTATTTCATTCAGGGAATGGATATAATTTTTACTGGCAAAAGGACTTTTTTGGCAAAAGGACTATGAGGGTCGGCTGGTATAGCTACAACTAAGGCTGAGGTATAAGGACTGGCAAAAGGACTTTTTTGGCAAAAGGACTACGAGGGTCGGCTGGTATAGCTACAACTAAGGCTGAGGTATAAGGTGTAAGAAGGTTCCAGAACGCTTATCTATATTCTTTCTTTGGCTGGTACCAAGACAACAGCCCCTTTCCTCACTTCTCTGCATTTAAATACCCATAGAACTTGGTGCACAATTTAAACACAACACACTGCAGTGAAACTGAAGTATGTGCTGCACCACTGGGAATGCAACAACTTTTATGTGGGTGTGGCCCAAGATACTGAACAAACAGGTCAGTAGTCAAGTTGAATGATGTCTTCCGCAAACATTGCTTTTCTGTTTTAAAAACAGCTCTGATAGTCTGACTGACTTCTCCTGGAAGTGAAAAATGTCTTGAAGTTTAAAAAAAGAAAGAAAAAAAAAAGATTTCAGATCTTTGCAGTCTGGATCCAAACGATTTTCTTTCAAATCTACTCTTCATTATCCTTTTATAAAAACATGCACAACCAGTCTCTACTTCCACTAGTTCAGACAGCAGTGGGGGATGGAGAAGTGAAACCAGTAGTGTGTGTAATAAGATGACATGCATGACAAATAGTTTTACATTTGCACATCATCTTCCAGGAACCAAAAAGCAAAAGTCAGAGCCCTGAGGAATCATCTCATTCCTCTTCACCCCTACCATACATGGTGTTCACTCTAATGTCTTAATGCCATTAAAAAATGTTAATTTACTCCTCTCAGCATCCTTATGAGATAAGCAATTTCACATAAACAGATTGGGAACTGAAGCAAACAGCAACTAAGTGACTTGCCCAAGGTCACAGGGGAAAGTATGGCAGAGCCAGGAACTGAACCCAAATTTCTTCCTGAGTACCTGCCACAAGGCTGTCTTCTTGCTTTTTATTGTTGGCACTACCCCCCCCCCCCCCCCCCGCTGGGCAAGGTGGAATCCCTTAAGAGTCTACCAATGCTGCTCTTGTTTGTAGGTGATGTCCCTCAGGCTACGTCTATACTATCATGTAAGAAAAACTTGTCGCTCAGGGGTGTGACTATTCCACCACCCTGAGCAACGTAAGTTTTGTGAGCATAAGTCATAGTGTGCACAGCGCTATGTTGGAGGGAGAGCTTCTCCCACCATGGGGGTTCATTGTGTCAACAGGAGAGTTCTCTCCCATTGGCCTGGGAGCGACTACACAAGTGATCTTACAGCAGTGCAAATGACCAGGGAGGAATATAAAAATATTGCTCAGGCATGCAGGAGTGAAATCAGAAAGGCTAAATCACACTTGGAGTTGCAGCTAGCAAGGGATGTTAAGGGTAACAAAGGTTTCTTTAGGTATGTTAGCAACAAGAAAAAAGTCAAGAAAAGTGTGGGCCCCTTACTGAATGAGGGAGGCAATCTAGTGACAGAGGACGTGGAAAAAGCAAATGTACTCAATGCTTTTTTTGCCTCTGTCTTCACGAACAAGGTCAGCTCCCAGACTACTGCACTGTGCAGCACAGCATGGGGAGGAGGTGACCAGACATCTGTGGAAAAGGAACTGGTTCAGGACTATTTAGAAAAGCTGGAGAAGCACAAGTCCATGGGGCTGGATGCGCTGCATCCCAGGGTGCTAAAGGAGTTAGTTGGCTGATGTAATTACAGAGCCATTGGCCATTATCTTTGAAACCTCATGGCGATCGGGGGAGGTCCCGGATGACTGGAAAAAGGCTAATGTACTGCCCATCTTTAAAAAAGGGAAGGAGGATCCAGGGAACTACAGGCCAGTCAGCCTCACCTCAGTCCCTGGAAAAATCATGGAGCAGTTTCGCAAAGAATCAATCCTGAAGTGATCAGGAACAGTCAGCATGGATTCGCCAAGGGCAAATCATGCCTGACTAACCTAATTGCCTTCTACGATGAGATAACTAGCTCTGTGGATGAGGGGAAAGCAGTGGATGTGGTGTTCCTTGACTTTAGCAAAGCTTTTGATACGGTCTCCCACAATATTCTTGCCAGCAAGTTAAAGAAGTATGGGCTGGATGAATGAACCATAAGGGGGATAGAAAGCTGGCTGGATCGTCGGGCTCAACAGGTAGTGATCAAAAGCTCCATGTCTAGTTGGCAGCCAGTATCGAGCAGAGTGCCCCAAGGGTTGGTCCTGGGGCCGGTTTTATTCAATATCTTTATCAATGATCTGGAGGATGGTGTGGACTGCACCCTCAGCAAGTTTGCAGATGACACTAAACTGAGAGTAGTAGATACACTGAGGGTGGTAGGGCTAGGATACAGAGCGACCTAGACAAATTAGAGGACTGGGCCAAAAGAAATTTGATGAGGTTCAACAAGGAGAAGTGCAGAGTCCTGCACTTAGGATGGAAGAATCCCATGCACTGCTACAGACTAGGGACCGAATGGCTAGGCAACAGTTCTGCAGAAAAGGACCTAGGGATTACAGTGGATGAGAAGTTGGATACGAGTTAACAGTGTGCCCTTGCTGCCAAGAAGGCTAATGGCATTTTGGGCTGTATAAGTAGGGGCATTGCCAGCAGATCGAGGGACGTGATTGTTCCCCTCTATTCGACATTGGTGAGTCCTCATCTGGAGTACTGTGTCCAGTTTTGGGGCCCACACTACAAGAAGGATGTGGAAAAATTGGAAAGAGTCCAGAGAAGGGCAACAAAAATGATTAGGGCCCTGGAGCGCATGAGCTATGAGGAGAGGCTGAGAGAACTGGGATTGTTTAGTCTACAGAAGACTGAGGGGAGATTTGATAGCTGCTTTCAACTACCTGAAAGGGGGTTCTAAAGAGGATGGATCTAGCCTGTTCTCAGTGGTAGCAGATGACCGAACAAGGAGTAATGGTCTCAAGCTGCAGTTGGGAAGGTTTAGATTGGATACTAGGAAAAACTTTTTCCATTAGGAGGGTGGTGAAGCATTGGAATGGGTTACCTAGGGAGGTGGTAGAATCACCTTCCTTAGAGGTTTTTAAAGTCAGGCTTGACAAAGCCCTGGCTGGGACGATTTAGTTGGGGATTGGTCCTGCTTTAAGCAGGGGATTGGACTAGATGACCTCCAGCGGTCCCTTCCAACCCTAATATTCTATGGTTCTATGATCTGCACCGGTACAGCTATGCCGCTGTAAGCTCTCTAGTGTAGACATAGCCTCCCTTTTTAAGGCCAGTAGAGACCATCATCATCATATAGTTTGATCTCCTGCACATCACAGACCTGCCTCTAACCAATCCTGTAGAGGTTCTCAACCTCTTTGTTACGAGCCCCTCTCCTCCTCCCCACCATGATATAAAAACTCCACGGCCCACCTGTATTACAATAACAGGTTTTCTGCATATAAAGCCAGGGTCAGTATTCGGGGGCAGCAACAGGGCAATTGCCTGGGGCCTGATGCCCCAGGAGCCCTCATGGAGCTCCATTGCTCAGGCTTCGGCTTCAGCCTTGGGTGGCGGTGGCTCAGGACCCGGACTTGAATCCCAGGTGACAGGGCTTTGACTTTCTGCCCTGGGCCCCCATGAGTCTAATGCCGGCCCTGCTTGGTACCCCACCCCCGCCCCTCCAAGGGGCCTTGGACCCCTGGTTGAGAACCACTGCTATAATAGGCCCATCATCCTTATTAAGATGTGTTTCTCACACAAAGAGTCATGATGAGTACACGGTCTGTCATCTGCTTGCTGAAAGGAAATACTACCCACACAACTTAAGAACATTAACATTTATTTAACATGATAAAAAAGAAATGAGATATGAACATTTGCATTTGAACAATAGTAGGTGGCTTCTTATACTTACATTGGATGTGCTCATTGTATAATATATACACAATGAACATAATTACATTTGTACACAAACTAAGTACTGGAATTGAAATCCTGCTTATTGCTGTACACACCCTATTCCAACAAAGTAAGAGCCCAGTACCTCAAAATACCTACACTTCATTTTGTTTAAGAAAAATTAAGCACAAACATTCATGTATATGTTGATAACAGTGTGGCAGTAACTGCTGATGCTGCAATCTGGCCAAGAAATAATTACAGCAGAAACAGGACATACTTTACTCAGCAATAATAAAAATGGCACATTTTAAATATATATAAAAATTTTACAAATCAAATGTCAAAATACACTAGTGTTTAAAAAGTGTAAAACAAGGTTTTGTGGTGATATGTAAAAGAAACCGATCTGGTACGTACCTAAAAGAAGCAAAAATGCAAACTTAAATGATTTCATAATTAAAAACATTACATTCTGTAAAACATCAACTAAGGTTCTGACTTTAGGCTGCATCTTAAAAAGAATCTTTATGTGCATGGAAATCATAGCAGCAAGCTGGTATCGGAAGAACAATCTTCAGATTGTTGAGTGTACATATGGGCCATTTAAAGCTGTCTTGGAATAAACATTTTCCAGGAAGTGATAAAATGATGCTCTGTGGCCAAAAGCATCAGAACTATGAATTTCATAGATTTAAAATATACTGTACAATATCTTCTCATATTTCCATAGGTCCATACTCCTCAGCCATGAATGGTTTCAACAGAATCTGTTAGAGCTGAAAGACAGACATGGATCAAGTTACTGTATTTTACCAAAACACTGTATAAAGTACCTTTTAGGATTAGGCATGGTGAGGAGTTTGACTTCACTGTGGCTATCCAGAAAGTAAATGAAATTATATTTAAAAGAATCTAAGAAAAAGTAAGGACTGGGCTACACTGAGGGGGGAAGGGTGCCAACCTAAGATACGCAATTCAGCTACGCGAATACGTAGCTGAAGTTGCAGTATTTTTGGCTGTCTTTACCTGGCTGTCCCCATGTGGTGAGACTGTGGCCACTCCCCCTTTGACTTCACTCCCACCTCTTGCAGAGATGGAGTTCTGGAGTCGACGGCAAGCGCGTTCGGGGATCGATTTATCGTGTCTAGATGAGATGTGATATATCGATTCCCGATGCATGGAACACTGCCTGCCAATCCGGCAGGTAGTATAGACGTAGCCTTAGTTTCCACAACCTATTTTTTGAGGCATTAAAGCTATTTTGACAGCAATTCACAAATAAACAACAACAGGTTTTTTTGGTGTGCAAAGAACAATTTTAGGGTTTTATACCGCCACCATCAATACAGTAACTAAGTGCTTTCTATGTAAAATTAGTAGTGAAGCCCCTAAATGCTGTACCAAAGGACTGGCAAGGTTAGAACAGGACACAGTTCTCCTCACTTACTGTGATATAATGCAGTGTTTGGGATGAAAGATTCTAAATATCATCCCTCTATTAAACTGTATTTAAGCATGCATCAGGGTTCTTTGAACTGTGATGCAGATGTGTATTCCACTTAGGTGTGTCTGCGTGCCCAGCACACGGGAACCAGAGAATTTTACCTAGCAGTACCTGTAGAGGGGGAGTACTTGTGCCTTGTGACCACAGCCCTCCCCATACTACAGTATATATATAAAACCCCCTCAGTTCCGTCACACCGAGTGCCCAGAGAAACCACGACAGAGAAAACAGAGGTGGGTCGTGGAATACACATCTGAATCACATTTTGAACAACCACAGTTACAATAAGAAACAGTTTCTTCTTCCTCAAGTAGATTCAGCCATGTATTCCACTTCAGTGGCTCACAAGTAGTACCCCTAGGAGACGGGGCTCAGAATCTACCTCTAAACAAGGACCCCAGGACCACCTTATTGAAACATGCACCCACCCTGGAAGGTGCAGTAATGACTGCATGGATTTGCAAACACACACATATATATGCGTGAACGCATCTCAGCTGACTATGCAGCCGCACTTACTCAAAGAATCAATACATATCTGTTTTGTTTGCTTGTTTGATTGATGTATGCATCTCAGCTTCCTTCACCCTACTTAAAAAAATTGTCTGTGTTTCTCAAAGAAAACTACGGTATACCAAGAAAAATAGCATGACTGTAAAAAGCAGACATACTTCTCAGGCTATACACACATGAAATGTGATCCTTCTGTGAGCTGTGGTTGTGTTGATGGAGCTGGTGATGGTGGGGATTCTGGTGAAGAGGGCCGACTTTTTCCTGAAAAGATAAATTAAAAAATAAATATCACAGAAGGCAAAAATTAGACACATTGAAAATATTTCAAGCAGCATCAAATTTGTGAGCAAGAGAAGTGTTATGCAAGTAAAGGTTAAAATAATCAGAAGAAACTCTTTAAAATCGACATTCCCTATGATGTCACTGCAAAGGATCTTTCCTAGTCCTGGCCTGAACTAAGCAGTCATGGAAAGGACTGTGCCCTTCGCCTTGTTTATTTATCCTTAAATCACATCTGCACTTCCTTATTCCTCCCTGGCACTAAACTGCTGATCACCTCAAGTACTGATCATTCCATCTGCCATTTTCATAAGCAACTTGGCCTTCCCACAGCACTCTGAATTTCTTGCAAAATGCACCATTAAGGTACTCACAAACACGCTGTCTTTTCCACTTCTGGCATCCCTCCTGACCTCTGGAGACACACACACCAACCTCTCTTATTTTGCTGGTTCATAGTCCAATACCTAAGTTGGAAACTATCTAGTGTTAATATGAACACTGTACTATCTATGCTCCAGTTATGGAGTTCACACCTGCAAGGATCAGGAAAAGGAATTAACAGCATGAAAGCCCGTGTTTAGAATAGATGTCTTTGGTGAAATGACCTACAGGAGAGTCATGGAGCTGACTGGAACCAGTAGCAAGAAGGTAGACAGCACTGAATATGTGCAGAGGATTGGGGAGGCGTGGGGAAGGTAGTTCTCGAGGGAGACAGGGAATGATTTGCTCTAGCCAAGAGATACTTCTGGGAACCCCCTCTCATCCTCGAACAAATTGCTTCCAAAAGATCTGCATTTAAATCTCTGAAACCTGTGTATCTGAGAGACTCGCCCATTGGGAAATTGGCCAGGTCACTATCCATTCCCCCTCGAATCAGGTGAAAAAATATGCATGTGAGGCCCATATAAGTTTAGATTTCTTTTCACTATGCAAGAATTTCAGAGCATTAGAAAACAATCAGAATGTATATTACATATGTAACATTTAATCCCAATTTACACTTGTGTAACTGACAGTGTTTTTTCCATACCTGCTGTTTGATTTTCTCTTGAAGATTGTACTGCTAATTCAAAAGAAGAAATAATCCCTTCTTGCTCTTGAATATTGGCTGCTTCACTCTCTTTTGGACTGCTTTCATGTTTGTGGTTTGCAATTGGGGCCATGTTCTGCAGACTAGTTAAAAAAAGTTGCTATTTTTAGAGTTTAATTTAATTTCAGGTGTTAACCAGTATTTATTTGCCACTGGAGTTCCAGCACTTAATTTTCTTCTCTTAACACAAAACCTTCCAATTTACAAGATTGTGTTGTTTAAATCAAATACTTATTTCTGGAACCTATAGTAGAGTGTTGAAACCCTGAATCACAGAAAAAGTTAGTTTTGTTATAAAATTCATTCTAGAGTAAAAAGAACTTTAAACTGGAAACTAGACAGTTTTTTCCCCTTTTTCATACTTAAACATTGAAATAGATACCAAATTCAAGGTCATGAGGTCCTCACTCTACAACCTACATTGACAGTAAGGCCCATGCGTCTAGCTTCCAGTCAGGCAAGAACTACTGAAGAGGTGCACCAAAGCTCCAGTACTACTCTAACTCAAATCATGGAGATAATGGAAACCCTCCAAGGTGATGAAGTACTTTAAGGCAGTGGTTCTCAACCACAGGTATGCATACCCTTGGGGGTACACACAGAGGTCTTCCAGGTGGTACATCAGCTCATCTAGATATTTGCCTAGTTTTACAACAGAGTACATAAAAAGCACTAGCCAAGTAGTACAAACTCAAATTTCATACTTGTTTTATATCCTGTTCTATACACAAATATAAGTACAATATTTATATTCAAGTAGTTTTGTTTTATTTTATAAGGTAAAAATGAGAAAGTAAACAATTTTTCAGTAATGGTATGCTGTGACCCTTGTGTATTTTTATGTTTGATTTTGTACACAAGTAGTTTTTAAGTGAGGTGAGACTTGCAAGACAAATCAGACTCCTGAAAAGGGCACAGGGGTCTGGAAAGCTTGAGAACTGCCCTAGGGAGTCAAACAAGTCCAGACTGCTCCTGAGCTGATGGCTTTCATACACCGTACAATGGACTCCAATAAAAAAAACTTGCCCTTGGAGTCTTCAGGTGAGGCTTTTAGCAGGAATCTTATGGAAAGCTTTGATGAGGCAAGGAAAGCTATTAAGCCTTCATCCTGAAATAACATTATTGATTAGATCTTGCATCCCATAGCAAACCACAAATTGTGTTTATCCATGATGAACATTTTGGTCACAAATGTATATGAAATTTCCCACATATTAGATCTGAGTAAAACAGCAAAACAGAAAAAGGAAAAAACAAAAACAAAATCTAATCCAGAACTTAGTCTAGGGAGGATACTTGACCCCCAAACTATTTCACGATTACTTATTTCTTTTGCCTCATGTTTGATCTAAGAACCAGTGCTGACCAAGTTCCCTCCTTGTTACCAATCCATGGTGGGTGAACTCAGTGAATTTCTGATTTCAATAGGTAGCTGGAAATGAATCATAACTATAAGTATAACGAGTTTGCTACAAATAGGAAGAAAGAGTAAGCTGCATTCAGAATATATTTTTTATATTTCCTTCCATAGTTGTGCTGTATTCTACTTCTCAGAACACTGAAGTCTGTGTTGGAGACCCTAAGTAGAATGGACACTGAATGTGTCTGGAAGTAGGAGGAGAGGGGTAGGGAGAAAAATCTTGAGTATTTTAGTTCTCTCGATATCTACAAAGAGTGAAACTAATCAGCAGAATAACTTTAATAATATCATTCAGACACGAAAAATTTATTTCCACAAATCACAAAATTTAAAGCCCATCTGTAAACAGTTCATGGCCTGATCTCTGTCTCTGACAATGAATGCAGGACTGGGTCAAATATGTGCTATTTCTTTCTGTGATTATATTATGAAATCAAATCTTAACACAAAAACCATCTTGTAATGAACAACCTGTCCATCTTAAAACAATGTTTCTAGTTTTCATACCACCTAACCATTCATATTCTTTATACTTTTGTAGAGAAAATAAAGATTTAACATATTTGTTTACATGCAGCTCCATACTACCCACAATTCCCTTTGGAGTTGCATAGAGCAATGAATCAAGCTTCCAAAGATAAAAACTAAAATATTCATTATTAAGCTGTAATTAACTGTTTGACTATTTCAATATGCAATTATCTTATTTTTATTTATTTATTTTTACCTGATAGCAACATTGTGTGTTTTTCCCAATTTCTTTTGTTTTTCTACTCCTCCTTCAGAATTCCCTTCTTTTGGGTCAGCTGTAACACACGTGTCTGGTAACAGTAAGTCGTCATTTTGTGTCAACTTTAAAAAGAAAAGTTGAAAAGTTAAGAAAAAACTGTAGGTACACACTGTGAGCACATACTGAATTATGGGTAGAGAACTGATTTTTGGGAAGTAAGCTTTGTCAACAGAGCCAAATTTAGGCCTCAGTTATATAGGTATAACTAAAGAATTACATTTACGTAATTTACATCAATACCGTTGCCTGGAGAGCAACAGAGGAAGAAATGTGCAGAATTTGGCCAAATGAGTTCTGAAAGTGACCTAGAACTATCAGGGAACTATCTAGAATCTGGATTGCAGTTTCTGTATTGCTTTCATATCTCCACCACCATCCAAAATTAATACAACGCAACATTAATACAACTGCTTGGATACATTACTCAGTGTGAATGCTTTAGAAGTTTTGATAGGATAGTCATTATCTATGTGTGAAGTAGCACTCTTTCAAAAGGCTCAAGAAGGCTTCAAGTTAAAGGTGTTAAGAAAAAGATGGTCAGTTTTAATAACTTGATTTTATATTGTTACTCTGTGGAAACTTGATATAGAAAATGGTAAAGGTAAAAGGAGAGCAAATGAGAGGCAGCAGCAAAAAGGAAAGGGGATTAATTAAAGAACAGAGGCAAAAAAAGGAATGAAGAAATTCTGCATAAGTAGATTTAAAAGTGTTCAGTTACAAGGAGGCATAATTGTGTGGTAGTGGTTATGACAGCTTTTAGCTCCACGTGTAAAATCATCCTCACTTTGAATAGCAATTAGGATATTTTAAAACTGGGTAGGATGCAAGATAAATCTGAGAGAAGTACCATTTTGATGGTCAGCACAAGTCAGTTATTGCCCAATTCCATGCCATGTAAATTATTGTCTCTCCCTTATTTATATGTTAAACCATTCAATGTGCTAGGTCAGGGGTAGGCAACCAATGGCACGCATGCCAAAGGCGGCATGGGAGCTGATTTTCAGTGGCACTCACTGCCTGGGTCCTAGCCACTGGTCTGAGGGACTCTGCATTGTAATTTAATTTTAAATAAAGCTTCTTAAACATTTTAAAACCTTATTTACTTTATATATACACAACAATAGTTTATATATTATAGACTTATAGAAAGTGATCTTCTAAACATTAAAATGTATTACTGGCATGTAAAACCTTAAATTGAATAAACTGAAAACCTTAAAGTGAATAAATGAAGACTCAGCACACCACTTCTGAAAGGTTTCTGACCCCTGGGCTAGGTGCTATACAAATTAAAAAAGGAAGGTCAAGGTCCCTAGTCTCAGGAGGAAACCTCAGTCACAAAATGCACTAGAAGACCTGAGTTAAATTCCATCTAGAAGATTTTCTGAACTGGGCAGGTGATGTTCCTTACAGATGTGCTCAGTATTTGTGGAAGAAGATACTTCTGAGGTAGGATTGAGCACGAACTATAACTTATTACCTCTTCAGTAAAATCTGCATTATGCTCTTCTGATCCAGCATTTAGCTGTGTTATTTCTTCTGCAGGAGTTTCATGATTTTGTTCCAAATCATTCTCTCTTATGGCACTCTCGAATTCCTTAATGTTACTAGATACCATATTGTCCTTTCTTCGATTCTGTAGAACAAATGTGATATATGGAGATACTTGCAATAAAAATCCAGTGGTACTACTACATACTCTTTTCATATTGTTATGCTGAGACTTCCATTATGACCTCTCAAACACTGCTAAAAGTTATTAAAAAAACCTTTAAACTACTTGACCTCAATTCCAAAGTTCACCACCATTTCTGCATATACGTGGCAGGTTATTTTAATTCAAAAGAATTAATATTGCTTTTGAAACTTTAACTTTAAATATTGTGACTTTTGTGTAATTAAAACATCCAACTGCAATAAGTCAGGAACCATTTGTTGCTTACAAAAGACAGCCATCCATTTTATAATGGCATAAAGTAGAGGGAGCTGGTAGCAACTCTTCGACTGCCTAATATTTTCCATTATGAAAAAAATCTTGCAACCTTTTTTGAGAAGCGCTAACACCTCCATTGTTTGCAGCAGGCCATTGAAATTTGGTAACTTCAGGCAAGAGGAGTGTCTTTTCTTTATCCCAGAAAATTCCATTTAGGTTTAACTGAGTTATAAACTGTATAAACCCACTTATTCCTAAGGACAATTTTGGCAACCTGCCACAAATTAACATTCTGAAGTACAAGGCCCATGCCACCATCAAAACAGCAGCAGCATTTGACTTTGCAACTCCATGCCGCCCCTATATATATATTGTTCTAACATATTACTGTGTATACCAAGGAACGCTGATATACCTGAGACAGCTTAAATGGATTATCCCTAACAAGGGATGATCCCTGTGAAGGAGACACATCTGAAACACCAATAATATTTAGCCCCTTTTTCTTCTCTCTCAGACAAGCTTGTTGGTGTCTCTTTATTCTTTCCATCTGCTCCTCCACAGTCATTCGAGGCCGAATGTTTTCTGCCAGGCACAACTGCTCCACTGCACTTCTCGGCCTTTCCTTAAAAGAAAGGAACATACTTTTTTAAAGAGTACTTTTTGTAGCAATGTTGTGAATATATAGTGTGGGTGTTTATTTAGAAAAGTTTGTACTGCACACCTGCATTTGGTCTATCTCTGGTATTCCCTATATCAAGAATGGTTAATAGATCAAATACCAGAGAAAGTTTTAGTGTCAGGATTTATCTGCACTAGAAAAACTACATCATGGCAGAACATGTTTAATGTTAAACATGACTGAGTACTCAATGTAGAAAAGATTGCCATTTTTAATGTGTCAGCTGATCGTGGTTACCATTGGATTGAGGTTAATAGATGTATCTAGTGAAGATGCCCTAGGCTGAAGGCATAATTACCCCACCTGTGGACAGCGCTTAGGTCGCTGTAAGTTGTGTCACACAGGGTTTGGATTTTTCATGCATCCCTAAGAGGTCAAAGTTCATCAAATGTTAGTGTAGACTTGCCCTGAGCTGGTCAGTTAATAAGGAATGGCTACCATTACCAGCTGATATGGCATTCGACTTTTTCATTCATATTATTGTAGCACCTAAGCGTCTCAGTCATGGACTGTACAAACTGGGGCTCTACAAACACAGAAGAAACCCACGACCACACCGCACATTTAACACTGCTAGTTAACATGTTTCTAACACTGTAATGTTTCAGTTTAAATAAGCTGGAAATGAGGAGTGTCCACTTTTTAAATAGTACCCACTATAGTTTGCTTTCCAACCAAAATGAAATGGTTGTTAACATTTATATGAAGTTGTTTCACCTAATAAAGTGACGATATGAGAACATTACCTGAAACAGTGAATTAAGAGGACAGCATAAAATGTCAGTTATAGTACAATTTTGAAGACTGTATAGAGTAATGAAAAGAAATGCACAAGAATTCAAATCAATATTTTAGTAATGGGGGATACAGAGCACTGTAGTTGTTAATCTGCTGTCAAATGAGCTAAGAAGTATCACTAACTTTTGTCTATACTAGAAAAATTATTACCCATTGCGGACAACAGATGTCAGCACCACTAGCCTGTTTCTCCACAGTATCAAATTGGGAACTCATGTTGAGCAATGGACAAGCTTCTAGTGCAACAATATGGCAAAAAAAAAAAAAAAAAAAAGACTAATGTGCTCCTTGGATGTATACACCTAGAGGGGTGGGGAGCAAGTAGGAGTAGGGTGGTGTTTTTACCTCTATACATAGCATTGAAGAGATTACTAGACTAATGCACCCAGTTCTGATGTCCACATTTTAAAAAAATGTTGAAAGATTGGAGGCGGTAAAGAAAAGAGCCACAAAAATGATTCGACGGCTGGGAGGAATGCCTTACAATGAGAAATTTAGATCTCAATCTGTTTATCTTATCAAAAGGAAGATGGACAGGTGACTTGATTACAATATATATGTACTCGCCGGGAGAAACCTCACTAAAAGGCTCTTTAATCCAGTGGAGAAAGACATAACAAAAGCCACCACTGGTAGAGCTGAATCCAAATTCAATTTAGTAATTAGGCAAAATTTTTCAACATCAGGGTGATTAAACACTGGAACAAACTACCAAGGAAACTGACACACTCTCCATCTCAAAGTCTTCAAATCAAGACAAGATTTCTTTTGGGCAGATAAGCTTTAGCCAAACATGGGTTACTGGGCTCAATACAGGGGTAGCTCAAATTTAATGGCTTGTGATATACAGCAGGTCAGACTAGATAATCTAATCATCCGATCTGGCCTTAAACTCTATGACCGTGTACAGCTGGACATAATTTAACTGCAAGCATAGACCATGACAAATTACGTTCAGCACCATGTCTGCAACTGAATTTAAAGGTTTTAAGCTGTTTTCTGAATGATTCTGGACATGGTTCATCTAGTACTATGATTACAATTAAACTGCATTAAGTAGTAATAGAAAATTATCATATTACAAAGGTTGAAGACTAGAGTAACGTCATTGTCATGGACTCTGAGTTCCCAAACAAACATGCTTATGTCATAAAAGCTCACAAAAACTCTGGATACTATCTTTTCAAAAGTGGTAGTAATCTCTTCTCTGAACTCACACTTTTGTTATTCTTTTCCTTCCGCCTCCATTCTCATTTGTAAAATCCCCTATCTTCCCTATTCCCCTCTCTATTCTCTTCTGTTTTCTCTATTCTCTCTCTCCCTGCTCCCTTTTCCTATTTTAGTCATTTTGTCTTCTTCCTTCATCCCATACAATCTGACTTCTCATCTTAAAATCACAAGAGGTTCAGTA
Source organism: Sternotherus odoratus (assembly GCA_032164245.1). NCBI lineage: Eukaryota > Metazoa > Chordata > Testudines > Kinosternidae > Sternotherus > Sternotherus odoratus. The sequence continues at coordinate 100,257,345 of JAVMKO010000001.1, read as the reverse complement.
CTATACACTGTACCCTCAACTGTTCTGATCCTTTCAGATTTCTCAAAAATCATTTTTGGGTTGGAAAAAAATGATTATACCAACACAGGTTGATAATATGCTGTTCCTTTGCCCCACAACAAGAAAGGCATTTTGAAAAACAAAGCCTAAGAGGCAGGATTTTATGTACTTTTAATTCAGTATTGGGGATGACCCACTGGCACTAGATTCAATAACTTGTTTAGCAATAATACTGGTGACCACTAGAAAAATCAAAGAGCCTGATTAAGCCCTCTACTAGTCAGTAACTTTTATCACCAACATTTAGCACATAACCAATTCAAATGTAATGAAGTCTAACGGGTCTCTGGCAACAGTGAATTTTAAATGCTATCATTCCTTACTTATGAACTGAATGCACTAAGGTGGTGCATTTTATTGTACTTTTTAAGCCAGTGGGATGTTTTAAAGTAAATGAAAGACAAGTCTTTTAAAGTAACTAAAGATACAGAAATTAAACTTGGAAAACAAATATACTGTTGGAAATCTCGATGCTTGCAAACTATTTTTAAATACCATTCTTAGATCTATCTTCTTGTTTTTCCTTAAAGTGACATAAGAGGCTATTGTTGAAGATTCTGGGGTTGGTGATTTGGTTCTGGGAGGCACAACTCCAACAGGAAAATGTGAACCTATAAAGTAATAAAACAGCATCTTAAGTGTTATGCAAAATGGCACATACAATACTGTATTGTTTTCCAACAAAAACACATTATGATGTGAAGTCATTAATTGACAGGCTACCAGTCTTGTATTTACCATAAAAGTCATGATGCCTAACTAGTATATCTGCACCGGGTTTTTTTCCTATGTAAATAAATCAAGTCAAACTGAAATCCAATCAGTATTTAACCAGTATGTTAAATGTGACCAGCAAACCATACAGTTAACTAATGAAATCCCTTTACGCCACATTCAGCCAAATTGCATAACACGTACATCTCATGTGTATGATGAGTCATCACATCAGAACAGAAGCCAAGTGACCTTACTGGCACTGAACATTGCAGGTACTACGGGAGAAGAGAGGTTGATTTTTAAAGCATCATTCCTGAATGTTCTTTCAATTTGGCTAATGGGGCTGCAGAACATATTGGTAAATTGAGGGGATTTTGACAACTGCCTTTTCCAAACACAACTTTTAAAAAGCTATCTTGCATGTTTTAACAAGGGGTATTTGATTCCTTAAGTGAGTGTTCACAGTGAAGGAATCTACCAAGTAATTAATACTTTTTATGGGGACTATATGAAAAAGAGAAACTAAGACACTGAGCAACACAGACCTTTATTGTGAGTATATTCCAAGGACAATAACATTAATTCTATTGTATCACAGGACAGAAGGAAATTCCACAGTTACAAGATTAAAAAAACCCACATTATTTCCTTGTCTTGAGAGAGTTTGAAAATTCTGTGATGCTGCCTTTTTGGACATTTTGATACACACTGTTGCGAGTTGGATTAAAAACCTGCATAAGGGCAAGGACAGAAAATGGGTAATTGTTCAAGGGAGTGATGTGTGTGGGATGTGAATGACGTGATTTGACACAGCGTCAATAAGAATTTCAGGGTTGTTGAATGTTATGTTTGATTTCTCTGTGGTTTGATTGACTTAAATACTTCTCGATGTATAACTAAAGTATTTTATTGTGGGAGCCGTTTCATTTCCATCAAGCAATGGACATACTATTTGTAAAATAAATTATACACATATACATTCACACACACAAAGATAGAACACTTTCTGCAAGGCACTTACCGGTAAAATATTCTCTATTCCTTGTGAAAGACTTGTCAAAATCAACATGCTTGGCACTAACCTTTAGTTGTAGAAGTTTCTGACTCTGAAGCTGGTTCTGTCTTTTCTTCACCATTAGATTCATCAACTTCTGCCACTGTTGTTAATTCTGGCTCACTCTTATAAAGTCTATAATCTGGACCCTAGAAGAAGATGATAGTAAAAAGGTAACAAACACTGATTTATCTTTTAAGTGTTAGTATCTTTAAGAATCAAACAACCTTGCAGCTGATTTTGCTCTCATTTCAATTTGTTATTTTTGTAAGCCAGTGCTCCATTGCTCAGGGGCTGATGTAATGATATTCATTTTACAATTAACATGAAACAAACTGCCATAGACCTTCAAAAATTATATAAACTGAGTCTGGCCGATGTGAAGGAGAAAATTTACCATTATTATGTAACACTAACCCCAAGAAACAAAAAACTAACTATAAAAGGCTTCAACAGATACAGGATTGCCAGGACTGGGATTTGTGTAGTGTAACACAAGTTCAGAAAAACCTGATTTTGAAAAGGTGATCAAAATCTATCAAGTCATCATGAGAGTCTTGTTTTGTTGTTTGATTCTTAGAACACGTTTATAAGCACGGTATATCTGATGAAAAAAATGTCAAGTGCAAACGATGCCGCTAGAAATAAAACTAATTAGCCAAAAAGGAATTCCACAGCACAAAAGTGCCAGATGTCAAAATAAAAGTGACTGTGCAGAAGATGGGGGGCAAAATGCTTAATGTACATTGTGGCAATTTTAGCCACTTACACAGTAAGATCCATTTCTCTGAAATCCTTGAACTTGGTGAATCTTCTTTTCTTCCAGCAGATGTACTGGGCCCCTGCTATAACAGAGCAAGGAGCTGCTATCACTGGGCAGAGAGGGGATTATGGGAGGATGCTCATAGGACCGAGGGAGCGGAGGACGAGGTGGGACTACTTCCTCTTCCTAAAGATTGTAGAATAGTCACCTTATTTAGATACGCACACCTGTTACAATTATTTATAACTTTTAAAAAGTATATTACTGTAGCTATATAAGCTTTGTGTTTTGCAATTAAAGGGGCACTGTCATACTGAAAAGATATATTAATGAACACTGTTTTACTAACCATCTAAATTCACAGAGATTGAAATACTTCTCTTTTAAATCTCATTTTCACCACTTACTTTCCACATCTCACTCAGCTAGTTATGCTTACATTTCTATCAGTAGTATTTTCTGGCTCTCATGCATGGACATGCTTCTGTTGTGATTAAGCATACTGATTTTGTTACTGCACCATTTTAATTAAAATTCAGTATTATTAAAAGATTGTGGTGCATATTAGATTTTCTATAACCTTTATAAATCAAGCTTAAATTTTGGGTGTAACGCAAAGTTGACAGTGTCCCTTTAAAGCTACTATTTCTAGGCCTGATTTTCAGATGGGGTGAACACTTGAAGCTCCCATTGAATGAATCTGTTAGGGTGCTCAGCACATCTGCGAACCAGGCTTCATATATGAAGAGAGATGTAAAAGAATATCATTTTTCTCTCCATGAAATGTGTGTTGGGGGGAAAAATCAGGATTTACATTTTTGGGGTAGAGGCCTGGGAACAGAAAAGGGTGAGGAATGGGGACACATGAATTGGTAAGAATATGAAGTCACAGAAAAAATGAAAAATTAGAATTACTATTTGGAACTTTAACCTTCAAAAGTAATCCAATATTTCAGTAATGAAACTGCCAATTTAAATATACTGAATACACATTTCTGATATCATTAGAAGAGTTCAGAAATAATTTTTATCAGACAATTTTTAATTCAGAAATATATTGATGCTAAAAGGTAAAACTACTAAAATCATACCTCGTTTTTATACTTAATAGCTGAAAAAGACTTTGATCCAATGGTACCTGTTTAAAAAAACATGGAACTCTGTTTACAATAAATAATTATTAGAAATCATCACAAAAGCCTGTCTCTGTATTGACTGAAGGCTTAAACACACAGTAATTTCAACTGGTAAATAATTTCAGTTATACTTGTTTCCAGCAACTATGATAGCAAACAGTTTTCAATCAAGCAAAAAAGCAATTACAAAGTTTATTCCCTAGAAGTACAATGTGGTTTAATAACAGCAGCCCATTTACCTGCCTCTGTAGAACTTCTTTGCTGTTTATGTTTACTCAAACCTTCCATGACATCTTGAATTCTCCAAAGTTCCTTCTGAATCTGAGCACGCTGTATACCTGCTGACTCAGTCTGCCAGTAAAGAGAAATGGGACAGCACATACAATATGGTGGAAGAACAAACAATTTTATGATTTGTAGATAGTACCACGTACACAATTTTCTCTCCCTACTGAAAGGAACCAAGATTTAGGAAGCAAACTGATAACTGACACTCCCCATCCACACTGATAAAATGTTCACACTATCTGGAGGCTAGTGTAACCTCTTCAGGGTGTTTAGTGGAATAGCCACCATCACAACAATTGACTCCTCACACGAGAGGACACAATGTCTCAGTCTACAAAGGAGAATGGAAACGGGAATTCACCACTGAATGCATTGCCACAGCTCCGCTCTGAGAGAAGATTCTTCATACAGTGGAACCCCGCTATAACGCGACCAATGGGATCCAAGAAATCCCATCCCGCTAAATGCAGGGTCGCGTTATAGCGGGGCCCCACTCCCTGGCAGCCAGGGGCTGTGGCTTCTCTCCCCGCTGCCCAGCAGGGGAGAGAAGCTTCAGCCTGCGCCTGCAGGGACAGAGAACTCCGGGGCTGCAGACTGCAGCTCGGGAGGTCCCTGTGGAAGCCACTGCCCCCACGCCTGCCGGGACAGGGGACTCCAGAGCTCCATGCAGCCCCAGAGTCTCCTGCCCCTAGCAGACGTGGAGTTCACGGAGGAAGCCACTGGCCCCGTGCCCACTGCAGGTCCGGGGCCGCAGCTTATCTTCCAGCAGGGAAGCCCTGGAGTCCCCTGGTCCCCGGGCGGGGGCGCGCTCCGGGGCTGCCGGAGTCCCCCGGTCCCAGCAGGTGGGGGCAGCGGCTTCAAGAGAAGGGGCAGCGGCTTCAAGAGAAGCTGCAGCTCTGCGCTTGCCGGGACTGGGGGACTCCCGCAGCCCCGGAGTCCCTCAGTCCCCGCAGGTGCTGGCACAGCAGCTTCCAGGGAAGCCTCGGCTCTGCACTTGCTGGGACGGGGCTTCAGCCCCAGAGTCCCCTTTCCTGGCAGGCATGGAGCCACGGCTTCCACAGGGAACTCCCGGGCTGCAGTCTGCAGCCCCGGAGTTCTCTGTCCCAGGCAGGTGGGGGCTGCAGCTTCTCTCCCCTGCTGAGCAGCGGGGAGGGAAGCCATGACCCCCCTGCCTACAGTCCTGAGTTCTCTGTCCCTCGCAGTGGAGGCTGCAGCTTCTTTCCACGCTGCCCAACAGGGGAGAGAAGTCGTGGCCCCCGCGCCTGCCAGGGATAAAGAGCAAGGACTTGGGAGCCGCGCTATAACCGAACTCGTGTTATAGCGGGGTGCGTTATACTGGGGCTCCACTGTATGTTGAGCTGTTTGCACGTCTTGCATTAGCCAGAGGGGAATACTATCAGTACAGACTAGTATGTGGATCCAATCAATATAAAAGCAGCATGACTGACAGTGTAGAGTTGTGTTTGTCTCTGTCCAGACTCTCAGAACAAACTATTCTACACTGGTGAATAAACTATGGCCAATGTTTGCCCCCATAATCATACAGGATTTGTGCCAATGGGTCTCCTGGGTTATTTCCCTGCTTCTGCCACTCATATGCAATATCTCATGGTTGTGTGTGGAAACCAATCTGTAGCATGCATGGCTTTTGGCACTCCTCTGCACAGGGTTCCCTACACTCCACCCCCACCCCGCATCTACTTATTGCATTAGAAATTTAAGACTTGTCATCATACTAGTACACCTCCAGTGTCTTCCCGGAATAGCAGGGTAGACATGCAGCGTACCAAAGTGTAAAATCTAATTAAGAGGAGGAGGAATTTTTGTTCAGACTGTTCAACTATTTTTGCCTGGTTTTGCTAGCACTAATTTAATTCAGCTGCTTGATAGTCACTTAGGAAGAAGAATTTGTATTACAAATTTAACACATCTGCTTCTCCAATTAAGGCTTGAAAAAATTCCATTTCTGTGGCTCCTTCAAGGGCACATTAAGAAAAAATAAGGAAGACTAGACATGATATTCCTCATATTTCCAAAGTAATAAAAGAGGGGAAAAAAAGAAAGACGTAATATCCCCCATTTTCTCCCCAGAAAAACAAAAACCAAAAAAGCCCAAACTAACAGTTAGGGTCTTTACAATAATACAAATAATAAAAAAATACCAAAAAAGCAGCAAAGGACTCTCTCATTCCCCCCTCCTCTTTCTTTTAACTGATCTTTCAGGAAGAATCAAACAAGCATGAAATAAAGAGGCTGTTTGTTTTAAGTTTATATTTGAAACAGATTTAAAATCATATTACAATTCTTCTATACCTGAACTTCCCCAAGTCGGTCCAGCTGCTCCTGCATATGGTTCCTTGTAATTGTTACATCATATTCTAATTTGTCATACTCCCGCCATGCTCTTTCCAGTTCCTTAATTTAGAAGAAAAGCAGTATTAAGATATCACTTTAGGTGTTGACAAGTTAAAAAGAGATTTACCAGTTTAAAAAACTTGCACCGATTTTTTCTCAGCCCAGCAGATGCAAGTTCAGCAGTACCTCTCAAGAACAAATTAAGAAATTCATTTAGGTTCTGTATAAAAATAATTTTTCACTTTCAATTGTTTCATCTGTTTTCTTCTGTCAGTAACATGGTAAAGAAGGAAAAAATCTGCTTGCACCAGAGAATTTCCTTCTTGGACCCTTTGTCTTAATTCCTCCTTCGCACTCCATAGACATCTGGAGACAATGGAGACAGACAAGACTTTCAATGATCACCCACTGCAGCAGACTAATTTTGTCAATCTCCCCCTCCCTCCAGGATGCATTGGTAGATTTATTTTATTACTATTTAAAAGGACAAAAGTAGAGTGTCTAATTCAGAATTAAGATTTTTAATAAGTCTTTCCGTTTTAGAGATGCCTTCCGGCCAAGTCCAGAATCATACCTTAGTGTGAATTATCTTTTTACCCATGGGTTCTGAGGGTAAAAACTCACCCTTCTCTGAGGCCACTGTTTGAAGAGGCTCCATCTAAGGTAGAGTAACTCAAGCCCAGCTTGCCCTTCAACAGCAAGTAAAACCTGTGAAGTTGCCAGTTGGGTCATCTAGACTGGCCAGGTAATGCTCATTCTGCATTTCTGAATCATGGATGGATGGGGACACAAAGCTCCTCCTTTGAGTTTAAATGGCAAAATTTTTGTTCTGGGATTTTCTCTGTCAATGCCTGTTCTTCTAGTTCCTCAGGCTGGAGTTCTGAAATAAGTTTATTTAACATAACCTTGAAAGGTGACTGTCTTGAGTTAGTTTCTTCTTCATCCACTTGGGACAGGTGCCCTTCCTCTGGAGACCATTAACGAAGTGACCAAGATTCTTTTCTTCCTTTTAAGATTCTTTGCCTTGTCTCTCTTACAGTGCTGGAATGGTGACAAGTTGAAGGATGATGTGATTGTGCCTTTTTTGGTCTTTGAAAGTGCAAGACTTGTGAGACCGACATTGTCCCGCCAAAGAGAATCAGGATTAACTTTCACTTCTTTAGGTTCCTCACCTTTCTATCTATCTTGTTGATGTTTAATGCAAGATATTGATAGACTCTGGGCAGGGTTATAGCCAGGATGTCTCCTTTTTGGGTTTGTTTTCATGGGTAAGACCAAGGCTTCTGTTTATTGATGAGTACAGATTTGTCTTGACCCTTTTAAGAGTCTGTCCTGACTGATTTATATTTGGGGATCAGGCTGGGAGCTTTGGGCAGGGGCTGGGAGCTATAGCTGGAATAGTATTTTCCACCTACAGAAATGGCCTGAGTGGAAGGGCCATGCCTGGTCCAAGGAAAGGAATATAACCTGTCTGCTCCCCCCAGGCACACAGCCACAGGTGTGTATATTTGGTGGCACCCTAGTTAACCGGCTAGCTGACTTGGGGGAGGAGGAGAAAGAAGAGGATGAGGATGAGTGTCATAATAATGCAACAGTGCTCACTTGCTCTTTGCAACAAGTCTTAGGCAGGGCTGTTGTCACAGAGCACATTAGCAGCAGGGCTACTGTGACCTGAAAAGCCACTTAAGAGCATCAAGAGCTACAGGGGATAGAAGCAGCAGTAGTGCTGTCCGCATTGCTAATGAATAGCACAACTATACTGCTTCTGCTGTTCCTTCCTGTTTTCAGTTCTGTTCCAGATCTGGTAACTGATCAATCAGCTCTGTATGATACACTTCCAAACGTGGTTGGGACTGGCAATCTTCCCCAGAGTTGCTGTGAAAAGTGGGCAGCAGGCGGCAGTGGCCAACCCTCCTTTGTGGGTCTGGATTCTCCTGGGGATTATGTGTTTAACTAACATTAATCACGATGTATAATTGGACTGTTGTATTTACTTTTGTATCAGCTGGGTCATGGTGAACCCTGGGCAGTCCCACTTTAGGATTAATGACAACCAGCTGACATAATACAAAATATAATAAATCTTTCTTAGAGAAGAGTATTGAATATAACACCTAAAAATGTATTTCTCTTGAATAAAGAAGCCCACTGAGAGAATGTAAGTTTCAAATGGAAACAGGATGAAGAAAGCTTTTAAATTTATAATCAAGATGACTGTCACAAATGGAGGTCTGTAGCCTTCCTTTTGCACCATTCTGGAAGCAGAGAAAACTAACAAAGGTTTTCAGTAGGGGCAATCCTATTCCCTAGCCATGACATAATGTCTAGTCAGTCTCTGACCACAAAGGACAGAGAAAAATCCACCATTAAAACAGTGGACGGTGAAGGGAACACAACATTTGCAGACTGCAGAAATTTTCCATTTATTCAACTGCATGCAGGGCTATTAATCAAAGTTTCTGAGCCTCGTGATGAGGCATCCATCTTGCTAAAAAATGTTATTTGAGATACCACTACACCATAAATCACATTCCAACCTGCTATAATAGCCACCTGTGACAGAGAAACAAATATTTAAAAATGCAACTATTTAAAGTTTCTCTTTTTACTGTTAAACAGTAAAACAGGTTGGGAGCTAGTGTACAGTTTTATATCTGAGGCTCCCTCTGACAGGGTTCATCTGGCCTTTGTAGCTCCCTACAGAAGGCCTTGTGGTCCTACTACACCCTGTTCCAGAAGCAGCGAAGGTAGGTCCTCCAGCTCCTCTTATGGAGACCTTACGGAAGCAATCGCAGCCCGGCAGGCTCAGGTAAAAGAAGCTTCAGGGGCGTAGCAGGTTGGTTCCTGGCTGGGACCAGAAGAGCAAAGAAGGGTGCTCTCTCTGATTAAAAGAAGCCCAAAAAGTACCAGAGTTTATGGCTGTCTGAACTTACAGGCAGACTGAAGAGGGAGAAGCACCTGAGGATACTAGCCCTAAGAACGTGCTGGATATCCAAAGGGCCCATTAAGAGGGCCAGGGAAATAGCAGCGCCGGACTGGACTAAGCAGTATGTGTCTGCTGTGTGTAGAGTCCCTGGTTTGGAATCCAGAGTAGTGTGTGGGCCTGAACAAAGAGCTCAATTTAGAGGACCCAGAGCTAGGGATGAACTCCTAGAGAGGGGAAATATTATTTTCTGGACTCTAATACCCCAGAAGGGATTCATTTGGATTTTGTGACTCAACGAGTGCCAAGCTACTGAAGACCAACCAAGGTCTGCTGACAGGCTGCAAGGGGCACCAGAGGTGAGAAAAGGACTGTGGTACCATACTCAGCTGCTGGGAGGTGCTAAAGAGGTAAATACCCCTTTACACTCCAACCCTGCTTCTGTTGCATAGCAACAAGCGGTGATTCTTATAAGAACTCTGTTGGGCTATGCCAAGTGGATGACGTTTCTTTTTACAACCTTTACAACCTTCCATGGGTGCCATAGGTGTATTTCCCTTTTAAACTAAAGTTTTACTTAAATTCAATTCCTTGATAATATATCAGACACATAACTGAAGTATTTCCTGAAGTCAAAATCAAATTCTGCATATTTATAGTCTGTGTGGCCCCACTGACTTCATTGGGATTGTACTAGGCACAAATCAGAACATAAATCTAGTCCAATACTATTACCCATCCAAATTGATATTTTTTGCTGGGGGAAAACTGGTTAAGTACTTGAAAAAAATTATCCTTTTGAAACAGCTTACACCAGGGTGGGAAATAAGGGAGTCCACTTAACATTACATCATTAGAGGGACTCCCTTCATAAATTACCAAAGCTCTGTAGAATGAGAACATTCCAATATGTGTTTCCATTGTACACAGCCGCAACCAACAAAAAGAACCAACTTATAGTAACTGTGGTTCTTCAAGATGTGATGCAAACGTGTACTCCACTTAGGAGTGTGTGCACTCAGTGTGCTGGAACCAGATAATTTTGCCTAGCATTACCCATAGAGGGGTGGTGCTCCTGACTCTTGGCCATAGCCCTTCCCCTGGCTATATGAAGCAGTGCCACCCTGACCCACCCCCTTGATCCTTTCACACTGAATACCATGAGACAAGACTCCAATGCAGAGAAGATGAAGGGGGGGTTCCGGAATACACTTCTGAATCACATCTTGAAGAACCTCAGTTATAGTAAGCAACTTTCTTCTTCTTCAAGTAGATGCAGTAAAGTGTGGACCACTGAAGGGGACTGCTTCTCCACACAAGAACGTAAATCATGGTGAAGGCATCACAATACAACTAGAAAAGTCACTAAAATAATGGGATTGAGAGGTGAAAACCATACGCAGCTCTGACTCCAGCCATGAGTGATAAGAAGGAACTGAGAGAGGTCAAGGCAGTGCTGCCTCATAATCTAGGGGAGAGGCTATGACCATGAGGTGCAAGCACAGCCCCTAACAGGTATTACTACGCAAAATTCTCCAACTCCGGCGTGCCGAGTTCACACATACCTAAGTGGAATACACTGCTACATCTACTCTACGAAGAGCATATAGTAAACTTAATAGGAGAATACCACCTCTCTGTGGTTGCCTCTATGTCTATTAACATATTTACAAAGGAGCCAATACATTTTTGGAAAATTAGGTGTGGCATCTTAAGTTATCATCATAATGTTGCCAAATCAATTAAAGTTTGTCCCTTTAAAGTAATTTAAGGCAAAAGATTTCACCTGTTGACTGGATTTAAAACATTTTTTTTTCCTATCTGCCTCACCAGAAGCTTGAGGTAAATGAAAGATAAATTTGCTGGGATATAATAAACAAACCCATACGCAACTCAATTAAAAGTACCAACACTAAGAAAAATTGTTCAAGACCTGATTGAGTTTTACTTGCAAAAAATCTATTACTTACTGCAGTAGCTCGAGACACTTCTCGACAAGTGCTAAGCAGTCCATTCTGTAAGTCATCTCGCTGTAAGACTACATTCTGTATGGCAGCTGGGTTATCTGCATTCATTTCTATCTCTTGACTGGCTGATAACAAAGCTTGCTCAAGCGTGTACTATAATAAAAAAAATAATTTTTAATGTTCTGCATCATTGGGTTGATTTTCTTTTTACTTTAGTTATCAGTGTTGTCATAATAGCCATGTAAAAACATCCATTTTAGGTAAGAAATATAATTGTCCTACTTTCTCCTTGTGTAGCTGCTGAAGTTTCTCTTCCAGTGCTTGTACCACTTTATCTTGTTCACATAATCGGCTAAGCTTAGTCTAGTTTAAGAGAAGATGGTTGTAATTAGTATTTATTATTCTCCATATCATCTATATTATCACAGTATCAAATCATTTCACGAGTATTAAAGTTTTATTATTACTATATATTTAACTTTAAATGTAAAGTTGAATATTGAATTTTCAAAGCAGCCTAAGAGATTCTGAAAAAGGTCCTATAAACTTTACTAGAGTATTAGTGTAATTTCAAAAAGCATGGGTCAAATGTAGTAACTAAAGTTATTCTACAGCTAAACCTTCTAGATTTCACAGCAGCTTTTACTACATCTGATCACACTATTTTGGCCCACCTGCAGGCTGTGGTTGGGGTATATATTAAGTAGATCCATTCTTTCCTATCCTATATTACAGAAGATTGTTTTGAACAATTACTGACCAGAGCTGATAGCAATCTTGTGGGACCCCTGTGCGGTTCTATTTTCACACCCTTCTGTTAAACACATATGTGTGACTACTCCGGTGATAGAGTATTTGGTTTGCAATGCCATCAGCTTGAAGATAACAGGCAGCACTAAGTCTTTTACTTTACACAGTACTAAGTACTATCAAATCGCTAAAACATACAGCCATCTGAATTTCAGTTGCTTATTTGTTGTGTGCAGGCAATGGTTTCTCTAAAAGTTTTCCATTGTAATTTTTATTTTAAGGGCCAGCATACTTCTGAAGAACTCATCAGTAGTGTAGGCTTCCATTACACTGACAAAGAGATTCCAGCACAGGCAAAAATAAAATCTGTTGTCAGTTATGGTTTTTATTCCCATCAGTGTACACAGGGTATATAAAGATTCTCACATTTCTTGTAATGAAATATAATGGATTTTACAGTCAAATAAAACTTTACACACATACTGGTAGAATTTAACTAATTCAGTGACATTAGCTTGACTCATTTTGCTGGCATACATCCAATCAGAAGTCCGCCTGAAGGTCAGAGTAGCACAAGGCACCAGCAACATTTACTGCACTAGGGGCCAGAGAGTAGGTGCGGCACCTCAAAATAAGTGGCACTGGCTCAGGATGCCAAAGCAATACACTTAATTAGAATATCTTGTGGACAGCCTTCAACAGCTGGAGGGTAAGGCTAATTCCCCGGGGAAGGAGGTGGTATAAACAGACTGACTGACCTTCCCTACTGATTAAGTAGCCCTGTTGGGCTGGAATTGGAATTTGCCTACCCTTGTGCTAGTAGGGTGAACCAGACCCAAATTACTTACAGAAAGACCAGATGAAACAAATGGTCTCAGCACCAACAAGTGGAAATGGCTTTGATTTAAGAAAGGCTATGGAGAATCTGGAGATATTCACTGTCAGCCTCGTTTTAGGTATTAATGCACACAGTGGTATCAAATATACACTGAGTTACGTTGTGAGGTTGCACTGACCTTTTATCTTGCTTTTTGAAACACTCAGATCTACTCTCAATGATATTTTTGCTTGCATACTAAATATGATTTCTTTTTTCTAAATCTCAAATGTAAACTTATAAAACAGCTTTTCACGTTTTACTGTAGTAGACGTATAAAGTAAAGTGAGTTGTATCAAATGACTGGACAAGGTGAAATATTTGTATTTAACATAATGAAGTCAAGTAAGGCATTGTACTCACCTATCTCTTGTCTTTTGTGTTAGAAGTAGTGAAACATTTAGGGCTTGTCTACATGGCAAGTTTCTGTGCAGTAAAGCAGCTTTTTGCGTTCAAACTGCAGACACATATACGCTGCCAATCCACTTTGTTCACAGAAATTCCTCAGTGACGAGAGTCATGAGGCTATTTGCACAGACGCTCCAACGCTCTATTGCCAGTGTAGACACTTGATTGCTTTTTGTGTTGTAATTGGCCTCTAGAGCTGTCCCATAATGCCTCGAGTGACTACTCTGCTCATTGTTCTGAACTCAGCTGCCCTGGAGACATGCGCCCCACCCCTTTTTAAAGCACCATTTCTGACAGCCCTTGTGTGCTGATCTGCTCCAGGACACAAAGCAAACCATTCATGTGGAATGCTTGTGCTGTTGAACACAAGAGGTGGGAGGGACGAAGAGAGGGAGAGAGAGAGAGAGAGATGTGTGCAGAGAGCCCAGGGAGGGAGTCAGGGGCTGATGTCAGGGTTCCCCTCTCCCCAAGGACTGGCTGCTGCCTGCTGCTGTCTAAACTTACAAGACAGCATGCGGACACAAACTGTCCCTTAAAACACAGTCTTCCTCCTCCTGCTCCATACACACACACTCTCTTCCTATCACCCAGTCCCCACCCCTGACTGCAGTTGAAAAGCAGCTGGCAATGTAGTAGAATGGCCATGGAACAATGGGATTGAGAAACCTGCATCATGTGATGCTGTGCCTGCCTCATGAGGCATTGCAAACCCTTCCAAAACACCCTGCTGCCAGTTGCACAGGGTGATAGCTACCACAAGGCACTGCTGTCTTTGCCCTTGCAAGAGCTGCTAATGTGGATCTGCTCTAGTGCCACAAGAAGCACAGCATGGAGATGCAACAGTGGTTTAATCCCAGCGTTTTAATAAAAGTGGTATAATTTGTGGCGCTGAAACTTGCCAGTGTAGACATACCCTTAGAAAATACTTTCTTCTGTGGCCTGAGTTTAGGCAACAATGCATCTGCAAAACTTTCTACAATTAATGTACATGGCTCAGTTGGACGGGGGAGGGGGGACATTCATGTTGTCATGATGGATATGTGATATGCGATATGCATGTACCTTGTAAACCGTGTACCTGTTACCTACAATCGCCCATAACCCCAGCCTGATTCCAGATGTCCAGTACCTTACTTCTCAATCTGTGTATGTTTTCATTTTTAACATTAGCTTTAATAAAACTTTAGCCTCAGCTAACATGCCTTATATCTCTCATACTATATTCAGTAAATAGGTAACCTTCCTTTTCTATCACTCAAAAACCGGTTGAGCCAGTTTTGTGCATGTTTATAACTAAAATGAGAACAAACCATGTGTAAATGTAATGTTAATTTTTCCTGTAATCCCTTTATAGTGGCTGAATTTTTAAAACTGAAATTTGACATGGACAGTAGTCATGAAAAAGGACTTTGTGAATTTAATAGCTTTAAAGTAATTGACTTCACAGTTACCTATTTTAAAACTGCATATGGAACAGGTACTTTAGAAAAGACTTACAGGTCTACAAACAGTGCATCTAAGTGTAGACTTTCTGATTTAAGAGACTTACATAAATAAGTATTCTAAATATCTTGATGATTAAAGGGATTTTTAAAAAATACACACACACACGCCCCCCTAAAAATTCACTTACAGCACTAGTATCTCCTCAACCCCAATAAATTCAAAAACAGCAATGGGATATTTGCTCAAACTTCCAGATATAATTCCCCTTTGAGCATAGACAGACACTGGAAAATTTCAGGCAAAAATATGATAATTTCAGAAAACGAGAAGCATGAAAACTGGGGGGTTATAATGGAAATATTCCCCCACCTTAACTAAAGCAGGGGTGGGGAACCTCCGGGCCGTATACGGCCCACCAAATGATCCGGTCCGGCCCGCAGGCGGGTCTGGAAAACCTGCGCCATAGAGAGGGCCGGACCAACGTCGCGGTGGGAGTGCGTAGGCGGGGCGCTTCCCTAGAGAGTCTCCGAGGGCTGGGGGCGCGTCGCTCCACCTTGCCCTCGCAGGAGTCGTGTCCCAGCAGCAGGACCCAGTGGACAAGTAGGCGCGGGCAGTGGGAGACCGGCGTGGGGGGGGAAGCGGTGTGCAAGGGGACGTTGGGGGGAGGCAGTGCGGCGCGGCGCTGCCCCAGAGCGTCTGCGAGGGCTGGGGGCGCATCGCTCCACCTTGTCCTCGCAGGAGTCGCTTCCCAGCAGCGGGACCCAGCGGACAAACAAGTAGGCGCGGGCGGCGGGAGACCGGCGGGGGAGGGGGGGGAAGCGGTGTGCAAGGGGGCGTGTGGGGGAGGCTGGGCTGGGGGGCAGGCAAGGGGGTGGCGTGGGGGGGGCCAGGCTGGGCGGGGAGGGGGGCAGGAGACTAGGCTGGATGGGGTGGGCGAGGCGTGGGTGCGGGAGGGAAGGAGGTTTGGTGGGGGGGGAGGCTGGGCTGGGTGGGTCAGGCATGGGGGGCAGGAGGCTGGGTTGGGAGGGGGGAGGAGGTTAGCTTCCGTGGGGTGGGCCGGGCCAGGCAGGGGTGGGGGAAGAAAAGCAGTTAGATGGGAGGCTGGGTGGGGGTAAGGCAACATCACCCCCTACACCCAGGCTGATAGCGGGAGCTGACTGGGGCAGGCGGCAGGACCCCGGCTGGCAAGGGGCCAGCGTGGAAACCCCAAAGCAGTGCAGAGCTAAGCACTCCGCTTGCCACTGCTTTGGGGTTTCCCCCGCTGGCCCATTGCCAGCCTGGGCTTCCTGGGGGGGGGGGGGGGGGAGTGGCCCGTGGGGGGGGGGGGGGAGAGATGGCCCGCAAAGGACATTATAAATGTCCAAATGGCCCTTGGCACAAAAAAGGTTCCCCACCCCTGAACTACAGCAATTGCTACTAGTGTCCCACTATGTTAAGTACTTTTTTGCATCTAAATTTTATGATCAGGGTAGAAACATCTACATCAGAATATCAACACAGTAAGCCAAAGACTAACATTACTTGAAGAAAGACAAAAATATATACTTACATCTATATCCAATTCTTCAGATCTATATTTGTATAGTGTACCCCTACATTCTTCTTGTGTCAACTATAAGGAAGAACAATATTCCCATAAAATAACTTCACCAGAACCATGAAAACGATGTTCATTTTAGAGTTAAAATTTTAATTTTAATCAGATTCCATGAGAATGCCAAACATTTAATGTATGACCATATAGTTTGAGTCAATACACAATATTTCAACCACAGTTACTTAATGTACCTAATGGAATGTCAAATATGGATTGTCAGAAGGAGAAAGGTATAGCGTAGTTATTTACTCAAACTATTAAATCTTGCTAATTAAAACTGAAACTGTGGAATTATGTTAAATTTATTAGGCATGCGTAATTCTTCAGAAAAAATGTTGAGTGCTATAATTGCTATATAAAAATTAACTCAAATCTAGACTATGTAGTAGATAAAATTACAACCTGATTACATCCACCCACAATTATATATCACTACATAAATTTTCATTTGTGCATTCTAAATACAGGGCTTTATTCTGCTTTCTTTTATGTTAACGGCACTGCATAGAAATTCCTGTGTTCAAGTATAGTTACAAATTAACACCAGAGTAACTAAAACCAGAATTGGCTCTTCATGTATACAGTGTGCGTAAGATGTACAGATACACACACTTTTTTTGGCATGTAGGTGGGATTTTTTTAAAAAAAATTGCACTTTTTCCTCAGCTCTTTTTGATATGGTATTCCATACTACAGCAATTACTGTAACTGAATAAAATCCTATTTCTTGTGCTGAGGTATACAAGCTCTTATCAAGGTTATGACTGCCATCCTACTCAGCAGTAGAAGGGATCCTCATACACAGATCTGATATGAGCAAATGCTCAACATATTAACTTTTTTACTGCTTTTCATCTCTAGGCTGACTGCTAGCGATATATTTTTAAAAACTTAAAATGGGCTAACATATATAGATACCCATTTGTGCCAAACTTTTTATATCCCATTTTAGCTAACACAAAAATATATGCATTTTCATTCATTCCTAACATATACGTTTCCCCTCCATATGCAAGTTATTTAATTGGAACATTTTACATCAATTGTGCAAAAAAGAGACTGTAGAAACACAAGTCTAAAGGAGGTTTATAAATGCAAGGTTTGGGGAGAGTTAAACATACAAGCATTCCAAACATACAATAAACCTTTAAAAGACTTAAGTGTTTCATTTCAAGACATTATTTCCACATACCTCATGCAAATGCATCTGGTGACAATTTAAAAGTATGTATAGTGTATTAAAACCACATAGTAACTTTCTTTTAAATAAATATTCAATGAAAATGAGTATCAAAATATGAAAAAGCCACAGCACTTTTGCACTTCATTAAGATTATAACCCATTTTTAAACAAAAATCTATTTAAACCTCTAATAGTGTAAAAAAATTATATTTTTTAAAAACCCTCCTATCTGAACTAAATCGTCTATCTTCACTAAAGAACGAACTTCGGAATGGAAATATTTTAAGAGTGTGCTCATAAGCATGGTCAATATAAATCTGGCCCACGTCCCCTCAAAATATGGTTAAAACCTTACACTGATTTCTCTGTAACACAACAGCGACATTACGTAGCTTTTCAACACCTCAAATTTATCTTTCCAGAACGCTCTTAGATTTTATGCAGCTTCCTTGGATGGTGATATACAAAGTAATTCTTTTCAAGTTTAGTGGCTTTTTAAAAAACTCATTTATTTGTTCTCAGAAGACCAATCTTAATTATAGCCTACCTTAAAATAGGCTGATGATCTACAGCCACAACTATTCCTATTACATAACTATTTATAAAATCTAAATACACTTTTAATGAGATAGGTACAGAACATTACATTTGTTTTAATACTTATAAATAATTTCCTGTAAAATACTTTGATTAAAAATGGTATTAAGTTTGAGTTTGTGTTTACCCCACACAGGCAATGAAATGGTGGACCCATTAACAGCTGGTTAATTGAGTCTGGCCCATCCTCCAAATGTAAAGATGAGTCCAGCTGGGTGAGGAACTCTGTGCTTTCTATAAAGCAAAGAAGCTAAGGGCTGGTCCCCACTAGGGCTTAACGTCGACTTTAACAACGTTAAGTCGATATAAACATGTACCCGTCCTCACATGCATGCCATTTGAGTCGATTTAAAGGGACCTCAAAATCGACTTTTGTACTCCTCCCTAACGAGAGGAGTAGCTGAAATCGACCTCTCTGGGTCGATTGTGAACTAGTGAGGATGCATGTGACATTAAGCCTCCGACCTTCCACAATGCCCGTTTGCTCCCCAGGGGACCAGCCACCAGTCCGAGCAGCTCCGCGGACCCCCGTGCCCGCCCGAGCAGCTCCGCGCCGGCTTCCACCACTCCCGCCCGAGCAGCTCCGTGCTGGCTTGTCCCCGGACCCCCGTGCCCGCCCAAGCGGGCGGGGGGGGGGAAACCGGCGTGGAGCTGCTCGGGCGGGCACGGGGGGTCCGGCGCGGGCCTGTTCGGGCGGGCACGGGGGGGTCCGGCGCGGGCCTGTTCGGGCGGGCACGGGGGGGTCCGGCGCGGGCCTGTTCGGGCGGGCACGGGGGGCCGCGGACCTGCTCAGACTGGTGGCTGGTCCCCTGGGGAGCATGCCCGGCTGCCCCAAAAGGTGGTGCCTGCTGGGGACTCCCGGCACGGTGGGATATCTACCCACAGTGCAATGCTCGCTATGTCGACCCTTGCAAAAGTTGTAAGGACAGACACTGTCGACCTGCTGTGCTTTGTGGGGGATGCACTAAGTCGACTTTATGCAGTCTGCTTTAGAAAATCGACTTAAGGGAAATCTACCTACTGCTGTAGTGAAGACATACCCTAAAAGTAGAAAAGGGCTGCAGGGAGAAAGGGGAAGAACCTCATAGTCCCTCTCTGGGAAGTAGAGAGCAGAGGAGCTTCAGGATAGATTTTCTATCCTGGGCTCGATGGGATAGGTTCACAGGAGTGCAGGGGACTCTGTTAGTGCACCTGAGTGAAGGCCAATCCACAGGCAGAAAATTGAGGATTCCAATAAGGGAAAGATTCCACAAAGGTAGTTCTCAGAGTCAGAAGTCTGTAGAAAAACTAAGAAGGACTCAGGATAATTTAAAAGCTGGAGAAGGGGCCAAAGTTGCTTTTGCTGTGGTTTATATTTTCCTTTTGTAGCTTGAAGCCCTGGGGCATTGGCTCAGAGTGGAACAGAACAGGAGCCCTGAAGGAGAGGCAGATGTCACACTGATGACCAGTGTTATGTTGGACACTAACACACCAGAAGGGGAGAGACTTTTAAATGACCTGGCCAGAAGGCCAAGTCACAAGAAGAGAAACCACCACAGGGCCTGAGCAGCTGACAGCAGTTGTTAAATGACAAGAGCGCTGCTATGCCAAGCCACAAGGGGCATGCCTGCAGTGAGCGCACTTTTTTACAGTCTATAATAGCCACTGAAATGTTTCCATTCTTTTACCGTCTTAGCAGAAATATACAACAGGCAGAAACTTCTAGAGAAGCATTTCACCTCCACACAATAGAGAATATTCTAAAATAACATTCATTTAACACAGAAAATCTCAAAATTATATTAACTACTTTGTCCATCACTGTCAATACTGCAGGTGCTTAAAGTACAGGAAATCTACTAAATGATTAGGGCAAGATGTGAAGAACACAATCCTATTCAATTGGAATTACAGGAGGAACGGAGGTAGCTTACACTACTTATTGGAGTGTGCTACAGGATATGTAGTGACCAAGTTGCCATGAACCTGGTTTTATGTTGCATCCAGTGGAACTGCCTCCACTGACAGTTCCTTTTAACCTCTGCCAGGGTACTGATTTAAGAAGAAGAGTGCCATCTACCGCACTGCCACCATCACTTCCCACAGACCTGTGAGTTTTCCTTGAAGACTTCCTATTCAAGTACCGACATAGCCAATTACTGCTAACACTGAAATATAGTGAAATCACATTGTACAGTGCAGAGGAATAAATAGCATTTTAAATACTCCTGAAGTACTATTTATTGCTGGCTGTTAGTGTAAGCTACATATATAATTTAGGCAAATATTTGTGTGTGTGTGAAGTTACAATGGTGTTACACAACTGCCACTAAATTCAATGAGAAATGTGTAGTGTCCATTATGTAATGCAGAAAATATCACTCTACCTATCTGTGAATTAAGTCGTGCACAATATGTATATCTACAAAGAAGAATTTAGCAAGTAGAGATTTAAAAAATTACAGAAACATAGTCCATCTAGTCCAATATCGCATCTTAGACAATGGGCAATATCTGCTGAATCAAGGCAAGGTACAAAACCATGAAAATGAACAGTATGTAAGATGGCCATAGGGGAATTTTTTTCTTAACCTAAGGCAACTTATTCGAGGGTGTATTTCCTGATGCATGAGGGCTTATATCTTTGTGTTTTTATTTTAGCCATTGTAAGTACAGATAAAACACATTTCTAAAACTTTTAAAAATTACACTAAGCTTGTTGTCTCAATAAAGTCTTATGGTATGGATTTTCACAACTGAAGGCATGTTTAACATCTTTTGGGAAATTGTTCTAGTGAGGAAATTAAACAAAAAGTTGGGACTTGTGTGTGGAGGGTGAGACATTCTAAGATTCTAGTAGCATTTTAAAAAAGGCCCTTTTCACCCATTAGTATGAACACCTGGACCTATTCCTCACTCAGTGATACTTTCATATAAATTTAGCTGAAAGAGTGTCTTAAGTAGTAGGAATATACTGTGGTTTGAAAGTATTACGCATGAGATGTGAAAACTGCATTTTGCATAATGCAACACTTAAAATTTCAAATTTCAGGGACAGCAAATGCAGGAAAAGAGGATGTAGCCCAAAGAATGTTGAACACATTCAGAAACAAAGCTTAGAAAATATTTCTAAACATCATGATCATAAGCTAATAGCCCATCAGCCGCTTTAATTTGCGCAACTGGTGAACAGTGTATGACAACTCAACATCTTGCTGTCTTAGACCGAAGTATGGGGCAACCATCTGTTCTTTAAATGTTTTCCAATTTTTTGGGCACAAACATGCTGACATTAGTTCTTGTTCTAACCAGATTTTAATCTTGTTTTTTCAGTGACATTGTGCTTTATACACACAACATTCTGTCTCATTCATGTTAAAATCCTGTGTGATCTTTTAAAATATGAAAAGTCAACACAGTACAGGGAGTTGTCTCAAATTTTAAACCTTAGTTTAGGCGTATTCATGAATTTGCACCAATCGAATCCCCTTCAGATATCATTAATATACCTCACTTAACACTGAGAAAAGGACAGACTATCTAGAGATGTTGCAAAGAGAGAATCTAAGTTTTCTCCAATTTACTGTTTGTACTGTTAGGTACTGGTTCAGGCTCATCTAATTGTACCTGAATGTGTCCAGCAGAGCTAACCAAAGAAAACAGGAAGCTGGTTATTTTTCCAATTTCTTCAATATGAATAAAAAGTTAACATACTATATCATACACTTCTTATAATTTCAGGATCCAGTTAATATTCAAAGAACCCAGCTAAAAGTTCTGGCTTGCTAGCAGGGGTACCTATTCTCTTTCTGGCTCTTAGCTTGTGTACATACTTGGGTTGAAAGCTTTCCCATTACAAGGACAGTCCATATTTTTCTAGACCACAGTCCCATAGGAGGAGGGGTCAAACATTCCCAATAATGTGCAATATAAAGTATAGCTCCTAAGAATTAAACACAATTTAATTTGACATTCTGCTTATTGGAGCATTAAGTAAAGCAGGTGAAGGGGTCCAAGAGGCCGGCATTTTGTCATAAAATAAATCTCAATAATTTCCTCCCAAAATTATGTAAGTTCTCATCTACATGGGACATCAGGAAAATTCATCTGAATTAACTAAAGGTGTGAATTTCAGTGGATAAATTTTAACTGTATAAAATCTCTGTGTGAACACTTATTCAGAATTAAAGTGGCCTTAATTTGGTTTAGTTTAATTCACTCTGGAAATGATCCAAGCTAAACTTTATTTCTGAATGGGGGTATTCCCACGAGGCTTAATGTGGTTTAAAACCAATCCACTGAAAATTCACACTTTAGTTAATTTGGATTAATTTTCCTGATGACCATGAGTTCACAAGCCCTAATTCCTGGCTCATGTGCAAGTATGTTTCCCGTTCCCTGTAATCCTTCAAACAAAGTGCCTTTCAAGTACCAAAAATATGATGGATCCTACCAGGAATTTCTTTATGAGCTACACAAATTGAGGATTTATATGGTCTTTCCCATATCATCCAGATCAATTTATTTGCCTAAATCCCTCTCCCATCTTTTCATTTGTGTGGTTTCCTTAACATATTTTTCATTAAAAAAAACCCTGTATATATCTTGGAAATTAAATCTTTTGTTCCAGGCTCAACTCCTGAAATGTGGCTGAAAGTCTAGATAGAGTTGCCTCATATCCAGATCTCACGATAAAATGTTTGACTTGTAAATACTGAAAATATGAGATATTTATGTTGTTTACATTACTACATACCTCATTAGTTTCAAATCAGGACCCAGAAACAACTATCTAAATTGAGTAATCTCAGCTGTTACCCACAATAAATAGTCACTGATATTTCCTAGGGATAAATTCCCAGTTGTTAATGAAAATAGTTAAGAGGGCATCTGATAAGAATGTAGAAGAAAATTTGTCCAAGGTGGTCTGGATGAATTGGTGTTTTATTTCTGGTGACCTAAATTTCTTTTTAACTCAATAATCACTATATATAGCTATATTTGGGCTCTAGCTTTTTTTTTTTTTTTTTTTTAAAGAAATGTAGAGCTGTAAAAAAATGACTGACTAAAAATGAGAGTGCCTTATTTATGCAGTACACACTTTCACCTGCCAAAGCATCTCAAAACACCACTCTAGAGGGACCATACCTCTAAGGGGAGAGGGCAGTTCAATCTTCATGATCCTTCAGATTCATGGTCTCTGACAAGGCATCAGGAAAGTGCTATTTCAGTGTCAAATATAAAATGAAGTTATCTCTACCATGAAACGGGCTTTAATACGTACGTGGATTATTTTAAACCAGCTAAGAAAGTTCTAAAAATTGATGGCATTTTTCAAAAAAAATTTAGCAGTGGGACAGTTTTTAAATATATAATAATCTTATTTAGTTCAAGTCTGGAAGAACCCTCGTTCTCACATTCCAGTTCTGATCCTTCAAAGTTGTGTGTAAAAACAACTTATCTTTTGGCACACAAGAGCAGGAGACAGATTTTCCTGGAACCAGTTAATGCAAGCCATTGTTTCAGCCCAAGCAGAAATTAGAGATTCAAAGAACTCCCCCCCCCCCCCCCCCCCCGTTTATCTCAAGATATCTGGCTGTTTTCCTAAACATTTAGAAATATTCTACACTGTGATATACCAATATAAAGGACAAAAATCACATGGGAGCCGTATTACAGTGGCATAGCAAAACTTTAATCACTAATGAGAGTTCTTCATAGCAGAATCATCGTACTCCCTTCTAGCCATGCAACTTTGTTTACCACTCTTCCCATTTTGGAGTAATTCCTGAACTAGAGGGGAAGAGGTCAAATATTTATTTGGCAGCCAGAAATTTTCATAGCTCAATTAGCTGCAAAATACAGCAATCACTTCAATAAGAAAGCTTAGGCTGCTTTAAAACTTTGATGTTTGAAATACAGTATTTTGTGCAGTGAAACTTATGGGTCTAAGAAACTGCTGCACTTACAGATTTGTATTGGCCATGCTTATAAGTTAATGCAGGTCTGAATCCAAAAACATTTCCATTCAGCATATTTTCCCCCTCTTAATGTCTCAGCAGAGTTGCAGCCATGACTATATAGTCTAGAAATGTGTATTCTGGTAGGTTGGCTATGAATTTATTAATAAAACATTGCCCCTTGGATCGACAATCTCCAGATCAAAGTTATTTTGATCAATTTTTCTCCAAGGCTAACTAACTAGGTGCAAACAAAAATTTTTTTCTATAAATCCATCTCCTAAAATGAAGAAAGTTGCCAGATATGACCAGGTAAACACTAATGGCATGCTTTTGCATTGAATAAAAAGAGGCACCTGCGAAAGCTAATTGTGCATAGGACCACATTAAGACAATGTTGGAAACTTGTTTGAAATTTTATGAATTTACTGGATACCTGCATATGATACCAAATGATCAAACATTCTAGACAGGAAAAAGTTATCCAAAAGGGTACACTTAATATACTCAACAACAAAAGCGTTCAGCAAAAGCCATGCTAACAATATCACAGCATTTTATAAAGCATGAATGATTTGTGGTTTTTCAAAACAAAGAAGAGAAACACTGATGTTATGAGTAAATCTGAAGAACAACCAAAAACTGTCACTGAGGAAAATTTTCGCAGATGATAAAGCAATTTCATTCACTGTCCAAGACCTTACTTGCTGGTACAGTTGTGGTCTTAGCGCCGAGTTCTCAATCATAGTGTGAACCATGGTGATTAAAGGTTCATTCTCTTTCATCTATTTCAAATCAGGAGGAGCATACAGCAAACATCAGTTTACACCATAGCTAGATTTGAAAGACGACACTGTAAATATAGCCTCTACTTCAATATTTTTTCTAATAATGCAGCAGTTTAAATTTTAACCTATGCCTTTACAGATTCCATCATTTAGAAAAAGTAAACATTTGAAAAAACATAAGTGATAAATATCAAACTCATGTTTCCCACACACACAAGAAGATTTTACTATATAAAATATTTCATAAAAGCTGCATCATTTCCACAGTGATTCATGTCACAAGTAAGTGTAATTACGGTACTTCGGCTGTTTCACCAATAAACCTCAAGTTACAATAGGTAAAACATCAGGAACAACTGGACAAAATACTGAGTAGCCAAACCACGATATTACTTAGCAATAAGCCAGCTAGATTTGAAGTAATTTAAAACACAAATACTGTAATTTAAATATGCAGTAAGAAATATCCAAATTCTTATCTGAGAACCATCTCATAAAATAGTCCCCCAGACATTAAAAAGTAGATTACATCTTCAGGGTGTTATGAGTAATTTGAGCCCTTCTGAACTGAATACTAAAATCAAGTTACAATGAGATCTCCGTCAGTACTTCATAATCTACAATGCAACAAAGGTAGAAATGCAGCAATTTTTATGCAGCACTTTTTTATATACAAAGGCAGTCAATTATATTAGTTATTGCATTTACCCATATATGGCTATGAAACCGTATGTTGCACATTTCAAGCTAGTTTAGACATATGTGCAGTATAAATCATTTATATTTACTGCCACACATGCAATTGTTCAAAACAGGTTCTATGATCATTTATGAAAAAAATTATAGAATTAGGTCTTCCAAAAACAAAAAAACCAGCAATGCATAGAGCAAATGACCTGTTTATGCCAGCACACTGGTGAGAATTCTTATAATATTATAAGATTTTTTTAAAATTGTGAGAGAGAGCTGGTAAAGAAATATTTTTGTTCCTGTCAAAAATCAATATGAACTAAAGAAAAGTTTGCCAAACATTTTCTTCAGAAGTTTTTAGACTTTTGTTGAAAAACCAAAAACCATAATTTTCAGTTGTAGGGGTGAAAAATTCTGTTTTCTCAACAAAAACCAAAAACAGTAAAACAAAAATGGATATTTACTTTACAAATGTCCAGTTTGATATGCCACTTTTTGTAGAAAGACCTTTTGAATCAGAAATTTCAACCAGCTCTTGCGCTATGTCAATTTCACATCCAGCTATAGAGGACATACGCGTCTCACCTGTCTTACCATGTAACTGTATACACAGTCGATTTTTATACAGACTAACTATTGCTTCACCAATTTGATGTGCTCTGCTGCCCACTGAAAGGCACTTTTCCCAACCCAAGTGACAACAATTTCCCCATAAACTGAAAACTCCAGTCTGTATGTGTTTTTTTGTACATTCATTTATTCACTCATCTGCAACATTCATTAGTTCACAATGGGTTACCAGGCATTAGTGGGAAACACTGAGGTTCCAGTATATGTGAGGAATATATTTCATACTGTGCCTCTGAGACAGTTAGTTGTCTTAATTTATAGGATAATATATCCCTATTATAGTCAACAGTAGAGTTTGAGAAGCAAAAGCAGGCCCATCTTGGATTAAAGTGAAATTTTCCTCACTTATTTACATTTTTACTTCAATCCCACTAGGTACTATTGTACAGCACTATTTTTCTAGCAAGATCTCTTTCCCCTATTCCTATAGTATATTATTGACAAACCTAAAGAGAAGCAGAATAAGGTAATAGTCACATATGAAATACTTAAGTGTTCACTAAGTTTAAAAGTATCAAAGGCTCTGTTTTTGTCCTATTTTGCAACAAGAGTTACTTGCTACTCTAGCTTATTTATTACACAAGTTGGTCTCAGCTGATAACTACTTGTCAGAAGGTCAGTGGCATTCTACACTAAGAGAGCAATGTGACCAAATCTTAAATTGGCTTGTGTTGAAGGAAAATACTGTCTACAACAAATGAGGTTCCCAGTAATACACAGTAAATAGGAAACTACTAAAAACCAGAGCTAGTCAAAAAACATTTTCCCTCTTTTATAGAAAACATTTAATTTTTGTATAAATTTTCTACATATAAATTTAAACTTTTTGGCTAAATTACAAAACATATCTATTAGAAAATGGCTTTTTGGGGTTGTTGTCTGAGCAGGAAACTGAGCCTGTGGAAGAGAATGGGAACATGAAGTATCTGAATTAAATCTTTCATTATGGACAATGGTCTCCCCTCTTCTTGGAGGAAGGTGGTGTATTATGGCAGCCCCCATCCATGATACTAAACAAGACTAATAATGCTGTATATCAATCAACAGCTCTTCTAGAAACAACTAAAGTATAACAGAACTAAATTTAAACCCAAATTGCTGACAACTTGAACAAAATAATTGTAACTAAAGAGAGCCAAAACACTGTCATCCAAACAGGCTGTTTTGAAACTGAATCATTTCTCCGAGACTTATCAATTACTACCAAGTTTTCATCAGGAAAATTTCTAAGGTCCAGGGATCTTTGGAACTTCTGATTAGAGAGAGCAAGAGAGAGCGTGCGACCTGAATTGAAAAACTGATCATTTAATCCAAAAACAAATGATTTAAACACAATTCTGTTTTGTGAAGACATTTGAATGGCTTTGGTTTTGTCCTAGCACAGAACAAAAACAAATCCTGAAAATCTGAAACATATTGTGAATTGAGTTGTCATCCTCCAGGCTGCTCCAATTTTAATGCTACAGTAAAAGCTTTTTTATACAGCGTATTGGGGGTGAGGGAGTGCTGGCAACGCAAAAATTCCGGTTAACTAAGAGGGAGTGAGTTTGGGTGAGGAAGGGGGCTCAGGACAGGGGTTGGGGTGCAGGACGGGTTTTGGGATGCCAGATCCAGGCTCCGCTCACCTTGGCAGCTTTGCGTAAGCATCAACATGTCCCTGCTGCTCCTAGGTGAAGGCATGTCCAGGCAGCGTTGCACACTGCCCCAGCAGCTCTCTTTGGCCGTGGTCACTGGCCAATGGAAGATGCAGAGCTAGTGCTCAGGCAGGGCAGGGCACCCCGGTGGCCGTTCCTCCACCTAGAGTAGCAGGGACATATTGCCACTTGCGGGGAGACGCCCAAGGTAAGCGCTGCAGAGATCTGGCTACCCCAAAGGTCCATTTTTAGAGATTTCCAGATGGTAAAGTGCCAGATACACAACTTTTACTGTACCTTGGGGGACCTCCTCCTCCATTTTTACCTGTGGAGGTTAACAATACTCCATAATTTTGACTGAAAAGGTCACTGCTCAACAGCAATCCCAGTTCCTAAATACCCTGGAGGGTCAACAATTGGGAATCAATCCTCAGTATAAAACATTGCAAAGTGCTGAC
Source organism: Sternotherus odoratus (assembly GCA_032164245.1). NCBI lineage: Eukaryota > Metazoa > Chordata > Testudines > Kinosternidae > Sternotherus > Sternotherus odoratus. The sequence continues at coordinate 100,229,085 of JAVMKO010000001.1, read as the reverse complement.
CAAAATGCCATTTCAGCAGAAACCAAATGATTTTCATATCCCTATGAAAATGATTATTTTAACTGACAGATGGTTAAATGTTCATTATTTGTCAAGAGGTGGTAATATAGATATTCAATTCCACTCTACATTTTTATAAATAATAGTAACCCACAGATATGCAGTACAATTATCTGCAGAAGTGATAGAGCAAAATGGAACCTTAACTGAGTAAGACAGCAACTTAGCCACAGTACTAATATAAAGACAGATCCAAATAGTATTATGAGTGCTATGAAAACAAAATTGTATAGAACTGCTGCACTACAATACAGTAATAATAGTGCATTTATATAATTAATTTTATCTGGGGACACAAAGTTCTTTACAAACTTTAATTAAAGTTGTGACACATGGCCAATAAGGGTTAAGCAACTTGCAGGCTAAATGAACCAGATTCAACCTTGTTCGAATGTTAGAAAATTATGTAGATGTAATTAGGGCCATTCCATGTTAGATAGTCTAGCGCTTTAAAATGTAAAGGTGTATTGTTAAAAAAACTGGAAGATAGTGATTGTAGTAGTCTATGTTTACCTATGTCTTGTTAGAGGCTAACAATGTAACCAAACAGTTCCTGCTAGGGCTGTATTCTGTTAATTCAGAGATCCAAATGAAATAACATTTAAGATGGAACTTGGGGTGGAATAATGTCATTGTCTACATGTCTCTTTAAAGTTCGTGGTAAACTGCTTATTGTTCACCCAAGGATTGCATGCTTCCCAGGAACTATATAAAGGACTCTTTGGATCTGATCCTTTCATCTCAAATATGCTCATGTTTTATCAGGGGAAGCCCTGAGCCACAAGATTGAGGTCTCCAAATTCAGTTGGCTCACCCTGGTATTGGACATTGGACTAATTCTAAGAACTCTTTGCATTTCAAAAGCTCACCGTCTCTACTATAAAAATGATCTCAGAACTGTATTCAGGTCTGTATGTACACTTATATTTTAACCAATACATTCTCTTTTCTATAATACATTTTAGTTTAGTTAATAAGAATTGGCTGTAAACGTGTATTTGGGTACAATCTAAAGTATTCATTAACTTGGGAGGTAATGTGTCCGATCCTTTGGGATTGGTACAACTTTTTATATGATGAACAAGATTTCCAGTAATTCCCATCATATTTGACTTTGCAGTCTAGGAGGGTGTCCAAGGCTGGGTTGCTTTAAGGGAATTGTGTTTTGGCTTTTGTGTAACCAAGACAGTATTGTAAAAGTTGTTTTGGTGTGGACTGGGTGAATCTAATGTTGGAATAACCACCATTTCTGGGGATTGCCTGCCCCATTCTTTGCAGTTTGTCCTAACTGGGCAACCTCAGCATGACTCCCTCCCCTGGGACCCCAGTCACAAAAGTATTACACATAAGCTAGCTAAAGTAAAACATGGTTTAATGAAATGCCTGATGCCACAAAGCAAGTCAGTAACAGAACTCTGAATAGAATTCAAGAATCCTATCTTAGATATGCCTGTTTCCTGTAGTTCACTAACCGTTCCCCAAAACTGATGTCTTTCTTTGCTATGCTTTTTTATACTCAGTGAAGTATATGAAAGTTTCTCAGAGTGAGAAACAATGAACAATTTCTACCTAAATTAAACATACATTAAAGCAGCTGAATCCGTTTAATAGTTAACATTTAAAATTTGAGAGTATATTATACTCGGATGCCATATCACCAAAGAATACAGAGCAACATTATAAGCCTATCTAAAATCTGCTGAACATCCAAGAAAACTCTCAGTGGAGAGAGTCTTATAAAAAAGATGTTAATTTCCCTTCTCTTTCCCTCTTTCCTCTCCACTGCCCCACTTTTTTACGTTAATCAGGTATTCTTCCCTGTGACGGATATCTTTGTGCATAGATGAAACTTCACAGCATCCACTATGCTGACTGCATTACAACTATGATCAGCTAGAAAGCAGGGACACTTCCTGTAGGAAGTTCTCGATTATTCTATTTCTGACTTTTCCTGAGGTTTTAAAGATGTTTATACTGTAAAAAGATTCAGTACTGAAAACCATAAACGAACAGATGCATACTGAATAAGAGATAATCTCTCTCTCTCATTTTTTTTATCAGACTCCTTGATCCAGGGCTGACTAGAAGTGAAATACTGTCTCCTGACCCAGAAAAATCTCTACCTCAAGCAGAAATTCCTACTATCACAGAAGGAAGATGACAGAAGACTCCATGCAGTCCAACAGGTACATCACTATGCCAATCTAATCTGGGAGTGCTCAGATACTCTGGTGATGAGACCCAGCAACAAACCCTAAAATACACAGCTCAAGCTCACTGAAAAGTATAGTTGGTAATTATAGGAGATTTTTCATCATCAATAACAAAATTACAATTAAGTTCTAAGACTTGTTTACAGAATTGCCCTCTGATAATGAGTGCAGGTTCTAACAAAACATCCATTTATGGGTGAAATAAAACATTTAAATGTTGTAGACACAGTCTTTATTTAAAATGGTGATGTTTCCATTTATTACTATTACTGCTCTGTGTGAGCATAGTCAGGAAAAAAGAGAAATAAATATCCATTTCCAGTGGCCTCTAGGTGTACACTTAGGGTAGGTCTTCACTACCCGCCAGATCAGCGGGTAGCGATTGCTCTTTTAGCGATCGATTTCTCGTGTCTCGTTAAGACGCGAGAAATCGATCGCCCGTGGCGCCCCCGTCGACTCCGGTAGCTCCAGCTTGACGCAAGGTGCAAGCTGGAGTCGAAGGGGGAGTGCGCTGCTGCCCGCCGCCGCCATGAGGACGGCAGGTAAGTCGGCTGAAGATATGCTGACTTCAGCTACATTAATAACGTAGCTGAAGTTGCGTATCTTCAGTCAATACCCCTCCCTAGTGAAGACCAGCCTTTAGACAAGTGATCCTTTAGATTCATATAATGCAATGATTACATTTATACTACTTCCCTTGTAAAAGAGCATGCACTGGGTAAGCAAATAGTTTATGCCTATGATCACTGTTGTAGTTGATTGGTGATCTAAACTCCTGTTGGCCATGAGACCTCAAGGAAACCTATTGTCTAGACAGAGACAATTTGTACTTCACTGTCCTTATGTATCTAAAACTACAGCAAATAAAAATCCAAAACTATACTGTAACAAATCATAAGCATCTCCAAGGAAAACGGCAGTATAAAGAACTGCCTCTGTTTAAAAAAAAAAAAAGTTCCTATGATTTCTTGGGCTTTGTGAAATTAATCACAATCGCAGGCAATATTTCATTGAGAGCGCTCAATCACTATAGGTTACTTTATACATAAGGTTTTGCACGTAGTACTGAGAAGAGTGGAATTCTGCAATGCAGCCTTGATGAGGAGGTTCTGAGATCCTCACGATCCAAAAGGTGGGTGACCAAGATAAAGGGATTGGAGTGCAGCTACATGCACCATGAAGAAATGTTTAGGGAATTTTATATACAGAAATTGCAGGTTAGTCAAAAAAGAAAATGTATAATTTTATATATAAAGTTGAAATGCAGCAACCCAAAGAGGGTAAAGGATTATCCAAGGTGATTAAAGATGCTGTAAAGAAGGAGCACTGGCCTATAATTAGTCTAGGAAAAATTTAGGCTATGCAGTAGGATTTTTTTCCTCCTAAAATAAGGTCAATTTGTTAATGGACTAATTTGCTAAGTAAGGGAAGTAGTTAAAACACCAGCTCCATAGGTGTTTAAGAAGATTACAATCTCTCAAGGAATTTATTTAGTTTATGGGACAATCCTGTTCTACTGCAAAGGAAAAGAGGAGGCGAATGGCACAGGTGACCCAAACATTTATTCCAACCCTATACCCTATGATTTTATGACTGGGAATCTCATTTTATACTAACTGCTTCTTCCATACTGTATGTGAAGTTTAGTCACTTCCTTGATCTACTGCAGAGACTTGGTTTATATTTTTAAATTAATTCATAAGAAACTCAACAAATGTAGAAGTAGTTCTGCAATCCTCAGCTTTATAAGATATAATTACATTTGTTCTGGAATTCTAATAATCAGTTTTTACCTGACATACTCTGCAAGTAAAGAATTGCTTTACTACCTCTCAAACAATAAATGCCATTTCTTTTAATTAAATCAGAATATCACACTGACAGATCACTGAGCAAACCCTATAACCAACGAATAATATTAAAAGATGAAACAAATAGTAGTTTAACATCTTGTATTAGCAGTAACAAAATTAAAGCTGGAAATGTTTGAGCTGGATGAAATACTTTGGTCTAACACAGAGGTTCTGACTGTCCACCACCTTTCACCTTGGGTAGTCATTTACCAACATACATTAACGCAAACTGAGTGCAAGATTAGTGTAAATCACAACCAAATCAGAATTGTGGCATTTCATCTTGACGCAACCTTGCACTCAATTTGCATTCATAAGTGACCATCCAAAGTACAAGATGAAGGAAAAAATCAAGCCAGAACAGTATGCTTGTCACACTTGTCAGTTTGGACATTTCTGATAAGTTTGGAATCAGAGAGGTAGCCGTGTTAGTCTGGAATAGCAGAGGTAACCAAGAGTCCTGTGGCACCTTAAAGACTAACTATATAGTTCGTCTTTAAGGTGCCACAGGACTCTTGGTTACCTCTGATGAGTTTGGTTATTATGATAAAAAGTTGAGGAAATTTGAGTTAGTTACATTACAGGAAAGCAATGAACGGCAGGAATAAATTTGGAACCTGAGAATTAAAACTACATTCTGGTATAAATTTGATGCTCAGATTCTTATTATTTCATTATATCCAATTTTCAATAACATTTAAGATTTTTTGTGATATGTAAATAAAGTAATATATAAAATACCCAACTACAGTTCATAGGAAACATCTTTAAATATCTATCATCTTTAAATTTGGCAATAGCACATAACACACACCAAGACAAAAAAAGAAAAAGCTGCTAATCCCACCTGATGATCCAAATATATGGCATTCCTTTGAAGGTGATGTGAAAGAATCTCATTCTAGCAGGCAGCAGTGAAGATGATAAAGGAAAGGGATAGAAGGTGCAGAACATATGAAAAGGTCAGTTTGGAAAGAGTTAAACTAGCCAGTGATCAATTTAATTAAAAACTAGTATTACATTAGTATACAAACTGCTTTGAACTGAAGAGAAAATGGGCAATTAAAACTTCCTACAAATCTCACTGTGAACTACTACAGTAAATTTTTAAAAAAGCTTAGTATATTAAATTAGACAAGGAAGCAGAGAGATACAGAAAAAGGTATACCTTTGTCTGATGAGGTATTAACTTGCAATTTCCTTTCTTTATTCATGTGAATTTAGTAATAATTTTCTTAATACACACAGAAAACCAGTACGTGCATGTGGATTTTCTATACATGACTACATAACTATAAACCCTTTGATAAGTTTATAAGCTTTAATAAATTACCTAGCTTTGAACAAATTATAGAAAACAAATCACAGCTGAGATGAGGCAAATCAAAATAAATTCACTTTATCATCTACCATAATACATTTGTTTATGGCAACTACTACTTATTTTTGTATATTTCACCTGATCAATGTACAGTGCCTGTAATTTTGCTTCCAGTTTTATGAAAACAATACATTTGGAAGTGTTCCTATCCCTATTTTGATTCATAATGTATTCTTAAGCTTTGCATTAAAAATTCAAAGGGTTAATAGCTGAACATCACATATGCAAGGCAACAATGGTTTCTAATCTACATCCATGGCTAACCAGAGAATTTTGCACTAATGGCATAACGCAAACTTTGATTAATGAATGGCTCGGAGCTAGTGAGGATGGTACATAGCACACATTACTTCATAGCTGACCTTTGGACTGTTGGCCTCAAGTTTTAGTTGCATGAGCTGTGCTAGTGTGTGTTCCCGGATACTACTCAGTTCAGCTTGCTGCCGTCTCAGCTTTATTAGCAGCAGAGTGAGCTCCTCTGGCTGAAGGAGTGCAGTGTGAGAAGCCAAAGAGTGGAAAATAGGTTAACTGGTGGCCTGAACAACACTTAAACGGAAGGCATCGTCTCATGATTAACTGTTAATATGCCAAACACCTGTTTAATTCCTTTAACAAACGTATACCATAATATTTCCCCCCAAACAGCTTCCCTAGAACTTAGAACAAAAAGTCAACATATAATTTATAAGAATTCAAAGCACTTAAACCTCAAAGGGCAGAAACTGGAATTTTGTGTACATGGGGCACAAAGGTTAGGAGGAGCTTGCAGGAGAAAAAAATCTGGGTGGTCACAATAACAGTGGAGGCTACAAGTGTCATCCATATCAATATAAGAGAGGAGGAAGATAGAATCCAAGGTGAGAAGGGACCAGGCATCGTTATCTAGTCTGACCTGCACTTTGCAGAGCACAGAACCTCACCCACCCACTCCTGTTATAGACCCCTAACCTCTGGTTGAGTTACTGAAGTTCTCGATCATGTTTTAGACATTAAGTTACAGAGGATACACCAGTCATACTAGTTTAACCGTGCAAGTGACAAGTGGCCTGTGCCCCATCCTGCAGAGGAAGACAAAAACCAACAACCCTGATGTCTGCTAATCTGACCTGTGGGGAAAATTTCTTTCAGATCCCAAATACGGCGAACAACTAGACCCTGAGCATGTGGGCAAGACCCACTAGCCAGATATTCTAACCCCCAGGAAAATACTGCCTATATAATAGAAAAAGGAGTGGGGAGGAAATATTGAAGTTTACCCTTTATTGAATCAAATTATTTCAAATGAAACATTGACAAGGTTGGTAGGCTCAGAATGTGACCTACTTTGTCTTTATCTGTTTAGAAAGTCCTTGGTAATCCTCTGAATGTCCGTCCGTCCCCCCCCCTCCCCCCTTCCCTCCCTCCCTCCCTCCCTCCCCCCACCCGGGATATATTTCAAAGCTCTTTTGTTTTACTAAATAATGAGACTGACCAAAGACCATCAAAACAAGCATATGGCATGGAAGAAAATGTGTCCCTCTCCCTTCCTCAAGGATTTATAATAAAACAACTAATATATAAATATACCTTGACACTGTATCTTTACAGCCACCAGCGATTTATAGGTTAGGTTCTCAGTGAACATTTTAAAATAGTGATTATTTGGAAAGAAGAGTCATGGGCAACTATTATCAGCTGCGTAATTTCAATCACCCTTGTTTTTAGGAACATCTCTGCTTGTGTGCTTTTTTTGAGGATCTTCTTTTGTTATTATGTCCCAAAAACCCAGATTTTGTTTTGTAAATGGCTCACGTGCTCCTGTTGCTTATTCCCCACCTAAAGTAAGTCTAATCATGAGAGGCCAATTATTTCCACAGCAACTGACTTTGTTGTCACAGTTATTGAATTCAAGTAGGAAAAAAGCCACACAGGAATGCAGTAGATTAATTTTGAGTCTGTTTTCATAAAATTTCCAAATCAAGTAGTAGGGAGGAAAAATATAGAAAATGTAGAATGAGGTTTTACTATTGAAAAGCAATTACTATCCATTTTCTGAAACACAGAACAAGAGTCTGAGAACAAGCTCATGTGTTTCTTGATAAAACCACAAACAAAACACACATCAGTACATATGTGTGGGCATATACCGCAGAAATCCACTAGAGGGAGCAAATAATTTAACTATAATTTCCGTTGTCAATCCCATCTAACTTTCACTGGAAAACACAATATAAGAATCAAGTTCCATAATGGTTAATCTTGCACTTTCTAACTGTTCATTTCAGTACCATAAAATATATAAGGATTTAGTTCACTAGGATATATTTTAAAATGTGTTCCTAATGAAAATGGACAGGCTTTCATGAAAAATAAATAAATTTTAAACAGAATTAATTTCTCTGCATGAGCACATTCAAAGAAATAAATTGAAGATAGTAATATCTCTGTATAGTAAATACATAATAAATTGATATTTTCAGGGATGAAAACATTTTCTGAGAGAAGTCTTGCATGAACACATTTTAATTTCCAAATTAAAAGTAAGTAAATTATTTTCATGGTATATTAATTAAAATCCTTGGCTTGTGTGCATATTTGTCTTATCATAGAGAAGCAAAATGCATAACAGATTGCTCCAACTCCCAATATCAGCTAGTAATAGTGTCACAAATCCTTGTGACATTACTGTGAGTGCTGTAAATTAGACAGATTCTGGGGGCTCTTGTGATAATATAGGCAGCTGAGGTATTTTGCCAGTCACCTACAGTTTTTTTCCTTTGGCTACTGCCCATGGCTGCTCCCTACAGTACCCATTGCTTACCCATAACAGGCAAAGCTCTGGAACAAGTACAGAAAGAACAACCCTTTGCTTCCCACCCAGCTCAGCAACCTCACCTCAGCACCACAGTGCAACCGCTCGTCCCCACGGCGGCGGCGGTCGGTGGTGCGCTCCCCCGTCGACTCCAGCTTGCGTCTCCCAGCAAGCTGGAGTTCCGGAGTCGACGGGGGCGCCGCGAGCGATTGATTTCTCGCGTTGAAATCGATCGCCAGAAGATCGATCGCTACCCGCCAATCCGGTGGGTAGTGAAGACATACCCTAAGAAGAGGAAGTTGTTGGTGATCAGAGTCTAAGGAAAGAGAAGCAGCTCCAGTCTGCTGGAGCAAATGTGAAAAATGGGGACAGAGAGTGGGAAGGTAGTAGAAGCCTATATAAGAAAAAAAAAATCAAAATTGGGACTGTCCCTATAAAATCGGGACATCTGATCACCCTAGCTGGGGTTGGTGTTGAGGACTGCAAGAAGCAGTGAGGGCTCTGGGCAGTAGGAGGGCAATAATGGAGTCAGCGAGCAAGTGCAAATGGGGCGAGCACTGTAAATGGAGACATTACGTATGGGTACATGTCAACCTGTAATTTTCAAGTTTTGGGGATAGGAAAGGGTAGTTCAAACACTTTACAAATCTTATATGAGTTTTAGGCTCTTGGAGTTGGCAATACTACACTGACCCATCACCATTAATGGGAAATATCTAATGAAAGAAGTCTTAATATTATTACAAAGACAAGTTGTCTATACAGATGAATAAGAGCACATTATTTTACTGAACACAGATATACTGTACTAGTCTTAAAAATTCAGAAGAGGCAACTTCTTTGTTGAAATCCTAATACACAAAACTTGACACTGTCCTAGATGTTTCCAAAATAAGATATTCAATGTGTAAATGAGAGTTACTTCCAGAAAGAGAATTGTATTTGTTGGCAGAAAATTATAACTCAAACTCCTATTCCTGGAAATCCTCAATGTTATCAAACAGAATCAACTTGCTTGTTTTGGAAATCTTTGGTAATTGAAGACTGCATTTAATACAAGCTCTACAGACAGACATGTTGCATATTTTATTTTATGGATTGTTCTTAAATAAAAAATGATGTACTAAATAAAAGTGCCACTCACCGTTTTGCCTTGGAGGCTCTGGGGAGTAATAGGCTGTAAAGTCAGACCTGCTGGCATCGACCTTCTGTCAGGCATAAAGACATGCTATGGAAAAACAAGACTGTATATTATAATCCATGGTTGTCTGCCAGTCTTTTGTATTTAGGGTTAAATAGGAATTTAATATGATTTTTCAAGTCAATTTCATTCTTATGAAACATGCCAGAGGGTATGTCTACACCGCAAACTACACATGGCTGGCCTGTGCCACCTGACTTGGGCTTGCCGGACTGTTTCAATGCAGTGTAGACATTTGGGCACAGGTTGCAGATCAAACTATGGGACACTCCCACATCTCACAGGGTCTTAGAACCTGGGCTTCAGCCCGAGCCCAGAAGTCTACGCTGCAGTTAAACAGGCCTCAACCCGAGTCAGCTGGCAGGGGCCAGCCACAGTTGTCTAATTGTAGTATAGACATACCCAGAATGACACCATTAGATAATGAAGTTCTCTGTTGGTCTACAAAATATATTCAAAAGCAACTCTCTGGCGTGCCTGAATGCATGCCCTGAAAGGACCACTTCTAAAACTGAGAAGGTACTTCAGTCTTCATGGCTCTTTCAGTTCACAGCCCTTCCACTTAAACTTCCAGAAAGAATAAGTTGTGACTAAATGTTGTGGTATTTTTTAAACACTTTTTGTTGTGATCACTGAATCATTTGATCTAGGTCATGAAATATTTCAAGGTTTCTGTTCAAATAGCTTTTGATCACTATTGGGCTGACATGGACCAGTCACCTAACTTGTACATTTTTTAAAAAGGAATTAGCAATGCGTTAAAGGTTTTATGAATAAAGCACAAAATAAATAACCCCAAAACCTAAAATCAGTAGACGACAATGAATGACACTTACTAGATTAACTTGACTAAAAAGAACTGAACATATACTACTAGTAAAATGTAAACTGAAAACTCAGTTTAGATATATGTCCTGTGCGCACTTCACTATGATGCTCTTTTTTAGGGATGCATAAAATCTTGAGTTACATTTCCAAAGCAGTAAAGGGTAATGGACTGCTCTTTTGTTGGTTGGAGGTATTTCAATCCCAAAGGGGAAAACCCACAAAGCAATGTAAAGATCTTTAAGGGTTTTTAAAGCCTTTCCATGCTTCAGTATTGTAGCAAACCACATTTCATAAAGAATCTTGGATTAGAGTTCAAGGAACAGCTTCAATGTAATCCTTGAACACCTTACTGTAGTGCAGGGCAGGAAAATTGTTAGTTTTACATTCTCCTTACAACAGCATGATTTTTTTTCAAAAGAAGCTCATCTGAAGTAACAATGTGCATAACATAATTTAAGGAGTCTACCAAGGCATGTTGGGGATCTAGGTTTATGATTCTAGCTTATACCCTCTACCCTGAATGGGCAAGAGCTAACAGACTTATGGAGGGTCATATGCATGTGATCTCACTGGATAATTTAACAGTAACTAGAAAGTTAGTCTGACTTGCGGCTGAAGAAAAATAAATATGCAAGGACCTTGAGTGCTCTGTGGAGAAAGCTGAGAAAATTATTACCATTTCCAAATATCAGACTGAACCTTGATTACAATCCCAGGAAACTCCTAATGCCCTTTTTTTTCAAAAACCTCTTTGCCCTCCCTTAAGATACTCTGGAGACTGAAGGGAAAACTGACTTGCTTTCTTGTATGTTATACAGTGTTAAATTTACTACCATTAAGAGAACACTTCTCCATCCGCTAAAAGAAAGTAACTTCTCCTATCACTTACATAGGCTACACCTGACTGTTTAAAAGAAAAAAATTTTTTTGCAAATATTTAATATAGTTTTTTTTTCTTCATAAAAACAGTGGCATGTAATTGCCTACATTATGATACATGTACAATAGCAGAACTTTCCAAAGTAACATGGAAAGTCTGGTACACTTTCTATTTAAAGAAAATAAATGGAAATAAATTGGTCTATTAACTATGTATAAGGAAAGTATTTCACCTTAGAATGATGCGTCCTATGTCTGCGGTCAATTGTTATATCGGCTCTTTGCACTGGTGAGGACACTTCTGATCTGTATGTCCGTTGAGGGGAGTATCCTTGGTAACCAGCTATGGAGCCATGGGAAGGTGATGTGGGAATGGAATGCATCACCTGATCAGAAATATTGATCATGGTTTTTGGACTACTTAAAGTACTATGTCTAGTAAGAGTTGTTTGCTTATTGTAAAATTGACGTTGTTGCCATTCATAGAGTTGCCACATTGTATCATCCCGCATGGATCTCCGTTTTTCTTCAGCTGTTACTGATCCTATGGTCCTGTCATAAACTGATGGTGTCACACTACAAACACTCTCTGGCCTCGTTTTGCTGTTCCTTGGCAGGGTTCTATAGCCTTCTGGGTAACGGGGTGCAATTTGGGGTCGATGGCTTGGCATATTTCTTGGTAGCGTCTGATATGAAATTATGCTGAAAGAAGAGTTTTCCATTAATCGTCAAGAATACTGCTATTATGGTGTTGCCCAAATATAATGTTATCCAATTTCTTTTCCACTCTTGTTAGATATAATACTTTATAATCTGTTCAGACACTATAAGCATCACATTTTAAAAGATCTATGCTCTCCATCTTATGAAGGAAACAGTAAAGGCTACTGAAAAATCAAATATGCCAAATGAATATATTACATATGATGCAACTGGATTTCTTCATGGACTGGATTAATTATTCAACCCAATATTTCATACAAATCCAATCTTCACATCAGTTTACTTATTACCCATTTCTGAGTTAGTTCCTGAGAGGTGTACCTACATCTCCTATAGACTTTAACAGATGTTTCAAATTTGGGATACATTGCCCTATGATCTTTTAGTTTGTTTTCATTTCAGCTCAAACCTGCAAGGTGAATAGTTTAGTTTCAAGCTTTTAAAACTTAAAATTAAGTCTTCTATTTTTTGTTCCAATACAAATTCAAGAACAGACAAAAGCTGGCTATTTGTCTGTAAAAGCGGATAATTGCAAAATCATATCAAAACCATGTACATATTATGGCTACAATAAGGCAGAAAACACACAGAATATAATTGCATTAGATAATTATTACCAATCTTACATAAACCATTCACATAAATCAGTCCAAGCAGAACAAACAGCAAATTATTTCTTTGTATTACAAGAAAACATAATTTTAATGCTAATTTTTACATTTAATTTGTGCCTGAATTTAAAACTCTTCTTTAATTGGATACCAGATTAACAGTTCAGAAAACTGAAGTCTTTCAGTGACAGATCAGGTGGCAATGCAAAGTTTACCCTAATGAACCATCAATATGCCTCAACTGTGACTGTAGGGAAGTGAGAAGTTAGTCTTGGACCAAGGGGTCTGACCGGTCATGCTTTCCATTTAATGCCATTTGTAATGGTGACTTTTGGATGTTAACACTTTTTGAGTGAGAAGGAGAATAACGCCTAACTCATTTCACACAGGACATGGAACAGGCATGAGCTGGCAGTTTCCAGTCACACTAAAGTAGTCTAAATTCAAACAGACAGTGTGGAGGCAAAAGGCACTAAACATCTCATTACCAGAGCCATTTCACTCTTTGAATCACTAACTGTGGTCCTGGAACTGAAAATTAGTGGGTTACAGCAAAGGGCACATTAAAAACAGAGTTAAGACCTAAGCATAATTAGCGCCTTACAAAATAAGTATTACAAAAATTTGTCTGTAGTACCTATTTATCTTTCAAGTCATGCAAAATAGAAAAGTTAAGCTAAATAATTAATTTTTGAACATTTACTATGACCTACAATGTTTTGCAAGAACCACAGGTAGAAACTGCTTTAAAGTGCTTTATGAATACCAATTAATCCAGGGGTGGGGAACCTCCGGCCCGCGGGCCTTATACAGCCCGCCAAATAATTCTGTCCGGCCCACAGCGGGGCCGGGGATGCGCCGCAGCCGCCAGGCTGGTGTGGCTCCTGCCTGGGGGAGCCACCAGCGCCGCGCGGCCCCCAGGCGGGGGAGGCTCGCGCCGGGGGAGCCCCAGGCGGGGGCGGTTCGTGCCTGGGGGAGCCGCTGGCGCTGCGTGGCCCCCCAGGTGGGGGCGGCTCGCGCCTGTGGGAGCCGCCGGCACCGCACGGCCCCCCAGGCGGGGGCAGCTCGCGCCTGGGGGAGCCACCGGCGCCGAGCAGCCACCATTAGCTGGGCAGCGAACGGAGGAGCCGCGGAGAGCCGACGGTAAAGGGGGTGGGGGGGGGAGGCTGGGCTGGGGGGCAGGCAAGGGGGCGGTGGGGGGGGAGGCCAGGCTGGGCGGGGAGGGGGGCAGGAGACTAGGCTGGATGGAGTGGGCGAGGCGTGGGCGCGGGAGGGAAGGAGGTTTGGTGGGGGGGAGGCTGGACTGGGCGGGTCAGGCATGGGGGGGCAGGAGGCTGGGTTGGGAGGAGGGAGGTGGTTAGGTTCGGTGGGACGGGCCGGGCGAGGCAGTTAGATGGGGGAGGAAAGGCAGTTAGATGGGGGAGGGAAGGCGGTTAGATGGGGGAGGGAAGGCGGTTAGATGGGGGAGGGAAGGCGGTTAGATGGGGGAGGGAAGGCGGTTAGATGGGGGAGGAAAGGCAGTTAGATGGGGGAGGAAAGGCAGTTACCGTATTTTTCGCCCTATAAGACGCACTTTTTCTTCCCCAAAATGGGGGGGAAAAAGTTGGTGCGTCTTATAGGGCGAATGCAAAAAAAAAAAAAAAAAAAAAAAGCGCCTCGCTCTCCCGTCCCCGCCGCGCGGGCGGGCTGCCGAGGTTCCCCCCTCCCCGCCGCGGGCGGGCTGCCGAGGTTCCCCCCTCCCCGCCGCGGGCGGGCTGCCGGGGTTCCCCCCTCCCCGCCGGACCAAAAAAAAAAAAAAGCGCCGACTCGCTCTCCCGTCCCCGCCGTGCGGGCGGGCGGCGGGGAGGGGGGAACCGGGACGGGGACGGGAGAGCGAGTCGGCGCTTTTTTTTTTTTTTTTTTTTTTTTTTTTTTGGGGTTATATTAAAAATTGTAATTTAAAAATGTCTACACTCACTATTTGTTCTTAAGTTCTGGAATGTCAGAAGATTAAAACACCCACCACTTCTTACTAATTATTACCATTAGGAAAAAAAAAATCCTTAAATGAAGCTCTGGCTTTCAATCCAGTGATTAAACCCAAATCCAGGTTGTCAGTGTTGTTATACCAGCAGGGCCAGTGCAACCACTAGGGAACGAGGCAGCCACCTAGGGCGCCAAGTAGTTGGGGGAGCAGCTGGCGGCGGAGCAGGGAAGGAGAGAGTCTAGCACTCAGCAGCTACGCCTTCTTTCCCACGCCAGGGGCTAAGCTGGGCTACCTGCTGCCCCCGGGGCCAGTCCCTCCTACTGGGGGAGCAGCCGGTGGCGGAGCGGAAAAGGGGAGGGTCTAGCGCCAGTAGCTGCACCTTCTTCCCTGCACTGCGGGCCGAGCCAGGCTCCCTGCTGCCCCCGGGGCTCTCCACAGACAGCCAGCACCTCTCCCCCCCCACACCCCGGGGGCTGTAGCAGGGACGCAGAGTGCTGGATGGTGAGCAGGTCGAGTCTCTGGCCTGGGGAATGGCGTATGTGGGAGCAATCCGGGCATCCCTCCCCCAGCCAGTGCACCCCCTCCAACACCCACCGTCCAGCTACCTTCTCCCCTGTGCACCCCCCACCACTCCCTCTCCCCCCCCCCCCCACCAACCCACTCTGTCCTGCAACTTTTGCCTCTGGACAACCTCCACCCGGCTACCACCCCCAGCCACAGTCATCTTCACCCATTCATCAACCTCGGGACCAGAACACTCCCTTCCCCCCCACCTGCCATCTTCCTCCTGCCCACTCCTCCCTTGTTCAAACCCCTCTCTGCCACCTTCACCCCGCTGCAACAACCCTGGGAACAGACATACCCCCACCTGCCAGCCCCTTGCAACAATCCCCTCCTGCCCATGTCTCCCTTGTACTACTCCCTCCCTGCCACTGCACCCCCTGCAATTAGCCCCGTTTGCTTCTGTGCAATCTCTTCCCTGTCACTACACCCCCACCCCCTCCACCTCTTGGCCACCTTTACCTCCTGCAACAATCCCATGCACCCTCCTCTCTGCCACCTTCACACCCTGGAAGAACCCCCATACGGCCCCCCTCTTCGCAGCCCCTCCTTCCCCCGTGCTCCCTGCACTTTGTGAACATCTGGGCCCCGGGGGGGGGGGGGGGGGGGGGGAGACTTGGCTGTAGGAAGGTGAGGACTGGACGCCCGAAGACGGGTGCAAAACACACTACCGCTCGGAGTGCTGCCCGAACTCCTGAAGCAAAAAAAAAAACAACCAACCCACACTCGGACGGCCACCCCAAGAACGGACGGAATGCCGCCCCTGAGAATGTGTCGCCCCAGACACCTGCTTGCTCCGCTGGTGCCTGAAACCAGCCCTGCTTCCAACTTATTCTTTAATACCTAGACATTCTTTATTATATATTCCTTGGAGAAATTTGTGTTTTTACAAAAAAAATTGTGTACATGAGCTATTTTGTGGAACATCCACTGCCTTGTACAATCAGTCCTATAGAAAATGTACTGACCTCTTCCAATTTACTGATTTCAGTTTGAATGTAGTATGAATGCAGGAAGGACAGCTGGGGCGGGGGGGGGGGGAGAACACAGAATTTCTGGGATTAATAGCTATGCTATTATTTCTGCCCTTGAAGTACTTTGGGCTATTTAAAACTATAATGGTGGAGTTATACGCTCCTCTTTAATAAGGCAACCAGACAGCTAGTGTTAAAAATCGGCAAGGGGTGGGAGGGAGGGGAAATAGGAGCCTATATAAGAAAAAGACCCCAAAATTGGGACTGTCCCTATAAAATAGGACATCTGGTCACCCTACTCTTTAAAAGTATTCCTAAAAAGTAATTCTTCAGATGCTTACTGTTATGATAAGCAACTCTTACCCACTATCGAAATTAAAAAATGTTTACATACACCCCATAGCCCTGAGGTGTACGTAGAGGTGGGTTGTAAGGTTTTGGGGGGGGGGGGGGGGGTTGGGGTTGGTTTTTTTTTTTTTTAAATAATTTGGGCTGTGGCTCTCATATATATAAAGCCTTAAGACTTATTTTTATCCTTAGAAATGTTAGTACAGTAATAAGTTTTATCTTCCCTGCTTTAGCTGGAAAACTCTAGGAGGTCTCATGGATACTTTATAGAAAGAACCTTAGTAAAAGGGTTGAGGGTACTGAGTCTTTAAACAAAGGCTGCCCTGATTAAGTGGGTTTTGCCCACAAAAGCTTATGCCCAAATACATTTGTCTCTAAGGTGCCACAAGGACTCCTCGTTGTTTTTGCTTCTTCAAAACGTTAGTCATGGAAATTAAATCGGTTTTATTAAAAACCAACAAAAACCAACCTTACTGAAAAACAAAACAGTTTTAACATTAAAACTTCCTTCCCCTCTCAACAGCTCAACTTTCATTCTCTTGTGATCTCACCATTCACTAATTCTCCAAACCAGAATTTTCTAGTCTAGACAAAACCTGAATTTCTAGTGCAAAAAGCCAACATTATTATAAACCCTTTTCTTAAAACCACCACCAACAAAAAAAACTTCAGGCCACATTTATGTATCTCATAAAAGCAAAGAAGGGCACAAGCCCAATTTTAATTCCACTTAGCTGATCAGCTTTACATCAAGCTTCATTTTTAAGTATATTGTTTGTTACCAATTTCATCCATATTTAAATAAGAAATTGTCTCTATGCTCAAAGAGATTCTGTTCTGCCAGTTAATGTTTTGTTAATGTTTTCCACTATACATCTCCCACAATGGAATCAGTGTGTTTGGGAATACAGCCAGCATAATACTGGAACAATCATAAGAGAAATCCAAATTTAAAAGACTTGGAGGTTTTATCCTTGTTCATAATTGAAAAACAGTATCTATTCAACTATCGCTGTCTGGACGCAAGTTACACAATTTTTTAATTCTAATTTTAAAAATCTAATTACACCACAAAACTGTGTTAAATTCTCATTGCCCACGCATACATAATGTGATAAATGTCAAGATTAATAGTCACTCTGTGTAGTACAAATTAAAAATTGATCAACTGGCAATTATATATATACATATATATAAATAGTATATCAGGAATACTATTTGACCCTCAGAAATTAAATTATATTTAATACTGGGGCTTATAGAGCCTTAGCAATTGAATCAATGGTAAACTTTCATAGCTATGCAAGAAGCAGTTCTTAAGAACATTCCAGCAAAGATTATTCAGGTCAACCTATCCTCCTTACTCTGTGAAGGGCGTATTTCCCACTCTCCAATTCCTCCTGCAGTGAAAAGTTTAAACTCCCATAAAAGTTTAATTGAAAGCAAAAAAATTTGAGAAATAAATATTATAAACGTATGTTTAGGGTGCAGTTGCCTGTTAGACATCCTGGAAGTGACATCCTTATGCTTCTATTATGCAGAACAATTGTTAACAACATGGCAAGATTTAATAATGTCAATGATGCATAGAGGAACTTTAAAGTTTTTTGATTCATCACTGCAATGTACCATTAGACTTTGGAGTGCTATGCCATAAACAAGGTATATAGAGAAAAGAAAGTGATTAACATGATCTTAGATGAATTTGCATGACAAATGCCAAACGATAAAATATAGGATATACTTTTTAAAATTTTTAAAATTTTTAAAAGTAAGAATTTTAAATAAAAGTATTTTGATAGAAAAATCTGTTAATAAAAACAGTGCTCAGGCAATTTCACAAACGGGGAGTGCTCATGAAGTGCTTAAAAGGAAGTGTTTTAAAGAATCACTACTCTCTGAGCTGAAATGGGAAATTCTTAACCACATTACTCCTGGAGGGAATTCTGGGGGAGGTGAATGGAAGCTTCTTAGCAGCTGCAGTTCTCAGCATGCCCTGAAGGAAGAAAGCGGCTTGCAGGAAACTCCACACAAGCCTGGGACCAGCATTAGGCTATTTCTCCCTCTGGATCCCTGGGCTCTTGGGGGAAAGGGCGGGGGAGAGTATCTGGGCAGGGAGGCTCACAGCTGGGCTCTGTGAGAGAGGGGGTATGGGTATCTGGCGCCCTACTGGGCTTAGGGGTGAGGGGACAAACAGGAACTGGGTTGTTGTAAGTGTTTCCTTAACTCTATTCCTGGAGGAATATTTTTGGGTCTGTAGTGTTACAGACAGTTTCTGATCGATATTTTGAAACACATTACCAAAATAATAGAAACAGGCATGATTATAGGGTGTTATTTTGACAAAATATACAGAATTTAAAAATACTGTGTGTAGAATTTTTCATTTTTTTGGCACAGAATTCCTCCAGATGTTACTACATCTGAAGATTGCACTGTAATAGAGGCGAAGTTCACTCAGATGTTTTTGACCAACTTTCATATGCCACTCAGATATTTAATGCTTCTTTCAATATTCTAATTCCTCATATGGTGTATGTATTTTGTCCGTGTTTCTCCTCTCGTCTAACCACAAATTACCTGCCACCTCTGTTAACATCCACTACTCACCAATGAACTGATCCTACCATGGTGGCAGCTGATGGAAGAACAGGGAGAAAGAGGGATGATTTCCCTCTAATGTCCGAACCCCAGCCAATGGGACAAGGGAGAATGAAAGGAAGGATAGAGGAGAAGGCAAATCACATTTCCAACAACCCGTACATTTCATGGTTATCACCTAAACTGACAATACAAGAACTGACTTATCTTCACATTTCCTTCTTAAAGAAGCACACAAACCCCATGCCAATGTATTAACAGGAATATGCAATATTTGTGTGTTTAATATGCCTATTTTTGAAGTTTACATCTGTCTTATTTCCCGGTCTTATTTTTTAAAGTTTTCCTTGAAGCCAAATATTGAATTTAGCAAACATTTTGTTTGAATACCTAATTTACTCATCATTTATGGGAGCTGTTTACTCTTTGGATTTTATTCTATTTAAACAAAAAAATAGACCAATGTAATTGTTTCAAAATGCTTTAAATTTGTTTTCATGCATTAATAGATATTTAAGCATGCTATACACCAAGGAATGTTAAAGTCACCAGCAACACCAAATTTAAAAACAAAATTAAAAAAAACCCAAACAACTTCCCCATATATCTTACCTGGTTTCACATATTCTTTCCCAATCTAAATTTTGTGCCTAAAAACTAGCTGGCAGTGCCCATTTAAATAACAACTTTTACTGAGGCTAAGTAACTGTTTGAGAGAGTCTCTTACTATCTACTTAGATTGTGCACCTAGATAACCAGCGTGCACAAATAACGCAAGACAACCTCTTTAAGCCAAAAAATTGAACTTTACAGGAATGTAATTACTGAGTCAATTACACACCTGAAAAAGAATCTGACCAAGACATTTTGACAGAAAATCTAAATTAAAAAAATAATCAAATTGCTTACCCTCTTGTTTCCTCATCTTGCCCCTTTCCTCTCTGAATTCTAATCCACTGCTCCAATTGAAGCATTGAATTAGTTCTCTGTATGACTCGTTCAGACTCCATATGCGAGTGAACTGCATTGTGCTGTCCTCCATCTCCAGTGTCTGCCACAATATTGACAGCTTTATTCTCAGACCCATTTAAATGAACTGGCCTGTAGTGTCCAGCCTGAAGTGCGCTCACTGGTAAGGTTCTGTATTCTGAGTTTAGCTTTACACTATTGATTTTAGTTAAGGGTTTATCTTGTCCAACTTTCTGAAATCCATATTTTTCAGCTTCCAAAGCCGCCTTCTCTTCATTTTTGCTAACTTCTTTGTTTTTTTGATTATTCTGTGTCTCTGGTTTAATTAACATCCTGTGGTTTGAAATGTTATTCACTTCTCGGGGTGGCGTGTTTTCAGTTATCTTCTCTACTCTGCAAAGAGAAGAGAATGGCATAACAACATAAATACTTCAGCTATGAGTTTGTGTGTAGTTGTTTTTGAAAAAACACCCCTTTATTATTATGGGTTCCAGATTGTTCTAAGAGACCATTGTCTAACCAATAAGCTATAACACCTTGTCTTTGGAAGAATAATCCAGGCCAGTTTTAAATGGTCAGTAGTAGGTTTTTTTGTTTTTTAAAGAATTCCCCTTCACTTTTTATTTTAGGGACATTCATACCAAGCCAAACTCCAAGTTATACTATCCTAGTAAGTGGCCACAAAACAGGTCGACATCAAGCTAAAGAAACTGGAAGAACAGATATTAATTTCCCAAAGACTAGGATGCTGGAACAGCACATACTCTGTGGCTCTTCTCAGGAATCAAAGCCTCTGGAATGCAAACAGCTTAAAATCCAGACTGACTTCAAACCAAAGTGTTTCAGATGGCAGCATATTATGTTCCTGTCTAGCTCATAATTCACTATGCTAGTCATTTCAAGATATAATGGGCACATTATTCTATATTTTAAACTTTATATGGTCACTGACATCAATTAGCTTTCTCTGGTATGTTGTCATTTCAGCTATTGTATATTTTGTGGGAAATCTTGTGGCTTCCTTAATTTTAGGAGGAAAATATCTGCTGACTATGGAACTGTGGCACAAAATAATTATATATATTTTCAGAACCAAACAGTAACTGCTCAGTACTTATATTACACAAGTTATAAAATGTTTACCTTGAGAGCTTAATGGTTTTCATTTTCAATTCTAGTGTTTTAAGGAGTCAAGGGTGCTTCAACACTGGGACATTTGAGCCCTAAGTACTGTGTGCCTAATTTGTATCACAACTTACAATTGCATTTGCAAATAGTACGTTGAGAAGCATATCACCAATTATAGTATTTACCAGTGCAAGCAGCCCATTGTGTCTATTTCCATGCAATCCAAGTAATTGCACACTGATTTATGTCTACTTGAGTTCTGAGCATTAGGCCTAAATGTCTGACAAATTTTAAGCATCATTCCAGAAGAGTATTTAAACCATAAATACTTTAAGAGTATTTTCACAAGCAAATCATGTTGGGTATCATTTTCATAAGCACCTAAAAGGACTGAGAAACCTAATTTTCCTTTTGAAAGGTTCTATAGTTTCTTCAAGAATTCTGGACATTTATTTTTCAAATGATTCACTGGTTAAATGTTTACACAAAGTAAAATCATGCCTTTTAATACGAAGCAGTTGTTACAATATATTAATAGAATTCCTTACCAATTCTACACAGATGGACTGCAGATATATGAACTAGTTTAAAGGTTTTTACAAAGAATTTCTTAAACTGACACAAACTCCTCTCCCAGCCACAAGTGCTAGCTCAACTAGGCTGACTAGTTACAAATGAAGAAAATAAACATTTATGCAGTGTAATTTTAGAGTGGAGCTGAGCCTTTTTTGTAGGTATCTCTCTCTTGGTTCAAGACTGTTAACATAGCAAAACTGGCAGTTATGAGAATTAATGAAAGATTAAGGCAATTCTGTATGAGTATACATCTCCTAAGTCAACTCTAGATGTACCAAATTGATAGGATATTCTGTAACACTTCTTCCACTGTATCTCCTCCTTAAAAACAAGTAAAAATACTCAAACTCACAGAGCAGTTACAAGGGCTTGTCTGTAGTTTGCAACAAGCTGGTGTGTGAATCTACCCTGCACTAGCCTACTGCACTCTAAGGATCTATGTAGACACTGCTGACATATACAGTAGACTCTTGATTATCCAGGATGATAGGGAAAAAAATAATTCTGGTTAATAAAATCCTGGATAATCACCATCCATAGGAAATATGGGGAATGGGGGTTGATTCACCAGCCATCCTGTGCCGGGGTGAGCGGGTGTTGGTTCACTGGCTGCCCTGAGCCCTGGTAGGGGTTTTTTGTGAGTGTGCTTGGGGCAGCAGCAAAGCCAGAGTCAGCCCTGTGAGTTGCGCATATTTTTTTTGACATCCTGGTTAATCCAATCCTGGATAATCGAGAGTCTACTGTATTAACATTTCATGAATGTGCTTTTATCTAGTTGTCTTTTGGAGGAGTCTCGGCTTTTGGAAGAGTTCAGACTTTGAGACTCACTCCCCTTGCTGGGTTTCAGATCCCAGGCTCCAGCCTGAGCCTGAACATCTACATTGCTCTTTTCAGCCCCATAGAGAGAGCCCTGTGATCCCAAGTCAGTTGATCTGGGCTCAGAGTTGCTGCTGAGAGTCCTTTTTTGCAGTGTAAACATAAATACCCTCAGTGTTCATGTGGACAAGCCGTTGGTTAAAGTTATGCAAGACACCTTGTCCTACTTTGCTGTGAATTCTCTGATGAAATCTCTGAGAAGTGAAGGGATACAATAACCCCTAGCCCCACATTCACCCCTCTGTTAAATATGAAAAAAGTTAGACTTTTACAATAAAATGTATTTAACGTATCTCAGCCAGAAATAGCAGTGTTCACTGTGTGCAGGAGGCCAGCTGTTAAGAGGCAGAAAGCATATAGGCTGAAAGGCGCTTGAGAAACATGCAAACCAATACTCAAATGTGCATCTCTGTGGCTGCTCGCATCGACACGTTACCCATCAGGACAATGTACTGTTTCTTGCACAATATTGGTGGATTCCCAAGTTTGAGCCATCTGATCTTTTCTCCCAGCAGGTCAACATGGCATCTGGCAACATTAAGTCTTCTGATGATTTTTTTCACTGGAATTTCAAAAGGTTTTTCGGTAGAAGAATAGCACACATGCCCATGGAGCTGACACTTATCTTTCTTGGTATATCAACATACCAGTATTTTTGCTTAAGTACTTGGTGAAATTATTTTTTCTAAAAAATGTGCTAACACAATTTTTCTACCCAAACTAAAGAACTTACCCAAAAGAGAAAATGGATGACAGGTTATGCCAAAGATCTCTCACAGATAATAGGTAGAGCACTGATAATTACAGATATGAAAATTTGAATGTTAAAAGTTTCAAAGACCAGCAAGTAAAAACCTGAAAATGCCAAAATTAAGGTAATCTGCAACTTTAACTCAGTCTCTTGGCACTTAAGCACTAAGTCTTTAATTACAAGATTTAAAAAAAAAAAAAAAAAAAAAAAAAAAAGATCACACACAACTCATAAGATGCACAAGCTAAGAGGAACATTTTATTGACAGAACAGCGAAGTACTTAGATTTGGAAAATTCTTTGAGGTGAGAGGTGGCTGAGTGAGTAACATGCATCTGCCAAAGTAGCTATCCGGGTTCTACTCCCAGCTCATATAATTCCTCAGTGGGGTAGGCGGCCTTGCTCGATAGTAAGGGTTTGAAGGACCCAGAATTATTAACTTTAGTGGGTAGAAGCAAAGACTAACTCACGGTTTCCTGGTCCCCAAATCAGTGCTTTTTCCCCCAAGGCTGAAGGGTATTTTGATGGGGTGAGGTCTAAACTGTTGCCACTGCCAGATTCTCCTCCTTTTAGGTCTACATCAATTCCAGAAGATGATGCATGCACAGGGCTAATAGTAAGGGGTTTTGACAGTTAGCCAGAAATAAGATGTACTGAGCAGAATAGAGGAAAATGGCAATTTTCAACCACTTAGTTTAACATGACAAAGTCTCAATGGATTTTTATGTAGCCAGGTACTTCACTCATACCTGGACTATCCCCCTGCCAAATTTCAAACTCCTGCTGCAAATCAAGCAGCAGCAGAGCTTTCAGAAAAGAGGAATAATGGTTAAGCTGGGAACCTAGAATAAGCCTGTGTAAAAAGATAACCTGTTTCAGCCATCCTGCTTGATGCTAAGGTGGCTTTTGATGGAGTAGGGTGGGATTACTTGTTTCGTATCTTTAGTAACTTTAGATTGGACACAAATTCAGAAATAAATTTCCCAACTGTGTAGCATTGTTAACATTTATATTCTATAAATGCCTGTGTCCAAGTCATCTGCGAGTTGATTTTGCCACCCTTACAAGCACTGAGTAGTACCTTACTTTCTGATATTCAAGAAATAAATGACTAGTGTACACTATTCAAGATGTACACTAGTATATAGTGTACATTGTGTACATGTATATACACACTGTATATACTAGTATATAGTGTACATTGTGTACATGTATATACAGTGTATATGCAGACTCTAGTCCTTAATATGGAAAAGTGAAGACCCCTGTTAGATTTGTCATTTCCTCTTACTTTCTGACCTGGCTGTGGAACATGCCACAGCAATCATAGGTACATAGCATACAGCACTAGGTGATCTGAACAAGAAAATAACATAGGAGTACACTGATAACATATCACAAGAGCAGGCAAAAACATTCTACGTTGCAATGGTTTATCACTAAAATGGTAGTGATCTAATTTAGAAATAATCCGACGTTTTGCCAATTTCAAGAGGTTGTTTCAGGTCACATTTTATGAATGAAAGTTTAATGGACTCCTGATAGATTAAAGTATTTGAGATCAATTACTTACAATAGGACCCCGAGGACCTGGTTAAGGTTTGTAAACGTCTACCATTTGAAAAAATAAAGTCAATTTACTCGGGTAAAAGCAATTACAATTAAGCCTATGAGGCAAAATAATTCAGTCATAATGAATATGCACCTTACAATATTATATACATTCAGTGCTCTACCTATGGAAGTAACAAAAATGCTTACTTTATTTCATTTTTAAAATATTTGGAATAGTGGGAAAGAAGCCATAATTGACATTTCACTCAATAAAACACACCAATAAAGTGTTTTTCCATTACATATATAAAAATTATCCGGAAAACTCACCAAATTATTCACTGGACAACAAATAAGAATGGCATTAAGGACCAGGTTGGGTTTTCAAGAGGAATTTATCAAAGATTCTCCTCACTCATTAGCTCTCAATAGGATTTTTCACGAGAGCTCAAACACTCAACTTAAGCTATTACTCATTCAAGATCAATTATCCAAGAAGAAAATAAAGTAATTGTTTCCTCACCTCAAACTTTGTTTTATTTT
Source organism: Sternotherus odoratus (assembly GCA_032164245.1). Lineage (NCBI taxonomy): Eukaryota > Metazoa > Chordata > Testudines > Kinosternidae > Sternotherus > Sternotherus odoratus. Next base: position 100,203,699 of record JAVMKO010000001.1, on the reverse strand, counting down.
AAGCAAGCTTTAAATAGGGAAGGTAAAAATCACATTATGGCAAAACTGGATAAAACGGAATGCTTTCATCAGAAAAAGAATAAGTATTCTCATAGCCACAAAAGACAGAAAAATTGCAGCAGAACAAAAGGTACAGAAGTAAGGTGCTGAGCATCAGTTTGGATGAATACTGGGAGAATATCTGTTCTCTTAACAAGCCTACCTATTGTACCTGAAGTAAAACTCAATAGGAAAATTATATTTCGAATACACAACTGCTAGCAAGAAAGGGGGGGGGGAGGAGGAGAGACAAAAATCACTTGGTGATTAGATGATTGAACCAAGAGCACTTTATCCCATATGTTATGGGAATGCTAAATCATCAGGTTACTTAAGGATGAGGTAATAGATATAGTATGTAACAGATTTGCCCGGGGATCCAATAATACTTATTTTACCGTATGTGTATAAGATCATATCCTGCTAAACAGTTCATTTTTAAAGACTGATTTTTATAGCCAAAAGATTGATTCACCAGAAACAGATGTCTGCTCTCCCCTACCCTCCTATTCTCCCCCCCCCCACCCCGATAGCTAACAGATACAAAAGTCTAAGACTGCTAGTCTAGAAAAGTATCTGTTCAAACAATTCTTTCAAGACTATCAGTGTGCCTTTCAAGTGGACCAATTTTAGTTTTGCATGCAACATGGACTGCAGTATCAACCCCTTAAAATATATTCACAAACCTAGGGGCATAGCAACACTGGCAACTTCAAAGTGCTGTTGCAGGAATGCTCTCGCAGCAGCACTTTGAAGTGCCAGTGGTCATGCGAATGGCTCCATGAGGGAATTAGCTCCCAGCGCTGGGAGCCTGTCCACACTAGCGCTTTAAAGCGCTCAGACTTGCTGCACTCAGAGCGCTATAAAATGTAAGTGTAGCCAAGCCCTAGGGCTAAATCCTACAACCGTGACACAACTAAGGCGCTTCTACATTTTGCTGCAGACTACAGGGGGTGTGAATTGTTGTGACCTAACTGCTCTGCATGGAAGCTGCTGTCATGAACTATTAAGGTACCTAGTTCACATTAACATTAATTCCCTTTCAGTTTACATCTCTATAGTCCACATTGCTGTGCAGCACAGACATAGCCTAAGATAACCAAGACTCCATTTATTACACAAACCCATTATTTGAGACAGATCACAGATTTCTGCAGCACTCACACATCCCTCCGTTCCTCAGCCCTCACCTCGTCACTCCATCCACTGCTACTATAACAACAAAGACTATTACATGGAGAAACTAAAGAGCACACAAAAGAGGGAAATCTTACTGGTAGAAGTCCTAGATCCTCTGTTCACTACCACCAATCCCTTCAACCACTAACATTTTAAATAAATTGTTTTCCAATATTCAGCTGCTAAAGTAGACAGAATTGGCCTCGTAGGTTTGTCCATGATTTGCTGCCTCTCCCAAGCACAGAATCCACAGAAAGGTGACCCCACTACAAAGTATCTTAGGAATGAAGTTCAGGTTTAGGTAAGTTGGACCTAAGTCTTGTGACAAGATCCTTTTAGGTAGTTTCTGGGGTGCTTTGATGCGACAAAGTGAAAAGACTGTAAAAGTTATGCATGTGTGAAAATGAAGATTTCCAGTGAATTAAATATGAAAAAGGAATGCTATAATCCCTGCAGTATTCCTGGTGTTATTTACTGAATATTAAATTAAAATTTATTTTACACTGTTCCTAGATATTTTCATGTTAAATGTGTTCTAGATTTTGGTATTAAAATATAATTAGACTGCAGAAGCTTTCACAGAAAAACTGGACAGCAGGCATGGGGACCACTTGACAGATGAGGCAATTAGTACTGGTAAGAGAATGCACACTTCTTCCCACACTTTCTGTAGTGCAAGGGTAGGCAACCTGTGGCACGCGAGCTGATTTTCAGTGGCACTCACACTGCTCAGGTCCTGGCCACTGGTCTGGGGAGCTCTGCATTTTAATTTAATTTTAAATGACGCTTCTTAAACATTTAAAAAACCTTATTTACTTTACATACAACAATAGTTTAGTTCTATATTATAGACCTATAGAAAGAGATTTTCTAAAAATGTTAAAATGTATTACTGGCACACGAAACCTTAAATTAGAGTGAATTAATGAAGACTCAGCACACCACTCCTGAAAGGTTGCTGCCCCCTGGTGTAGGGCATGGTGGACTTAAAATATGGAGCGAGAAGACTTGAATTCCTTGTTTTGTACTCCAGCCACCCTTGAAGAAAAAAAGCTGCCTCACATCCCAAAGATAATCACACTACATTCAGAGACTATTATCTTACATGATTTTGATAAAGTGATCAGTGGAATCATTAAGTATAACAACTTAAATCTTAAGAACTGACACCCGAATGAGATGTATGGGAGCAATTCATGCTGATATTTTTCAGTAAGCACAGAATATATTTTCATTGGTCTTCAAGAGATTTAACCTTTAAAATACTGCACATATTAAATTTCATTAACACAAAGAGGAAGTAGTGTAAAAAGGTTAAATTTCAGAGATAGATGATGTGATCATGAATGGGACAGGAGGTGGACTATGAAACAACCACTCTCAGGTGTAGCTTGTGCTATGAAAACCTTTAAGAGCCCCCATAAGTGCTAAACCAGGGGAGCAAGACTCCTGACTACTATAGCTAGGTGTGTGGGGGGGGGGGGCGGGGGGGTGTGTGTGGGTGTGTGTGTGGGTGTGTGTGTTTGTTTTCTGGGATTCAGTTTACCCAGATATAATGGATAGGTATCCTAAAATATTCTCTCTCAGAGGCACACTGGGAGGCTTAATAATCTGTAATTTGTTTTTAGATCCCTAGATGAAAAGAGCTAGGCACACAGAGATTGATGAAAACATTACTCTATTTTAATACTCTGTCTTCAAGATGGGGGGGGGAAACCCACAAGCCAATATTAACTAATGTGCTCTTTGAGGAAATTAGCTGGAATTAAAACTAAAAATTCTGATTTTTTGTGTTTTTAACTTGCATTTAATATTAAATCTAAGTATATTCTGATTTTTTGTTAGACTATCATCCCTCTAAATCTCTGAACATTGTAAAAGGGTCAGTGAGAACACTTAACGGAGAAGCTCTCAAAATACTACAAGTTACATGCATGCATCTACAAAACACTGTTAACACTGAGCCTAAAGCAGCACTGGTCAGGGCATTCCTAATGGACTTTCTATTTTTATCAGCATACTGCCTGAAGCAAGGACACTAGAATCATGAAGAAGGAATGAGTTTATCACATACAGTGTGTAGTGTGCAAATGTCTTTCTTGAGCTTTACAAATAGTGAGATGGGCTTGATTTCTCATCTTTTTGCCCTTTTTGATTTGTTGTGTCCACATTCATAGGAATTTTTTTCCCTTTTGAAATGTACCACCATTACTGCCATTGATTCAGATCAAATGGTAGTAGCAACAGTGGACACACAAATGTAAATAAGGTGCTAGCTGCCATTAATATTTTAACTACAGTGGAACCCCGCAATACCACGCCCCACTATAGCACAAATCCTCTTATAGCGCGGGGCTCCCAATGGCGGCGGCACATGGCACTTTGATGTGGCGCGACCCCGCAATAGCGCAACCCCATGTTTACCGCGATTGGGTATTTTTGGGTCCTGATCATCGCGGTATTGCGGGATCCGACTATACCATGTTATTCTGAGGAAGGTTAGAGGCTATAAACTCTCAACAAGCATTATGTCTACACTGCAGTTAAAAACCTGTGGCTGGCATGTGCCAGCTGACTCGGGCTAGCCTGAGTCAGCTAGCATGGGCCAGTTACAGGTATCTAACTGCAGTGCAGACATAGCAATGATGAGAGCACTTATGGGGTATCGCTGGTGGAGCTGAATCACAGCTGAATTACCTAACATTTTAAGAGAACATATTCAATCCCATTATTGGAAATGAACTCCTTATTCCACTGGTTTGCCAATCTGCACTACCTTTTCACAGGTTCTGTCTGTACAAGTGCTGCATCTATCATGGCTTTCATCCATAACTCCATTTCCTTCCCTGTATCTGTGCAGAAATAATAGGTCCTCATGTTTGGATGAGCTGCCTGATTGGAAATGACAAGGTCATTGTAATTAAAAGACAAGATTTCTGTAAAAGAAAAAAAGGCAAATAATGTTATTGTTTTCTTATTCCAGTGTTAGGTTTATGAAAACATTACAAATAATTTATAGAAAACATTTCATACAGGAATAATATCATTCACTGTTATGCTTTTCTTTCAGTGCAATTAGATTAATTGTTGCTTCTCTATGAATGTACCCTACAGAAATGATCTATATCTTTCTATCAAAAATCCTATACTGATGTTCATAAAACATTACCTTAATATAAATAATATATTAAGTTATACTTTTTCTGCAGTCTGAACAATTCAGTAAGTTTTAATTTGTACTCACCATTGTAACTTTCAGTGGTGTACAGCTCAACAGTCATTAAGGACAGCCAAAAAGGAACTCAAAGCCAAGAAATGAAATTCCATGTTAGGAGACAATATACTCATGATTAAAGAATATACAAATTAAAAATAAATATTTAACACAAAATAGTTTATCTAATACTGAGATTTAAGCACGAAACTCATTTTCTTTCCTTTCATCCATTCACATCATAGTAAATGCCTCCAGTGTTTTTTCCCCAAAATTAAAAAGAGAGACAGCATGATGTGCACTTATTAGTAATCCCAGATTCATAAACAAATACGTGCACAATAGAGCAAAATACATCTCGGGAGTTATATATGCAGCCCCGAATTTCAGACTAAGGAGGTTAAAACTGCAGCACACAGTAGTGTGCTGAAATAGAACTCCCCCATGTGATGTGAAGTGAAAGGTACTTAAGGCCATGTCTACACTACCACTTATGACAGTAAAACTTTTGTCATTCAGGGGTGTGAAAAAACCCACCCTGAACAACACAAGTTTCGCTGGTGTTATGTGGCAGTATACACAGTGCTATGCTGGTAGGAGAGCTTCACCCACTGACATAATTACTGCCGCTTGTTGAGGTTGGTTTAATTAGGTCAGTGGGAGAGCTCTCTCCTGTCAACATAGAGCAGTTAAGTGAGAGATCTTACAGCAGTGCAGCTGCATCGGTACAGTTGTTCTGCTGTAAGGTCTCTAGTGTAGACTTAGCCTTAGTTGGCATTAACTTAATCCTCTTTAACCAGGACTAAGTAAAGGCCAACAAGTTACCTTTTAGTTCATGCCCAGTGTCCACACAGGGGAATTACAGCGCAACACACTAGGGCGTGCTGTGATTCACACTCCTGTAGTTGAAATTGCAGGGCTGGCCATGTAAACATAGCCTAGCTCTGTATGGAGAATGACATTCCAAGCCACCAAGGTGTGCTTATTAAGTGCTGTGAATTAAAAATAAAGGAGTTGCAAACTGATGAAATATGCCTGGTTAGCTCCTTCATCAAGTTTAGCAATTATCAGTCTATATCCACAATGAACTAATCTGCATATTAGACTACATCATTTGGATCATCTGCATACAGTATTATGCAAAATAAATCTCAGAGGCTGTTTCTGTCTATCCTCTCTCTGCACTCTTTGTTTAAATTGAAAATGAATGCCCTCACCTTAAAAGCATATTTGCGATTAATATGATCCTCAGAAGAAAGCATTGATATCTGAAAACTAGGTAGAAGTATGCTCCCCAATATTCCCTCTTCTTTTTCATCTAAAATATAATATTTGATTAGAACATTTTTATACACAAAATACATACATTTAGATGCCCTTTCCCCATCTCAAGTGCATATATTTTTCATTAATTGAAAATCAGAGAATTTGACTGTATTCAGTGTTTGACGACGGATTTCAGTAGATGGCCAGTATCAGCGAGAACACCAGGAGTATTTTACTTTAATATTATATTTATTGTTTAATGTGTAAGCTTTTCATGGCCCAGGACAGTGGAAGGGAAGTTACCAAGGGGAGAGAAAGAGAATATGTGGACATGGAACCAACAGCTCGATTGGGCATTGGGATCAACCAGGGAATTGGGTTAGGTAGGGGTCTGGGAATGGGCACTACTAAGGGAGTGGCAGGCAATGCCACTGTCAAGTCTTCCACCTCCTCGTTGTGCCAACATTCATGTCCTCACTCAACCTCTCTGGGATATAATGCCACAGGGGTAAGTTCCCCAGCAGGCTTGCTGAAGTTAGATAGTCAGACCAAGGCCCAAGGCTCCTGTCTGGATAGCCACAGGAAGTTCATTTTAAAATGTTTCCTGTGAAAACCATAAATATTTTACTAATCAAATATTATGGAAAATTCAATTGTCCTCTGAAGACTTATATTAAACTCTGATACTAAATTCAATCACTGAAGTGGAAATAGGATTTTTAATCCTGCTTTAACTGAATCTCCCAACATAAGCTTAACTAAGGAATTACTACTAACACCCCCACAGTAGAGACACATTGTGACTACTGGAGAAACATGAAAGCCAAAGAATCTGCAACTCAGAAATTGCTGTGTAAATGTTGTCATTTCACTGACAGTACATGTCTACCCTTAATATACCTTAAGATACTCGTCCACAGATGACACAATTTGTTCATAGTGTATTGGATGCCTGCCTCTAATGACAGCTATGAAGCACAATGATAGCATTTATCCAAACTGAGCATGCAGTCTACAAAGCAAACTATAAAAATATAATGCCATTAATGTCCAAACATAAATCTTTTCACAATGGGCAAGGTTAACTTCTTCACACTACTACTTTATATTAAAATCATTACTCCCAATGAGAGCATTTCACTATCAACAACCCATAGAACAAGTGAATGCCTAAATATCACATTAAAAGGTGCAGAACAAGCAAGGGAACAGATTTTTCTATTTTTCTTTTTTATAACTGTGAAGTCAAGCCCTGAGCCTGCAAAGGTTTATGCACGTGAGTAATCCTATATATGACACATGACTTGTTTGGAGAGGCTTATGTGAGCAGTGGAAGATCCACAGAAGTGATGGGAGCATGGCCCCCACCTTCCCTCTGTCCCTGCACCCCTTAGCTAAGTTGCTCCAAGATCAGCATGCACAGCAGGAGTCGTCCCATAACTGGGCCAGTGAGTGAGAGGTTGTGCATGCTGATGCCAGAGCAACTCAGCTAAGGGGCACTGGAAGGAGTGTGTGTGTTTTTAGCTGTTAAACCTCCCATTTTTTTCATGCCTTAAGGGCAAGCAAGGGTAGGGCGCCTCGAGAAGAAGAGGCAGAGCGAGGGCGGGGTCAATCCAGGTGCCAGTGGTTTCCCCACTTCTAGGGAACTTCTGGCAGTGGCGCTCCGTCGCATCTTAGGCGTATTTAACATGCGCAAATTCAGCTTTACGTGGTCGTAAATCCGTGTTTTAAATCCCACATGGCAATGTTTATGCTCCTTAATATATTTACACTCCTTTTCTAGCATTTTAATTGGATTGAAGACCTACAATATAGACACTACAAATCACACATTTTGCCATAACCTGAACTACTTAAAGTTTCTACAGAATTTTAGATTTATACTACAAAAGCATTGAGTAGTGAAAATCTGACATTTTAGCTATATGTCATAGGAGCCAGCCCCTAGCTGACCCATAGGAAGGAGGAGATGGAGACGAAGCCATGGAAGGCTATAGGAAGTTTTGGGGCTGGTTCTCATTCGCTGCCTTGACAGTGCACAGAGTCCGGGCACCTGGGCGCACACAGCCTCAGAGAGGGCAGGGGAGGTCTGCGAGCAAGGGCCAGAGAGTAGAGTGAGTATTAAGCAGTTTCCTGCAGGGAGACAGAGGTCCCAACTCAGCATTGCCAGGGTAGGGATGTGACTCTTGCAGGGCCGGCGACAGGGGGGTACAACGGGTACAGCTGTACCGGGCCCCAGACTTCAGGGGGGGGGCCCTGAAGTCTGGGGCGGGCCCGGTACGCAGCTGTACCCCCTTGTCACCAGGGCTGTGAGCAAGGCGCGGCTCAGGCAGCCGCTGCAGCGCTCACCAGCCCCCTCCCCCGGCCCCCAGCAGCCTCCCCCGCCCCCCTTCGCTTCTCCCGGCCGGGCCACGCGGCCGCAGCGCATGCGGGGGTTGGGGCCCGCGGGAGACCGGCCGGGGGGGGGGGGGGGCGCGGGCGGCGGGAGACCGGCCGGGGGGGGCCGTGGGAGACCGCCCGGGGGGGGGGCATACGATCTGCCGTACGGGGCCCCAAAATTCCTGTCGCCAGCCCTGGACTCTCGACATCCTGGCAGCTAGGAGCTGCTTCTCGCACATCAGCTTTGCTCTCTACTCTTGGCAAACTCCACGCAGCAGCAAGGAGGAACCAGAGTAGGAAGGCGGAAGGCGGCTCAGCCAGGCAGTAGTGGTACTTCTGGCCACCATGCTTGCTGCCCAAAGCGCTACTCCTCTTCTGTCACGAACTCTGGGAAACATCTGGAGGACTTCTGGGACCTGAGTCAAGCTGGGGTAGTGTGCACACAGGAAAGCAATAAGGCTCAGACCTTCAGCCCTGTAGGGTCCTGGGACTCTGGTTTTTGAGGCCTACATTAGCCCAAATGGTGTGTGGATGCAAAGGGGGTTAGCCTTGAGCTCGGGTTCAAGCCCAGACTTTAACTACAGTGTAGCCATATACAGTGCATCTTGGAGCTAGCCTCCTAGCTGGGGTTGACAGACTTGGGCTTGTGTGGCTAGTATAAGCGCTCTAAAAACAGCTGTGTAGACATTTTTTGAAGTTGTGGCTTGGGCTGGAGCTTGGACTCTATTTTTAGAGCACTATCACAAGCCCTGCTACCCCAAGTCTGTCAATCCAGGCTGGAAGGCTTGATCCTGTGTGCTCTGAAGAGCTATGTAGGCAAACCTTTATAAAGGTATCATTTTTCCCTCGTAGTCCAGAATATTTAAAAAAAAAAAATCTTGAAAAGGCAACATGGCATTTTCTCCTTCAAATAAACTAGTGTGTTTTGAAAAACCTAGATTAACCAACCTGTTTACCCATGGGTAAATCTCATTCAGTAGCACCCATATAAAAGCACTACCTATTTTTGTTACATTGAATAGTTGTGTACTTTGGGAACTGGATTTCTCTGTTCGATGCATACCGCTATGCTTATAGTTTCCAATTTTTTAAAAATCTGCTTCCTATTTATCTATGTTACTCTGCCACTACATCCATCTTCATTTGTACAAATAGGAGAGAATCTTATTATGCTGTTTTATAAGATTTATTTGTTGTTGCAAGCAATATCTTTTCTATTGTGGCAAGGGGGCCCCCCCTGGGCACCCCAGGCTCCAGTCCTCTGGGCAGCTCCCCCGTCTGGGTTTGGCCTCTCGCTGGTTAGGCTGGGCTAGCTCCCTCCTGGGAGGGGCTCCTTCCTGCCTCCCTGCCTGCTGGCAGCCTCCCTGTAACTGCCTCTCACTTGCCTTTACCTCCTTCTGCTTCACAAACTCAATCTTCTAACTCCTCCTGCCTCCAAACACACTCCTCACTCCCACACCCCTCTCTGGGGAGAAGTCTCTTTAAAGGGCTCTGGCTTGCTCCTTAACTGGTCCCAGCTGGCCCTGCTGCTGGCTGCAGCAGCCTTTCTCAGCTGGACCTAATTTACCTGCAGTTTTCCCCTCTCACCACAGCCTTCCAGCCCTGGGTTTACCACACATCCCCCCCCCCTGCTCAACACCATGGGGTTGGGCTACTTGGGTCGCTGAGCAGTGTACCCTGGACAGGCCGTCCGCATTTCCGTGCAGGAGGCCGGACCTATGTTGTACGCAGAAGTGGAAGGGTTGTAGTGAGAGGAACCACCTGGTGACCCTTGCGTTTTTATCCCTATTCTGGTGCATCCACTTCAGCGGAGCATGGTCCGTGACCAGGGTAAACCGTCTTCCGAGCAGGTAGTAGCGGAGGCTTTCTACGGCCCACTTCACTGCCAGGCACTCCTTCTCTACCACGGCGTATTTCTGTTCCCTGGGCAGGAGCTTCCGACTGAGGTACAGAATGGGGTGGTCTTCTCCATCTATCATCTGGGACAGCACTGCTCCTAGCCCTACTTCGGAGGCATCGGTCTGCAATAAGAACTCCTTCTCCCAATTCGGGGCTATTAGCACGGGGTCGGTGCAGAGGGCCGTCCGCAGATCCTTAAACGCCTCTTCTGCTGCGTTCGACCATTTCACGATATCCGGGCCACGGGCTCTCGTCAGGTCAGTTAGTGGGCATGCCCGGGCGGCGAAATGGGGAATGAACCGTCGGTAATAGCCGACCAACCCCAGGAATGCCCTGACCTGCTTTTTCCGGACTGGTCGTGGCCACTTCTGGATTGCCTCTAACTTGTTAAGCTGGGGTCTCACCAGGCCTCTCCCCACTACATACCCGAGGTATCTGGCTTCTGCTAGTCCAATTGAGCACTTGGCGGGATTCGCAGTCAAACCGGCCTTCCTCAAGGTGTCTAGCACTGCCTCCACCTTCCCCAAGTGTGTCTCCCAGTCGGGGCTATGGATAATCACATCATCCAAATAAGCGGCCGCGTACTTACGATGCGGCCGCAGCAGTTTGTCCATAAGCCGCTGGAAGGTGGCGGGGGCCCCATGTAATCCAAAGGGGAGAACCGTGTATTGGAACAGACCATCTGGAGTGGAAAAGGCTGTTTTCTCCTTGTCCGCTGGGGCAAGGGGGATTTGCCAGTAGCCTTTGGTCAGGTCCAGGGTGGACAGGAACCGCGCTGTTCCTAATCGGTCGATCAGTTCATCTATTCGTGGTAGCGGATAGGCATCGAACTGGGACACGTCGTTCAGCCTCCGGAAGTCATTGCAGAATCTTACACTGCCATCGGGCTTGGGTACCAGGACCACGGGACTGGACCACTGGCTATGGGACTCTTCTATGACCCCCAATCTCAGCATCTTCCGGACTTCAGTTCCAATCATTTCCCTTTTTGCCTCTGGGATCCGATAGGGCTTGACACACACTTTTACCCCAGGCTCCGTGCGGATGTGGTGGCATACCTCCCTGGTTCGGCCTGGTGTCTCCGAGAACACGTCCGGGTGCCGTCTGATCATGCTGATCACCTCTTCTCGTTGGTTTGGGGTCAGCTCGGGGGATATCCCTACCTGGCTAGGCTGGTTCCCTTCCCGGGGGGTTGCTCCGAGCGCGACTACTTGAGCCTCTCTATCCTGCCAAGGCTTCAGTAGGTTTACATGATAGATCTGCTCCAGCTTCCGGCGTCCCGGCTGTCGGACCTTATAGTCCACGTCTCCCACGGCTTCGATCACCTCATAGGGCCCTTGCCAGTGGGCTAACAGTTTACTTTCAGCCGTGGGTACAAGCACCATTACTCGGTCCCCCACCTGGAACTTCCGGCTCACCGCCCGACGATCATAATACGTCCGCTGGGCCTCTTGGGCCTTCTTCATGTGCTCTCGCACTATGGGGGTAACCTGGGCTATCCTCTCTCTCATCCGTAGCACATGCTCGATGACATTTCTCTCCGGCTTCGGCTGTTCCTCCCAACCCTCTTTGGCTATATCGAGTATGCCCCGAGGGTGGCGTCCATATAACAACTCGAACGGGGAGAATCCCGTGGAGGCCTGCGGTACCTCCCTCACGGCAAACAGTAGGTAGGGGAGCAGGGTGTCCCAATCCTTCCCGTCCCGGCTCACTACCTTCCGCATCATACTCTTCAATGTCCTATTGAAGCGTTCGACCAGACCGTCCGTCTGAGGGTGGTAAACCGATGTCCTCAGGGTCCGCACTTGGAGCATGTCACACAAGTCCTTCATCAGCTTCGACACAAAGGGGGTCCCTTGATCGGTTAGGATCTCCTTGGGTATTCCTACTCGGGAGAAAATCTGCACCAATTCCCGGGCTATGGTCTTGGACATCGTGTTCCGTAGGGGCACAGCTTCCGGGTATCGGGTGGCGTAGTCAAGCACAACCAGTATGTGCTGATGGCCCCGGGCAGATTTCTCTAGTGGGCCTACCAGGTCCATAGCGATCCTCTCAAAGGGGACTTCAATGATGGGCAGAGGTACCAACGGGGCCCGCAAGTGCGGCCGGGGGGCATGCAATTGGCAGTCCGGGCAGGAGGCGCAATATCGGCGGACAGCCGCGTAGACTCCTGGCCAAAAAAATCTTTTCAGGACCCTGTCGAGGGTTTTATCCACCCCTAGGTGGCCCCCGAAGAGGTGGCTATGGGCTAGGTCCATCACGCCTCTCTGGTGTTTCTGGGGAACCAGGAGTTGCTCTATGGTTTGGTCCGACATCCGGACTACTCTGTATAATAGGTCCCCCTTTATCACATAATACGGTCCTTGGCCCTTAACTTTCCCTTCTACTGGGACTCCATTCACCTCCACTACTTCCTTCTGGATATTGTGGTAGGCTGGATCATTGGCTTGATCCTGCCCAAAGCTTTCCATTGACAGGCCAATCGGTCCTAGCTCCGGGGGATCTATCCCCGGCTCCCTCTCGGGGTCAGTCTGGGGGGCACTCGGTCCGGCGTCGGGCTCCCCCGCAGCTCGCCGAGTCCTCTTCCCCCTGGGGCTTACTTGTTCCCCTACCAGCGCTACCCTTCGGTACTGGGTCAAAATCTTCGTCCCCAACTCCTTAGCTGCCCTTCTCTCCTTCCGAGACTTCTTGGGTCCCCCCGGCAGGGAAAATAGCCCTGGGTCAAACTCTCGGAAGGCCGGGGGTCCACACTCCCTTGGCACCCTCTCCTGGATCTTGGCACTAACACCTTCTGCCTCCCTTCCGGGGAGCAGGTTATCGAACCCTGGGAAGTCTCGCCCGATCAGGACCGGGTAGGGGAGCTTCGGGACTACTCCCACCATTACCTTCGTGGGGTTTCCCAGGATGTCTATACTTACGGGGATGGTGGGGTAATAATTGACATCCCCATGTACACAGGATACTCCGGAGCGCTTGGCCCGCGACAGTTGGTCTCGCCCGACCAGCTTCCCCGAGACCAGCGTGACCGCACTCCCGGAGTCTACTAACGCAGTGGTACTAATGCCGTTCATCTTAACGGGCCGGGTGTATCTATGGGGGGCCACCGCGACCCCCACCTGACTTATTAGGACACAGGGACCTTCCATCCCCCCCAGGTCGCATTGCATGGGTTCGGCCTGGTTTGGGCACTGGGCCGCTATATGCCCTACTTCCCCACATGCGTAGCAGCGTATACCCGCTCGGGCTAGCACCCTGGTTCTCGGACTGTTAGGCCGTACCCCCCGAGTCTCGTTCCCCCAGTCCCCAAGCTTCTCCATGCTTTCAGGCTGATCCCCAGCCTCTTTCCCTCCCTCTATGTAACGGCTTGGGGGCATGGTACCCCGGGGTTTTGGCCCTGTGCCCTGCCTCCTACTCAGGCACACTCCTTCCTTGGTAGTCCGAGGCAGCTCCTGGGAGGCTAGGTGTCTCTCCACGAGGGCTACTAGTTCGTCATAGGAGGAGGGATCGTTCTTACGGACCCAACCCCTTATGTCGGGTGGCAACCCCCGCATATACCTGTCCCGGACTAGGATTTCCACCACTTTCTCTGGTCTGTGGGTCTCAGGCTGCAGCCACTTCTGGGCGAGGTGAATCAAGTCAAACAGCTGGGTCCTTGGTGGCTTGTCGGACTTGTACCTCCAGTCGTGAAACTGCTGGGCTCTCAGGGCTGGCGTCATTCCCGCCCTTGCCAGGATTTCAGCCTTGAGCTGGGGATAATCTGCAGCAGCCTCGGTTGCCAGATCAAAGTAGGCCTTCTGGGCCTCTCCACACAGAAAAGGGGCCAGGATGCTTGCCCACTGCTCCCGGGGCCAGGCCTCTCGCAGGGCTGTCCTCTCGAACGCGAGGAGGTAGGCCTCGGTATCGTCGTCCGCCGTCATTTTCTGTAAATAGTTGCTTGCCCGCAGCGGCCGGGCATCGGGACCCCCACGGGCCAGGGTGCCCAGGACTTTCACCTGCTTCACTAACTCCTGCAATGTGGCTCGGTCCTGGGCTGCCTGGGACATCAGTAACTGGTTGGTTTCCTGCTGCACTCGAACAGCCTCCTGCTGGGCCGCAGTGGCCTGAACCAGTGCCTTCACCACCTCCTCCATTTTCTCTCTCTCTTTTTATGTTTTTGAATAAGGGGGGGGGCTTTTCGCCCTGGTCGAGGGGTCTTGCCAGCACGTCTACTCACGATCCCACCTCTGACACCACTTGTGGCAAGGGGGCCCCCCCTGGGCACCCCAGGCTCCAGTCCTCTGGGCAGCTCCCCCGTCTGGGTTTGGCCTCTCGCTGGTTAGGCTGGGCTAGCTCCCTCCTGGGAGGGGCTCCTTCCTGCCTCCCTGCCTGCTGGCAGCCTCCCTGTAACTGCCTCTCACTTGCCTTTACCTCCTTCTGCTTCACAAACTCAATCTTCTAACTCCTCCTGCCTCCAAACACACTCCTCACTCCCACACCCCTCTCTGGGGAGAAGTCTCTTTAAAGGGCTCTGGCTTGCTCCTTAACTGGTCCCAGCTGGCCCTGCTGCTGGCTGCAGCAGCCTTTCTCAGCTGGACCTAATTTACCTGCAGTTTTCCCCTCTCACCACAGCCTTCCAGCCCTGGGTTTACCACACTATGTGAAAGCAGTCTTATTCCCCAATGAAAACAGATAAACATAATGCTCTTAAGTATTTAAAAATTACAATGAAATCATTTTTCTTTCTACCCTTAAATTAGGACTTGGCATTGGATTTTAACATGGTAACACTTTGGACTAAACCTTATCAACATTTTAGAACTGGTGTTAGTCAGACAACCAGAAATTTTGTTTGCAATCTAAGAGCAAATGCACATTTTCCCCTTTTCATCCAAGTTCCTGAATGAGATAACATTAACTAGTGTAAACAATTTCAAAAGTTAGGATTTAATATTTGTCTGCTTGTTTTGTTTTACTAACAAGGTCTAAGCCATTGGTGAAACACTTTTTGATTTAAATACATCTCAGTAATGAAATGACAGCTATTTTAAAGCTATCTGAAATTTCAGCTTCTTACTTTATACAGATTAGAAGACTCTGCTTTTATTTCTCTCTCTCTTATTTAGCCATTAACACCTTAATCAAGCATAGAATAAATGGGAAATTGGAAACAGACCTCTGAATATATAGTTTTATTAATGTTTAGTAAATAAAATGGACAGCTCAATAGACTTCAAAGCCTAAGCTACTGCTTTAAAGCACCATCTACACAGCTATTCTTAAGAGTGCTAGTGAGAGCCTAGCTAGCCAAAGTCTATTGATCGGTGCTGGAGGCTTGCTGCTGCAGGCTGTGTAGACATACCCTTAGAGGGTTTTTTTGGAACTTAAAACAACCCTCTCAGTTGCATTAGGGGTGAAAACAATTGAGATTCAACCAACCTAGAATATTAAACAAATGAAACTTCCACGGGGTGTGCAGACATACCCTTAAAGGACTTCCTAAAAGTAGGCAAACATTACAAGGAAAGCCACAGAATATGCACTGGCAATTTAACTATATAAAATAACTGAAGCTCAACCAATGTCTCCATGTCTAAATTACAGTCCTACTGAAGAGACTAATTTTGACTCAGCAGTGGTTTATCCACCAACATGTAATCTTTTAAGTGCTGAGTTCAAGCATGATGACTGCATTTCAATAATTCAGAATTTGAACCAACAAGAATTACAAGGAAAGCTTTTCTGCTTTGAGACTTAGGTTACCTTGATTAGCATAGACATGTGCTGTACATTTTTCAAACAAGTATAATCATTTTCACTTCAAAACTAATTGAAAATGCCACACATCTCTTCCAAAGTCCAAAACTACTGATTACCTTTGAATATCTAAATTATGATTTGCACCTCCTCTCTCATGAGAGATCATGGTACCATATTTCATGGTATTTTTGATTCATCCCCCCCCCCCCCCCAAAAAAAAAAAAGGTTTGCCTGCTCCACATAAGAGGCAAGAAAAGGCAGATCAGGTCATCAGGGTGACTTGCCCTCACTCCCCACAGGTGTGTGTGGGGTATTTATACCCAGAGCTGTGGAAGAAAAGCCCCCTTTTATCTGCAGCAGGCAAGCTTGTGGCCGAAGTCCCGTGCAGATTATCCAGTTCAGATACTCAACAGATACCCCACACTGATCTCTCAAAATGGATTGGTAAAGAGTTTTTTTAAAAGAGCAGAGAAAGAACTGGTATGGTGGGGAGCCAACCCCCTTCATTATAGCCTTCGCCCAACCCTCATATGGGGGGAGGGGGGGGGAGGGGGGAGAGTGTCCCAACAGCGGATTGGCTGGGACCAGCATGTGTAAGGGGCCAGTCTCAGAGTATGTGGATAGGGTAATGGAATTACTTGCACTGTACTAGTCTATCTGCCACATACTCCAAGATGTTTAAGAATAAAACTGAAGCCTAATTAAACCACATCCAGTGCCTCCTGGCCTCCTTCTGGCAAAGCCAGACAAACACACAATATCAGCAGTTGGTCTTGACCTGGGAAGTGCAGCTAGTTCTACTAGTGTGCTGATTTTACATGTCAAGTTAACCACCCTTTCACCAATTAGAAGACAGGATTAGCTGTATTTTAAAGGCTCAATTGTAGCTGGGGGCTGGGGTGGGGGTGAACGGTTTATGTCAACAATTCTTACAAACTTTTTTTTTAAGATGCAAACATTTTCCTGTTTCTAAAGTAAAACAAAGACAAAAACATTTCTAAAGAAAACTTACCTCTGTAATAGAAGAGACACAGATCAGAAAGCACAAACCATCGTTTCTTCCATAGCTTCATACCAGTACTATCCTACATTAAATCAAAGGGTTCGAGTAAGCATTTGTCAGACTATCAACAATTAATGCCACATACTGAAAACAGATGCCCTGGTTTGCAGTGATTTTATGCCATTCATTGATTTTCTTGTTTAGGAGCATGTTTTATGCACATTTGACTTCTTAACACAATCCTGACTTTAAATACCAAACTGATTACCTAGAAAGTGTACGGCTGATCTAATTTAAGATTAAATGAAATACAAGCCCATTATTTTAGGAACCTAGAGACTACAATTTACAGTAAATGGGAAGGAGGAAATAAACATGTACACTTTTTTAAAGGGACTATGTGAGCCAATATTTTAAAAGCTATCCTTATCCTTTGTTGTCTTTCATATCAAGTGTGCGCCAAACTTCCTGCTCCACCAGTAATCATACACTGAAAGCAAATTTCTCTCCAACACAAATAAATTTATTCCTAAACCAATTTCATTTGCTTTTATGTATGTAACCAATTTGCAATACATTTCTCGGAATGAAGGACTGCTACCACTACTGCAGAGCAAGTAAGATGAAGCTTTGCAGTATGCACATCCTGGTAAAAATAAGATTTAATAAATATGTTAATCTACTCCAAAAAGAAAGGTATATTTGAATTTTAAAAGTATTCTTCTACTGAATAGGGTTTAAAGTGATATTCAAGGATGGCACTATAGTAAAACCCTAAGCTTTATATATACTCAAGAAGAGAGTATGTTATAAAAAAAAAAAATTAAGAGAGTCATCACATTTTTTGGCTTCTCTTTTCAAGCTTTGCTCCCTAGGTAAAAAACAAATATTACCCAGAGTGTAAAACCTACTTTTTCTGAATAATTTTATCTATACTTAGCAAACCCTCTGCCACTGAAAGTTTTCATAATTAGAATACTTGGCACTATAGAAACTTGTATCAGAAGATCGCAAAACGTTTTACAAAACATTAATTAATTAAGTCTCAACACAGTCTATGGTATTCCTATTTCACCGATGAGGAAAAAAGAACAAAGGTCAAATAACTTGCCCTACCAAGGTCACTACATCAGCAGTGGAGCTGGGACTAGAATGCAGGGATCATGACTCCCAGGACTGTGCTTTAGCCACAAAGAACATTAACTTTAAAGGCCTGAAATGCTTGTAAAAGTGTTTTTTCAATCTAAAGCATTCTTTTAACCCGTGACAGACTATTTAAGAGGTTGTTTAATTGAGCCATCCAACACAACAGACATTCTCTTACTCAAGGGCGTCACTCAACGGATATCTACAGGAATCAAGATTCCCCAGATAATACCCATAACTGCACCACTAATCAAAACATTATGGATTTTCTTTTTTGCTTTCCTTCGAATCATCAGGCCAAGATGCAGAAGAGTGGAGTTGATGATTCTGGTACCGCAAATCCTCCAGTAAAGTGAATATATTTGCACGCTACTATTTGTTTTCTTTTAGTTGAGTGTCATTACACAGCAATTGGACAGTGTTTTCAATAAATGAGAAAATTTAAAAAGGGTTATAGACTCAGATTTGATGGAAAGAATACAGAATGATGGTGTGTTAAATGAGCTTACACATCCTGAGACTCAAATTAATGTTCTCGATAATTAAATACAGTAGGAATGCTATTACTAGATAACGTATCAGAGAATTAAAGCTGTATGTACTTTAACTGTAGCTTTTTGAAGGTCATATCATACCCAGATGACATTCTCCGATCAGCTGACTTGTGTCATAGTCATACTTACATCGCACAGTAATTTATAGCATCCCCTTCCTATCTGAAATCACCATTCAAATGTTAAGAGACTAATTGAGTCTATAAGCTTGCTCCAGCTGAGTTTACCTTAAAATCTATCTGCGTAGTCTTTTCATTAGTGAAACAAGACAGGAATTGCATTCTAAAGGGGGCTTGAACATTAGTATATAGCAATGAGGAGAATACAAATTTTACAAAAAATGGCATAGCTCTGTACCTTAATTTACTCGTTCTCCTGTAGTAAGTCTTTTCTATATAATAGATCTCCGTTCTTGACTATTTCAGCACTACCATGATATACTAACCTGACAAGATATCATATATTCCTTAAGAAATTAGTAATATGCAAGAGGAACTTCCTAATCCTCCTGAGCATTCCAATAAAGAAAGTATCAAGTTGTTTTAGCAACAGAAGTATATCTTCCTATAAAAACAAATTGCAAAGACACAGCTCAGGATAAAAAGGAGTGGTTACTCACCAGTACAATACCCTGAATTCTTCATAAAGTTTTGCCTCTGTGGATGCTTCACTGTAAGATGTATACATGTTCGTGTACCCTCAACTGGAGACTGTAAAAGGCCACAATCTCAGGAGGTGTGCCTTGTGCTCCCATGTAAGGTCAGATAAGGAGATGTGGACCCACCACCAATCCAATGCCTTTTTCACTGCAAATCCTGGAAGACTCCGCAGCAGAAGAAAAGGTGGACAGGAGGTGGGGCATCCAAAGGGAACAAAAGATCTCAAAAAACTCAAGTTACTGTACAGGTAAGTACATGTCTCTATAGAGGCTTCACTGTAGTAGATCCCCAGTCTCATCACTGAGGTAGGTGCTGAGGGAGAAAATCAAAGACAGTTCAGAAGACTGCATCACTGAAGGTAATGTCAGCTGTAGATGTAGGTATGATGGCGTAATATTTGGCAAACATGAACTGAGGAGCATGTTGCAGCCCTGAAGATTTCCAATATGGGGACATCCTTAAGGAGGACTTCAGAAGTGGACTTAGCCTTAGTGGAGTCAGCTGTCACTCTGTGAGGGGGATATACCTCAGCAGCTTCATAAAAGGTCAAGATACAATCCAAAACCACTTCAATGGTTGAGTAGAAAGTAGCTGTCCCTTCATCCTTTTGGCAAAGGATACAGAGTCTGGGACAAGCCCTGAAGTCTTAGCTCTGCCAAGTCACTTCTGACATCTAATTTGTGGAGACTAACTTCCTCCCTTGGGGTATGGAACTTAGGATATAATAAATAGATCTCTTGGTTGATATGAGATTCCAATTAATCCAAACTTTAGGGGTGAATCGAAGATGGAGGCACAGCATGACCCCGTGATAGTAGGAAGTAGCATACTATGCTTCTGACATGAGTGCCCCAAGTTCTCTCAGTCTTCACCTCAGCCAGAAGAACTACAGAAATGAAGCCTTGAGAGAGATGCGAGAAGGACCAGGTAACCTTCGGCTCAAATGGGGAGTTGCTTAAGACACAGAGGACCAGATTAAGGTTCCACGGAGAAAAGTGGTTTCAGACAAGGGAGAATAAGTTGTATAAATCCTTAGGGAATGGCTCGTGGTTCGATAGGTGAAGAGCAAAATCCCTTCTATAGGTAAATGGAAGGTCTTAAAGGTGGCCAGGAGCACTCTAACTCAGCTCACTGAAAGACCTTATGTCTAAGTCCAATAGGTCACCTAGGATCCCTAGAGTGGAGCTTCTGAGGATTGCAGAGCAGTGAAAACACCAAGAATGGAAGAATTTCCATTTTGGCAGTAAGTCTTATAAGTAGCAGGTTTCTTGATAGACAGAAGAACTGACTGAACATTGGCCGAGCAGTGAACTCTGTGCCGAGAACCATCTAAGAGCCAAGTTGTCAGGTCCAGAGACTAGAGGTTGGGATAGGTCAGGGCATCTGAGCTTTATGACAAGAGATCTTCCCTGAGGTAAGGCGGAGAGGCACTTCCAGAAAACAAAGTACCATACTTGCGTCAGCCACAATGGTGCTACCATGATTGCTCAGACTGAGATAAGAGAGGGTGCGGGCTAAGTCTTGATGATTAGAGGAACAGGCAGGCAAGCATAGAGCGGGAAGTGGGGCCAAGATTCTAGTGAGGAATCTCCCAAGGAATTGTGGCCATATGCTCTTCTGGAGCAATAGAGATGACATTTTACACTGCTTGAAGCTGTGAAGAAGTCTACCTTGAGGAGGCCTCAGATCTGGCAGATGCCGTGGAAAATGGAGCCACTGAGCTTCCCATGCGTGGGCCTGACAGATGGTCCGTGCTCAGGAAGTCTACAACTGTGTTCTGAAGACCTGGCTGGTAAATCATGGAGAGTTCTGCCTGATGTAAAAAGCATCAGTACCACAACCTTAGAAATTCTATGCTTAAGGACTGGGATCTTGCACCCACTTGTCACCAGCCCCCTGCTGCCATCCCCTCCCCATCCCCTTGCAGACCAGAGCAGCAAATTTAGATTTTTTTTTTAGCGCACAGTTGTGCGCTAACTGGGTCACATGCAGCCCCGGGTTGAAAACCACTGGTCTAACCTCTCTTTTTGCAGGACCTGCCTATAAACTCATGTGGACTGTACTCCACAACTGGTCATGAGTGTTTCTGAGACATTCAAAATAGCCTGCCTGTAACTATGTAAGAAAGACCTGTGGCAGATCTACCTGGGCTTGAACCCAGGGGTCTTCGGCATAAAATGGAGACGTGCCATACACCACAATGGGGAAGGCAAGAAGTTGGGGGCAGGAACCTTCTGAGCACAAGTTGTACTACCACTAAGAAAATAATAAGTAGGCAAAATGAAAACTAACCACAAACAAAATCAACAAGGGAACAAAGAAAAGGCAAGAAGCAGATGAAAGCAGCAGATACCGCAATTGTTCCCTCTAAGCCACAGGTGACTAAGAATTAACTGGAGTGGCACTGGATCCGCACCTCCTTATATGCCCTTGCCTGAGAGCACCAGGCACTACTCTCACAAGTTTAGCCCTACAGATGCTGATTTTTACAACTTCCAATCGGGAGTGCACAAGTATGCGCACATCCTACGGTGGACAAACTCAAAGGAGTGAGTATTATGGAGAGGACAATGAGGGAAATAAATTAAATTTCTGAAATGAGAGACTGATTATATCTGGATGCATTATTCTTTGAATCACCTTGTTATGTATTTACCCCTCATGGAAGTGAAATTCATCAAACACATAATGCATGATTTCCCTTTATTAATGGAGTTATCCAGGGCTCATTTTGACAATATTCTAACTATATAAACTATATATTTGTTTCTCAGTTGGTCCTAATGTACCTTAGAATAAAAACTCATTCAGCAATTTATTGCAAATTTTACCAATATTCCCACCAAGTATTTGATTAAATGTCCCTATCTGACTAGCTATATTGAGAATGTTTTAACTTCTCTTTTTGATACTACCTCGATGTGTTCCATTGGACATGAATGAGGTCTAGTTCTGAGCCTGTGTGTATAAAAGGAATTAAGTAGAGGGCAGTGGAAGTGATTAAACCCTTGGTACTTTGAGGTCCAATCTGGAAGATATTTAAATATTTGATTCACACTGAACTATTTCACCACATATTATGACTCCTCCGAAGCAGAGTACCCAAATGCTGACAACCATTCACATGACTCTTGATTCTTTGGTACTGCCTTCTAATCAACACAAAATAGTATTCATGAACAGTCCGTTGTAAGAACTCAAGAGTCAGTAAGTAACTGAAGTAGCAGTTAGTAAATTAAAAATAGGACAATGACAAATATGCAAGAAAAACACAACTACAAACTGACATATCAATGAAATTTTGAAGCCACAGTTAACTGGATTTATGTATAAATATAGGCATACTAAAACACTAAAAAAGTTCCTATCAGATAAATGGGGTGAGAGGCAACTCTTCTGCAATCAAAACATTTGACAAAAGATGGATGTGATATCACATGTATACAAAGAGCTTGATTTTCAAACGGAGACTATGGGTCAGCACGCATTTTAACACTTATGTCTGTGTATATTTATAGCAATTGTGGTGGGAAAAGGTCTAAATCATGTGTGTGCAAATGCCCATGTTGAACATGCAATGGCATTAATTGAGCACAACAATTTGAGGCAAGGCACTTCTTTTCTGTTGCCAGACTTAGTGTTTTCGGCTCTGGTGATGGCGGGCTGGGGTAATAAGCCGCACTCTGGCAAGGTTTGTCTTCCCCTTTCTGTGATCCCTATTTTCAAGGCAGACCTTCCTCCATCCTCCACCGAACAAAAGGAAACAGTCTCAAACAAAAACCCAGGGAGGTACCTTTTGCTGCCCCTTTCATTGGGGCAAAGTGTTGTCTGGTTGGTCACCCTGGGGTGTCAGTCCTTCCCCTAGCAGGCACTCAGGTTTCGCTGTTTCCTCTATGGAAAGGGGCACAGCCTCTCACCTGGAAAGCCTATTTTCCTGCTGCCACTAGGCTGGTAGCAGCTTATTTCTCTCTCCTCCTTTTCTCTCCCCAGAGGAAGGGTTTTTAAAGGCTTCAGGCAGCCCTTAACTGGATTCAGGTGTCCCTAATTGATCTGAGGTAACCCCTTCTCAGCTTGTAGGAAAAAAGGCCTTCAACTTTCTAGGGTTAATATATCTGCCTTCCAGGAACCTCTTGCAGCCATCCGGCCTGTCACAAACTATAGGCACGCCAATGTGCACAGAAGACCTTTAAGAAAATCATATCCTACCTTTGCATACATATATATGTTCGCATCCCTATATACATCCCTCCCTTTCAAACAAAGCTTCCAGTATCTTGACAGATTTAACGGAAACTAAAGATAGGAAATACCTATTAAATCATCTATTTTATCATCCTGCTGACGCAGATTTGCTCCTTACATAACATTTTAAAATAATCTGTACTGTTTGCATTTGTCTCTCTCAAATGATTAGGTGTCCACTTCCTGGAGTGCAAATCCACAATGACTTGTGGCCCATGTGTGAAGACCTTGGAAGACAATGACACCTCTGAAGGAAACATCTGCAAAATTAGTAGCACATAGCTCAAAATGGGAAGTTACAGAGCATCAAAGGAAGACATCTGACATCCAAAAAAATCATCACAATACCACAAAAATAGTCTGATGATTTTGATTACCAACTATCTTAAGCAGCGCTGCTTAGCACTCATATTTTTCTTAGGGAGGAGACCTTCGTGTTTCTCTAAAAGAGAACATCTTTTAGAAAAAACATTCTATCTTGATTTAAAATTTATTAGAATCTCCCACTGGTAAATTGTTCCAATGATTAATTACTCTCACTGTTAAAACATTTTACATCTTGCAGGTAACACACATTACACATACTATGGACACATTATAAAGATGAGAAACCATCTTTGAGAGAAAATCAGAAGGGAATGTGTTTTGGCGTGTGCAATGAAGTTAGAAAATGTTATATTTAAATCGTATATTTGAATGTTTATAACAAACAAAGGGGGAAATCTATATAAGGAACACCAGTAGTGTAGGGGGCCTGGGTGGCCTCCCTCCAAGCCAGAGGGGAAAGAACCACTCTCAGCCTGAGTGGGCGGGGTCAGAGCAAGATGGCTCCACTCCCAGGAAAGGGAGGGGTGAAACAGAAAGTATAAAGGGTGGGGCCCTTAGCTCAGTCAGTGCAGCACCAGGGAAGAAGACAGACGCAGACTGCTCCCTCTACACCCTGCTGCCGAGCCAGGGGAGGCCCTGGACCCAGGGAACCCTGGTCTACGGGAAGGACTGAGATTTCCAGACCTGCCTGCTGCAGAGTACCCTAGGGCCTGCTGGAGCCCAACAGTGACCCGTGCCTGCCCAAGGTGGACGCTGAGGGGGAAATGGAGCTGCCCGCGGCAGAGTGCCCCAGGGGGACTGCCAGAGCCCAGCGGTGACCCTTGGATGACTGAGGTGGACACTGAAGGGGAACCGGAGCTGCTCGCAGCGGACAACCCTGACTCCTGCTGGTGCCCCCTCACCTGTGAGGTGCACTCCCAGACTCTAGCCAGCGCCCCCCCTGCTTGAGGGGTGTACTACAGACTCTTGCTGGCACTCCCCTGCTTAAGGGGCGCTACAGACCCTTGTCGGCGCTTCCCTGCCTGAGGGGCCCGCCAGGGGTGCTAGCCAGCCCACCTCCCGAGCCTAATTCCCGTGACTGGGAGGTGCGACCAAGGCCCTGCAGCGAGGCAGTAGCTCCTCACCACCTCCAGCGGTCTGGACGACCTACTGACCCTTGTACAAGTAGATTTATTGTCTAATATTTGTTTAGAAGTTATTCATAGTATTTATATTACAATATTTTGTAATATTTTGAACTATTATATAAATATTACCATATTCAAGACAAAAAATATTCCCCAATAGCTATCCCAGAATAATAAATAGCAAAACATTTGGCTGCTCATTCTTGTCGCATTTTCCCACCAGCTATGATTTATTAACTGTCGTCCATCCCCAATATGTATTTGCTAGACATCCATCCCCCAAATCTTTCAAATATAACAGGTCCTTGAATTTACAACATTGTACCTTTCTCTTATGCTTCCCAAAGTAAACTATTCTGTACTTCCCAGCTGCCTTTATTCATTATTCATTGTGTATTTTAGTCACTCAGTAGGTGATATGAGTTAATGAAAGGCACCATACATGCACCAGAAGAGATTGTCATCTGCACTCCAATATTTCTAGCATTAGGTTTCACATAAAATATTGACCTACATAAAATAATAAACAAGGAAAAAATATGAATACCTGCTTGTAAAGCCACCCCCGTCTGATGACCGGTGCATTAGGATTCCTCTTTATTGAGTTTGATCTCTTTCCAAAATTATGAATCTTCTTTGAAGACCGTGATGTCTAAATGGAATGCACATGTTAGAAAATGCACCATCAGCATATGTTAACTAACTCTAGGAGATTGTCTTCATTTCTTTCCTCAGATTTTTGTTCTCTATCCATGTTTCCCCTTGAGAATTGCAGGATACTGCTTTTTCCTTTTTAGACAAATAAGTATGGTAATTGCCGTGTTGTTTCTGCTGGCTCCAGAATTTCTCTAAATTTTCTGCAGTGAGAAAGTGAAATCCCAGAGCATAACAGGATCAAAACCATTTAAATAGAGATTTAATAGAATTTTTTTAAAACAAAAATACAGCTGACTTTATTCTAAGACAGGACTTGAAGAATACTTACAAGACAATACACATATTAGCAAGAGAACTATAACTCTTGATGGCAGAGGAACACCTTGGTGACAAAAGTCCAGCTTTCTTCTGTTCCCAGCACAATCCCAATAACTGGGAAAGAGGTCAGATTACTACAAGGGTGCAAACTCTGGCTTTTGATTGAGCCTTTCATATCCTCTTCTGGTGAAATAGCTTTTATTCTGTCTGTTCGCCCCTCATAATCTTTCCATTCACTTTCTCTTGGCTGCTACAAAAGGGAGATCTTCACTATTCTACAACTGGGGTCTCAAACTCAAATGACCAGAGCTGGAAGAGCTAATTCCCAGACAACCAGCAAGAGACGCAGGAGTGAGTCGCTGACCTGCTACACTGATGTTTGTTACATACTCAGATGAAAGGTCCTTATAAATGTGAAAAATACTATTATTGCTTCCTGTATCTACAAACTTGTGTTCCAAAACTTATTGCCTGGATATGGGGTTGCTTTGTGGAGGTGCTTTCTAAATTTGGATTTATACACTGAACTGTGGTCCACAAAGCCTCTAATTTAGAGAAACAATTCCACAAGTTATGAGAGAATAACAAATTTGAAAAGTGTACAAAGACATGATAAAGCCAACACAAATGCTGAACAGCTTTGCTCTCAGATAAACAACTGGCTATTTTATAACCCATGCACAGGACAGTTCTTTGATTGCATAAATTAAGCAGCAGGAGCATGGTCACCATTTAGATGTTATAGAACAACAGAGCATAGAGGTGAATCTCAGATTAAGGACCAACACAATAATAGATAAACAAGATTTCACTAGGAATTTATTTTCAGTGTGCCCGTTGTGTGTCTGTTGAATTTCAACTGCCTGTAAGAAAGTATTTTCCATATATGTAGCACACAATACTAAGACATTAGCAACAGAGGAAATGAGGGAGAAAGAAGAAAGCATTTTTAATTTTAATATAAAACTCAAAAGGAAGACTATGTTGTATATTTTTCTGAAATTCTAGTTTGTTTATATTCTCTTGGAAGCATGCTAATAAAGTATTTCTCTACTAAGTTTGCAAAGCATAGGTTATTAAAATTTTTGTTGTGTTAGAATGTACTTTTATTAAACAGACTTGTTGAAATGAACAGGACATTTAGATTAGATTTCAAAGGGACTTTTCATAATATAGTAGCACAATTAACACTGCACAATACATTTTACCTTAATATGCAGCTTTTGTGAAAATTATTCTGTGAACAACAGCATAAGATCTTAAAATATAAAAAAGTTTACATTTCAAAATCTTTATTAAGCGGTTGACAAGCTCAGATGAAAAGCAAGTTTTAAGTTCATTTGGAAGTAAGGCAGCTGAACAAAATTTGGTTTTGGAAAAAAGCTAAAGCCATTTAATATACACACACACACAAACAAAAGTCAAAACTGTCCTAAAGCTCAACATTTTGGTTTGGGAAACTCAGTTAGCGTTCAGAAGAAATCAGCAAATGTGGCTCAGAAGATTTTATAAGAAATAGAGAAAAGAATGTGGAAGAAAAGACTATTCAGACAGAATAAATTGAAGATCAGGTCTGACAACTATACATTAAACTTTGAATTAAATTTGTCACAATTTCCAGTTATGATGTTTTACGTTTTTTTAAAATAGAATTTTATAATAATTTTCACAGACATTTCCCTATGTCCCATTAAAGAGCTGATCACTAAAGATGGGTGCAATTTTCACTGCAATAAGTTATTTTTGGCTAAAAATGCCATTTTGGTCGACCTAAACTATTTGAAAATTTGACACAAATTTGGCAGTTTGTCCAAAAACAATTCACAAGGGAACTTAGCTGTCATTCACAAGACAGCCAGAAACTCTCTCAACCAGTGGGTAACAGGGTAGTCTCAATCCCTCTTTTCTGAAGCTGTTCCATTTTGTATAAAATACTTGATTAACCCCCAGGTGAGCACAACACGACAGGGTTGGGAGGGGGAGGGGGAAGGTGGGTAAGGGCATTCACCTTGGAGACAAATCCCTGCTCCAACTACTATTTATACCTCAGTTTCAACAGGAGGGAGACTTGCCCAGAACACCCTATAGTCCAATGAATAGGGCATTCTCCTGCAATGTGGGAGACAAATTAAAATCCCTGCCCCACATCAAGCAAATAGGGGAATGCATCTCCCATATTATAAGTAAATGCCCTAACCACTGGTCTACAGGCTGCAAATGAGGAAGCAACTCGATTACCACCAGCAACCATTTGTGAATCTAGCCCTTCATTTCCTTTCCTTTTTAGGATAGGATGACTGGAAATGAAAAGAAAATAGTTTTGTTTGTCCCAGACAGGGCCGGCGACAGGGGGGTACAACGGGTACAGCTGTACCGGGCCCCGGACTTCAGGGGGACCCCCTGAAGTCCGGGGCGGGTACGCAGCTGTACCCCCTTGTCGCAGGGCCTGTGAGCAAGGCGCGGCTCCGGGCAGCCGCTGCAGCGCTCACCAGCCCCCTCCCCCGGCACCCAGCAGCCTCCCCCCGCCCCCCTTTGCTTATCCTGGCCGGGCCACGCGGCCGCAACGCATGCGGGGGTTGGGGCCCGCGGGTGGCGGGAGACCGGGCGGGGAGGGGGGAACCCCCGCGGGCGGCGGGAGACCGGGGGGGGGGGGAGGGGGCGTACGATCTGCCGTACGGGGCCCCAAAATTCCTATCGCCGGCCCTGGACCCAGAACAAAATGTGTCCACTTGTTTGAAATCTAAAAAAAGGTTTTGGTTTCTGGTTGAAATTCCCTCCCCCCCCCCCAACATAAAACCAGCCATTTGTCCAGCACTACTAATTACTCATCAAAATCCTTCAACACTTTCTACCATGCAATATGCAAGCAAAATGGTCTTTGCATGTTCTAAGAAAAAGTGATGCAATATTCATGCCCACGCTACCATTTGGTATGAAAGGCTGTAAGCTCCACAATGCAAGGCCCACAAATGCATCCAGGGCCTGATGCCAAAAAAACCCAAATAATAATTTAAACTCCTCTAGCAGATTCAGGTAATTTAAATACCCATCTTTCAGTTTCAAACCAAGTACATGGACACTTTCACATGAAGCTCATGGCGCTCAGAAATGAACCTTTAGGCTCATATATTTTACAAACTGCAAATATCTATTTAAGTTAACAGGACACTGCTTGAGTTTTCTAATATTAGTTAATAGGCAGAACACTAGACACTTGTACAATTTTTTTATTTTATACTGTATAATGAGACACTCAGGTCATACACAATGAGTTCTAGGGATCCCAAGACTATGTATTTTAAAACTTTAGAATAGTATCAATATTATAGTCAAGCCAGAGCTTAGTGATAAGAAGGTTTTTGTGTGGGTGGGTGTATCATCACCCATTATTCTGTCCCCTTCGTCCCTCCATTAGTTTTGGCCCACACCTTCCCAAATCTCCTTGGGGTTCTTCATCCTCCTTTCCCAGGCCTGGGGGGCTTCAGAACGGTCCCACATCTCCCCATTCCCAGGCTGAGTGTTAAAGGGAAGGGAGAGGAGCACAGGACCCATCTGGATGCTCAAAGGACAGGGGAGGAGGGAGCAGAGCTGACCTGAGCACCGTGGCTATTTCTGCTCCCTGCTCACCTCCTGTGTGAACAGTCAGGTCTGCTCCTGGGGAGAGAGCTCTGCCTGCCTAATGCAGCGGCTCTGATTGGCTCTTCCCCAGAAGGTAAGCTAGTGGGGGGAGGGGGAAAGAAATATGACAGAGAGGATCACACACACACTCCCACAAATAGGACTAAAATGTGTGCCTCTCAGCAAGCCAACTCCAGTTGTAGATGTTTTCTGAGTCTGCAACCCTTTTCAACCCAACACACTTTAAACACTGTGAAGCTATTGTATTTCTTAAATACCACAATGAAAGTATGTTGTCACTTTGTAGATTCATTTATCTAAAGAACACAGAAGAAAATATTGCTTAAGCATTTTAAAACAAAGCTTGGAAATGTCAGTAATGAATTTGAAGCTTTCCCTTGTCATGTGGGGGGATTGTGACAAGGTGCATATAAGCAATCCATTTCTGACAAATTTAATGTTTTGCTTAAAAATAAGTTTCTAATTGTTATGGTTGATAACTTTTTAAATATGAACCAATGCAGTGTTGCCTTCTTAATTCTGTAGGCAACTCTAGCATCAATGCTGCTTCTATCGTTCAAACACTGGCAGGGAAATTGAGACGACTGGGCAGTACTGCTATTATTCAGAAGTTTGTGGGCAGCAATGAACCTAACAAGGAGCTTGGGAAAGCTATGAAGAACTGCACAGCTAGACAATGGAGCCACAGAGATCACCATGAGACCTGTACAATTCTGCCTATGCAAGTACATACCATGTTATTAAGCAATATTCCTTGTATGTGCTTTTGGGATTCGATCATATCATTCGCAAAGGCCTTTATAAAGATTTTAATACAATCTGTAAAATAAATGGAGGATACTAACTTTGAAGGAGAGGCTGTAAGGGTAGAATAATGGAAAAATTCTCTCGCCACTTTTCCTTTCCAGAAATCAGGAAGTTGGACAGGAGACTGACTGGAAAGATGGAGCATTTACCACCACTCTGGTATGAATCTCCACTCTCTCCTTTGTCAGCATTTTATTTTATTTTTGGGTGGAGAGAGGAAGGGAGCAAGAGAAGAAGACCTGAGTGTTTAATCAAGCCCCTTGCTGCTTGGTCTCACTCAGCTCACCTCATCTTTTGTATCAGCCTCTGAATAGTGGCTTTAGACTCTAGTCAGGCTTTTTTGAACAAAATTGCTTGTCTTCGAAGTAACCAAATGTAGCCTTTTCTTTCTCTCTTCCCTAGTTTATGGAGACCTTAAATTACTACTCTCCCAACTATTTTTCTTATGTATTCTAATACTACTGTATTTTTAAGACAAAGACTGGTGTTGACAAGGCAGCTCGGCACCTCAAGTTCTCTATTCATAGATAGAGGTAGACCTCAAAACTGATAGCACAAACCTCCTCCTGGCTAGGCTATAGTTCCACAATACTACCACTGAAAGGCCACTTCTAAGCACAAGGGAATAAGAGTCTTAAATGCATTCAACCCATGAGCACTCTGAAACTGCCAAAAAGGCTGATTAGTGTCAACTATGATTTCTATGTTGCAGACTCTTGTCTTCTAAGACTGGACTCAAAAATGGTACAATCATGCGAACAAGTTTATTTTTGAGAACTGTGTTTAAAGTAACTTGAATATCATTCACATGATCATCGTAAGTAGTTAATTTAGTAACTGAAAAAAGGATAATGAGCACAGTTTTTAGTATAAAAGCAAGTCTGCTTTCTCTAAAAAGTAGTTCAAAAAACCCATTAAATAAAACAAAGTCACTAATTTAACAATTTAGACACTAATCTCCATTTCTTTCCAGTACATTGTCTACCAAATACAGTTTATTTTAATTTTGTCTGTAGAAGCCCTAAACTAATTTCCTGACTGCCTCTCAAATGGAAATGAACATATTTCCCTTTCCCTTCATCCACATTTCACGCCATATAACTAACTCTAACAGAGCTCTGTTGTAATAATTTTGCATCAGCATCATTGATATCGTCAGCACAGTTCTGAGAAAAAGATTGTATTGTGCTTTTTTGATGGCTGTCCCTGCAGGGGCTTAGCAACTGTTGTAAGGTCATACTTAACAGTAACATTTTAAAAAAAAAATCAACACTGCTACTATTTTCTCAGCACCACTGTTAGATTAAGGCATTTTCTAGACTCTGGAAGTCTCTCTCAGTAGATAATGGTTTTAATGTAGGTCAAGTTTTTGCCTGACCTATTTGACTGTGTCCACTTAAAATAAAAGCTGCTTTAACTGCAGTCTCCCGACATGCTCAGAATGTCTTATTTTATGGGCAATCGTAAAATGTTTATTTTTTCACAGAGAAAATAAACAGGGTTTCAATCTAAACTCGCTGAAATTAAATAAATCACTTAGTTAACACTAACACTTCAAAGTACATATGCTTCAAATCTGATTCATTTGCAGGAGAACCACTTTGCTGAGTACAGTGCCTAATTCAACAGGTTTTTTGTTTGCAACTGAGAATGTAAAAATACTCAAGAAGAAATGTTAACTGTTGACTAGAAGACAGATGGCACTGCTCATCACTAACCAAGATGTCACCTGGCTAACTTTTTTCCCCTGACTATTCTAAATCTATCCTGGCAAAACCCAATGAAAATTTTCAGTTTTGTAGTACATAAGAACGTGAGAATAGCCATACTGGGTCAGACCAAAGGTCCATTCCCAGCCCAGTATCCTGTCTGCCAACAGTGGTCAATGCCAAGTGAGCCAGAGGGAGTGAACCTAACAGATGATGATCAAGTGATCTCTCTCCTGCCATCTATCTCTACCCTATAACAAACAGAGGATGGGACACCATTCCTTATACATCATGGCTAATAGCCATTAATGGACTTAATCTCCATGAATTTATCAAGTTCTCTTTTATACCCTGTTTAAACAACCTCCTCAGGCAAGGAATTCCACAGATTGACTGTGCACTGTGCGAAGAACTTCCTTTTATTTGTTTAAACCTGCTGCCATTAATTTCATTTGACGGCCCCTAGTTCTTATATTACAGGAACAAGTAAATAACTTTTTCCTTATTCACTTTCTGCACACCACTCTTGATTTTCTGTATCCCTATCATATCCCCCCTTAGTCTCCTCTTTTTCAAGCTCAAAAGTCCTAGCCTCTTTAATCTCTCCTCAGATGGGACCCATTCCAAACCCCTAATCATTTTAGTTGCCCTTCTCTGAACCTTTTCTAATGCCAGTATATCCTTTTTGAGATAAGAAGACCACATCTGTATGCAATATTCAAGATGTGGGTGTACCATGGATTTATATAAGGGCAATAAGATATTCTCCATCTTATTCTCTATCCCTTTTTTAATGATTCCTAACATCCTGTTTGCTTTTTTGACTGCTGCTGCACACTGTCAGAGAACTATCCACGATGACTCTAAGATGTCTTTCCTGATTAGTTGTAGCTAAATCAGCCCCCATCATATTGTATGTATAGTTGGGGTTATTTTTTTCAATATGCATAACTTTACATTTATCCACATTAAATTTCATTTCCCATTTTGTTACCCAATCAGTTTTGTGAGATCTTTTTGAAGTTCTGCAAAGTCTGCTTTGGTCTTAACTATCTTGAGCAGTTTAGTACCATCTGTTTAGTAAGTGAACTGTCCTTCTACAAAGTGGCCTCTAACTGAAAAACAAAACAAAACTTGTAGTTCTATACTACCTTTTAACCGAGGATCTCTTCATAACATCTCTGAGAGGCACGGAAGTAGTATCTCCCAGGTACAGATGAGGAAACTGAGGCACAAAGTAGTTAAATTGATTTACCCAAGATCCTACAAATAAGGGAAGGCTGGGAATAGAATTCAAGCTTCCTCACTTCCAGTACTGTGCTTTAATCACAAGACCAGGACTTCAAAACAAATTGTTAATAATTTCATGGGCTACTGAGCAATTTTCCTACCTAGTTGCACTGAAATTTTAGTACTGGTAGTTGCTAGTTAAAATGTAACCCTTGCCATATGGTATGTTGGTCTGTTCCCACAACTGCTTTCAGGGGCTGCAACCAATCCCTTGCTATTTGCTATAATTCCATACTCCTGCCATGAGGATGTTCGGTTAGATCTTTCAAAACATACTGCAATTGTCTACATGCACACTTATCTATGTGCCCAGTCAAACACACATTTGCTCATATACAAAACAAGATACATGTCTAATAGCAAAGACAATTTCAGAACGTGAAAGTCATAAGAGCTAAGAAGCCAGTGACAAAAATTACAGCTTTAGTGATAAGTTATTTCAGACACCTCAGCTTCCAAATAAAAACATTCAGGTCAGCAAGTGCCCTGAGATATACAAATGCTTTGTTTCTTTTTAAAAATGGAATATTAATTACAAAGTTCCTCTATTTATAGTACTCTGTTCACTATCCTATGGAATAACTGCATAATTTTACATTAATAAATAAACCTTCGATACAGTGACTTACTCTGCCCACGGGGCTCACTGGATGCACAGCATAATCTGATGTCACATTATAGTTGGAAGCATCACTTATTGTGCTTACTGTTCGTTCTTTCTTTTCTTCAGATGTCATAGTTGCAGCAGTCCTGAAAACAGAATATTCAATAACACTAGAACCTGCTGTGTGTGCAGAATGATATTAAACAGTGTCCTTAAGATCTTCTCTAATAGTGGCTGTGTTCTACTTTTCCAATTTTAAAGCAAGCAGTTCAGATTTAATGAGAAAATTATCTGCGCCAAGTATTAAAAAGGTCATTAAATTGTATAGCAAAGACAACCTTAGTTCTATTACAGGAAATTCTTAAAGTTGTTTTAAACTAAATCATATTCATGGTTTACCACAAAGCAGAGCTAGTAAGAGAATGCTGCACACCAATGTTAGCGAAAATCTGAGGCTCTAAAGTATTACTGAAGTTCAGTCTGATCATTTGATTAGACACTTAAGGCTCAGCCACTTCACAACCAGAGATCAAGAATTACTATTGCATATAAATTCTTGATTCACCTACGCCTTCAGGAAGGTCTAAAGAAATCATGTCATTCATGATTTATTCTGCAAGAGTAATTAAACAGTAGTCAACAAATCTATCAAATGCCTGCTCAGGCAACAGACAGGGCAATGCAATAATAATATTAAATGGAAAAGGAGTACTAGCTGCCACAGGAAATATGGAATGCCATCATATTCCAGAGCAATTCAAATGGATCATCAAAAATGTACCTTCTGGTAGCCTAATGGACTATCCTGCTAAAATCTATTAGTTTACTCTGCATGCAAATTTCGTAGGGTAACTGAAGTGAACAGAGAAATAATGGCCCCAACACTTCATTCAAACATCACAACCCGCGTTTGGCTAATTTTTTCTTTTTAATTATTTTACTGTGCTTCTTTGTTCTTGGATTAGCAGAGTGCTGAAGAATTAGATCATAAAAGAAATCAATTTCTCTATTGATTGAAGCTCATTGTGAAATTTCTGAATTAAGAATGCATGTATTATATTTTGTGCAAAGCACATTTCACTTACTGTTCATTCACAACAAAAATACAGTTATCCTGTGATGGCTGTCCTGTTACTGGATGCTTGCATGTCACTTTCCGTTCATTATGACTGTGGAGAAGAGAGATAGGCATTTATAAAATTAGGTATTTTGTAGCTTTCTGTAAAATTCTTGTAAGGATCTAGTGCAAGGTCCACATACAAGGAAAATAACTGGACAATTCCACAAAGTGTTCATTGTGACATATGAAACAACTCCTGGCAACTACAGATGGAAAACATTTATGTGGCTTTGAATGTGGTGCCCTTATCCATACTACAGTTGAAACCACACAACCAGTTTATATTTAAAATGGATGCTAAGATTGCTTCATTCACAGTATGATTGAAACCCTTATGGCAAACATTTTCTAACAATTTAGAGAGGAAAATAAAATATTTGAGCTTTTAACTATGCTCTAGGAATAAAAAATGCTAATGATTTCTAATCTGGAGTTTGGCATTTTTCATTTAAAATTTCCAAGTAAAATGCCATGATATTCATAGAAAGGAAACATTACAAACACTAAGAGACAAAAACAGAACTAGATTGCAGCTAGATATGCACAAGATAAAACCCATGTTTCATTTTAACTTAATCAAGCACAAATAAATTACATTTCATGGTCATATTACCCCTGAATATTGTTTATGGCATTATAATGAATGCAAATGGCATAAGTATTAGTTAGGCACAATAAATTCATACAACAAGAGAATATATTAAAATCAATGGTTTTGTAACGATGTCCTAAATTCTTCCCATCACTTTGGGGAAGACATATGATTTTATAACATTTGGCACAAAACTGAAGCAGTTCAAAATTAAATCAAATTTTTGGATTCTCTCCAAGTTAAGAGAGATTTAAACCTGAAATAATCTGGAGTAATATAACATGCAGCATATTTACTATGGTACAAATGTATTTTGCATGAGGTAATTAATAGAACCTGTATCCCAAGATCCTTCATGTAATTTAATAACAGAGGGAGGGAGAAATTAAAAAGGGCTAAGAGAGAAAATGTATGCCTTAGATTTGAAAAGAAATTGAGTCACTAAGACAGGCATATATATAAAATCCATTCAAAATAGCAGGAATGCTATGAGAGATGGTTCTTCCATCAGCAATACCAAGATTTT
This sequence comes from Sternotherus odoratus, assembly GCA_032164245.1. Lineage (NCBI taxonomy): Eukaryota > Metazoa > Chordata > Testudines > Kinosternidae > Sternotherus > Sternotherus odoratus. The sequence goes on along the minus strand of JAVMKO010000001.1, from coordinate 100,167,667 downwards.
GTGGAAGACAGGCAGACTAAGGTCAATGCTAAATGAGTGGAAGGAGGGGGAAAAGTTCATAGGGATAAGCTAAATCTATGAAAAAGGCTCTACCTTTCAAAGTAGGTTAATTTTGAATGACGATAACGTGAATAAGAATGGGGTTCATTTGGTCACTATACCAGGAGCATGTAGAAAGTATTAATACATCTGTTTCAACTATACAAAAAAAAGTGCTGTATTCCCAGAAGTGTGTCTGCTTCCTATGGAAGTACCATGTCTGCATGTGATCCCAGTGCAACACTGGCAGATTCTTGGGGGGGGGGGGGGGGGAAGATATGGAGATGAGCCAGGATGTTTTAGCCTCACAAGAGCTTCCTCGTGGCTTCAGTTGGAAAATGGCTTGAAGCATTCTATAATACTGGGTTTTGTACCCTCCTGCCAGCAGATACAGATTGTCAAAATATTTCTATATTGGACATTCTTGGAATGCTGCTACTGCCTATTCCATTTTGTTACTTTTCAGGCAAGTCAGTACCATCAAACTCTCCAGTGTGTTGGTAATTTTTCAAGATTGCCTATACTGGAAATATTTTCGATCTCCTCCTCCCGGCAAGATGGTAAAAACCTGATGTTACAAAATAAGAGCTGCAGCAGGTCTCAAGATGGGGCCTTGCTAAATATAGTGTATTAAAGAAATTCCAGAAACAGGTGCAGACCTGGGAGATGGTTATCTTAGAAGATAAATGCCCCTCTGCTCATCTGGACCTTTTCTACCTCTGCAAATAGTAACTTTAAGTAGCATCTTCATACTAATTTAGTAGAAGGAGTTGAACTGAGAAGGAAAATTATCAAGGGAGGGAATTCAAGTGAGACAAAAGTTGAGGGCCACATGAATAAAAATCTGAAGTATATTGCAAAAGGTAACAAACATAAAATGAAGCTAAAATAAAAAGATCAAAGTAGTGTTCCAACTTAGATACATTCTCTCTCACCAGAATCTGACTTCATCTGAAGTTTTACAGTTTCAAGTCTTTAAAGACAGACTAACCAGCAGGTGACAAAAATACAAAAACAACAAGCCATTGTTGGTTTTCTTCAAAGTTCTGTGTGAAACAGAACATACACTTTTAATTGTTTAGGCAAAAGCACAACAATAAACAATAGTCTTGTTGTTAAGACACTGCACTGGGATGCTGGATCTTTGGGTTCAATTACCCACTCTGCCACAGACTTCCGATCCTGTGTACCCTTGGGCAAGTAACTATTTATTTATTCCTCCGTTCCCTACAAGTTATACTTTCATGTCTCACAGGGATGTTGAGGATAAGTGCATTCATGTCGGTGTGGCACTCAAATACTAGAATCATGAAGGTCATGTAGGCTACAAGAGAATACGTGTTGTTGTCGCTACCGTTGCAGCTGATACAGGAAAATGTCAAAGGGATTTGTATGGAAACATAAAACCTATTAACTGAAGTAACAGAAGATCCCATAATAAAGTATTCAGATACTTTGAAAGTCCATCATATCAAATTAAACTGTTACACGTACATCTCAAACCATAATATCTACAATCAGTGCAATACATTCAGTAGCAAATGTTTTGCTATGTTAATTCCTTATCTGAAATGAGGTTTAGGCAAGTATAGGCAAGTTCAGTAAATTTTGAGTCAACCATTAGAATATTTTTGCCAATATTTCCTTTCTCCTTTCTACTTTTTCTTTGGTTACAAATGGATCAGCAAAATTCCAGCATTGATTTTTGCTGTGAAATCTATTTACCCATAAGTAGATATGAGACACAGCCCTCTCTTTGTATAAGGGAAATACCCTTAAAAATACACTGCACTAACTTCCCCAAAAAATTCATACTTAGACAGGTAACAGACCTATAAAATGTCAGCCTTCCGATGAAACTTAAGATTTTTGTGATTTTTCTGAAAACTGGTTCAGAATGAAAGCTTACAGCACTTTAAGGATAACCTTCAGTTATAGACACTAACATTTTAACTATATAAAATACTGTTTACCTTGCAAACCTTGCCCTCGATCCCCTTGTTGCCTTAACTTCAACAAGAAGTGTAGCAAGAGACCTCAAGAGGTCATCTATCCCAGTCCACTGCACTCAAGGCAGGACTATGTAATAACTACTAAACCATTTCTGAGAGGAAGCTTAACAGTTCCCTGGCTGATTCTTATATTAAAATACTTAGATCTTGATCACTTTGCAGTTTCACAGTCATGTTCAAGTCACAAATCCCCTTTCACACAAAAATCTACAATAAAAAATTAAAGCTTCTTTCATCTGTAAGCAGTATTGGATATAATATGCAAACAACTAAAAATGTAACCAATTTTTGGTACCATTTTTTCTTATGTCACAGAGTCAGTTTAAAGCAAGTTGTGCATATTTGTGGCTAATAAATGAAGTACATCATTCTCTATCTTTTTACAACAACTATAATCAGTTTAACCTCTGAAAAAGATTATACTAGGAAAGCACATCCATAACCTTTGAAGGGTCATGAGATAGATTCTGATCTTAGTTTTCCCATTCTAAATTATTATGATTCTATGTTCCCTAATGAAGATAAAGTGGCTCAGAGTAAAGAAAATTAAGTTACAAACACAACAAAGTGTCCTGTGGCACCTTATAGACTAACAGAGGTATTGGAGCATATTCGTGGGTGAATCCCCCCAGATGTATTCACCCACGAAAGTTTATGCTCCAATACATCTGTCTGTAAGGTGCCACAAAACTCTGTCACTTTTGCAGATCCAGACTAACACGGCTACCCCTCTGATAAGTTACAAACATCAGTACACATCCATTTTTAGGGGGATGTTTTTCCTCCAATTCAACAGACTCACTTTCTTGCTCTCTCAAGGCAGGCTGGAGAATTGTATCCATAACATTTTAGATTATGAAATACATAAATTGGACCTTTATCATCATAAAATATTTTTTTCCCAAGTGGCCTTGGTCGACAACATTAAGCTGCAATCAACTAAACTGGCCATAAATGGTGGGATTTTTAAAAGTTCCTGAGGAGCACAAGTTCCACCAATTTTCCATGGGACTTGTGCTTCTATTTCAGGCTTTTTAAAAATCCCACACTAAGACAAAAAAGGGTGTTCCTCAGTTAGGTTAATCATGATGTAGACTCCTCTAATGTTTAACCGTGACAATTTGATACACTGCGCCATTAACTGCCATCCCAAAAGGCTACCAAGTAGAATATTACCTCTTTTGTTGGGAGGGAACAACTTGCACACACTGGCAATGCCTCCTTACTAAAGGGAAGGTCATGTAAAAATGGCAAGAATAAATGGAAAATATAGGGGAGAGGGGGCAATCCCAGATGACTATATAAAACCATGTAAGAACAACTATTAGGTCAATAATTTTAGTGTTAAACCTAGACAAAAGAGGCACCACCTTTCTCCCCATCATTCAAACTGGTATGTGATACATAGACAGCATATCTAAAGTTGAAAACTTGGCCCAGTGATGAGTATCTTGTAGAAAAAGGGGGCCTGGAAAGTTGGCCTGGATATTGTAAAAGTACATTGTGAAGCAAGGAGTCATTTTCCTTCCTTGTTTAGAGATCTCTACCACTTAAATGGGCAAGGAACATGTGGTACACTCTTTTTCCCATCTCTCCTAAGCCCAGAGTCCCAAATGAAGTCGTGAATGAACATGCATTGAAGTTGCACCTAACAATGAATGTCAACTTGTTCTAGTAGCAATCAATGCTTTATGTAAAAAAAATGTAACTGAACTAAAACCCAAATATTTCCTTTTAAAAATAGTTGAACATTTCTGACCCCAAACACTTTCAGCACAACAATTTCAGCACTATTTTAACTTGGATTACTAACATTTTACTTAGATTTCTCAAAATACTTATATAAGAAGTACTGTCCCTAGATCATTTCTGTGTCCCTTCTACATAACAATAGCCCCAAGGCATTTATTTAGAGGCTTCATCTCTTGTAGTTTATTGAAAAATTTATTAAAAGCTACCACACACACTAGGCACAAGTTCCAGTGTGTTCAATTTAGGAGTCAGTGATCCACAAAATTCAACTCTAGTTCTCTACACAAGCACAGTATTTTGTATATTTCATTATGATAATGTACATCTAATTAATACAACTCAATGGAAATTAAGGCAAATTTTTCTCTTAATATTTCAGCACTTTCAATTTCCCATTTTCCACAATGCCAAAACCGCACTTCAAAATTACAGTGTTGCATCTTTATGTGTCTCTACTTGTACTGTGTGGTAAAGATTGTATTACAGTGGATTTAAAAACAGCTGGAAGCCATGGTATTTTAACTCTTTTTTTCCCTCTTGCTTAGGCAGAAATATAGCATCCTGGTGAATATATGCATGGCAGTAAAACTTCTCAAAATGGAGGTCCAAATTCTGATCTTGGTTACACCATTATAAACAGAGTAACTGCATTAATACCGTGTTTCCCCGAAAATAAGACAGTGTCTTATATTAATTTTTGCTCCCAAAATTACATTACATTATATTACAGTGAGAGGCAAAACTGGAAGTACGTCTTATTTTCGGGGGATGTCTTACTTTCGGGGAAACAGGGTACCACTCAGGAGTTGGCCTGACTATTTTAATTCCAGGAGCTAAGCTATCTCAACAATATGGTCATGTCTAGATCCAAAAGCAGAAACCAAAACTTCTTTGGAAATTTTATTAGTATTCATGATCACACTTTTCCTAACTCAATACATACAGTTGGCTGTTGTGTGTGTCATTGGGGCAGTGATACTCAGACTGAGGCTTGCAAGCCACAGTGGCTCTAAAGTGCCTCTGTCTCCTTGCAGCACATGATATTAAAACATTCTATTAACCAATCAGGATGCTTTTACTATGTTATTAACCAATTGTAGTTGATAAAATACTTGGTCAGTCATTTTGCTGTGAGAATATCATCTCTCTATATAAAATGAAACAATGAATTCACACTATTGCAGCTCTTTTGAGTAACATTGATCTGTAATTTAGCTCCTGAACCACTGAGGTCTGAGTATCACTGCACTGGGGTATGTAGAATTCCAGAAGCAGGTAGAACTGGCTGCGATGACATTTCAGATATGCATTCACTAGAAAATAAACTATTTTTTGCCTGTGTCATGTATCTTATTTTGCTCCTAGTTCCACTAAGGTCCATCGATGGTCACCTGTTAAAATGTGGGTCAAAATTTCAATTACATTTTATAATACCTCAGGGACAAATTCTGTTCTCTGCTACAGAGTTCTTCAAAGATTTCCGGCCGCGGCCCCCTTCCGCTGTCCGGTGTCCACTCACGGCCCCCCGGGTATGTCCGCCGGAATGCCACCGAATTGAAAACTTCCACTTTCTGTGGCAGCATTTCAGTGGGACAAAAATAGACCGCCAGTCTATTCGGCAGTTTCCCGGGTGGGATTGGCGGTGGCACTGGGGTCTTGCGCATCCCACTTTGAAGACCACTGATCTACTACATGGTCTAACCCAACAATTCACTGTAACAAAAAACAATTTAGCTTGTCCCACATGATTTCGGGGGGGAAAAATTGATTTTTTTTTCATCTCAACAGTACAGGATCTGGTACTACCTTGCAAAGAGCCAAAACCCAGTTTTTTCCCCATGGGAAGCCATCTTTCTGGGAGGCAGTTTCAGTACTATCCATTTTACATTCCACTCATGCTGCTGCCCTCTAGCCTCTGATTCCCTCCCCTTCCTAACATTCTTTCAGAGCACTGCTCTGTTTATAAGGGGTGGTATAAGCTAATTATCACACACTTTCACATCCTCTCTCTCTCCAAACACATCTGTTGCATTGTTAACCTGTTTTATACTACAAACTTATGTCAGTGTAATCATGTAGCTCAGGGGTGTCGATTTTCCATCTAAGTGATGTAGTTATAACTAATCTAACCCAAGGTGTAGCAAGCACAATGTCAACGGGAGTACTTTTCCCATTGACATAGCTACTGCCTCTCAGAGAGATGAGATGCCTACGCTGATGGGAGCAATTTTCCTGTCAGCTGCGAGTGTTTTAAAACTAAGTGCTGCAGCATGATAAGTGTAAATAAGCCCTAATTCTACATAAAGAATACTGAAGCAATTTAACTGGGGCCAAGTATGGGACAAAAACTCAAAGTGAAGCTAAAAAAAGCTTCCTATATTAAGTTTCAGACACATTTCTGTCCTCCTAAGAGCATGTATAAGTACACTACAGACTTAAAATCGACCTGATGACCATACTACCCTCTTCCTGTTAGCGGTGCGCATCCTCATCAGGAGTGCTTCCACTGACTGAAGAGGGGCAGTGCGGGGAGAGGCTGACCGCAAGGGCTTAGCTCCCCATATGGCATGGGGGCCAGCTTCCTGGGCTTCTTGCTTCCCGGTTTCCCAGCTGGGCAGGTGCAGCTCAGCTCCGAGCAGGGACCTGGGGGTAGCCAAAGCTCTAGCATGCAATGTTGAAATTGACAAGACAGCCAACAGCTGATAAAAGCAAGGGTGTGTCACACTAACAACAAGTCCTATGGCTCTTCTGGAGGTGGAGTTATGTCTGCATAGTAGGGCACTTACATCTGCAGGACAGGGCTGTAGTGCGTATACTGACATAATTAAGTGTATGTATGTTACCTTTCGTTGACTTAACTGTAGAGTAGACGGGGCCTAAATAAGAGCAACAATTCGGAAGGTAGTGCTTGCCATAACAAGTGGTTTGCATATGTAATGAAGAAAATGAGCTTCAAATTGTCAGTTTCCTTTTAGTGAGACTGCAAGAGTCCTGCTGGGCAATGCAGGGCAGCCTACCCCACCCTCCCCAATCTAGCACAAGGGCCTCCCACAACAGCAGTCCCTGCACTTCTGATGGAGTAAGCAGACTGCTCACTCCGGCTTCCTCAGGGAGAACAGCAAAAAGATGCAACTCAGGCTTCTATCTATTGAACTAACCATCCACACTTTAGTGCTAGTATATTCCATCCTAATGTAGACTGAGCAGCCCTGCCTCAGGGGCAGTCCTGCTTTGCACCATTAACCCTAGCCCATAATGGAGAGCAAGTCAGATGTTAGGTACTTGACTGATAAACCAATCTGCTAAAATAACTACTGCAGTACTTTCCCTTATTTGGATATACTTTAGATAGAAGAAAAACCCTATCTAAAGATAGTTTTAATTAAAATACATTATAGCTCAAATATAGCTCATCAGGGAATAGGGATTATAAATTCTAATTCTATAGTATGAGACAATATAGTAATGTAATGTTTAAGAAAAGTTTTGTAAATTAGTTCTAATAGTTCATGGATTAGGACCCAATCTTATGGGGTTCCACAGGCATCTGCATAGATTATTTAGGTTAATCTTTCTATCTACCCAATGGGATTCAATGCTCAGTCTAGAACAGTGGTCCCCAACCCCCGGTCCACGGACCGGTACCGGTCCGTGGAGCATTTGGTACCGGTCCGCGGCCGCGTTCCCCTCCGGCCCGCCCCTTCCGCATCCGGCTGCCTTCTCTTCCGCATCCGGCCGCCTTCCCTTCCGGTCCTCCAAGACTTCCGCATTTTGCGGCTTTCCCGCCCCGTTTTCCTGCGGCTTTTCGGCAGACATACAAGATCCCGCCTCGCCGAAATTAAAAAAAGGAAGATGAGCTACTGAATTCTGCGGGTTTTCGGCGGACATACAATGGTCCGCCGCACCGCACAGAGCCCCCGGGCCGCAAGCATTACTCGCCCGCGTTGACCGGTCCCCGGTGATCAAAAGGTTGGGGACCACTGGTCTAGAAGATACCATCAGAGATGCTTAGTTTTGTAGTTCTCAAACTGAGAATTTTTCTCTTCAGAGGTAACATGCTTGTTAACAGCAAAAATGTTTTAAAATAAATATACAGAGGTGAAACATAACAGACCAACTCTATTGTCCCTCTGCAAATTTGTGTACATAGAGCTAATCCCTTACCTCTCTCAAAGTGCAAGGTTTCAAAAAGTTCAATGAATAAAAGATTGTTGGGGGCGGAATCGATCTGGACAAGGAGAAGTAGTCCGGAGATAAATGTGAGAAGCGAGGGACATATGCTTTTTTGTTTACTGTTGAAGAAAAAAAAAACCAGAATACTTCATGTTCTTGTTTTAGTTAAATAAAACAATTTAAATGTCTGTCTGGTGATGTTCTCCTCCTAACAGCATGCAAGAAAATCCTCCCAAATATTAATGATTAACACCTGTTGAACTGGAAATAGCTCACCTCCCAATGACTTCATAAATATCTGTTTCAATTACCTTTGGTAAATGAAATAATCAATCATTTATTTTCTGATATAACTGTAAAACTAACCTGAAAAGTTTTAAAAATAAATCACTATTTTAAAATGTGTAGTGTGTATCTTCTAAAAATGAAACCTACATCTATCTCTGAGTTGTGAGGAATGTATTAAGGTTATAACAACCAACAAGAATCCACTTTTATGCAGAAATCCATGATTGAGTCTTCCCAACTAGTGATTTAAATCAAAGCCTAACTAAATTAAAAGCCATATCTTAATTTAAACAAACATTTTATTTTAATAAGTGAATGCTTAAAGAGTTATAATATAAAGTCAAGAAGTCTAACAAACACCGACAGGGAAAAAAAGAGTAAACGTGAAGTCTGTGATTTACCAAGCTCTTGATTTATTAACCATATCCTTTTAAGCAAACCAAATTCATGCGTCTGTCATATTATTTTATTCAGCAAAACGCACTTTAAAATTTTTCCTCATTTTGCAAGAAAAGCAAAATTATGTATTGTTTCTATCACTACTTACCTACATTTAAAAATTGGAAACAAATTCCAGAAAAAGGGAAGGGACAGATGCATCCCTGCTCTCTCTATAAAGGCACTGGGCTTGTTCACAGACATAAAATTAAATTGGAGACAAGCAAAGCAAGTCTGATCAAGCTCTGTTCTATTTCTGTACCAGTGTTTCATTTCTGAACAGGAAAAAAGTATGTCAGCAACTTCTGCCTCATTTTTGCTTTCCAGCCTAAGAAGAACTTTTCATTTTTAATAGAAATAAATGTAGGAACTTATGGTTACCTAATAGAAAGTTATTTGAATTTGGAAAAAATATAAGTAAACACAGCTCCTATGTACAACCGTTAGCAAGGATGTGGTCTGTGGCTGTTCAACTCCTTCCATTTTACTAAAAATGTAATACCACATGGCATAGTAAATAGCACATGCAAGCATTTTCCAGTCAGTACTCAAATACCCATCTATTATGAGCCTTTTTTCAATTAAGAGGTTTTGAACAATAAAATTTGGGAACCATATTGCATGGCTGCACTAGAAAACAGATAAATATCAAAAGTTTTACTGTCAGAGTAAAAAAGACAATCCATGCTTCCAACGTGTGTTGCACAGCTACTCACTTTAAGCTGTGAAAAACATCAGCATTTGGAATTAATTTGTTTCCCTTCCTGCATCCACATATTTTAGTATGCGTGCAACACAATTTTTCCATTTGTTTGGCAGACAATGGCATAACCTATTTTAGGGCTGTTGCTGTCACCACTCTTGATCTAGCGAGAATATATTTCCGAAGAGAGGGGCCTATTCTCTCAATGCTCTTAAAACAGAATTAATTCAAAACAGAATTGCCAACGTACAAAAAGATTGCTCCCCTCTTGCTAATGTCCAATTGCTTCCTATTTCATTTTTACATAGCTCATTGTCCTCAGATTCTTTCACTATTCTTAATACTTATTCTCAAAGATCATTCTAGAAAGCATGATTGCGTCTGCTGTATCCAGTACTTTGGAAATTGCAAGCTTACCTTTCTTAATCAAAAAGTCCATTTAAATCTGTCTGAAAGACTGGTGTTTAATTTAAATTGAAAACTCCTGCTATTAACTTGATGTTATTAATACTTTTCTATGAAATATTTACCCAACATTTATGCTAAATTATCATGTGTCATGCTGTCCGGAGGGGCTCACGACCCTGAGTGTCTACTTTGGGGCAGACACCCTGAACTGGTGGTATGTTCTATAGTAGGGGTTCTCACAGCTGTCCCTCACCTCAATACTATAAAAACTCCATGGCCCACCTGTACCACAACTGTTTTTCTGCATATCGAGTAGATTAAAAGTTGTACTAAATGCATTGTTATACAGTTAAAAACACAAGCATAATATGTAAAAAAGGACACGATGGGTACAAAATTGAACAGTTTTTTTTATTTACTGGTGCGGATGAAGAAGTGGGGGTAGCTTTGACAAGCACACATGCATGTCATGGTCAATATTCATCCCGGTTGAGTACTGTGTTTTCATTGATGTCATGGCAGAAAATCTGGCTTCACATTAGTAGGTGATATCGAAGGAGATCAAAACTTTCAGGGCTGCAGAAGCAGTTCCGTATTCATTGGAATACTCACACCAAAATGTTTCCAGCAGCATTTCTTTGAACCTGGTTCTGAGGTAGCTGTCTGATGAAATGTCAATGAGCTCTTCTAAAAGTTGTGATGGGACAAGGAAATTTTGCTCCTCACTAAAGGGATTTGTAGTCCATGTGTACAGCAGCTTGCTCTGTTGTGAGTTCGGGAATAGAAGCATTAAATCTGTTAAAGCAGACCAGACAGACGTGCTGCTAGCAGAAGTTTAATTATGTCAAAGTCAGTATTTTGTTCCTGAATAAAAGAACATAAAAGCTCAAAACATATCAGTAGTGCCCCGACAGACACAAACTTTACAGAACTGTAGTTTTCTTTTGAATACCTCAATTCTTTCACACTGGGAAATAACATTAGTGTTCCCATCTTTCATAGTTTTATTCAGCTTAATCATTTTACTGAATATGTCGACAAGGTAACCCAGTTTTGTCAGTCACGTGTTATCCTTCTGCTGCAAGTTCAGGGTTCTTATTAGTTAAGTAAGTACATAAAACTTTTCCTTGAAATGAAACAAATGGGCAAGCATTCTGTCTCAGGATAGCCCTCTCACCTCTGTATGCATGAGTAAGGAATAGTGCTCTGTATCCACCTCCTCAAAAAGTGCAGCAACACACCTGTAGTTTGTTGCTCTGGTTTAATAAAATTAACAAGGCTTACCACTGTGTTCAGAACACTGTAAACACCTGGCTCGATATCTTTTGCAGCAAGCGCCTCGGTCTAAAAAATAGTGTGTTCAAACAGCACGAGGTGCAATGACGTTTATTTTTTGCACAAGTCCAGAATACTTTCCAGTCATTGCTGTGGCTCCATCAGTGTAGACCCCAATGCAATTAGTGCAGCTGATTTCTACTGAAATCTTAAAATCATTTGACAGCTTGAAAATGCTGTCCAACTTTGTTGTTGTCTTGAGCGCTTTGCAAAACAAAGAGTCTTCCTTTATTTCCTTAGTCCACACATAAGGAACATAGCTAAGTAAAAGGGACTTTTTGAAATGTCCATGGATTTATCTAGTTGCATAGCAAAATCATTGTTACGCAGCCAATCAATATGCTGAGAAACTGTCTTCTGTCATAGAAATGATCTGTCATTTGACAATGTCATTTGACATCAGTATTTTTGTCAGTACCTTGGCCTTCTCCTCTCCAAACACTTCCTTTGTTATTTCAACACATGGCCTTAAAGTCTCAGCAACTGTATATGATTTTTCTGTGCCCCTAACTAGAATTATCTTAAAAGCTTTTTACCCTCAGTAGCTATGGATTTCATTACCGCTTTAGTACCAAGCAACTCCTTGGCCTTTTGCTCAAAAAATGAACTGTGCTTATCCTTATAGATTTCATTCTTTGTAAATAAATGTCTGTAATTTGGAGTTTCAAACATTCATTAGACACTACTTAGGCACAAATTACAAATTGAGGTAGATCTCCACTTCCAGAAAAAGAACCACCAAAATGTAGATAGTCGTCTTCATATATCCTAAATTTTACAAGGTTAATAATGGCTTTATGTTTTTTACTACATCACCTCCTCGGTATTCTTCAGCCCTTACAGTGGTTGAACTTATTAAAGCTGCTCTGTGGGTTTTGTTGTTTTGAAGCAGATGACTGAATTAAAAATGTATCCGTAACTGATATGTATTGTTTATGTTTACACCAATTTTCTCTGTGCTGCGTAACTTGTCCTTCTCCCATTAAAATAGCTCCTTTCTGCCCATAAATAGAGCTACATAACCTGCATGGCTTATAATCATATAATTATATGATCGCTGGGCCCAGGGCAGAAACCAAGGAGTTAGCTCTCACATGCCAGGTCTCTGGGAGGAAAAACAAGCACGGGGCCAGAAGACATTGAGACTGACCTACAGGCTGGGAGGCCCACATCCCATTGGCTGATCCGCAAGTCTGAGCCTCACATCCTGGGGATGAAGCTGGAACATGGGCTTCGGCTTCAGCCCACTGGGGGAAGAGGCTTCAGCCTGCAAGGGCACAACAGATCTGGGCTCCGGCTCCCTTCTAAGCCTGTGGGGCACAGTGGTTCATGACTTTACCCAATGACGGCACGAGCCCTGCGGCACCCAGCTTTTCCCTGGGGGGCCACTGGAGCTCTGTGATTCATCCCCATGGCAGTAATGGGGTTCGGAGCTTCATCCATGCAGCTTCTAGCCCTGCAATGCCACCGTGGCTCAGGGCTTCAACACTGCAGCTCCTGGCTGCCCCACCATGACACTACCAGGGCTCGGCATTACATTTCCCTGCTTCAGCCCCTGATGACACCGAGGTTTGGGACTGCAGCTACTGGCAGCACCAGGGCTCAGGGATTCAGCCCCCCAGCTCATGACTACAGCCCGCAGCTACACTAAGGTTCAGGGCTTCAGCCTCATGGCAGCACCGGGGCTTGGGGATTCAGCCCCATCCCCACAGCATCACGTATAGCTGTTCCAGTCTGGGAAAGGAACTCCCAGGCTACAGCAAAATGCAAAGGGCAGCAGATTGTTTAGCACATATTATAAGTAGTTAGCACATGTTATAAGGGACCATTAATGCCTGTGTAATCACAGGACTAAATGGGGGGCTAGTAGGTGGTAGATTGCTGTAATAAGCCATAAAGCGAGTGTGTTTGTTCAGTCCTTGATTTTTGGTGCTGAGCACACTTACAAATTTAAGCTCCCAGGCTCATCTTTTGACAGTGTTCTGCGGGTTTCCTTTGAGGATGTGGACTGATATAGCGGGAGTTCTCAACCTTTTTCTTCTGACAATATTTGAGAGAGGAAAGTAAAAAAGTGTTCCTGCCCCCATTTTCCTACCACCCCATACAGTGATTTTCAATTGTGCTACCGTGCTTAAAACAAATTCTATAGTACATGGCTTCCCATGCAGTGGATCACAACCCCCCATTCTGGAGAAAGAGTGGGTCCTACTTGGACTTTAAATGTGTTGAATTATTTTTTTGCAAAACTTTAAAGTGATAAATGAGTGAGCACCACAACATTCTAATGGTGTGTCTCTAAAGCTATCATATTTTTACTGGATTGCACTAGCCAGTAATCCAGAACAGAATAGTACAGAATGGAAGGGTGTGCAACTGTGCCATGTCCAAACTAACATCTTTAAAATATCTTGTTTGGTATAGCCATTAATAACATAACACTAAGTTACATACAGTTTAAGAAAATCATCCTTTCCTGCCCACTCAGCAGTTCCAAAAGTTACAGGGCCTGAAGCGGCATCATTGTATCACCAACAGGGCTGAAGATGTCTAGGAGAAACTGCATAAAGTGGATGAGCCACTAACAAATATGCAATCTTGGCAAATATTTCCAGTGTGGCTGATTTTAATATCTATGAAGTTCCGCCCTGCTTCAGTTGCAAAAGTCTTGAAAAACTGCAATCCCATTTCTGTCTTTTGAGTCATGTCTCTCTGATAGCTCTGATGGGAACTCTCTAGCTCCAATTCAATGTCATGCTGAAGAAAAAATTTCCACACAAGGCTAAATTATGTTAGGTCCTTTTTGATCAACTATTATCATGCTTAAAAAAAAAAGTATAGTGATTTTATAATTCAGCTTTTGAAACGTCATCATTTTTCCTTGAATGTTTAGAGTTATAACTTTCATTATTAAGGTTAGAGGTATTGGGGGGAGGTCAAAAATATTTGTTAGTCTGGAAAAGGGAACATTCTCTCAAGTGTTCTGCAAATCTTACTCCTGAGGGAATTCTTTACCAAAAAATTAAAACTTCTGCAAATTTTACCAGTGAATAAATAAATGTGGAGGCTTCAGCATGGCAGTGGGGCCAGGCACTAGCTGCACAAAGGGAGATCACCCAGCGGCTCTCCACACCCCAGGACAAGGACTCTGTGGTTAGGCTGCATCTGACTCCGACAGAGCGGAAGGGCTGGGACTGCCCCAGAAACACCCCTGCCTCTCCACATCAGGCGCACCAGATGTGGGTGGGCAGGCTCAGCACAGCAGGATTCAAGTGTGGAGGGGCTTACTGTGGGGAGGATCCAGTTATGGGATGAGAAGGTTCTGTGGGGGGGAAATCTGGGTGCAGGCGGCTCAGCGGTGGATCTGGATGCACAGGAGCTCATTGGCAGTTTCCGGGTGCGGGGGTAATGGGATTCTGCAGGCAAGTCCAAGTAAAGGTGGTTGGGGCTCAGCAGGGATACTAGGGGAGTGGGACTTGGTGCAGTGAGGGGTCAAGAGTGCAGGTGGTTGGGCATTGGTGGGGGGGTTTCAGATGGCATGGCATTCATTGAGTGGGTCCGAATGCATGGGTTCGATAGGCCTTACAACAGATCCAGCCTACCAGGAATGCGCTGTTAATTGGGTAAAATATTGAGTTATTTTCATACTCAGAGGTGATTGTTTGAATTCCTTGCTCAAACGTAAGAATAGCCATATTGGATCAGACCAATGGTCTATCTATCCCAGTACTCCACCTTCCAACAGTGACCAGGAGATACAACAGTTAGGACAAAGGGGAAAGGGGAAAGGACCTGAATTCGTAATGCTGTGCTCCAAGAGTAAAATTTAGGAATTATCTGACTACATGGGATATCTAATCCGGATATGGAGACAAGCATCCTTCACATCTATAGATGTCATGCAGTCCTCTTCACTGATGGCAGCTCACGTGGATTTTTAGGTCTCCATCTCACATTTTCATTTCTTTAAGGATCTGTTGAGCTACATGATGACAAGAAGTACAATGTACATTTGTTATTTTTTTGGACTAGGAACAATATGGAGAAAGGCCCTGTTCCACAAAAGAGATGCTCTATTTACGTGAACACACCTATTCTGTGTAAGGATCCAGCAGACAGAGCTGTGTTGCCCACTCTGGTAGCAGCCACCTGGCCCTAAGTCATGGGGGGGGGGAGGGGGCGCTCCTTTGGTAGCGGCTGCCTGGCCCTGGGTTGTCGTGCGGTGGGAAGGGGAGGCTCCTTTGGTGGCAGCCTTCCCAGCAGGGCTGTGATCAGCATCCTGATCCTGGGCAGTGGTGGCAGCCTTCCCAGCAGGGCAGCGATCAACATCCTGGTCCTGGGCAGTGGGAGCAGTTCTCAGGGATTCCTCTTCCTGAAGAGCTGGTGAGATGTTGTGGCTCCTGGATGTGAGGTCCCAAAGAGGCAGCCTCTTAGTGCTAGGTCTCCCTGCAGAGATATCCATGGGAGTTTTCCTCATCCAAGTGCGGAGTCTTTCATTCTTGCTGGTGGTCCTCGTCGTCTTTGGAATGCCAAGGGTGGTCTTCGAGGTGGGCTTCTGCTGGGCTTTCCTAGAAATAGAAAATGGAGGAAAAGCAGCAGCTGAAGTTGGGATTGGAGATATCTCTGGAGCAAATAGAGAATCCACTGCAGCAGAAGAATCCATCTTCAGATCCAGATCATCTTCCAAGGGAGCAGCAGTAGAGTACATCTTCAGAGCAGCATCAATTTTTCCAAAAATGGCAGCAGGAGAACACATCTTGAGATCAAGTGTTACAGCATCAGTCAAACCAGATTAAACTGATAAGAAGAGACACTACGCTTGATCTTTGCTCAAAAGGCTGCAAAACACCTAGTCTCTGGATTGCATCAATATGCAGAAATCCTTAAAGCAGCCTGCACAATATGCGGCCCAGGGGCCATGTGGAGCCCACGGGGAGTGAGTAGGGGTGGAGCAAGCCAGGCGGTGGTGGGGGAAAGCGGATTGGGGCAGAGCGAGGGCGGGGCTTTTTGGCCCACAGCTGGGTTTTTTGCAGTAATATGGCCCTCGCTGCTTTCCAAGTTGTGCAGCCCTGCCTTAAAAGCAGTCAATGTCAAAGCCAATTTTAGAACTACTTAATGAGGCTGTTAATGCTGAAGGCACAACACAGTTTATGCCAACAAACCGGGCTATCACATCATACTTTCTATTTGAGCAAGAGATACCACACACAACATTGGCCTCCAGTTTGTAAAGTGTATTGCCACTTGTAAATCCTGAAGTTGGCCACTGGTTCTGCACAAGACCAGAAAATGCCTACTATCTTTCTGCAGGAAACTCAACTGGCTGGCATGCAGCGTAACAGTAAAAGACACCCAATTGAAAAAGTGAACTCTCTCACCACATTCAAAAAACATGTGTACATGGCTGATAATGCTTGATGTCCATTTGAATTGGTGCAGTTAAGTCACTGTGTATGTTATCTTGACGTCCGTGATAGGCCAATAGATGTATTCCCTAGATGTTCAGGTTATAGAAGACATCAGCTGCATTGGTGACAATCCACATCTTACAAGAGTTTAATTCTTGTAAATTGAACCCCAAACTGATGGCTGCTTGTACATTTGATGAAACTGCAAACCTCTTTGGAAGCCATAGTGGAGTACAAGCTTTACTCAGAGGAAAGTGTAACCCTACTCTCGCCTAAACACACCGCAGAGGCTATCTATTCCAATTAACACTAGTACAAGCTGCAGAATCTACAAAAGACATTAAAAAAAGCCTTCATTATACTTTTTTTAGCAAGAGTCCAAAAAAGGCTCAACATATTGGAAAAAATGGAAGATATTTGAACTTCAGTCCCAGTGTTAGTCCAAGCTGGGGAAACCCAATGACTTTCTCATGAGCAATCCTTAGCTGCTGTCTTAAAATTACTGCAACCATTATTACTGGCTTTGGAAAGTATCTACCAAGATGGGACAGATGTAAGTAGAAACTGAAGTAACCTATGATTATCCTAAACATCACTGCTTCTTTGTTACTAAGATCAAGGGATGGAGGAGAGATGGCTTTCCCAAATAAATGGGTAGTACAATATTTTTGTAACTATGAACAGTAATTACTTTTAAGCCTTTTATACACAGCTTTCCTTTTCTTTCACTGCACAGATACATTCATGTAGTAAAAGCAGACAAAGTACTAAAAGCACATCAAGTTTTAAAAGCAGCAATGATTTGTGTTATACTGGAAAACAAATTTATTGCTAAGGGCTTAGAATCACTGAGAGTGACATAATGCATTCAGTCAGTTATTTCAAAAGGTTGATTGGTCAAAGCAGAACAATAGGAGCTGCTATTACAGCAAGGTCATTTAGGTAACAGGTTATGTTATTCATTTTACCAGAAAATTCTTTATGAAATTTTAGCATAAAATCTGATTAGATGTTTTCATCAATTGCCCAACGCTTAATAATAATTTCTGAGCACTCTGGAGTCTGCTGGCTGTTCACAGTTGGAAACCTGGATGATTTTGTTCTGTGGTGTCCCCATCTCTCATTCTCTGTAAAATACATTAGAACCATATTTCCTTTAAAAATGCTGAAGTAGCTGTCATGACACAAGTTCAACAGCAAACATTATCTGAGTGGTATTGGGCGAGGTGAAAAAGCAAGTTCTATCACAGCACTGGTTTATTTGCATATCTGCTGCATTGAATCATAAGTCCTTGAAACAATTTATTCAATATGCTCAACCCAATGGATACACGTTTTGGAAATTTCTGCTAGATGAAACTATTTTGTGGCTGTCTTCCTATATTTTCACATCTACATAGTTTTCAACATGTTCAACTTTTTCTGCATTGTGCACTTCCCCATAAATAAAAGGGAATGCATTTAGTGCATTTACAGATAAGTAGTTAGCTAGTGGAGCAACTCCGAAACTGCAGGTTTCGCCGCTACATGAGAAACCTAGTTACAGGATTACTCATCTATCTCTTAATTGACGGCATCATCTCTATATACTGCTCTTAAATTCAGATTACTCAAAAAAAAATTGTTTCCTCATCATAAAGAATTAGGTTATTGAGCAATAAATAAGCTATGTTGGGTGTTAACCTATTGCCAAGAGCTGTGATATTCTGATGTAAATGAGTTCAACAATAACTGCTTCATGACAGTACTGCTATTAACATAGGACATAGACAATAATTAACTGACATATCAAAGTCAGATGAAGAAACATGGCCTTTTCTTAATATTATCCAATTAAGTCTAAATAACAAAAATAAGATTTATGGGAGGGATTGTTTACAGGAGCTAAATAAAAAACAAAGCTCTTTTTTTCAATACCTAGGCTTAGAAGGATTAGATTTATTGGTAAACAGTGATTTTACCCCCCTACCCCCACAATTAAACTATTATTGCCATCAATAATCTAAGTTTACAGGAAGATAATGAAAAAATGTTGTGAGAACTTATACAAATGTAACATCCTTAAAATCAAACTAATTTTGACATGTAATGTTGACAATTTGTGTTTTAACAATTATAAAGCTTTAACTTTTTGAATCTCAACTACTGTCATTGTTTGATCCTCTCAGTTTCCCATCACTGTGAAATTTACATTGATATAAATAGAAAATGCTTAAACGTAAACAGATATTCTCCATGAAAATTATAAAACAAAAAAATCAAATTCTGCCACAAAATAGTATAAATAGTATATAGATTATGAATTCATTACCTCACCCAGAGAAAAAAGTTGTTTAACCACTCACAATACTCAATTCTCTAAATCACTATGTGCTCTGCATTAGCAATTAAGTCTGTCTGAAAAAAAGAGTAATTATTCAGAATATCTGAACCTCTCATTCTAGCAGATATAAAGAATCTTAGGTCCTAAACCTGCAATCAAAATATGCTTAAAATATTTATTTACCAAACAACCTGGAAGTATCAAAATGCCCAATTTAGCAATTAGTGACTGAAAACAGAAGCCTGGGGACAGACAACTATAGAGGTAAGCAAAGGAATATGCACAAATATTCAGGATTTGTCCTCTTTTTTAAAAAACAACAACACACTAATTCACTGATGGAAAGCCTTACTGTAAGATTTGTTGCACACGTGCAAAAGTAGTTATGTGCACTCTAAGCACTTAGAGCTGTCTATGTGGGGGAAATGACAGGCACAGCTATTCTGGAATAGGTATTCCACAATAGGAAAATTTCTGTGTCTTAACTGAAAATTTCTGTTCTTACAGTAATGAGAACTACAAATACGTGACAGTCTCTGTTCTCCAGGCAGTCTTGGAGGTAGACCAAACCTGTCAACTGGTGGCAGGGGAGGTGTGGCTCCAACTCTGAGAAACTAACAGTAGAGATACTCCCACAGCCTAGGAAAACCAACTACTCCATGTAAGGATAATTAATCATTAAGACTAAACAGACCAATCTTACTGCAGAGAAAGCAATTCAATTAAACTGAATGCCAATTAACAATATATCTTCATCCAATTAACTGCCCATGCAAGGTGGCTTAGATCCAAGGATCTCATAACTCCAAAAAAGGACATTTTTAGGTAAGACATGGCTAAATTTTCCAGTTTGTACCTGTAATGAGAGCCACAGTTCAACAACACTGGGATTTTCAAAGTAATGTCCACTGAAGAGGGGGAGAGGAGCGACACTAAATAGTTTTGTACAGATGTGGAAGGGAATAACCTCTTCCTAGTAGTTACTGGGACACTACAGCTTGGAGCACCAATTTACCAAAGGCAGCATAAGGTGATGCCGGAACACCCAACCTGTAGAATTTTAAAGAAGGTATGAACACATGACAAAGTAGCAGATCTACAGATGAGCCTTCTGGCAACACAACTTGGCTTATGGTCTATCTGTTCATGAAGCCAGTTCAACAGATATTGGAAGAAGGAGTTATGCTTTTTTACTTGCATGTTTGAGATACAATATTTTAACTATCTGGAAATGGAGAATTCCAATATCCCTGATACCAGATAAAGTATTTG
The DNA here is from genome assembly GCA_032164245.1 of Sternotherus odoratus. Lineage (NCBI taxonomy): Eukaryota > Metazoa > Chordata > Testudines > Kinosternidae > Sternotherus > Sternotherus odoratus. Next base: position 100,147,519 of record JAVMKO010000001.1, on the reverse strand, counting down.
TCCTTATAATGAGCTGTAAGGTGAACATATACTTGCAGATCTCTGCTGACACTTAAAGTATGCCACAATTTCTCTTTTAAGTGCAACTGAGCTGGGCAAAAGGACGGAAAGAATTTCCTGTATTTTGTGGAGAATGGAGTTAGTCTTTGGCATGTCAGTTCAGAATACCACTTTTTCTTTATGGAAGTTGCAGAACTGAGATTCCAGGAAAGAAGCACCTAACTCAAATACAAATGCAAACTAACATGATTGCTAACCAAAAGGTCACTTTCATGGATCAGAAGTAATGACACCCCTTCGTGAATAGTTCAAATGGAGAGGCTGTAATGGCACTGAGAACCAGATAAGCTCATTTAAAAGAACCCTGTGCACTTTGGGAGAATGTAGAAAAGATGCTGCTTTAAAAAAAAAGCCACAACACTGGACATTTGGATAAAATGAAATCTGCCTCTTGCCTGCTACTCTAGAGAGTCTGAACTGCCAAACCTAGCCAAAGTCTATTTTAGAAATTCATAAATTTGTACTGCCAATGCAGATATAGGAGACACTTATCCTGGTATCAGTGGGCAAACCTCAAGCAGGCACCGCCTCCCGCACGCCAGCCCCAATTTTGTGAGCATTCATGCCCACCATACAATTTCTATTCCCTGATGTGGCTGCTATTTCCCACTATTGCCTCATCTGGTAGGAAGATGAAGCCATGCCCATGAGCACAGGTTCCTCCTGACCCTCCAGTTCACTGGGTTCCTCCCAGAGTGATGCTATCTGTGTGGTGCCAGCCACGGTGCCGTGTTAAGCATTGGGTGCGGATCCTTTTGAAGATTCCCTTACTAATCAAGAAAGATTAGTTCCATCCATCCGAGGCAACGGAAAGGGAACTGGAGCCTGGCTCCTGGGCTTGATGGTATGCCTAGGGGGTCCAAAAGGTCCATTGCATGGGACCCTGTCATTGAGGAGGGCAGGGCACCATAGGAACCTTGTGTGTCTCCTCTCACTGAGAAAGGTGCCGGCTTTACCGGTAATATACGACTCCGGCTCCGAGAATGAGTCCGACCATGAGAACCATGGGGGTTCCGTGCACAAGAGGAGGAAGACCACAGAGAGGAGGATCATTGCCGAAGCATGGCTGGTTTGCCCTTGGAGAGAACTGGCCCCTTGTGCAGTTCCGGTGCTGGAGACTGCTGGGCAGTCATCTCTAAGGTCCCTTGCGGCCTCAAATGTAATGGTGTACCCCCAAAAAAGATTTTACTACTAACTACACTAAGCTAATAAGACTATTTACAAAACAAAGAAAGTAAATGCTAGGGAATTGCTTGCTCGAGGCAAGAACGAAAGGAACGGAAGAGGCGGGAGGTCGGCAAGGATCTATATACACCACCATAAATGCGCCACTCCACGGGCTCCACAGACAACCCAATGGGTACTGCTAGGTGAAAATCCTTATGACAACTGCGCAAGTGACACACACACACACACACCTACTTGAAACTGACATGAGGAATCACTCAAAGAAGAACTTCATGGTTCAAATAGGAGGCAAAAAGATCTATTGCCAGGAATCAAATTCCTTTACCGGTAGATGAAAATACCTCTGGGTATAGTTCCCATTATTGATCATTAACTCAGACCTCAGGGGTTTAGTAACCAAATTAGCAATCAACATTACCCAAAAAAAGCTACAGTAGTGTGAATTCATTGTTTCATTTACTATTTTTATATGCATCAGGATGCTTTTATTATGTTATTAATCAACTGTTGAATACCTGGCTAATCATTTCACAGTGAGACAATTTTTAATTTATTTATTTAATTTATACATACATACACAGACACACACACAAATATCCAAGTAGTCTACAATTGGTTAACAATATAGTAAAAGCACCGTGGTTTAATTATTAACCAAATCAGACTGTTTTAATATGTGCTGCAAGGAGCTGCAGGAAATGCATTAAAAAGTCTCCTGAGGCTCAGTGTGAGGATCACTGATCTAACTGACATCAGCTGAACTAGTTGGCCATAACATTAGTTTTTTCTTAGATGTGAAGGAGCAAATAGACTGCTGAAACCCAGTCCTTTCATTCCGTGACCCAGTTCTGGATCATGACCCATGATTTGAAAACCACTGGTTTAGATTGTTTTAAACTGATTTTTGCAGACCTGTGACTCTGCAAGCACCCTTTTCACCTGGGTAACATGTATGACTTACTTGGATGAGGCTTTGGATAAGAGGGTCACATAAGAAAGGGTAGACACAGATGCCCTTGTGTCTGTGGGCTGCTATTTAAATACTAGCCAAAGTTTTGTAAACTCTTGGCAGTCCTGTTGTTAAATCAAAGGGCCTGTATTAGTACCTCTTGTACTGTCTGCATGCTCCAACTTCTTCTCTTCCTCAGGGAGAATTCCCCCCCCCCCCCGCCCGCCCATCCCTTTCTTTAAATTTTGCTCTGCAGTAGGGAGCAGAGAGTCTGCCTGCCCGCAGCTCAAGAGTATTTGTACTGGCAGTTTCCCAAACTGGCGCAATCTCTCCTACTACTCATTCACAAGTTTGGTCTGCCTTAAAGGCTTCATAGAACAGAAATTTAACTTTGCATTACAAATAAAAGCTGCTCCAAAATAACTCCCCTAAATGAGCACCATATTCAGAAATTTTATAAAAAGTTTCTTTATTCCAGAATACTTCCTTTGTTTGGGAAGATGAGTAATTTCAGAATAAAATCACTTATTCGAGAACACAGTGTCCACATGGGGGTTAGTTCGGATTAGATAAATTATATTAGCACAGCTATAGAGGAATGGGCAATCTGGAATTACTGTGCTTGTCAACTTCTCCCTGTGTAGACAAGGTCTTAATATCATACTGGTGAAGTCACTTATGTTAGAGCAGCACATCTACACTAGTGGTTTGTACTGGTGTTAACGACATATGTGCAAAACATCCTATCTTAGACAAGCCTTCAGTATGAAGCCACTTACATAACAATATCAGAGCTTAATTTCTTTACAGCTGTATAAAAGCAGTAAGATAACAGAGATAAAAAGAAACTTTGATAGTGTGGAGCACTTAAGAGTCTGTACCTGTCAAAGTGCATAGGTTTTAGAAAACAAAAGCATGGCAATGACCTGATTGCTGCATTCCCACGTTGGGAAGCTTAATTCTTGCTAAATTCTTAAAGAACTGCATAATTTGTGTCAAAATAGTTTTAATTTTTGTCAAAACTGGTTTTATTATAGATCTAAGCAATTAGTAACTTGCTTTCAACAGGAAAAATTAATTACAGTATACCATATGTTGCATTACTCATTTCACCACTGAACATGCACAGACAGAAAAGATTTCTGAATCACGAACTTTCCCTAGGGACACAAAAATGAGCACCTGCTTGCCTCAGTTTTTTCTTCCAAATTTCAGAAATATTCTTTGGGAAGAGCTGCTAGGCTCCTCTTGGAGACCATCATTCCACCAAAACTTCTGTAAACACTAAACAGTTGCACTGCTAAACCAAAGGGCCAATACTGGTTAGCATTGTGCTCCTAGAGCAAAGTTTAGGAAGCATCTGAGAGACTGCTGAACTGGGATATGGACATAGGCATTCTTCAAGTCTATTGATATCATGCAGTCCAGCTTCCCAATCACATTACACTTCTTTGGTATGAAACAACTTTTGATATCACTGGGATTCCAGGCACTACAAGGAAGCAACAATAAGGCAAGTGTTACTACTACAGATCAGACCTACGTGGTTGTCAGCATTTTAACCTCTGGCTTGTATAGACCTGCTCTGATCAGTCACATGATAGGACGCTTAAAATACCGGCCGCTGCCTACAGCCGCATCTATATTAATGCTACCACTAGCGGGAAGTTGTAAGAAAGTAAGTCTTAGTGCAGCCTTTGGAAACAATTTCTTACCAGCCTGTTAGGACTGTGACGATGCATCATAAATAGCAGCAAATGTCAAAAAATGAGCCTGCAATCTATCCTTCCACTCACAATCAGCAACTAATTATGGTCACTGATAATGCTGATAATGCTCTTTTTCGTTCAATCCAAATCTCACCAATATCAATGGGATAATATTCTTCTGGATTATAAACCCTTAAAAGATGAAATGGAAGAAAACACTGGATTGTGCCTTTTTAAGTTTATTTGATGTACAAAGAAAGGCCTGATTTTTTTATATAATTTAATCACAAAATTCCTGCATAAAGGTGACCTCCAAGCAAAAAAAAAAAAAAAATTTGTTCCCATTGCTTCTTTGATGCCCTAAGAAGGTCTGAAAGAATTTTTTGTTTTGTTATTTAAAGTAGTTTCCTTTGCGCTTTTTATCATTAGGAATTTAGGTCTTGTTGGGCATTCATGATTTAAGAACTAGCAAAATGTTAATATCACAAAAGTAAAAACAGTGAAAGTTGAACAACTGACAAAGGGATTTTCAGTGAGACTGCTTAAAAGCATGTTTTGTTTGTTTGCACACCAACAAAGTAACATTCTGGAGAAATGGCATCTTTATTAAAGACCCAACATCCTCAATATTTTAATTAAAGCATTGGAGCTCACGACGAAATGTTCCAAAGTCCTCCAACAGGTCTTCCAGCATAAGCAAAGAAGCTTGGTTGACAGTTGTATTTTTCCTTTAAAATATCACTAAATAAAAATAATATATTTAAAAATTCAGGCTACCTTTATGCATTTTAAAGCAGAAAAACAGCACAAGCCCAACTTAAAAATTCTTTGTAGATTACCTGTAATAAGAAAAAAAAATCTTTGGTTTAGAATATTTTTAACCTGAGCAGTATTTCCAGTACATATGAGCAATATAAATCGGTGATATTTGAGGACTTTGTTGATGTTAAAACTAGCCTTAATATTTCTTTATGTATGCATTTCACCAAAATAAATGTTTCGGGTAACAAAGTAAAAAGTAGATTCAAGAAGACTTACACTAATAAATTATGCACAAAACAGATTTTAAAAATCTATAGAGGAATTAGATATTGTAAGATTCTGAAAAGTTAGTGTTAACAGATTTTTTTTTAATTCAGTATCAATTTAACCTCTATTTATAATCACTTTTATGTTTTGTTGTTGTTGCTGCTGCATGAAATAGCTCCTTACAAGTTCAGTTAAAACACATGGCTAACAGAGGGATGTTCTGTTTACACCTTCATTTACTGCTAGATTGACAGCAAGGTAAATAATTTGCTCAAAATTCGTAACTCTTAATAGAAACTTTCCAGTTAGCGCCTAAATTTTTATTTCTGAGATGCCATCTCAATTTTTAACCAACAGAAAATAAAACAAATGTAGTGATAAAAGTAACAGCTGGAGAAAAAAAAACCATTTCTCTACCAAATTGGGAGCTTCCCTTGCCTAAACAGATTTTAGAAAATGGAAATATTTTAACAAACTTCTATTTGCTCAGCTCCAAAGGATATGTGCATTTACTTTTGCAAGATCAAGAAAGATTACTTGTTTTTACTTTTCCCATGGTATCAAGGTATGAAAAAATCATGTTGGTATTTAATGTGGGAAAATTAAAACCCACACTATAAAATAAACTCAGAACTACTTAAATCTGCTTGCATGTGCACAAAATTCTCTCATGAACATGGGTACAAATGAAACTGATTTCTATATGCAAATAGAGAGGAAATAACCATAAAACCCCCATCAAGTGTTCACATCTCTGATTATCTACAAGTTCTATCATGCTTCCACACTCTGCACTGTCTTCATGAAGCACATGATTTCACAGAGATCAAATTATTTTAATGAAATAGTGGTTTCAAAAAAGATGAAACATTCCTCATGAAAGAGTCATGCTGACACCACAACAGGTTCAACTAAATTACATAAAACAAAATCACTAAGAATACTTTAAAAGTCATTTGTCAAGTGCAGTACACTATTTTAATCCTTTCATATTCCCAGAAACAATTTCAGCAGTGATATTACATTGAAAATATCAGGGTGTTTCAGTCAAGTTAGATTTCTGAAGATTATTGAAAAGCATTTGCTCAGATTTATTAAACAGTTTAGTGGTTGCTTTTCAGAGCCCACTTACATATTGCATCCTTTTTTTCTCGTAAACAGGTGGTAGAAATAAAATGGCTGGATCATTAAATCCCAATCCCCCCATGCTCTGACTAAAATAAAAAAAAAATCCAAGACAAGTGACTCACTTGGCAGGTTAATAGCAACCTTAAATTTCACATACACGTTGTGTGACACAATTAGTCCTGCATAATAACTGTTTAAGAATCCTTTTCTCACCATTCCAGTTGCTTTTTCTTTACTAGAAATTAAAGTAAATTTCTAATTTAAGAGGACTACCTCTCTTCTATCTTGTAAATAAAAGCAGCACAGCTGACATGCATGTAAAATACAAAATGGGGAGGCGGGAGGGGGGAGAGACAGACAGACAGACATCCAGTGCCCTGATCTCCAGCTAGTTTAGCATACTGGGAATACTGCTTTGTTTTTGCATCTGACTTGTGTGAAAATTGACGTTATGATCCTTCAATGGTAGAATAGCAAATAATTATTTTAATTTCACTTACCACTTTATTCAAAACTTGATGTCTACACCAAATGAATATCAAATTTCACTCCACCTTCATCTTCTATAACATTTAAGAAACACCTCTAATATAGAAATATTTATAGTGTTTATTGGACGGAGACAAACAAACCGGCAATGGAATAATTCAGTGGATTACCAAATTAAGCAGGTAAACAGATATAACAAACATGTAGCAGGTACATTTAAACTCATTCTAGAAAGCTTAACAAAAAAGATTACAGATGCACATATCTGTATCAGTATATTAAAGAAATTACACCACAAGTGAAAACCAGAGCTACAAAAAAAGGTTACTGAAATAGTCAAATTATATCAATCACTAACAATACTAATTCTATAATAATAGCATCACCAGGTATTATACCAGAAATAGTGAGTCAATGATGGCACACATGATGTGACACACAGTCAGCTGCTGAAAGCTCAGAATATTACATTCACCTAGCTACATAAAGAACCGATTCAGACCATACGTATTTGATCCTGAACTTACTACTTTGCTGGAATCTAAAATCTACAAAGATTAGTTTCATTACTCTCTTTTCATTACAGAAATTTGGATTAGACAGTTTTTGGTTTATTTATCCATCATGACCCGATATCCTTATTGTGATAAATATGCAGGCTTTTTTTTTTCATAAAATATACCTGTTTATGTATTTATAGATGTCTTAGTAGAATTTCCTATCCTTAAAAAGAGAATGCTTAACAGGTTTTAAAAATAATTTTCTTAACATTTGAATCTGCTCGAGGGTTTATGGAATGTAAAGTGTCAACAGCAAGCTACCATTAAAAGGCTTCCCTTCAAGGGTTTTGTCCAGTGCCTGGAAAAGTAAAGCAAGATATCCTAGATTACCTTTGTAATGAAAAAAAAAAAAAATCTGTTTGTATGATGTAGGATTTTTTAAAATATACTTCAGATACTTCATGCCTGAAAAGCTGCAAACAGACATCCAGAGTTTGTCATACAATACAACATGGTATACTTTATGACAGGTTTCATAGCTCAGAGTAGAAGGTTTAAAAAGTATCTTTGCAGCCTCCATTTAGATAGCTTCTTTGAGAATGGATCATATTTACCTCTTCCGTTCTGTATATTTGTCACAAATACTCCTACTTCAACATATGTAATATGTGTAGTATAGGAGCTATAGGAGGTATTTGTGAAGCTACCTATTTTGAGGTATTCCTATTGCTGAACACTAAAAAATGCTTGTAAACTCACAATGAGCTACAGAACTAAAGAACAGTAATTATGCATTGTATATTCTATCTATGAAAACATTAAAACCACAGACAAGCACACTGGGTGACTGAAGGTTTCATATAAATGATTTTGGTAGTAGTCATTTAAATCACTTTATATGCAGTACGCAAGTTTCCTCTACTAGCAGTTCATTTAAAAAGATATATAGTAAAGGTTAAAAAACCAATATTTAAGTTGTATTTAAAAATGCTAACCCTTCAAGCTATATACACTTACCGATAGCAATCTGAAATAAGTAGCTATTATCGTTCCAAGTTCAAACTGAGTTCTCAACTTTGAACTTCTAATGTAAATTATACACCCTCTAAGGCACCTAAAATTATATATCCAAATTCATACAAAGCAAAACTTGTTCCCCCCTCTCCCCAAGAAAACAAGGAAAGCCCGTCACTTACAGAACACAATAATTACTCACCAGTCTTCAGGGAAATTCATTCTCTACCAAAAGCTTAACACACAAACAACAAAAACACCACTTGGAAACAATGTTTTTGTCTTTGAAGCTGCTCCCCAATGAGCACTGCACAACCCCGACACAGAGAAAAAGCATCCTCTAGCTGTCAGGGTTCCTAGCTACACCAGAAAACTGATACCAGAGTGATGTCACACTACTTCCCTAATGTTATTGCAGCTCCAAATCACTAACTCGGTTTTCTCCAATAAGAAATGATTACCAATAAGTGTTATGAAACAAGATCTATTGAGCAATAAAAGCTATTTTCAACAAAAACTGAAACCAAGAGTATAGATTTTAAACATTACAGCTTGCAGAGGCAAAATACTGAAGTCCAATTAATTTGACACTATTTTTTAAACTATGTTACACAAACAGCAAATCTTTTACTTTACTATCACTTATGAGACTGGGTTTCTATATGCAGCCTGAATTGCTCATAAAATACTGACTAATTTTGAAATTTCATCCTGTACGTGGGGATGCAAAGGAAGAAACTCACCGAATATAGTAACTATGTTTTGCACAATGCAGTAAGCAGTGATTCATATTCCATTTTCCCACAAAATGAGGCAATAAAGGTCTGAAATTTTTGATCAAAATACATTAACAGATTTTAGACTTTTCTTTAAAAAGAAATCACTCCTGAAAGTACACAATTTTAAAAGGAGATTGAAGATGTCAAATCACCCTAATGGGAATTATTATAAAATATATTATTGTTCTGTAATGGATCGGCACCCACCTCTTTCTGTCCGTTAGGTGTGAGCCTGCTTGTGTGTTTTGATCTTACATCAGGGTGCAGGGCCAGCTCCAGGCACCAGCGCAGTAAGCGCGTCTGTGGCTGCCAATCATGGGGGGTGGCATTCCAGTCGCTGACAGGGCAGCCCCTCCCGCGGATTTGGCCGCGTAACCACCAGAACCACTGCAGGTGTGCCACTGAAGTCATGGGTCAAGCTGACCTCTCAGCGCCCAGAATGCCGCCCCCTGCTTTTTCATTTTTGGTCAATATGACTAGCCTTTCCAGGTAACTTAAATCTTCTACAAGCACAGAACTGAGGCATTAAGACCTTTGTAATAATTTTGCTATTTTTTTCCATAATCAAGTTTCATAACAATTTTAGCCCTTGTTTCAGAGGGAGATCTTATAGTGCATGATTGGGTTTTTTTCTGCAGCTAGAAATAAGATCACAAAAGTTAGAGACAAAAGATGTACTAAATTAATCCATCTTCCCCTCACCCCATGGCAAATCATCCCTCTTTAGTATATAAAAAACAAAGGAGTGAACTCTTCTCTACCACCGCCACCACCCACGTTACTGGGTGCTGAATATGAAGAGTGCCCCTTCATTCTATTGCTTCAGTGGAAACAATTCCTACTGTCTCACATTTTTGTACTTTTAAGTAAATACATCTCTTCTTTATGTAAGAATATTCAGTCACTGACAAGGACTAGCTTCCTGTTTCTGAAAAACTTGCCAATTGAGTTAGCTTCTAAAGCTGAAGCAAAACTTTAGCTTAATCATTAGTTCTATTTTATAAAAATATAACATGACAGGTAATGATTAATGCTAAAATGTAACAATCATACCTTGGAGCCATCAATCCCTATTCTTCCAATGGATTTTGAAGATCTTGCTCTGCTGATTCAAGAAGGGTCATATAATATAAAGAAAGCATTTCCACATAATAGAAAATAATTATTCTGCTTTTCAGTCAAGCATACATATAGTTCTGACAAGGAAATTCTATTAGCATCATGTCATCACGTTGTTCTGGGGCTAGCCTCACCTGCCCCTGTGGGTCGTCCATGTGGGGTGGAGCTCTCTGAATTACCAGGCACGTCTCTCGGTCACGCCAGGGCTTCAGTAAGTTTACATGGTAGATCTGTTCAGGTCTTCGGCGATCTGGTTGTCTGACTTTATAGTTCACTTCTCCAATGGCTTCCACTATCTCATATGGCCCGTGCCAGCTGGCCAGGAGTTTGCTTTCTGCTGTCGGCACTAGCACCATCACCCGTTCTCCTGGCTGAAACCTCCGTACTTTTGCTCGACGGTTGTAATATGTCCGCTGGGTCTCTTGTGCTTTTTCCAAATGTTCTCGTACTATAGGGGTTATTCGAGCTATTCGCTCTCTCATCTGTGTCACGTGCTCAATGACATTCTTTCCAGGGTTGGGCTGTTCTTCCCAGTCCTCCTTGGCGATATCGAATATTCCACATGGGTGGCGTCCGTATAGTAGCTCAAAAGGAGAGAAACCAGTGGACGCCTGGGGAACTTCTCGTATTGCGAACATTAGGTATGGTAGAAGGGTATCCCAATCTTTTCCATCCTGTGCTACCACCTTCCGGATCATACTCTTAAGGGTGCGGTTAAACCGCTCAACTAGGCCATCTGTTTGAGGATGGTAGACTGAGGTCCGTATGGCATGAATGTGAAGCAGGGTACATAAGTCCTTCATTAATTTCGACATGAAAGGGGTTCCTTGATCAGTCAGGATCTCCTTGGGGATGCCCACTCTGGCAAAAACCTGGAGTAGTTCTTTTGCTATTGCCTTGGATGTGGGGTTTCTTAAAGGAATGGCTTCTGGATACCGTGTGGCGTAGTCAAGGATGACTAGTACATGTCGGTGGCCCCGTGCTGATTTTTCCAGAGGGCCCACTAGGTCCATGGCTATCCTTTCAAAAGGGACTTCAATAATAGGCAAAGGTACTAATGGGGCCCGCAAGTGAGGTCGGGGACTATGCAACTGACATTCTGGGCAAGAGGTACAATAGCGTTGGACCTCTGCGCGTACTCCTGGCCAATAAAATCTCCTTAGGACTCTATCAAGTGTCTTGTCTACTCCTAGATGTCCCCCAGATAAATGACTGTGAGCTAACTCCAGTACTGCCCTTGTGTGTTTCCACGGGACTAAGAGCTGTTCTACTTCTTCCCCTCGTATTTGCACTATACGGTAGAAAAGATCACGTTTGATCACATAATATGGCCTCGGGCCTTTGGTCTTTCCTTCCACAGGCACACCATTTACTTCCACTACCTCCTCCCTCACATTCGCATACAGGGGGTCATTGGCTTGGTCCTGCCCGAAATTCTCACGTGTGGTACCCATCTGACCTAACTCCATGGGACCTATTTCTACTCCGTCCCTTTGGTTGCCCCTACTTGGGCTAGGAACTGCCTCTGAGTCCTCACTGCCCTGAACTGTCTCCTGGCCTTCTGAACGGGTTCGCTTACCCACAAGGGAGGGTTTCTCTTTTTTTACTAGAATCCTGGTCCCTAGTGTTTTATCTGCCCTCTTTTCCCGCCTAGACTTTCGGGATTTCCCAGGGGATGAAAATAGCTCTGGGGCAAATTCGGCAAAAGTTGGGGTGAGGCTATCTGTAGGTGCCTCCGGCTCAACCTAGGGGGTGCTACCCTCCTCTGGCTCTACTGGGAGGAGTAAACTCTCAAATCCGGGGAAGTCCCTACCAATTAATACCGGGTAGGGGAGCTTGGGGACCACCCCTGCAGTTACCCTGGTAGTCTTCCCCTGGATCTCAATCCATACCGGGATTGTGGGGTAAAAATTTACAGTGCCATGGATGCACGTTACCCCTGTGTTTTTGGCCCGGGTTAGTTGGTCTTGTCCCACCAACTTCCCTGAGACCAGCGTAACAGCACTCCCAGAATCTACTAATGCTGTGGTCACAATACCATTCATTTTTACCGACCTTGTATACCCATGTGGGGTCATTGCGACCCCTACCAGGCCTATTAGGCCACATTGTTCCCCATAATCCCCCAGATTGCACTGCATAGGCTCTTCCCTGTTGGGGCATTGGGATGCTATATGCCCCCATTCCCCACACTCATAACACCGACCCCTTATCCCAGTTGCCGCCCTCGGCCTGGGGCTATTTGGTCGGCCTCCCAAACCCCCTCTTTCCAACCCCCCAGGTCCTGTCTTGGCCTTGGCCCAGTCCTCGGTATCTTTCCTCCCGGTTATGGTTCTTCTATAGTTCTCAACAATCCGGGGCCTTGGTTTTGGGGTTGACTTCCTGGTTTGTCGTGTCTCACCCCCTGGGGTTTGGAACAGTTCATGGGATGCCAGCTTTCTTTCCACAAGAGAGACCAACTCATCATAGGTGGAGGGGTCATTCTTGCCAACCCAAATCCGGAGGCCTGGTGGTAACCCTCTCATATACCTATCCAGTACCAGCAGCTCCATCATTTTTTCAGAACTGAGAGCCTCAGGGCGCAGCCATTTCCGGGTCAGGTGGATCAGGTCAAACAATTGGGATCGCGGTGTCTTCTCCTCGTTATACTGCCATTCATGGAACCTCTGGGTTCGCAATGCCATCGTTACTCCATATCTGGCCAGGATTTCTGCCTTCAGTTGGGGGGTAATCTGCCGCACTTTCTGCGGCCATATCATAGTATACCTTCTGGGCCTCTCCACACAGGAACGGGGCAAGGATACCAGACCACTGGTCTCGGGGCCAGGCCTCCCACAGGGCTGCTCTCTCAAAAGCCAGGAGCTTTGCTTCCACATCATCCTCCTTGGTCATTTTCTGCAGACAGTAGCTGGCCCGTATGGTCTGCGTCCCTTCATACCCGCGGCTCCTCTCTGTAAGGGCCTTTATCTGATTCATTAGTTCCTGCAGCAGGGCTCAGTCCTGTGCAGCCTGAGTCATCAATAGACGATTAGTCTCTTGCTGCACCCGAGTTGCCTCCTTTGGGCAGTTGCTTGGACCCGGGTAGCCTCCTGCTGAGCCGCAGTGGCTTGTATTAGGGCCTTGACCACGTCATCCATCTTAGGGACAGGAAAGTTTTGGCTAACCCTGGTTTAAGTCCCCAGCGCCTTGATCCCACCTCTGACACCACGTGTGGCAAATTACTCCCACGATATTGATGGGTCCTGCGCTTTCTCTTCTTGTGGGGGAATTCAGGGAGCCTTTTTCTTGCCCCTGAACAGGGTATTAATTGTCCCACTAGTATCCTAGAGGGGAGAAGGGGAGAGGGAGGGACCCGGGCCCACCCTCTACTCCGGGTCCCAGCCCAGGGGCCCTGAGGATAGTGGTAAACCACTGGGATTAGCTACTCCTTCCCCTGGACTACTTCCCTCTCCTACTCTTCATTTTGTGGGGGAGGGGGAGGGGGGGGCTTCCTGCCCTCTCTCTACACAAGCCAGGTGTTCCTTTACTTAGGGCCTGGGTCTCTCTTAGCTCACCGCAGCACTTCTCCAAACTGCTCTCTGCTCCAACGCCTCCAAACTGCTCTCTGCTCCAACGCCTCCAAACTCCTTCCAAACACCCACACCTGTTTGCCTGAGGCAGGGGTTTTTATTAAGGCCTTAATTGGCAGCAGGTGCTCTGATTAACTTGCTGCCTGCTTCCCTAGTCAACAGGGAGCCATGCCCTAATGAACCTGGAGCTGATATATCTCCCCTCAAACACTCTGCCACAGCTCCCTGGCCTTCCTCTATCACAAACCTTACATATTTTTTCATAGGATGTATGTGCGGAGTTTTCTGCACATGTTGCTGCTACTGCCTTTAAGAAATGTGCTCGCCAAACAAGACTAAGTTTTTTATGCTTCTGACAAAGTTGTCCATCTTGATGCCCTTTACCTATTGCTGAAGAGTATACAAATAAAAGGACCTCATGGAACAGGTTTATGTGCTTTAAGTATACCTTTAGGGCCCTATTCATGTCCAATGTATACCAGATTATGGCATGCCAAAAAGAATCAATTTAGGCACAAGAATGAGAGACCTACCTTCAAAGTTTTATAAAATGCGGAGGCTACTTTGAGAATAAAAATTAGGCTTATTTGAAAAGCCCACTTTATCCACATGAAAAATAAAATACATGCACCATGCTTGGGTCAAAATAGCCCTTGGTTAAGATTTTACAAGCAGACACCAGTGAAATTAGGTCACTACTTTGAAGACAGGAAGCAAAAGAGCACCTCTTTTACTGAAGTTACTCAATGGGGTGGGCATCCTATGTACTTAAGGGTAATATGTGGAGAAGAGCTAATTTTATCTGCCACTCTAAAGAATCTTTGTGAGAGTTCAGTGAAATTCTGTCAGCATCATTCCTAATAAGCTGAAAATAGCCTACTTATGGTCCTTCCATATACATGTCAATACTTCCATTGGTCAGACCATCCTAAAGCAATTCCAGGATTCGGGTGCGTGACTGAGCTAAGAACTATGTTGTAGTCTTTGTACCAGTATCTGAAGCTTACCAAACAGATTAAATTTTGGGACCATGAATATTCCCAAAGGAAAAGTCCTATATTAGGGGAAAAAAAAAAAAAGACATACCCTAAAAAGCTCACATGGTTGGGTGGAAATACCCTGTTACCCATCACCAGCTGGTATGATGTTAAAACACAACCGCCTTTTCAATACTGAGTGTTAAGTTGTATTTAATGTAATTTTATGTTATAGTTCATAAACGTTTAAAGACTACATAATTTGCAAGTGTAGATAAAGCCTTGGATTGCTGATATGCACTTGATGGAATTGCTGAGATCTGTTTCCAAGTATGCTCCCTGCCTATCCTGCTAACTTCCCTTCAGATCCAGAGTAAGGACAACTTCCTGGTCTGGGAAGATATCTATACCACAAGGTCCTGTTGCAGAAGGTAGGGACTCCCTTACAAAGCATCTGATAAGAAAGAACAGAAGAGTAAAAACTTTTTTAAAAAAATATGGCCTACTCATCTATAAAGAAATACCCCCATGCTGCAGGAGAGAGAGCAGTCCTCAGAAGGCAGAGAAATAAACAAGCCAGCTCACTAAGGGCATGGCTACTTGCAGTTGTAGAGTGCAAGGAGTTAAACCAGCCTTTGGAGACTGCAGCAGGGAAAATGCTGCCGTGCGTTTACACTCTCAACTAGAAGCGCACTGGCATGGCCACATTAGCAGCTCTTGCAATGCCACAAAGAGCAGCGCATTTTGGTAGCTATCCAGCGTGCAAGTGGCTGCAATGTGCTTTTCAAATGCCAGGGGTGGAGTGTGAAAGTGAGTGTGTTGTGTGTATGTGGGGGAAGAGAGTGAGAGTTTTTGGTGTCTCCCCCCTGCCTATGTCTCTCACTCACTCACAGCAAGTAGCTTTCCTCAGTAATGGTTGCTTTGTCCCAGAGCAGATAAGCATGCGGGATGTCAGAAACGGAGCTTTGAAAGGGCATATCAGCATTCCTACACCCGAGTTCAAAACAATGACAAGAGTAGCCACATCCTTAAGGGGGATTATGGGATGTTTCTGGAGGTCAGTCATAGTGCAGTAATGCAACACCTCATTCACACTGACGCCTGGGGCATTTTAGCAGAGGCTTTTGCAAGCGTTATGCTTCTCGTGGAGGTGGATTACCAGGAATGTTCCAGCTGCAGAGTCCAGGCGCTCTAAATGCCTTGTCAGTGTGGACAGGTCAGGAGTTAGGGCACCCAAGGCTGCTTAATGCGCTCTAACTCACAAGTGTAGCCAAGCCCTAAGGCACACCCAAATCCCTCCACCCAAAAATGCTAAATTAACACAGATTAAAGTGCTTAAAGAAACTGAATGTTGTGACCAAAATAATTTAAGGAATTCAGAAGATGAGTGAGAAGAACTGGGGAACTCTTCTAAAGGACAAAGAGTCTTGAAGCACCTTATTGACTAAGATTTTAGGCATCATGAGCTTTCCTGGGGTAAGATCCACTTCATCAGATGAATGTTGTGGAAATCTCCAGAGGCAGGTATAAACATGCAGGCAAGAAAGCAAGGTAAATTCAATTGGGTGAGGCCCAATACCAGCAGCTGATCTGGAGGTATGTGTCGGAGACAGCGAAAGTAGGCTTCAAGATCACCGCAGAACTGTATCAAGTGGGGGGGGGAGAGGGGGAGCAGAAAGAGAATCCTCGAGATAGGACAGATTCTTCTACCAGGCTGAGTGTATAGCTGGATAGATTGACGATATTGTTGGGAGAGTTAGGGGTACCACTGTTGTGGCCCCATGTGGCAGGTAGGATTTTAGACAGTTTACAATCCTTTTTCCTCTGTAGAGAAGTGAAGTGTGTAATGTAGATCTCCTGTCTTATTTTAGACAAGTCCATTTGTGTCGAAGTCTCAAGATTGGAAAGCTCTTTTTTGAGATTTTCCTGTTTGCTATACAGTATGCTGATCAGATGGTTCCTCAGTTTCTTTGATAGTGTCTGGCAATCTCTCACTGTGGTCCGTGCAGTATGTAGATAGTAGTGGATTTTTCACCTTGAGTCCATTTGGTGTGATGTCCATCCGTTTGCATTTGGAGAGAAAGATGGTATCTGTCTGTATTTGTGCAAGTTTCTTCATGAGGTTGATGGATTTCCATTTCTTCTAAAGGAGAAGCCTAGTCCCTGCTGGTGTTCTGTCGTGAAACAGCACATAGGCTGGAGATCCACTATCGAACCAGCCTACTGGCATCCTTGTTGACAACCACCGCATGGATGGCAAACACTGAATGGGCAGAAACATCTTACCCCCTGATGTGCCTAAAATGTAGACATTGCCAGGAAAGCTTATACAAATGCTACACATGCCAGTTTGCCACTTCTATAGATAAACACAGGACTTCAGTCTCCAAAGCTGTTAACTTGTACCACATTATTTTCATAGCGAAGTACATAAAGACAAAAGTAAAATGATGTTTAAAAAAAAGTAGAAAAAGAGGAAGGAAAATGTCATCTGAAGAAAAAGGGAATGAAATTGGGTCCTCCCCTTTCACCTCTGGTGAAAGTTATAAAACATTTTAAAGTTAAATACATGGGAAAAAATGAGACAAGGAGTAAGATTGGAGGAGGGGATTTTCAAATCCCTGCAGATAAATCACCAATGAGCTGGCCATTCATTTTTCATATAACTTATTCCATTTACATTCAACAAGACAAATAGAGAAACTGCAGACCTCCTCAGCATTGATGGTAAATCTAACACTTGAGTCACAGAAAGATAGCTTGCCATCAACTACAGCTGTTGAGTAGGAAACAGAAGGGGTGTGTGTGTGTGTGTGTTTTTAAGGTTCCTACTTATGACTCCAGCAGCCACGATCTACTCTTCAGAGTAATATAAACATATGAGCTATTTCCCTCCCTTCCTTTTCTAAAGCATCCTTCATGACTTTTAATCTAACCATAAATATGGACTGTGGCTGTCTTTTCAAGAAGCAATCATGAAACTTAATTGATTTTCTAAGTGTTTTATTTCATCACAAAATAGGTTTTCAGGCAAATGCGAATAGCAAAGCCTCCAGAGTCTCTTGCTGCTCAGCACCAAGGACAATCGTGAGACGGAAGACAAAAGTGTGCCCATTACTTCTCCATCACAGGCTTCTGCTCCCCCCAAGTGGTGGAAAAATGCTTAATCCATACTCCATGAAGAGACAATGTAATTCCATTATGCATGCTTCACTGTTGCATATACAGTATTGTTCTGAGGAATCACTACGGTTTCACTCCTTTTCAACAGAACTCATCATATTCCTTATATAAAGAAGGGTTTGATCCTGAAAGCCTCTTAGAAAAGATAGTCCAGTTAAAATCAATATGACTATTCACCTGACACCCAGCCTTCTATCAAAAAATCAAAAAAAGGTCAGAGAAAGATCTGTACATTACACAGTGAAATGCATCTTTTTCTTTCTAATCTAGGACTGAAACCAGATTTGAATCTGATCTACACTCTCAAATTAGGACTGTCACATTAGATGAACTTGCAACAATGTGGCCAGCACAAGTAGTTGTCTGGGAAATATCAATTGTAAATGTATATTTAAAAACAGACCATCAATAATTCACAGGACAAAGTGCTTATCTTGTGAATTTCAGATTCAGACATCGGAAATACTGAAACAAGCAGACCACTAGTCCAACTGGTTTGGCACTCTCTGACAATGCCTGTGCCAGAAGCTTCAGGACTGTTTGAAACTCCCATAATGCAGGCTGAGCCAAATGAGTTCAGGGTTTGTTTGGTTTTTCAGATAAGACCATTCCATCTCCTTTAAATTAACTATATTTATTGGGTTTATGTCAGACAATATTACGCAAAAATAGTTAGTGTCTTACTATGCCTAAAAGGGTTGCTAAAAATCACTATATTGTGTATGTGATCTTTTTCTTTTCTTGTTTATATTTGTGCCACTCATTATGTGTGGTTTAACTTGACCATGTGACATCTTTAAAAAGGCCTAGGAAAGTGACAGTTGCTCAAGTCATCAAGACTAATAGCAATCTAAAAGCATTAAACTTAACTGCAAGAAAATTAACAGTATATTTACATTTGAGACTGTCACAACAGAAGAATAAAATAAAGCAACAGAAGTGCCCAGCAGCTCAAAGTCAGTATCAGTTTTAAAGGGAAAATTTCCTCGTCGACAAGGAAAGATCAAAGAGCTGACAAAAGGCCCTAGCCAGATTCATCTTTTCTTGCAATTCATTTGGTATACTTGTGCCATTTTAGTGTGAAAACTCATATGAAAAACACTCAGCTCTCTCTCTCTCTCTACTTTGCACAGATGAGGGCTCAGCACGAATCCTGTGTCCAGTTTCAGGTATCACACTTTAAGAGTGGACAACTTGGAGAGTCCAGAAGAGAAAAAAAGATAAGATTTTAAAAAAACATGACTTACAAAAAATGATAGAAATAGTTAATGTGTTAACTAGAGAAGTCTTTAAATACATAAAACGTTGTCATAAAGGACATGGATCAGTAGTTCTCCATGTCCACCAAGAGCAGAAGAAATCACCTGAATTTACAGCAAGGGAGAGAGATTATAGTCAGATACCAGGAAAAGCTTCCTAACTACAACAGACTATCTAGTGAGGTTGTGGGGGACAGGTTGAGGGAGGGAGTTGAGTGTGTTGAGTGTGTTGAGTGTGTTGAGTGTGTTGAGTGTGTTGAGTGTGTTGAGTGTTCACAGTTCCAGCTTCATACTCCACCCTGGCAGAGGATGGATGGCGGGGCACAGCGCACAGGCTGCAATAGATGCAGGGGCTTCTAGCAAGAACAGCGGAGAAGGGGGGGGGGGGGCGACTGTAAAACAAGACACCTACACCCTGCCACAGCAATCAAGATGTAGGGGATGGAAAGCTTAGCACCCCATATTCCTCACTGCAAAATAGCAACACACACACACACACACACACACACACACACACACACACTACAAGCCTGACACTGAGGAAGGGACATGAAAACCTCCCAGCTGCACCTCTGCTGCTCCTCCAACCCCCACCTTCCTTCTTCTCCCAAAAAAATCCTTTCCCAAAACCCTTCCCGCAAACTACCCTATACAGAGGCTCCGTCAGGCTGGATAAGTGGAATGGAACTGTGTGCCCTGAAGCTGTGCGGAAGGGCTAGGGTCAGGAGAAAAGTGGAAAGATGCAGTTGGGGAGAGGGAAGTGGGGTAACACCCCTATATGCCCCTCCCCAGTCTCCATCCCTGGATAGGATGTCACAACTTCACAAATGTTGCTGTGATGCAGGAGCCATGTTGCTGTTACCAAGTGGACAATTCATGGTAGGAAATTGTTTGTAAGCAGCAGTTGCTCTTACAAGGTGTTGCTGCAAACAAGTATCTACTGTATTGCATGAATGCTGCTGCATTTTACAACATGCAGTGCTGCTGAAGAAATGGTCTCAAACATATAATGCAGAGTTCCTAACTCTCTGTTATAATTAAAAATTCAATTGAGCAGAAAACTTTTGTAAAATATTGGAAGGAATAATCACAACTAAGTACAGGACACATGCCTCTTCACATAAAGCATAGCAGTGGAAAATTAGATACTTGTGGCACCAATCTTGCGAAAAAACAACCACAATTCACATCAAAATCCTAGGGGATATCATAGTACAACATATTTCCTTAATTTCTGCTAAACTTATCTTAGAAGGCTTCTGATCGGATTGCTGATTTTTCTATGCCATGCAGAGGTTATTTCAGAGTTTTTGATTTTTGGAATATTTCACTTTGGGGCACAAGAAGAAAATTAAGTAATGAGCAATTATCAAGTGTTTTGGAATCTTAATTTAAATACTGTTTCCAATCCACAGAAAAATACTATTTCCAATCCACAGAAAAATCCTAAACTTCTCTTATATGTACAAAGTCCGAGGTTACTTCAGTCAGACATTTTGTGAGCTACTGGTGAGACAAAGCACAGAAAGTTTTAGCTGCACAGGATTTTTAGAAACTTGTGCATGTGAAAATAGGGTTGTAGTGAAAGTCCTAACAATTTCAACACAACCGTTTTTCACAGGTGACCTCTTTCTTCAATCAATTCAATTAATAATGTAATTAAGACCATAAATTGTTCATTTCTTGATTATTTTATTCTGGTCAAACACAGCTCCATAGGTGATACAGTTGGACCCTGCAATACCGTGACGATCGGGATTAAAAAAACGATCATGATAAGCGCAGTATTGCGGGGTTCCACTGCATCAAAGCAGTGCCCACCGCCGTCATCAGGAGCCAGCCGCACCATGCGCTATAAACGGATTTGCGCTACCGTGGGGCGTGGTATTCCGGGGTCCGACTGTATTTCTTTTTGTAACCAGCGACAAAATTTATGTATTCAATATAGTTAAAGAAATTTTAAACTAGTATTCATTTTTGCTTTATTTCAGAAAATGGGACATTGTCCTTGCACCACATTAATAGGAATTCGGGGGCTATGCCTAGTGATTTCAGTTGAACAAAAACAGATGCATGTTGTAACAAATGAAAAAAGTGCTAAGGAACAATTAGACAGGATATATGGTCAAGCAGTTAAGGTGCTGGCAGGTGGCTTGGGAGACAAGGGCTCAATTCCCTGCTTAGCAGGACGGTAAGAAAATTAAATGTGACAAAAGCTGACTTTACACTCTTAAAAGCAATCATTCATATTTGCTTTTCCTGGACTGTATGTATGCAGGAAGCAGTGTTGGTGATTCAGTAGATGGCTCCCCTCTTTATTGATGCATGCCCCTAGAACAGTTCAATGGGGGGTATTTTTAAAAAGACGAGGAGATTTAAATTCTAGCCAAATTCCATCTGGTGTGAGGACTACCTACACAATCTCCCCATGGAGTTCTTATGTATATATTTCCTGCCCTAAACTCTTGTGCTTCTGTGTTCAACAGCTGCCATATTTCACCGGGGGTAACTGAATTGGTCCCTACAATAAATATAGGCTATTTATATAACCTTTATATTATATAAAGTACTAGGAAGGCACTAAGACACTAATTCTGACAGTTTCAGCATGACAGATCCTAAAGAAATAGGTCCTTGCTTTGTTGAGATAGAAATCAGAAGCCTTTCTGAAGTATTGGACCTCAGGGATGAAAAGACCACTAACTCTTGCAGAAAATGAACTCTGAAAAGAATACTTTTTCCTTCTGAGCTTAGGGTATGACAGCCTGGGATTTCTTAGGCGATTTTCTCTAGGGAGAAAGATACAAACCAACTCCCAAACAAAACTTAAATAAAAACACATTTACATTTAGACTTACAATGAAAATTAACTTCTTGGCTCAAATTTTTCATTAGCAAGACAGCTGTTTAATAATGCTTAGATAATTAAAAAGATTCTTTACGCCTTCAAAATCTCTATGTAGTAAAAGCATTATCTAAAAAGTTGTATTTGTTTTCACTGAGTTCTGATTAAGACTTCAGTTTTTCACGTTAGTTTCTACAAAGACAGGGAGGAGTCTTTGTTGATATGTATGAGCATGGCTGTTATGCTTCTATGGGGCTCTAGAATCCATATACATGCTTTATTTTCTCTGAAGGTACAAGGTAGCAATCATCTAAATGTGTATTACACCTATGAATGAGTGTAAATATAGACAATGGTTAAGGCTTTGAGTCTGTCACAGAGGCTCCATGATTTTCTGTGACCTCCATGGCTTCTGCAGCCAGCAGGCACAACTGACCCTAGGGCCACCAGAGCAGCACGAGCAGTCCCAGGGTCAGTCACGCCACGACCACTAGAGTCCCGGAGGCCCCCAGAGCAACAGCTGCATCCCTGGAGCCCCTCCAGAATACCCAAGATTTAGTCAGATGTATATAGTACAAGTCATGGACTGGTCACAGGTGCATGAATTTTTGTTTATTGCCTGTGACCTATCCATGACTTTTACTAAAATTACCCATGACTGAATCTTAGCCTTAACAATGGCTAACGATACAGTGTGTAATGCTTTGGGGTTCAACCCACACCAGTAAAACACTGTCACCACCTGCCATGTAACTGTGGGTACCTTCAATGCTACATTGCCATGGTTCACAGCGCTGACAACAACAGCCAGCACACAAGCATGCAGGTAACACCCTGGCTTCCACCACCCACTTACTTTTTTCTAGGTGATCCAACATTGCTCCAATTCCAAATTTCCCCCAAACCATCAGCCCTGTAGCATCAGCCATCTTTCTCAACACTTACAAAAGTTATGTTTGCTGCTCCAAATGCTTATGACTTTAACTGGGGGTTAACAAACATCTAATTTCAATCAAAGCACTGAACCATTTTATAGTATACTAGCATAAGTGCCCGGCGTTGCTCGGGTCAGTCGGAGGTGGGGAGGGGGTAGACAGCTGACACCCCCTGACCAACCCCAACACCCACAGCTCACCCCTCACCCACCCCGACACCTTCCCACCCCCCCTGACCAACCCCAACACCCCCCGGCTCACTTCCCCCCCGACCAAACCCGACAACCCCACCTGACCCCCCCCAAGCAAACCCAACACCCCCACCTCACCCCCCGACCGAACCAGACACCCCCACCTGACCCCCTGAGCAAATCCGACACCCCCACCTCACCCCCCGACGGAACAGTGTATTTAATAATCTGTGTGCTACACAGTGCACCGTGAGCTGGGGGGGGTGTCGGGTTTGGTCTGGGGGGGTGGGAAGTTGTCGGGGTGGGTGAAGGGTGAGGGGTGGGTGAGGGGTGAGGTGTGGGTGTTGGGGTTGGTCAGTGGGTGTCAGGGTTGGTTGGGGAGGGGAGGTGTGGGTGTTGGGGTTGGTCAGTGGGTGTCAGGGTTGGTTGGGGAGGGGAGGTGGGGGTGTCGGGTTCAGTCGGGGGGTAAGTGAGCCGGGGGGTAAGTGAGCCGGGGGGTAAGTGAGCCAGGGGGTAAGTGAGCCAGGGGGTAAGTGAGCCAGGGGGTAAGTGAGCCAGGGGGTAAGTGAGCCAGGGGGTGTCAGGTTTGGTCTGGGGGGGTGGGAAGGTGTCGGGGTGGGTGAGGGGGAAGGTGTGGGTGTTGGGGTTGGTCAGGGGGTGTTGGGGTTGGTGGGGGGGTGAGGTGGGGGTGTCAGGTTTGCTTGGGGGGGTAAGTGAGCCAGGGGGGGTAAGTGAGCCGGGGGGGGGGGGTAAGTGAGCCGGGGGGGGGTAAGTGAGCCGGGGGGGGGGGGGTGTCGGGTTTGGTCTGGGCACCCACCCCGACACCTTCCCACCCCCCCAGACCAAACCCGACACCCCCTGGCTCACTTACCCCCCGACCGAACCCGACACCCCCACCTCCCCTCCCCAACCAACCCTGACACCCACTGACCAACCCCAACACCCACCCCTCACCCCTCACCCACCCCGACACCTTCCCACCCCCCAGACCAACCCCGACACCCCCCGGCTCACTTACCCCTCGACCGAACCCGACACCCACACCTCACCCCCCCAAGCTAACCCAACACCCCCACCTCACCCCCCGACCGAACCCAACACCCCCACTTCACTTACCGTCCCAACAAACCCAACTCAGATCCGTCGCAGGCGGGGAGGGGGCCCAGAGCCAAGGGATTCCGGGGACCTTCGCAGGTTGGGGGGGGCACAGGGCTGATGGAGTCCAGGGTTCCATTGGGAGGGGGGAGGGGCAGAGAACTGAGGGATCTCCGGGGTTCCGTTGGGAGGGAGGAGGGGCAGAGAACTGAGGGATCTCCGGGGTTCCGTTGGGAGGGGCAGAGAACTGAGGGATCTCCGGGGTTCCGTTGGAGGAGGGAGGGGTGAGCTGAGCGAGTGAGGTATCTGTTGGAGGGGGGTATTATGACATCATCACCACCTAACCGCCCAGCCGATGTGATTGGCCCTGAAAGACTTTCACCCCTCGGGGGCGTCAGAGGTGAGATCCGAAAATTTTTCGACCCTTACCAGCATCTAGACCCTAATACCCCTTACTGTACCAAATTTCAAGTCTCTGGCTCAAACGGTGCGGGAGGAGTTCGCTGTCATACGTACATACATACATACACCACTTGACTTTTATATATATAGATTTAAGTGCTATCAAGTAGAATGAGTAAGAACAGAAATGGTTACAAACAAAAGTAAAAATACGCTAAGACCTAAAACGTAGAGAAACTTGCTGAAATACTTTGCCTATGTGGATTTCTCACCTGTACTCAGGTCCCATAAACTTCAATCCCTTTACTTACAGGATCCAATGTTCTGAGGTTTCAAGAGCTCTGGCTTCTTTAGTCCATCAAGTGATGGATTGCTACAGAGTTCTCTCCCTATTCTTTTTATGGTCTAGTAAACCTTTGAAAGTTGTTCTTCGAAAAGTAAGCCCAGAGAAAGTTTCTCTCTCCTGTTGGCAGGTAGACACCATACTATCCTCCTGAAGTTTACTGACCCTGCTCCAAGAAGTATTCAGGGTTACTGGAGTACCACTGAGATTTAAGTAGTTATCTTTCTCCCACTTACTCTCCTGATTACTTTGTTTACCTCACATGTAAATGTGCTTCTCTGTCCTTGGTCACACCTTGCTTAATTTACATCAGAGATACATTCAAGCAGGTGGAACCCATTCCTTTATCCAGAACAGGCAGGGCTTGGGCATTGTGTGCAATATACATTTTAAGCACATATTTGGAGCATAAATCTATGAAGTCCTTCTCTGGGTTTACTATACATACATAATTCAAGAACATTAATGATCAATTATTAGTTTTCCAATGACATGCCATCTTTCGTTTACCATGAATACAGTGTGCCCACTGGCACTGAGGTGTTCTCAGGGTCACAGATTCCTAAATACAGGTTAAAAATAATAAAACTGAGTTGACCGTGTCTAAGCAAGTCAGAGAAAAATATAGATTTGTTAATCTTTAGTAAAAAAAACATTCGTATTTTCACACATTAGCATGTTAATTGCATTCAAGCCCCCCAAATTTTCTACAATACACAAAAATATTCACTTTTTACTCCTGAATGTGAGAATGTATTTACTAGAGCAACAATTTATCAAGAAACAAAAATGAGTCAGTCCTTCCATTGTGTATGTGTCTATACATTTAAATTTCTTTCAAGAACATGTGTTGCAAAATCTGCTTCTCAGCTGAACTAAATGCTTAAATAAAGC
Organism: Sternotherus odoratus; assembly: GCA_032164245.1. Classification (NCBI taxonomy): domain Eukaryota; kingdom Metazoa; phylum Chordata; order Testudines; family Kinosternidae; genus Sternotherus; species Sternotherus odoratus. The sequence goes on along the minus strand of JAVMKO010000001.1, from coordinate 100,121,862 downwards.
CATTTTCTTCCATTGAACTGAAATGTGCACTGCACTATAAATGCCCCTTATACACAATATTTTAAATGTTCATCCTCCTCAGATCAGTACAGAGGTTCCTAGTTCCTCTAGACAAATGTGCAGCAGCAGAAACAAAGAAAGGCTGAAAGATTTTTAAATACCTTTTGGCAAAGCATGCCTCTGAACATGCTGCAAACATTTACTCAGTCTAACAGCACCAAAAAGCGGAAAAACATTTCCACTGTTTTTGGTCTAAGGTGCATTGCTAGAGGATCATACATGGATACTCAATGAAAGGTTTCTCCTCCCAACTCATCTAGGGAGTGCTGTTAAGATAGTCCTTGACAAGTTTCAGTCTTAGAGAATCTTCAACCCTTTATTCTCAGGCTTCCATTTTGTCTTCTGCACAGTATGAAATACAGAAATAGCCCTCTGGCTATGATAAGTGATTAGCCACCTCAATGACACCTGATAAAGTTACTCTATATATAATATTCACCTGTTTCTGGCTATAATCAGCTGTAACTCCTGGAGCCCCAAATAGGTCCCTGCAACGGACAACGAACTCATTTCCCAGTGTGGGAAACACAAAACCTCAGTTGCCACATGCAACTGTCAGAGAATTTCATTTTTCATATTTGAAGGTTTTTGTAATTTTTAAAATTAGAAACTTATTTTGTAAATGCCAAACGTTATCATTTGATGAAGCAAAGAAAAATGACTATTAGGTATTTACCATACCTTCCCTCCAAATCCATAGGTGTAACTATACAAAACTAGTATACTACGATAACATCTACCAAATTCAACAGATCTCAATCCAACACTAAATTTCAAACCCTGGAAATACTGTAAGAGTAGAAAAACTCAATTTTAGAGATTCTAGGTTCATGCAGTGAGAAAACCAATCATCAACAGTTCCACCTGCTGGCACTATCATGCAAAGCTAGAAAGACTCAAAATAATCCACATGGGACATCTGTAATTGGAAGGTGAAGAGGCATTCTCCTGGGAGAATTCTGTGCATGTGCAGACACGCAGAAATCCTCTGTCTCACATCATTTTGTATTTCTCCTGCTTAAAAAACAATTTCCTTAAGAAGTACTGCAGTTCCACCTTTTGCCCACCAGAGGCCATTGTGGCACCAGAACAGCCAGCTGTCTTTATGCCAGCTGTTCTGGTGTCACAGCAGCCTCTGGTGGGCAAAAGGCAGCACTTCATCAAAATGTATTTCATGTAGAAAAATACAAAATTCTATGCCCAGTGCTGCAGAATTCCCCCAGGAATAGAAGTTGATCACAGCATCAGCATCCTGCCTGCAAAGCCAGGTTAGGGCAAAGTGGGGCACATGGCTTCTGGGGAGGGGTGTTAGAGACTGGGGATCAAAATAACTAGTGAGAGGGACAGACTGGGGCATAGGCTCATGGCCTAGTGGGGTGACAGCATTGAGCCTGGGGATGAGGAAGGAGGGCAGTAGATCCATGGGGATGGGAGGTGCGGGGACAGGTGTAGACGTGCCTGAATGAATGAGAGAGGCTTGGGGTCATCCAGAGTCTGCATAAAGGAGGCTTCCCAACTCCCTAACGATTCCTCCTCCCTGCCCAAAAATCCTTCTCCCACCTACACCCAATACCCTCCAGGTTCACTCCTATGGCTGGTCTTCACTGGGGGGGGGAAGGGGGAGATCGACTGCAGATATGCAACTTCAGCTACAAAGTCTGCATATCTCCAGCCGACTTACCTGCCGTCCTCATAGCGGCGGCAGCACACGCTCCCGTCGACTCCGGCTTGCGCCTTTTGGCAAGCTGGAGTTCTGGAGTCGACTGGGGAGCCTCTGGCAATCGATTTATCGTGTCTTGATGAGACGCGATAAATCAATTGCCAAAAGATTGACCCCTCCCCAGCCTAGTGAAGACAATCCCCAGGCTCCTTCCCTCTCCCTGAACTCCTCTACTATCCTGAACTCCCAAAATCTTTGCACCGCTTCTGACAGCTACAATAAATACAGTTCTGTATTGTAATTTAAATGAAGTACACAAAGTTCTGTATTAATATGCCTAGTAAGGAATTTGTCCAAAATAAAAAATATTAACGGAATCTTTTTTTTGTCTGTACTGTTACATACATACTTGCTGACAGATATTTAGAAATAAACTTCCAAAATAATGGAAACTGGCATGATTATATTGTTATTTTGGCAAATAAAATATGCAGAATTTTCAAATATTGTGCACAAAATTTGTTTTTTTGGGGGGGGAGGGGTTTTGGAGCAGAATCCCTCTGGGAGAAGGAATAACTCAAGTTACAACAGAGCATGTAGTTGCTTTAAAAAAAAAAATCAAATCATTGTCCATCCAATTTATGCCAATTCTCTACAGAAAGAGTTATGTAATAATTTGCCCTTTTATGTTATCATATTTTTATTTGTATCAAAAAACATTAGTGATACTACAGCCAACTCAGTACCAAGTAGTATTGTGCAGTGCAGCTTCTTTTTTGCTTGGAAAAACTAGACATTAAATTAACTTTCCCATAGTGAAAAAATAAGTTCTCATTTACAAATCTACTTCATTGGAAAAGAACGAGCCTTTACTGTCTAAGGATTTCAGTCTCTCAAAAGCTGTTGGGCTGCTTAAATGTTATACCATTTGTGTGCAAAAATAATTCACATAAAACACAAAAGATAAAACTAATTTTCCATGTTTTGCTTTTTTTTTTTTTTAATACTCCACATAACTGCTGGCTATTCACAGACATATCTGTGCTATAGGATACACAGGAGTTCCGCTATTATCCTAGAGATACAGTCCAGATGAGACTTGACAGGCCTTTTCTATTCATATCAACAATCATGCCAAAAGACTGAAGTATTGCTAAAAACATTAAATTATTTCAGCACCTTCTCTTGGTCAATATATTCATATAAATCTACAATATCATTTCTGAACCAGATTTTGAAGTACTGCAACTCTGAACAGTGCAGTAAGGTCATTCAAATTTTGCTGCACCCTTCAAAGTATAGCTTTCCTATTGAAAACAGCACTGAATAAGTCAGCAATCCTCTCTCCACAAGGAAAAATCCATTAACTTTTTTCACCCTTTCAAAACCAATCTACATTTTAGTAGTCAGGTGAAATGTTTTTTTATATTGCCAGCCACACAACAACTCTCAAACTCCAGCCATCACACCTCCATACACAGCCTACTAGTTTGAAAACTAACCATTCACTCATGATGTCCAGAATCTCTTTAAAACCCACTCTCTTACTAGATTAGATCTTCATAGGTAATTGTTGCCATAGCCCATGTAACGAAGGTCTCAAAAAGACAAAATGCACAGACCATTTCATAAAATTAACATTCAGTAATCTAACAATAGGGTTGAGAACCCAGGATATGGGCATTTCAGATGGAGAAAGATGATGATTTACAGGTAAATATTAGATGTTCTGCATCCCCAGATTATACTTCCAGGCACAGCAACCCCTTCATTCAGAAAAAAAAACATTAAGAAATTTACTATACACTGAACATACAACTAAATGCAGTGTGCTAAAGCAAACTGGTCAGGATACTAAAAAAGATTGTAGAGTGCATCCTTTCTGTAAAACTGTAGTTATCCTTTATATTCAGCACCAAAGAACTCTGCTCAGGAAAGGGCATTAGAAACACCTCTTCATTCAAAGGAAGTTAAAGAATACATTAGACAAGTTTATTCCTAGGAGTACCTTCTCCTGGTCAAACAATATAAAGGGAGGACATGCTCTTGCCATAAAACTCCTCCACCCTTCTAGCTGATGCTCAAGTCCTAACCCAATGATTAACTGAATTTTAAACAGGCATTTCCAACATGCTATATTTGAATCAAAACACATACATAGTCCAATTAAACAGGTGAGAACATTAACATCAACTTTATCTAGACACAAAAAATGTTTTTGCAATTCAATCATTTCACCTCTTGGAGTCCTAATTTGCATATTGTAGACAATACACTATTATCATAATTGTTTGCGGTCATTCAAAATGAGGCATATTGAGGACAAGAAAATTTTGAAGAAGTGTACTGTATCTTACTGGAGGGAAGGAAAATCTATTCATGGCTGTAAGAAATTACCAGCATTGGACAAAAGTAATTCTGCTTTGTAAATGCTGCTTTTCAAGGGTTACTCAATATAAATTGATAAAACTTGAAATGGGAACTATAAGCATTAGTTAATAACACCATTAATATTTTCCAAAATTCTTGTTACATACAGTAGACATTCGATTATCCAGGATGTTAGGTAAAAAATTAATCCTTGTTAATAAAATCCCAGATAATCACCATTCATAGGAAATATGGAGGGAGGGAGAAGGGTTCACCAGGCATCCTGCACTGGAGGGAGGGGGTGTTGGTTCACCGGCTGCCTTGCGCCCTAATGGGTTGTTTTTTGTGTGCGCGCGCTTGGGGCAGCAACGAAGCCAGAGCCGACCCTGCGAGTTGCACATATTTTTGTTTGAATCCTGGTTAATCCACAACCTGGTTAACCCAATCCTAGATAATCGAGAGTCTACTGTAATTCATTCACTGCCAAAGGAATAATACAAATTCACAAGTTACCGTAAGTAATTATATTAGCAATTTTAAAGGATGCCCTCCATTTTAGTTGATAAAAAATAGTAAACATTTCACTAAAATGTTTATAGCCAAGATTACTTAAACACACATCAAGTTAGACCTCATTATATTATGTTGCTTATTAAATTGCAATTCCCATTGAAACCAAAAACAATAGATGTCTTTCAGCATCATGCTATATATTAATACAAGTCTTAAATATCAAAATAAAAGTCCCTTTTAGAAACTACATTTGTGCGCTCTCTCTGTAATGCAATGTATATTCACCACCCAGATAATCACAGTGCTGTGCCATGATTAGAGCAAGAAAAAGGAAGAGAAATCACCATATCTTATGACAGCAGTGATTATTACTTAGTATAGTTTAGTAACTGCTACTCCTGGGGGGAATTCTGCACCATTGTGTGCCCACATTTAATGAGCCCCGCAAATTTCTACTTTTTTGCTCAGAAAAAAGCTTCTACCAAAATGTTGCTGCGGTTCTGTCTTTTGCCCACCAGAGAGTGCTGTGGCACAAGACCAGCAGCTCCTCCCAGCAGAAAATAAGTTCTGCCTTTTGCCCACCAAAGGGCGCTGTGTCAAAAGAGGAAAGCTACAGCTCCGGCCAGCGAGGGAAGATACAGGATTCCTTCACAGTGCTTGTCAGACGAGGTTAGGAGACAGGCTATGGGGTACTGGGGGTGGATGTCAGCCAGGGGCTCATAAGGGCTTGTGGGGGAGGACAGACTGAGGCAGGGTCTGAATGGGAGTGGGGAGACAGGGCCATGGGGAGAGGGAACTGCAGACACACAGAGGGAGGTGGGGCAGAGCTACATAGGGAAAGGAGTTGCTGAGTGAGGACACAGACACATGGAGGCAGGGAAGGGGGTGCAGAGCTACATAGGAACACAGAGAGTGTGGCAGGATGAGGGCAGAGACATGGAGACAGAGGCAGATGTGCCTCGCTGAATGGGAGAGGCTAGGAGTCAGCCAAGATTGGGGAAAGCTCCCTAACACCACCGCCCCACCCACACAACCTGTTCCACACCCAGGCTCCTTCCTAGCAATTTACTTCCCTCCATTATCCCTGACTCCCCCAAGCCTTTGCACTGCTCCTGCAGTGTGGGAAATACAGTTCTGTATTGTACTTTAATACAGAACTCTGAGTAATAATTCATTTAATGGGTCTAGTAAGGAATCTATTGGTCAACAAAAACATTTCCTGAAATTTTTTTTGTCATCTGTATTGTTACAGACGTACTTGCTGACAAGTATTTTGAAATAAATGACCAAAAGTAAATGAAACTGGTGTGATTATATTGTGTTATTTTGACAAATACAATATGCAGAATTTTTCAGAATTTTAAAATATTGTGCGCAGAAATCTTTTGTTGCAGAATTTTTTGTTGTTACTACCAGGAGTAAACTGCAGGTTATAGAAAAAAAACATATCCTCCAGTTTTTATGGACTTTTCTGACCCAAATGTTAACCTAGCATTCTTTTTAGAAAACATTAACCCTTTCACTTAATGAAAATTCTTCCATGAACATCTACACATCACAACAGCTAAAATTTCTTTATTATTGCCTACATACAGTTTCAGTTTAATACAACAAAATGTATATGGCGTGACAAATGGCGGCAAGGGGAGGTGTGAACACTACACCCGGCTTTGTCAGCAATAGTTTCTTTTCAAATTATTATAAGAGGTAACATTAACTCACCAAAAACAACATTTCTTTTATATAGTTGGGTAGCTAGGGGTAAATATGTCCACTGTCTCAATTAACTACCGTATTTTTCGCCGTATAAGACACACTTTTTCTTCCCCAAAACGGGGGGTGGGGGGGAAGTTGGTGCGTCTTATACGGCGAATATACACACTTTGCCTTTGCCCTTTGCCCGGGGGGGGGGGGGGGGCGAGGCGAATGACACCAGGGACACGGAGTGGAGCACCTGGCTAGTCCCGGCTGTACGTGAGGCGCCCGCAGCCCGGCCGGGGCGCGGCGCAGCGACCCACGCGGCTCCGCCAATTTTTTGAGCCTCGTGAGTCCGGTAACTGACCCCGCGGCGCCCCCCTCACCCGACCGCCCCGGCTCCCCTCGTCACCCAATGTCCCTTGGCCCGCGGCTCCCCCGGGTTGCCTTTCACCGGCTCCCCTCGCTTCCCTGTCACCAGACCCCGCTGTGTGCCCCCCCCGTCAGCACCGCTCCCCCCGTCCCCCCTCACCCGGCCGCCCCGGCGCCCCTCGTCACCAAATGTCCCTGGGGCTGCGGCTCCCCCGCGCTGCCTTTCACCGGCTCCCCTCGCTTCCCCCGCGCTGCCTTTCACCGGCTCCCCTCGCTTCCCCCGCGCTGCCTTTCACCGGCTCCCCTCGCTTCCCTGTCACCAGACCCCGCTGTGTGCCCCCCCCGTCAGCACCGCTCCCCCCGTCCCCCCTCACCGGCTCTCTGGTCCCCCACCCGGTCCTCCCCCCTCCGCTCCCACTCAGCAAATCTCCCTCCCCCGGGCTTCACCTCGCCAGGTCCCGCCCTCCGGCTCCCTCCCTCTGCTCCAGAGCCCCTACTCCTCGTTTTCCTTCTTCAGAACCTGAGCTCCCCCGTCACCAGACCCCACCCCCTCAGTTCCCCAGCCCACGCTCACCAGAGCCCGTCACTCGAGTGCCGCCCGGGGCTTCCCCTTCTTCACTCCACAGTCTGTAGTTCCCCCATCCTCTGCCCCCCCCCCCGGGGTGCTCTCCCCTCCCCCAATACTCTGTGTCCTCCCATGGGATTCCCCCCCCCCCCACTCACCACAGCCTCTGTGTTCCCCCCAGGACTCTGTCGCTCCTCCCCAACAGACCCTCTGTGTCCTCCCCTCCACCCAACCCTCTGTGCCCCTTCTTGGGGCTTCCCCCTCCACTTGACCCTCTGTGCCTCACCCCTCCCCTGTCCTCCCAACCTGAACCTCTGTGACTCCCCTAGGGCACTGTCCCCTCCCCCATACCCAATCCTCTGTGCATCTGTGCCTTCCCCTGGGACTCTTTCCTCCTCCCACCAGACCCTCTGCACCCCTCTTGGGGTGCTCTCCCCCCCCCCCCCCCGACTCTCCTTCCCACCCCAATCCTCTTCCCACCCCCCAGGCTCTCCTGTTCCCCTCACCGATCCTCTCTGCCAACCCCCTCCACTCCACCCGGACTCTCCCTTCCCCCTCATCCGATTCTCTGTGTCATCCCCCTTCGCCCCACTCTGACTTCCTTGCGCTCTGCCCCTCCAACCCTTTGTGCCCCCCAGTGCAAGAGGAATTCTTGGGGTTCGAATAATAACATTACAGCCTTATTTTTGTTACTTTCACTGTTTACTGACTTTACTGACTGTTAATGAGAGTAAAGATAGTTCTTAATATGTTACATGGTTGACATAAAATTGTTCTTAAACTGCTGTTAACTTTATACAGTTGATATAAAATATTTTACTACAGTATTTGGTTCAGAATCTTTTTTTTCTAGATTTTCCTCCTTTAAAATTAGGTGCGTCTTATATGGCGAAAAATACGGTATGTCCTTTATTAGTTGCAAATTATACTCTTAAAGTCTTAAAACACAAGTACACTTTCCCAATTACAGTGTAGTTGAATGCTGATGTCTTTCTTAAGTGAGGCTTATCTCCATCTTCAGCCTCCAGTTCTCAAAGATAAATCACATGTTCTCTGATATGATAAAAAGGGCAGATATAACATAATAGATAATGCTTTCTTCCACACTCTCTACCTCTTCAATTCAGTGACAGCTTTACTAACAGAGACCTGAGACAAACTGCAATCCTAGGAGTAGGTACTTGATATGAGCATGCTCCCTATATAATTTAAAACAGCCTGATGCTTTATCTCAGTGATGCCCTACTTCCAAACAAACTCCGCTGTAAATCAAATCTAAAATCATTAACTCCAATCAGTAAATATGAACCACTAAAATATTGATTTTTCCTCATTTTTTCCCCCATCTGAGTGCGTGCAGACAATTATTTACACTGTTTTACTGAAACATATCCTCAGGCTTGAACACCATCACCATGTATCAGCATAACTACACAATGCTAGTTTATCAGAATGGAAACTTACCAGACCAACATATGACCCAGAAACCTTAAAAGCAGCGCATAACTTGCCTGTGGAGAACAACATTTCTACAATTTCCTCTAATCCAAGTAACACAATGCATTAACTGGTAAGTTCTACTTATGTTTTACCTTTTTAAAAAATATCAGCGACTACATTACCACCCCTCTAAATCTCAGATTCATCAATTACTTTGCCATGAAATTAAGTCAATTGCTTTCTGAATTAAACTAGTTATACTGATGGAAAAAGTGCATTTGTGTTTTTGTTTTCTTCATGTGCACACATCAAAGGACAAGCATTTGCGTGTACCTTTCATATGTTCTGCATATATCTTATAGGAGATGAGGGTGTGGTTTTTTTTAGAAATCAGGTATTTGAGTAAGGAGTTGCCATATACCTAATATAATTTGAATGTAGAAGTGCTAGTCATCTCCATGTATCTGAAAAATACTTCATTTTCTCACTTTCACATAAACTTCCCTTCTAACTCACCAAACTCCCTAAAAACCCTGACTACTGAATTAGCAATATACACCTGCTTCTCAAAAGGAAGTTCTAAACAAATACAGCTGATATTTTATTTGGAGTTGATGGACCAGGGAAGAAACCTTTGCCATGGCAGGGCTAGATTAATTAGTTTTAAACGGCAGTGATTCAATAGCTTTGTTTAGCAGTTCACAACCTTTTTGAATTGAAGTCCACCATTTGATAGATCCATACCTTGCCCACTCCTGTCCTCCTCACCCTGGGTGTGTCTAAACCACTATAAAAGAGGTATGATTGCAGCACTAGTAGCAAAAAAAAGAGTAAATAAAACGCAGCAGCACAGGCTATACAAGCACATCAGAGATCCTAAGTATGTACTCACATCACTAGGCTGTGTGGAAGCCTATCCTGTCACATCTACACTGCTATATGTGCTAGCAAGGCTAAAAATATATATCTATCTGTGCAACAATAACACCTCAGACTTAAGTGTAGACATACTCAGTGTGGTGATCTGACACTTTTCATCTCTGTTTTCTTCTGTTTGCCCTTAACTGTGTCACAGGGCTCCACTGTCCTGGCCACTGTACAAATACAATGTGCATAAACAGCTTGCTTAGCAGAATTTTTTAATGAGGATGTTATGCATGCTGTGCAACTTGCATTGGCTTTCAACTCATTTCCATGTGAAGTTCAAGTAGTTTAACCTATAAAACCCTAAATGAACTTGGTTACTTTGCTACCTTAGATTAGACTGCCTTCTTTCCATAGTGTTGGTCGTGATGGTACTATGGTACTTAGAGGCCCCAACTGAGATCATTAATACTGAACATGGTAAAAAATAATCCATGTGTATTCTTTGGACAAGACATGAAAGGGTGGGAAGGGATAAGGTGGCATAGAAATGTCATTGACCCAAGGTCGAATAGCAGGTCAGTGATGAACTGAAAAGAGACTCCAGATAGGTCACTAGGCTGAGGGTGAGACTATCCACTGCACTCTGCTGTCTCTCATACCTTCTGGTGTCTCATAATTTCTTGAGCATATAGACTTCAGGCAGCTAGATGCAGGACATCCTCTGAGATGGTCCCTTAGGCTGGCCATATGCAGCCCAAATTTATTGATGGCATGCTGCAAGGAGTACTAATTTTCTTCAGGCTTTTCTGAGGTTAGGACTTGAACACGCCAAATTCTATGGAGGGTTACTACATGGTAATTTATAGTGTAACCTCCTAGAATTAAGTGCTTGATAAATCAGAACAAAGCATATAGTGATAGCTTACATGAAAGGACAAACATTATTTCACTGTACAGTTTATGTCTGTTCCTAGTCCTATCATTCATGCTTTTGCTTCATGTTACCTCATTCAACTGAAACATGTATTCTTTGGGGAAGCGGAAAGTAAACGCTCTTTTCCCTGCAGTTTATTCTACTGCTATTTGGAGTTGCTTTCACTGCTACTATGCAAAACTCAACTGCTGATTCTTATTCCTAGCCCATGATTTCAACACTGTGGAAAGGGACTGGACTCAGTGATATGTGTAAGGAATCGGGAAATTCCAAAAAAGGAATTTAAAGGGAAGGCACAAATACTGAAGAAGAAAATGAAATGGAAGACAAATAAAATGTGGCAATATTTTGAAAAATAAAAAAATATAAAAAGACAAGGAAATTGGTATAAATCACGGCTTAAGTATTATTTTGCATTTTAATGTCAGTTATTTTCCTAAATAAAAGTTATTCACTTGTCTGTAACCATTAAAACATATTCTTTGGAACCAATTATATCCTTTATCCTAAATTTGGCAGTTCTCAGACTCTAAGGCAAGAAGGGAAAAGACAGTTACCTTTCTGTAACTGGTGTTCTTCGAGATGTGTTGCTCATGTCTATTCCACAGTAGATGTGCATGCTCGGCACGTGCACTGGTGCTGTAAGTTTTTCCCTTAGCAATATCCGCGAGGGGTGGGGGAACGGGAAAACCCTGAAGTAGCTAAAATATGGGAGGAAAGGCCAGGAATCAAATCCTCACCTTTATTTTTTTCTTTAGACTGCTTTAAAAAAAATAGCTTTTGTTAAATCATTAGGAGTTCTGTAATGCCAGGTTATTTACAAATCATCAAGAAAATATGGGTATTGTCAGACTTTATAGCAAATTTGTTCAAGTATATATTTGAACTAAAAATTGGTAGCATGTATATAATACTTTAGACTAAGATTATTAAAATCCAAAATTACTACCAATTTTACTTTTTAAATATGACCTTTCATTCTGTTTCTTCATCCAAGCAAGTCAGTTCCCCTTCCCTTACTTGCTAAGGAAATATTCCTTGTACTGGTTTAAAATTAGTCATGACTATCATACACATCCATCTTCATATCAGCATTTAGAGGAATAGTCCTGGATTTCTTGCACTTGCATTCCGAAAGTAACTCATTCTAAAGATTGACTGATGGAGATTCTGATTAACTGCTGGGTCTGCAAAAATTCTGAGAATGAGACTGCCTTTGATTATCATTGTTTGACCTAGTCCTTCAGAGAAAGAAATTTAAAACTCAAACATCATATGACTTAAAGACTAAATTCTCCAACTCAGGTCTTTTGGGCCCAAGCAGTAGATACTCAAAATAAATCCAAATGCTGACATGTTTATCATTAGCTTACTATCTCCAGACACTTCAGTACTTTCAATTTATTGGCATGCTGCCCAAAGTACAAGGAAGGAAAAAAAATCACCCAAAAATATTTTGCTTTTTATTCTTTCAACTTACTGAGGAGCTTTTGGGAGCAGAGCCAACAGACTGGTTTCCCCCTTCAGATACTTTACCACTCTCAAATGAACTCTATCTAGACATTTCACACCCTCGTTGCATGAAATGCACCCAAGGTGTCAAATTTTTATATTACATTTCAGACTAATCTGTCCTTATAGGTATTTTACTGACTTCAAAAAACTCATTGTTCCCCTTTAGTTACCACTAAAAATCTCATCCCAGCTCTGCTAAAAGGCTAGCTCTGTTGTCCACTGGCCCAGAACTAATCTTTTAATCTTAATTATTCATATTAGCATAACATCTTTAAAACTGACTTCTTCATGTTTTACTAGAGTCATGAGTATGATGCAATGATCCAAGAGTGACGAGCATTTCCAGGAATAACAACACTATAGTGTTAGTCTTTTTTTGGTATTGCAGTTCCTGGAATGTCTGCTGCAACAGACGAAGATATTTCACCTGGAAAATGCAACTTTGTGTGCCAAGGAGTTAAATATCTTCCACATTAAAATTTTAATGTGGAACATACATAACTTATTCATAGACCTTACTGAAAGACACTTCATCTGCAATGTAAATTAATACCATGAATTCAAGATTTTCAGTGGTAATTCTTCATACCAAACATTTGGTTTCTACCAATAAGACTAAAACCTCTAGAATAAAATAGCCTGCTCACAATATGCCAAGTCTCATACACACTGCAAGATTGGGCAAGAAGAGAAGCAAGGGCCGTCCGAGAACTCTTACTCTAGCGACAAACATCTTAAGTAATGGAGATAGGAACACAAACTGAATTGATTCGGAAGTGTTCTCACATTTGCTTTTGTATAACGGTTCCTTTGAGATTTCCATTATGTTGATACTGTCCCTACAGAAAATCATTAACTATTAAAATGTAGTTTAATACAAAGTAGCAAGTTTGCCCTTTGACCAAGGAATTAGAACATGTGTACCACTTCCTGATACAAGACCCTTTATAATTTTTTCCAAGGTATTTATTCACTATGGGGCACTAGAGGAGGGAGAAATGGGAGATGGATGATTACACTGATTTCACTAATAAACACTCTCCTCTACAACACAATTACCTTCTCTTGCCTTCAATTCAATTTATTTTGACAATAAGAAACAGAAGTGTTGTCTCCTCCCCTGACTTAATCCACCATCTTATCACCTGAGGTATCTATATTTACATATTGCTAGAGTACCAATAACCACCATCCCTAGCCCTACTGGGGAATTAAGGACTTGCTCAATTTCAATGGTAAATTCCTCAAACCAGGACCTGATCTGTTATGTCAGTAAAGTACTATGCACAACATTAATGTTGTGCCTTATAATGTGGCTTTTCTATAACATTAATATTTAGCTGATCACATCAGCAGTACACTTGAGTAAATTTAGGAGTAGAGACTGCAGAAGCTGTACTGTTACTCTCATCAGCCTCCTAAATACTCATGACAAAAACAGTATTATTGTCATAAAGCATGAGGCGAGCTTACTGAGTAGATATATTTTTGTAGAAAAATAGTGGAGTGAACTCTAAGATAAATCAGATATATTTGTAAAGCACATTTCTGCACAATTATGAAAGTCACATTTATAGTTATGAAAGTTGTCCCTTTTGATAGTAAGAACATGCACATTGTTTTATATAAATCCACTGGTGCTTCAGATAGTTTCCAAACTAGACCGATAACCATTAGAAAAAATACAGTCAATCATACTTAAGCATTTGCTTCTTCCTAGTCAACGAATTTCTTGAATCACAGGATGGATTTTCCAACAAACAGTAGGAGATTGAAAATAATCAAGCACTACTGTAACAGATTAAAGAACAGCTTTCCAAAATGCTCAGAAGTGCAAGCAATCCAAACTGATTTCACCAACTAATAAGGTATAGGCCTAATCTGACAAGATGTCAATAACGCCTTTAATCATGTGGCATATTTATAGAATACACAGTATTACTTGCTCTAATTAATTCAATAAAGTCACTTGGCAATAATTAAAAGCTAGAATGTATTCATATGCCATTTAAAAAGCTTCCTTAAAAACCACTGCAGCTGCCACTGCCAATTCAGGGCAGCTTCTACTGTTAGCCATGAATTAAAAAAATTGGAGTCTTCTGCCTGCATAAATCTGTGTGTCAATGTAAATAAGACAAATCAAATCTGAGTAGGATAACGATATGACCACCCTGAAGGAAATAACCTGCTTCTCACTGCATGATTCCTGCTAGTCACACCACTCCCTATCTCAAGTTTTACTGTTTTTGGAGGGATGGTGGAAGGTATAGACAGCTTTAAGTCGTCCAGAAGTAATTTTTGGAGAGACAAAATGCAGAAAAGATTTGAAAAATCAAGGAAAATGTTTTCAACTATTGTTTCCTAAATTAACTACCAACAAAAAAGTGGTTTACAAAGACATTTTTGTGTACAAAAGTGAACAAGGGATACTGCTCCAAACTGAGACACCCACCCTACTATTGATGGTGTAACAGCTTCTGAGAACTAATGGGCAATCCTCCTCAAATCAGCCAGTCATCTAAGTAAGGGTATATCGCAAAACACCTCTCTTTATCAAGTATGATGCCGCTATTAGTACCTTTTTAAAATACTCAGCACAGCAGAAAGGCCAAAAGGTATGACTGGATATATTGGCAATGTCCATGACCAACAACAAACCTTAGGCTGTCTACACTGGACTTTCGTCAGTAAAACTTGTGTCATTCAGGGGTGTTGGGGAAAAAAAAACACATCCCCTAACAGAACTTTTACGGATGAAAAGCACCCATGTCAACAGCACTTTATCAGCAAGAGAGATCCCGTCAACAGGGAGGAGGGAGAGGGGAGTCATCAGTGGGAGAGCTTTCTCCTGCCGACAAAAAGCGACTACACTGTGCACCTTTCAGCAACATGGCTGTAGCGGCACAGCTATATTCTTGTCTGTGAATATCTATTGTCTAATACAATTTAGGATAGAGGTCCTTTCTTGCTAAACACCTTGAGGCAATCCTGAACTTTTTTAAACTGAAAAAAGCATGTATCAATACACTAGATACAGTATTTTGGATTACAGTATAACCCTATTCACCTAAATAAATATTTGAAAATTGGGCTTTTTTCAGAAGGATAACTACCTGAATGTTATGTTAAACTGAAGTATGTTATATTTTCACATCTTGAAATCACATCATATTGATGTATCGGGGTCCTTACTCTTATGCTAAGTGAATTGGACTCTGAATTCTGAAAGGAACTTGCTGAAATATTCAGTTTTTAGAACTAAATCTTACTTCTGCATACTGGGGCAACTGATGGTATGTGAGGCTTCAAAAGAGTGAACTGCTGCACATAGGAAAAAGCAGGGCCGGCAACAGGGGGGTACAACGGGTACAGCTGTACCGGGCCCCGGACTTAAGGGGGGCCCCCCTTAAATCCGGGGCGGGCCCGGTATGCTGCTGTACCCCCTTGTCGCCGGCCGGGGGGGGGGGAAGGGAGGGGGGAGACCGGCTGGGGGGGCACCACAGGCGGCGGGAGACCGGCCGGGTGGGGGGGCGCCGGCGGGAGACCGGCCGGGGGGGGGGGGGCGCTGCCACCGGCGGCAGGAGACCAGCCGGGGGGCCCCCGCACGATCTGAGTACGGGGCCCCAAAATTCCTGTCGCCGGCCCTGGGAAAAAGGGTATGGTATAGTCCGAAGAGATATAACCAGGCCCTCTCCAAACATGGGAGAAAGCACAGGATGCTACTGGAGTAGCAACAAGTGTTACCAAGCCCAGACGCCCCCTAAACCACAGAGTGCAAAATTGTTCAAGAACACACACTCAAGTCATTGCCACACAGACCTCAAAAGAACAAACTTAGAGAACAGTTCTCTATGTTTCAATTTTTCCAAATTTCCAATTCCAGGGATAATAGATACACCTGCAGAATAGTGCATCCAGTTACCCAGTTTCTAATGCGCAAAAGCTTAAGAGGAAGTCAGGCATACATATTCTTTAATATGTTGAACAGCAAGTTAATAGACATGAACCATTCTTTACAATATCAGTCCTGATTTAGCCATAAACCTCTGAAGAACTTAAACTGTAACAAAGACCTAGCTGTAAATAGCCACAGGAATATTTTGACTGCATGTCAATTTCTGTTTAACAGGATTTTTTCCCCTCAAAACCATTTTATAGTATGTCATGAACTGCATATACTACATGACTATTGAAGGAAGCCAAGAACACAAAGAGAAGAAGAGGACAAAGACAAGACATACAGTAGAACCTCAGAGTTATGAACACTAGAGTTACGAACTGACCAGTCAACCATAGATCATTTGGAAATAGAACGCAATCAGGCAGCAGTAGAGACCAAAAAAGCAAACACTATACAGTATTGTGTTGAAAGTACACTACTGAAAAAAGCAGCATTTTTGCTCTGCATAGTAAAGTTTCAAAGCTGTATTCAGTTGTAAACTTCTGAAAGAACTGTAACAATTTGTTCAGAATTATGAACATTTCAGAGTTGCATCTCCATTCCCAAGGTGTTTGTAATTCTGAGGTTCTACTGTACATAATTGCTACAACTCAATCAGATGGATAAGTACATCCCACTTCAAAGTACAGAAAATACACCATCACTTTCCCTAATCTGTAACTAATAAACCGCTGCTGCCCCTCTTGCCACCTAAACATGAGAGTTTGGAGGCAAGAAACCTGCAGAATTGTCCCTCCCCCACACTATGTTATCCAGACAACTTGGCCTGAAAGGTCACCAAAAGACTGTCCTGACCCACAGTTTGAGAACTGCTGGACTCGATGATCACAATGGCCCCTTCTGGTCTGAAGAATTTATAAACTTCACAAAAGTACATAGCACCAACTAAGGCAAATCAGAGGTAACAGAGTCCTGTGGCACCTTAAAGACTAACTAAAGTATTGAAGCATAAGCTTTCGTGGGCTAGTACCCACTTCGTCGGATGCAAGCAGTGGAACATCCGACGAAGTGGGTATTAGCCCACGAAAGCTTATGCTTCAATACTTTAGTTAGTCTTTAAGGTGCCACAGGACTCTTTGTTACCTCTGCTATTCCAGACTAACATGGCTACCTCTCTGATTCTAAGGCAAATAAGTTTAGTATGACTAAATCACATCCTTGTGAAATGTCCAAACATTTGCCACCTAAGTCATAAAGACTGCTCTCCTGAAAAACTAATCTTTCAGTCTCCCATCAAGGAAAATAACCGATCCCGTACAAATAGTTTTGCAATGTTGTTCTAAGCTACTGCTATAAAAAAATATAGTACAGCTTATTCAACTATATTTAAGAAACTACCATCAAGATTTGCAGTAGAGACAGTATCATTTCAACTATGAAATTTTCAAAGATGTGTAACTATTAAAAAATTTACAATGATAGACAGTCAAATTAGTTAATTAACAGAAGGTAATACCTGGAGTTTTTCAGGATGGAAATGTTAAAAAACAATCCAGCCTCTTGCTTCAAACCAAAAGCTAAGGGTTTTGGAGAATTTATATAGCCCTTCACTTTCATACTTTACTATTGTAACAAAGTACAAAGGCAAAAAAGCATTAATACTGGTTTCACTTAGGTCTATTTAGCCCACTATCCTGCATTTTATCCCTAACTGGATCAAGCAAATTCTGCATTTCTATAACAGTGTATCATAGTGTTTAGGTGTCATTAGCTTTCAGATGTATATTTAGATAAAGAAAGTATTTAATTGATTGAGGGGTGCACAGAAGCATGAGAAATTGTTTATGCTATCATTCCAGTAAGCAGTACTTCATTAACCTTCATCACCGTTAGCAGTAAATATCAAATGACTTACATCCGACGAAGTGGGTATTAGCCCACGAAAGCTTATGCTTCAAAACTTTATAGTTAGTCTTTAAGGTGCCACAGGACTTTGTTACCTATACAAAGTAGAACGTTCTGTACTTTAGCTACTGCAAACATTTCTAGCTCCCTCCCCATTTTATATCCCACAGTATCCACCTCCAATAAATTAGAGACAGCTAATTGGCTTGAACTGTACAAAATCCCCCAAATTGGTGAAATCATAGATTTCATGATTGTGATTTCACTGGAGCTTGCCTACAGAGGAGCAAAGTGTTTAATAAACTAATAGAATAAAAATTGAATTTAAACATAAAACTCTTTGGGATATAAAACCAGTGACTTTGCAAACATACAAAAAACTATCAATTCTTATAGGATAGGATCTTGAGACACCCAGGATTTTAGCAGATCTTCCATCAGCAGCATAATGCATAAGTGGCATCAGAAAAAGAATAGGTGAATGGAAGTTGGCTAGCTACAACAGGACTGAGTGCCATGTGGCCTAGCATTTACCTTGGCCAATACACCTTATAGTGGGGGGCCTCCATTGCTGAATACTATGGAATCGTTAGTTCTATTTACAGGTCACCTACAACAAAAATTTCCAGACGGGAATAAGTCTATTCAGTGCTCTCATAATAAGACAAAATGAAATGGTTACATATGGCAATGCTTAGGGATCCAGTTACAAGTTTTATTCGGGAAGATCAATTCAAAGGCAAGCATGAATACTAACAAGAGTGACCTACTTAAGGATAAAAAATTAGCAAATTATCAATAGCGAAGCAATCGGCAGTTTAGCCAAACTGTTTACAAGAAAGTTCTCATGACATTTCTGAAAGTCAATTAACTACAGAGGCTTAAATAATTGTTATAATGAACTATATTACCTGATGCACTACTGCAGGACAACTTCCTGTTAGCCTGAGGATTTCTTACCTGATGAAAAACATTTTTTACTATTTGTCTTTTAATTAGATCACATTCATCAGTAAAATACATATACCTGATGTGGGTGGACACTTAGTTTCTTGCAATTATAATAGTTTCAAGCATCAACTTTAGGGTGAGCGTCTTTCTAGACAGATAGCAATAATTGCAGTGCAAGCAGTGCAATCCAGCCAGAGGGAGAGTTTGCTAACCTGATTAACTCGTGTTCAGTTCAACTTATCAGCAAAGTATGATGAAAGCTTGACAGCCGTCAATGCTGAAGTTCAGTGTTTAGATTATGGATCCTGGGTTTATTAAATTTCTTTATTATGCAGAATACCTCTGCTAACTGTAATTTTGCCATAGCAATGGTGGTGAAGTAGATTTGAACCAAGGTCTCTACAAATAAAATGTTTGTCATTTTGAAGCAACTTCCTTGGAGAATACATAATAGCATACTAGTAACTAATTAAAAAAATACTTTCTTGAAGTTGGTTTTCCAAATTACTATTTAATGAAATATTTTACATTTTGCAAACATAATCAGTTAGTTTAAAAAATGTAATGAGGAGAATCTTTTCTAAGTGTTGATCAGTCCAGATATATTTACAGCCAGCTTCTGAAGCAAATTTTAATGGTCCAAAGTCCATTATTTTTAGGTTATAATTTCTACAGAAACATAAATGCTCATGTTACTTTACAAATAAAAAAACTATGCCCTGTTCAGATCTTAAATTCTAATTACATTCAAAGTTTCATTCAGTTACAAACTATAATGTTCTGATGAAATTTAAACTCCTTTATCTAGTGCAAGTGGAGTACTTCAACACACTGAAGAGACTGATTAGAAATACACTCAGTTAAGTGCATATGATAAAATAGGAAAGCAGGAAGACCTAGTAACAAGCAGTAATGCACCTCAATTCCACATGAGTAAAATTCTACATGAGTAATGCACCTCAATTCCAAGCCTAAAATTATCATGGACTCCCAGCTGGAAAATTAAGGCAAAATACCCAGAAAGTAAGTAAAGTCTTGAGTCATGCTAAAATGGCATCTCTCTGGCCAGTCCAGGTGTTACATTAATCTGGTGCAAGGGGCAGGAGGGAGAATTACATTCACTCATACTCACTTGGTAAGAGGATCAGCAAAACTCAGCATGGGGGAAAGTAGGGGAAGGATCCACGGGGATCCTAGAGTAGCAGTGGACAAACTGACACGGGGGGGGGGGGGGGGGGGATATTAGGAGAATTAAACACTGTTTCCTTGACTCCAGAAAATGTTTCATCAATAAACTGAACAATCCTGTTTTATAAAAAAATTTAACCATTATGCTAGAAAGGCTTTTCCTCATAATTAATTAGTTCGAAGTTCATTGCTGAAACGTTGGTCACTCAAGAGAAAGCATGCTAACTAGGTTATCTGGATATTATTTCATTTGGACATCATGCTAGTAGGTATTCAAGAAACATTTTCTCATTAGTTAGGAGAGAAATAGATCCGGGAAAAAGTACTTAAAAGCAAAACTACCCAAAAAGCATTTCAAATGTTGAAGAAAATTATTTCAAGCTCAAGATCACTACAAGTGGCTACATTTATGTTGCTGCAGATTTTCCATTTATACTTATAAGAATGAACCAGAGTTGCATTCCCCACTACATAAACACTTTTGCAGTCTATTCCTAAATAAAACGAAGTTTTCAAGTCGGTCATGCCATCCTTACCCAAGAATCAAAACAGAAAGCATGGCCAAATTGAGACTTCTGTATAACAATTATATCTGCCAACAAAAATGTTATCAAATTTGGAATTAAACATTCAATTGGAATTTTTATATAAACTACTACTTAACTCATGTACATACAATATAGCATATCAAATACATACATACACTTAATAGTAATAACAACCTAATTAAACTCATTTTTTTACAAAGAACTGCACAAAATCTTTAATCTCATCACTTCCCACTGTCTTCAATCTATAAAGTGTTAACACTGATGCAGGAAAAAGCGTGTAGTGCATAGGTAAGTTTATGTCCATAGGAAGAAAAAATGCAAATTTAATTAAGAGTTTATTTTCAGGAAGAAAAAAAAAACAACAAGAGGCTACAAAAGTACTTTGCACGTTTTATATGCAGTGAATGAGTTTAATAATTTTACACATGGAAAAGCACCAACTCTAGTAAATAATTAATGTTAAAACTTGTATCACGGGAGTCAAAATACCTGTACTAATTACTGTGCAGAGAAAGTCTATACACAAATGTTCAGTTCTAATACGTACCTTTTCCTTAAATGTCTGGCACACACTTCTGAATACAGTAATGTTAATGTCTTTACATCCCTAACAAAAAGTTAACTGCCAATATATGCCTGTTTGTATACATCTCGTAAGTTTTTAGCTACTGTTTTAGAATTTAGACTTTGGGTAAACATTAAAATATGGCACTGTTCTCATACAACAATAGCTAGGAAACCCATATATTTTAAAGTATTAATAGTGGAAACCAACTAATGAGGACTATTTAGTAAAAGCAAAATATGAAGATAAATATTGTGGAAAAGCAGCACTATAGGCCAATAACAGTAGCTTTAGTTATGGATCTATTTCATTCTAATATACAGCAGGGCTGAAAATAGAACTGCAAATCATTTTTAGAATGGGAACATGAAGTTTTCAAGTAAAGGAAGAAAAAAGCTTAGTACCCTATTTTGAAGGCATTCTGTTCGCTTGCTGTTGGCAGCAGCTGGGGATTCCTCTGGCATAGAGAAATTTTCTGAGAACGTAAAATTGGCCAAAGGGATATGTCAAGTGCAGAGCAGGCCACACTGCATTTTAGTGATCCTTGCTAGTATAATGCCTCCTAGAGAATCATCTCAAACTGGTTTAAGTTACTGTAACATTGCAAAAGTTATAACTTGCACCAGGGACTAGTTTGGTTCCTGGTCAGAGACAAGAACAAAAGAAGCAGTGGCTTATGCAACTTTAGCCTTCCTGCTCTTCAGCTATGCCTAACTGTACTTCAGAGAAGCAGAGGATTGAACCCATATTTTTCAATGATTAAGTTGCCAGAGCTTGTTTCCTTTTTTGCTTAAATGCGGCTTATATGTTTAATAAAAACACAATCCTATTTCAAAGCAATGATTGGGTCAGTTTTGACAGAGTTAATATTGAAACATGATATACTGCATCAGTCTGGTATCTCTATGTGGGAGCTGGGAGAACGGGCTCCTTTGACACCCAAAACATACAGCTATTTTATATTTTTTGCTCTGCTTACCGTGTAAAAGGGATGTGCTAGCTACAAATATGCTTAAATACAACTGAAGTTGCCCCCCTCATTCCCCAAGTTGCTGGAAAACCCCAGGATGGGTTAAATCCATCCTTCCATGTGGGTCCATAAGAGAACTATTCCAGCCAAGAACTTAATAGTCAGCTACCCTTAGGAATGAGTGAGAATTTCAAAGAGACTGACAATCCATGACTCTGAACCACCATGATAGAGAAGCTCCATAACTTGGGTTTGAAGAAAAAAAAGATAACTATTACAACACTTTTTAAAAAATAACTTGCAGTAAAACAGTTAGAATGCATTTTATCAGGAACTTCAACTTGTGTATTATAAATTAGACCAGAATACCTAATTCAACTGACAGGCAACCTTAAGGCATACTTGAGGAGATTGACAAGTAGCCAGTTTGTCACACAATCGTAGCCTATTGTAGCTTACAAATTGTTAAAACAAGAACCTGAAATATATTTTCAGCATTTGAAATTACTGAAGAGGCATACTAATATCTATTTCTTTCCGTGTCATCAACAAGAAGTTCCTACATTAGCTATTAATAGGTTAATTTCAGATACATTACAGATTTGTACTAAAACATTAATAGAATTAAATAATTAGTTGTCTAAAAATAGACAAACATGACTAGAGAAGATATATGAAATATGCGTGTCTAATGCTTAGGTTTAACATCTCCTTTGGAAATTATTAGTAAAAACAATCTTTGCACTGAAGTGTTTTATGTTAATATCCTTTTAAAACTGCAGCCTAGAACCAGGCCAAGTACAAACCTCAAAACTACAAAGGAACACTGATTTGACAGTGGTAAGGATTACTAAAAAGTAGTACCAATTTTAAGACCCGGCATCCATTCCCCCTCCCCCGACCCATTCTAATATACTATTTGGTCTTAGATGGCCTTTATAAAGGTTTCCAGTGTAAACTGGTTAATGAATTTGTCAAGAGTATCCTTTCTTGTTTGTGCTGAAAACAGAAGTACAAACGGAAGTGTGCAGCCGCAAAGGTCAGACGGATGAACCTTGTGCTTTAATGCAATGGTGTCTCTCTCAAGAAGCACCTTATTCCTGGTTGAACCTCGCTAATTTCCCTGCCTTGGCCACCAAGATGAATGAAAAGGATTTCTTGCAGAACACAAACACAAATCAGACATTTTTAAACACCATACTGTGCCTCCTTTTTAAATTGTTATATTCTTCAACCTGTAGCAATGACCAACCTGTAACTCAGACTTCACCTATTTCCTTCTTTAGATAGGCTATATATTAAAGCCAAGACACATTTTATACTTGTGTATAAAGAAGCATTTCTAAAAACGGTACAAAGTTAAAAGCATCTGCCCATTTTCCTTATACATAAACAAATTCTTAGTATCCAACCCCTCCTAAATACTCTTTTTTAAAGAAGATTCAAATCAAGTCTCACAATAAGGAAAT
This sequence comes from Sternotherus odoratus, assembly GCA_032164245.1. Classification (NCBI taxonomy): domain Eukaryota; kingdom Metazoa; phylum Chordata; order Testudines; family Kinosternidae; genus Sternotherus; species Sternotherus odoratus. The sequence continues at coordinate 100,098,371 of JAVMKO010000001.1, read as the reverse complement.
AACTCTACTTTGGGCTTGGAGCAATGCAAATCTGAGACAAAAGCTATTCAGCACGGTAGTACTGCTATTCAATGCTATTAAGCACTATAGTACTAGCCGCTCCTTTCACTCATACAGTTCTAGAGAAATACATTACTTCTCAAGAAACCAAAAGGTAAACAAATGCCATCAGTACAATTTGCATATTCCCAGACAGATCAAAGCATAAACATGATAGGAAGAAAAGGCAATGTTCATCACTATATTATCGGACACTCCTTTAGGCTTAAAAAACAAGTTATTCCTGTTGGACGCAAAAGCCAAAAAAATGGCTGGCTTAGCAAGGAAGTATACACATTTGCTAAGTAATTGTGAACAACAAGGATGTTTATATTTTCTTTCTGTGCTGGTCCCTGTGTCTGTTTACAGCTAATTAAAGATGAGTCACAACAGCTAAATAGTTTAAATAATTTTATTTTCATAGACTAGAAGTTTATTTCAACACTGTTCATGCATCTTAAGTATGGAGGAGAGGAATATATAGCAGTAAAAAGCTGAATGTGTTAAAATTTGAATCAAGTACCAGAACAAAGCAAAGCAAGCATTCAACTAGTTATCCAATCTGACAAGGTTTGACTGGATTACTGTATTACATTGCTATATACTTTATGGGGCAGATCCTCAACTGGAACAAACTAACAACTCTGACTTCACTGGAGATATGACAATTTACGACAGCTAAGGATCTGCCCCCAGGAACTCTAGTTCACACACACAGCAAACTGTGCAAAAGGTAAATAATCTTACCAGCAACTGTACCTTTGACCCTCGAGGAGTAACTCCCTGTAACTTCATTGTGCAACTGAATACAGTAAATAAAATCTTCAAGTCTGACAGCAATCTGATTTTTCAGGGTTATACACTGCATTGTCTGACTGATAACATGAAGTGCAAATAAAATGAAACAGTTAAAACCAATGAAATGTTACACTTGGTTCCTGGGTGCATTCTGTTCTTCACTGAAAGGGAAACTGAATCATAACATCATAAATGGAGAGGTGTCACTATCCACAGGTTTCTGCCATTTCACAATGTAATTGTTTAATATATTTTTTTAAATTAACCTATTTCAAGTTAATATAGAATGCCAATTTCAAGTTGGCATTCTATCATAACCTATTAAAACCAATTAAATAAAACAATCACAGTTTATGGTTGCTGCCAAAGTTTTAAAGAAAGTCAAACCTCAATTGGTGAATGTGACTGCCTAATTACTTGCAACTTGAATTTGCTGAAGCACTAATCCAACTTTTGACAGAGTAGCTTCTCCTCAAGGTGCAGAGAATACTTCCTCCATTTTAGTTTATTCAGCTTATTCAGTTCAATGACTAATTCATTCTAATTTGAGAAAATGAAGTTGAAAATGCAAGAAAACTTGTTTTCCTCTTGCAATTCATTATTAAAAACTAGGTGTGAGAATGAGATCTACTAATCCTAAACTCTTGAAGGATATGGTGACCATAAACAATTGTTTCTATTCAGTAACTACAGATACGTAACAGATACGTAATATCTTCTCATCATTCATCTATTCAGGAGATGGGCTGCTGTGTTATGCATAGGCTGTAGGTTAACAACTTTTTATCCAGAGCCAGATCACCATTCAGGAAGCCACGCTTGCTAGCTTGAGGTGAAAGATGCTTTTGTTGTAGGTGGTTATTTACAGATCCACAGTCAGCAATGATTTGGTCATGAACCCACCATTGCCAACTGACTTAACATATGGTCTATTATCCAGAGCCAGGTGATCGAACTTGCACATTCCTCCTAATACTCCCTTCTAACAAGTGGCATCACTTTAGTCTTTCCCGGATTCATTTTGAGCCAGCTATTTCTCACCCAAGCTTCAGTTTCCTCCATGGACCAACATATTTAGTACACTGAATTTTGCACTCTTGTACCAAAACATTTCTAACATTCAAACCATTGTGGCTAAATTTATAACTCAATTGAGACTATTAAACTGTAAGAAGGTACCCAGATCTGATTATACCACATTTACTGAAGAAGTTGTATACATCTCAGACGTACATTATTCTGTGTTGTAACCAGAGGTTCTCAAACTTTTTCTTTCTGAGGTCCTAGCAACATGCTATAAAGACTCCACGGCCAAGCAAGGGGGAGAGGAGTCAGGGGGCAGCTCAGGGCTTTAGCCACCAGGCCGGGGGAGCCATTGGGAATTTAACCCCGTGGGGTGCTGGCCGCAGGGTCTTAAGGCATAGGTATAGTCTGAGTTCTATTTTGGGGGAGAGAGGGATGAAAGGGTCCAGGGTTGGGGGTAGCTCAGGATGCAGGGAGAGGAGTAGCTAGGGGCTGTGTGCTGGTGACCCTTAGGTGAGCAAAAACAGTCAAAAGGGGCAGGGAGCTAAGGAGCAGCCGCAGCCCCAGGGCACCAGCAGCTGGAGGAGGAGATGGGGAACGGCGTGACTGTCTACTACATGGCACCACCAGAGCAGCAGCTGCCCCACACTGCCTGGCACTAGCTGCCCAGGCTAGGGTCAGGGTATCTAGAGCTGCCCCTCAAGACTGCCTGGCTCAGGAACTGCAGGGTTTTTTTTTGGGGGGGGGGGCTACACTACTGTGTGGCCCCCCAACTCCACCCAGGGATTCAGGGCTTGTGGTGCCCCACAAGGCCACAGAACTCTTGTTGAGAACTGTCATAAGCTACAATCATAGTGATAGCAAATGAGAGAGCAGCGAGCCATTCACAGTCAATATTAAGTCCAGACCTGATGGTGTCCAAATTACAGATGAACTGGAGCTCCAGTTCCGGATTGGATTTACCTTGCTTTCTTGCCTGCATATTTATACCCGTCTCTGGAGATTTCCACAACATTCATCTGATGAAGTGGGTCTTAGCCTACGAAAGCTCATGATCCCTAAAATCTGTTAGTCTATAAAGTGCTACAAAACTCTGTTGCTTTTGCAGATCCAGACTAACACGGCTACCCCTCTGATACTCTTCCATTCAAGTACAGTAAACCCTCGATTTAACGGACCCCGATTTAACGGACTTCGGATGCAACGGACAAAATTTCCGATGCATCCGAAATCCGTTAATGGGGGCTGCGCTGGGTTGACAGCTCCCGCCCGGCTCCCCGCAGCGGGGACCCCGGCGGGAGCTGTCAAACCCCCCCCCCCGCCCCCCCGCCCGGCTCCCCGCAACGGGGAGCCGGGCGGGTGGGCTGACAGTTCCCGCCGGGCTCCCCGCTGCGGGGAGCCAGGCGGGGGGTTGAGAGCTCCCGCCCGGCTCCCCCCAGCGGGAAGCCAGGCGGGAGCTGTCAAACCCCCCCCCGGCACCCCGCAAGGGGGAGCCGGGCGGGGGGGGGGCGTTTGAGAGCCCCCGCTCGGCTCCTCGCAGCGGGAAGCCGGGCGGGGGGTTTGACAGCTCCCAGCCGGCTTCCCGCTGGGGGGAGCCGAGCGGGAGCTGTCAACCCCCCCGCCCGGCTCCCCGCAAGGGGGAGCCGGGCGGGGGGGGGCGTTTGAGAGCCCCCGCTCGGCTCCCCGCAGCGGGAAGCCGGGCGGGGGGTTTGACAGCTCCCGGCCGGCTTCCCGCTGGGGGGAGCCGAGCGGGAGCTGTCAACCCCCCCGCCCGGCTCCCCGCAAGGGGGAGCCGGGCGGGGGGGGGGCGTTTGAGAGCCCCCGCTCGGCTCCTCGCAGCGGGAAGCCGGGCGGGGGGTTTGACAGCTCCCGGCCGGCTTCCCGCTGGGGGGAGCCGAGCGGGAGCTGTCAACCCCCCCGCCCGGCTCCCCGCAAGGGGGAGCCGGGCGGGGGGGGGCGTTTGAGAGCCCCCGCTCGGCTCCCCGCAGCGGGAAGCCGGGCGGGGGGTTTGACAGCTCCCGGCCGGCTTCCCGCTGGGGGGAGCCGAGCGGGAGCTGTCAACCCCCCCGCCCGGCTCCCCGCAAGGGGGAGCCGGGCGGGGGGGGGGCGTTTGAGAGCCCCCGCTCGGCTCCTCGCAGCGGGAAGCCGGGCGGGGGGTTTGACAGCTCCCGCCGGGCTTCCCGCTGGGGGGAGCCGAGCGGGAGCTTTCAAAGCCCCCGCCCGGCTCCCCGCCACGGGGAGCCGGGCGGGGGGGGGGGGGCGTTTGAGAGCCCCCGCTGGGCTCCCCGCAGTGGGAAGCCGGGCGGGGGCTTTGAGAGCTCCCGCTCGGCTCCCCCCAGCGGGAAGCCCGGCGGGAGCTGTCAACCCCCCCACCCGGCTCCCCGCAGCGGGGAGCCGGGCGGGGGGGCTGACTCACTCCATATAACGGACTAATTCGGGCGAGGGGGTGTCCGTTGTCACCCGAACGTCCGTTATTTAATAATTTAAAAAAATTATTAAATAACGGACTTTCGGTTTTAACGGACACCCCCTCGCCCGAATTAGTCCGTTATATCGAGGTTTCACTGTATTTCATAATCATTAACAGATTTTATCCTCAACACTCATTGTGACAGGGAAATAATATCCCCATTGTAAAAACAGAACACAGAGATAGAGTAAGGAAGTCTGTGGCTAAGCCAGAAACTGAATCCAGGCTTCTTCAGTCCCAATCTAGGATCCTACTCACTCGGCCACCCTTCTTCTCAGCGTTTGGATCTTTGTTTCGAGAAAAAAGAATTAAGAAAAAGGTGGTGATACCTGAATTTCTAATTCTGAAGGTTTTGCTCCAGGGATTTAATCTCTTAGGACACTGGCTACCAACCATGGGTACACATACCCTGGGGGTTTGCAGAGGTCTTCCATGGGGTATATCAACTCATCTCGATCAGTGTTTCTGAACATGGGGGATCATGGGACAGGTTTAGGGGGAATCCCAAGGCTAAGTTATATGCGTGCGTCCGTCCCAGGCAGTAGGGCTTGGGCTTCAGACTCCTGAAAGGGATACAATAGTATGGAAAGGTTGAGAACCACTGCCCTAGGAGATAAAGTTAGAACAGATACTCTAGTATGGGGTTAAGGAAAGCCAAGTTTCTCTCAAATTTTTCCACATAATCTAAAATAGATCACAATATAAAGTTATTACAGTTCCTCTGGATAGAATTAAGTCACAATTAATGTTGGATGTCAAAATATTATTTAAATTAGATTATTTAAATTATGATTAAATTATTATTATTTAAATTATCTATTCTACACAACCCATTGCTTCAACTGTACATCCACAAAATGTCCTGTTACAAAAAAATTGAATGCTTCCTTTGATAACTTTTTTCTTATATGAGATAACCAATGTCCTTTATTTACAACCTTTTCATTAATTTTTTTTTTATCAGCCATGGACAAAAAAAACCCTCATTTTAATACAGAAATACTTTTCAGATACCATAACCTGAAGCAGTATCCGAATGAGTAACTTATTTTAAGTATTAATAAAAAATCCCAGTTGATTAATTTACAATATCCACAAAACTTGAAAATGTATATGATTCTGACTTTTTACTAAACATAAAAAGTGGACTAGACAATGCTGCTATTGACCTGTTACTGTGGATCTGATTTCAAAATTCAAAACATTAAATTTAAGGAAAATTTGATGTAATGAAGTATAAACAAGCCTTACGCAAATAAATTGGATATTGGAGTTCAGTAGACAGTGCAAAGTACAATGTATATCTGAGATGGAAAGGATTTTATCTTTGAATAGGACATTCTAAAACCAAAAATAATAGAGAGACGCTCCCCTCCATCCCATGTGGGACAAACTACTCCACTTGCCTAGCAGGGGACCTGCCAGCCTCAGTGAGATACTCCCATCCCAGGGCCCCAAATCTTCCTAGTGACAAAGTCCAGCTATCTTCTTCCCTTGTGTGCTCCTTCTGGGTGGACACTGCAGCTACCAAGTTGGGGGTTCATATCTTCACAGGTTTGCCACCTTTAATAGTGTTCAAGACCAGGACCTTCAAACTTTCCCTCTGTGACTGCTGATATCAAGCATTTATCACTGACCTCCCACTTCTGCATCTGAAACTAACCAATCAACACAACGGCTATGTAGCAAATAGTCTGACTACTTGCTCAGTCCTCTTCAGGTTCTCCTACCACTCTAATCACTCCTTCAATCTGTTAGAGTCCTTTTTACCCACCTTCCAACTTTCTGTGGGGATTCCATAGACCTCCATTCCTGATCTCTTACTATTTCCATTTTACATGTTGTTTCTATGGAATCTCATTCCCAAACACAAATTCAACTATAATCTTTAAGGCACTGACTCTCAGCTCTACCTGTCTAATCAGATCTTCTTATTTTACCTGAATTTAAATCTGTCAATTTCCAACATCTCCAAAGGTCAGTTTCAGTTTAACTTGGACCAAATATCACTTCTAATCTTCCACTTCCAAGTCTCCTGCTTTGCTTCTCAATCACTCCGCATAACAGGAGTATCCTCCCTGTCACTCAGACCATGACTGAACATCTGGTATGCCAAGCCCACTTCCTATCATGACCAATATTGTCAGTGTTTCTTTGTGCTCCTCCATCTGCATCCACCTGTCTCCTGTTACTTAAATTGTAAGCAATTTGGGGCAAGGGCAATTTTCTTGCTCTGCTTCTGTACAGCACCTAGCACAATGAGTATTGGTTCACAATAGAAATAATCTGCAGCTCATTCTAGCATTAAAATGATAATTACATTCTATGTGACTTGAGTGTAAATAGCTCCCACACCCAATTTTGATATTCACTAACTACATTTTTCCTGGATGCACAATTATGTAATAAATGAAAATTCCATTTCCCTTGCTACTGGGCTTTGGGGTTTTTTGTGGTTTTTTTTAAATGCATTTTTTCAGGAGAAAAAGGCATTCTATAAATATTACCTGGCCATAATTTCAAAAGACTTCAACAGAACAGGAACTTTTCTTCCAAAGTCCTCACTAAGCCAATGCTGTAAAAATGGAGTCTTGAGAAACTAAATGGTGCAGAAGCTCTATCTTTAAAGATTTACTACAAGGCCCAGCTTATATGTTTCTCTTCACAAATTTCACACTCAACCTCTTTCTGTCTTGGGACAAGTGAAGTCAAAAAGCAATCTTACGGAGAAGTTCTAAGGAAGTCTAAGGATACCTCTACACCAAAAAACTGTTTCAGTGAATCTCAGATCCCAGGTCATCTGACTCAAGGCTCTCATAGAGCTAAAAATACCAGCAGAGGTTTTCCCATTCAGGCTGGAGCCCAAACTCGAGACCCCCTTGAGAATGCAGACTCCAACTATCTTAACCCTGTAGCACAAGTCCAAGCCAGTTGATTGGGGTTGAGACTCATTCCTGCAGGGTTTCTTGCAGTATGGATCAGTGTTCCCTCTAATTTTTCCCACCCATGTGCAGAATGAATTTTATTATGTTCACCTATATCAGGGGTCTCCAAACTACGGCCCGCGGGCCAGATGCGGCCCGCGAGGCCCTCTCATCCGGCCCGCGGCAGGGGTCGGGAACCAGCCACGGGGCCGGGACGCGCCGCGTGCTCCGCTGCCGCCGCCGTCCGGGACGCGCCGCGTGCTCCGCTGCCGCCACCAGCCGCGGGGCCGGGACGCGCCGCGTGATCCGCTGCCGCCGCCAGCCGCGGGGCCGGGACACGCTGCGTGCTCCGCTGCCGCCGCCGGCCGGGACACGCCGCGTGCTCCGCTGCCGCCGCCGGCCAGGGACGGCTCAGAGCTGGGGCCGGGACGCGCCGCGCCGCACCGCCACCCAGTTACAGGCGGCGAAACAAGGAGCCACCCACTGCCAGGCGGCGAAACGGTCTGTGGGGAGAGACCGGGTTGAGCGGGTCAGTTGGGGGAAGAGACCGGGTTGAGCGGGTCAGTGGGGGGGGGGGGGGTTGGAGGAAAGGAGGTTTTGGGGGGAGAGACCTGGGTGGGTCAGTTGGGGGTTGGAGGAAAGGAGGTTTGGGGGGGAGAGACCTGGCTGGGTGGGTCAGTTGGGGGTTGGAGGAAAGGAGGTTTGGGGGGGAGAGACCTGGCTGGGTGGGTCAGTTGGGGGTTGGAGGAAAGGAGGTTTGGGGGGAGAGACCTGGCTGGGTGGGTCATTTGGGGGAGGGGGTTGGAGGAAAGGAGGTTTGGGGGGGAGAGACCTGGCTGGGTGGGTCATTTGGGGGGGGGGGGTTGGAGGAAAGGAGGTTTGGGGGGGAGAGACCTGGCTGGGTGGGTCAGTTGGGGGGGTTGGAGGAAAGGAGGTTTGGGGGGGAGAGACCTGGCTGGGTGGGTCAGTTGGGGGGGGGGGGTTGGAGGAAAGGAGGTTTGGGGGGGAGAGACCTGGCTGGGTGGGTCAGTTGGGGGTTGGAGGAAAGGAGGTTTGGGGGGAGAGACCTGGCTGGGTGGGTCAGTTGGGGGGTTGATGTGTAGTGTTCATGTGTAGTGAACAGGTGTTCAGGTGTAGTGAACAGGTGTTCAGGTGTAGTGTATCAATGTGTTATTAAATAATAACTGAATAAAATAATATTAAATAAATAATTAAAAACAACATCCATGTTTTGATTCTTTTTTATTTGGACCTCGAGTGTGTTGTCGGCCCCCGAACTGCTATTTGATAGTTAATGCGGCCCTCGGGCTGAAAAGTTTGGAGACCCCTGACCTATATGAAGGTGATGTGTGACACACCACCATCATATTGGTGCACATACCAAAATTCATGTGGTGTGGGAGGAGCCGAGAGGTTTGGAGTGCTGGGGAAAAGGGTTGGTGCGCAGGGATGTGAGGGCTCCGGCTAAGGGTGCAAGCTGCTGCGGTGATGATGAGAATGAGGGTCTCAGGTCTGGGGCAGAGGGTTAGGGTGCAGGGCTGAGAGAGCTCCATGTAGGGTGTGAGGGCTCCAACTGGATGTGCTGGCTCTGGAGTGGGGCAAAAGGTTGGGTACAGAGGTGAGGGCTCCAGCTGGGGGGTGCAGGTTCCGGGGCAGGGATGACGGGTCTGGAGTGCAGGGGGATGCTCAGGGGCTACAGCTTTCTCACCCCGGAGCAGCACCTGGGTGGAAGTTTCGGGGCTGAGGGCACAGCAGCTCCAGGCTGTGGCTGGGTCCGGGCCTGGCCACCCCGGCAGAGTTGGGGCTGGGGCACGGGTGCCCTGACTGCAGCAGGATGGGGGCTGGGCTAGGTTGGTGCAGGACACCCCTCCCCTAGCTAGTCCCTGGGCAGATTCCCTGAGCACCTGTGCGGTGCTAAGAAGCCTGCAGTGCAGCAGCTCAGCTTACAGAGAACTTAGGGATGTACATACCCTAAAACTCACATCCACAGATGGACCAATGGTCCCGTGAATGGTATTTTCCATTCTATGACAACGACTGATATTCAAGGTTGTCACAGAGATCACTAGGGTGCTTTTTAAAGTAGTACAGATTTAAAGGCATGTTTTCTGTATTAGAATCTGAATATATGAGCAAGAGGCTCCGTAGTCAACTAGATACTTCTGGGAACAACTAGACAGCAGCTATTCCCACAATAGAACACACCTTGAAATTATGGATCCAAATCAAGGAATCAATAAATACGAATAGAAATAGGAGTGACTGGAACTATTCAGTGGGCATCTCACAACACAGTCACAGAATTTGAAGTCAGCCACGACCACCAGATCATCTAGTCTAGAGCGCCTGTATACCAACAGAGGTAACAAAGTCCTGTGGCACCTTAAAGACTAACTATAAAGTTTTGAAGCATGAGCTTTCGTGGGCTAATACCCACTTCGTCGGATGCAAGCAGTGGAAATGTTCAGAGGCAGGTCTAGGAAAGTAGGCAAGAACCAGGTGGGAGGTGAAACGGTTAGTCCAAATAAGCTGAACCAGCTTGTTATCTCCAATCAGGGAGGGTGGGTTATTCTTCTAGCATTTGAATGGGGGGTGTGAACATGGAGAGAGGAGAAACAATGTCTGTAATGAGCCAGCCATTCTAGATCTTTGTTCAATCCGAGATTGTGTGTGCTGAATTTGCAAATGAATTGAAGTTCTGCAGTTTCCCTTCGCAGTCCGGACCCGAAGCTTTCCTGCTGCAGTATGGTGACCCTTAAATCTGCAATTGTGTGTCCAGGCAGGTTGAAGTGTTCCCCTACAGGTTTGTGTATATTGCCATTCCTAATATCTGATTTGTGTGCATTTATCCTTTTTCGTAGGGACTGTCCAGTTTGGCCGATGTACATGGCAGAGGGACACTGGTGGCATATAATGGCATATATGACATTGTTTGATGTGCAGGTGAATGAACCAGTGATGGTATGGTTGATCTGGTTAGGTCCTGTGATGTTGTTGCTGGTGTAGATATGTGGGCAGAGTTGGCATCGAGGTTTGTTGCATGGATTGGTTCCTGAGTTGGAGTTATTGTGGTGCAGTGTGCTGTTGCTGGTGAGAATTTGTTTAAGGTTGGCAGGTTGTCTGTGTGCCACGAAAGCTCATGCTTCAAAACTTTATAGTTAGTCTTTAAGGTGCCACAGGACTTTGTTACCTCTGCTATTCCAGACTAACACGGCTACCTCTCTGATTCTTGTATACCAACAGGCCATGAACACCACCTCAGCACCCACACACTAAATGTAACCACCAAAACTGGACCATAGCATTACAGCCTACTGGAGATTAAACTATTACATTCCACAGGCAGAGACTATGAGGGACTGAAGAGCACAAATGCTTGAGGAACCTTCAATGGCAGGGAATTATTTAAGTGAGATATACCCAGATAATGCTGGCAAGTGACCTGTACTCCATGCTACAGAGAGGCACAACCCCACCGCACCCCCAAGGTCACTACCAACCTGACCTGGGTGAAATTCCTTCCCAACCCCACACATCAGTTAGATCCTGGCAATCAGTTAGATCCTGCGCACATGAGTAAGAACCAGCCAGCTGAGCATGTGAGAAAATGTTCAGTGCTCAGGAGCACTGACTCACCCCACCCAGAGTCCCATCTCCAGGCATGGCCATCTCTGATGCTTCAAATGAAAAACAAAACGGAAAAAAAATGCACCTTAGATGTGGCAATTTCCATTTCTATATACTCAGTTCCATCATCCATCCCACTTTCATGTCCATGTGCCATATCATCATACTTCTGAAATGGGAGGCAAAGTATTCATTTTGTTTTTGGGCCATATCTAAATTATACCACATGTAGTTTTGCTGCAGTAGATTTAATTCTCTACTAGCAGGTCCCACCTTGCAGAATTCCTTAACTGACTTTGTTAAGATGCTTCCTTGACTAGTAAGTTCAGTTCGGGTTCAGAACAGAAATGAACCTTAATGAAGTCAACAGGAACTGGTTTTATAGAAAGAGTGAAGATTACCAGTTATTGCTTGCTCCTCTCTCCTTATCTAATGGCAGTTATGGCTAACAAAGACACTGCACTTCATTAAAGGAGGATTGTAAGAGTGCTCAAGCATACACCTATATCCACACTGGTGTTCAAGTACTGATAAGAGTCAATTGGGTTAAGTATTTTAAAAAGGATACACAACAATAATGACGACAGAGACCAACCACAACTTGTTTAAGTCTTCGAAATTGACCCTCAGGAGAACTCATCAGATTTACTGTATTTATGTTCCTTTAGTTATTACAAAAATTATTTATGTGAAAATTGGATATTAGAAGTTGCTACTGGGGAACAAGAATTAGAACCAAATGAAGTTGCAACCCACTGGTTTTCAGCTTAATTTTTTGATTTGGGAATAGTATCAAAAGGATTGTAAGTGAAGTAAGGAACTAACTGTAATAACTGATTCACTTGTATTTTGTATTAAATAGCCTATTTACATACAAAAAGGACCAACAATAACACGGGAAGTTGTTTCTAAACAAAACAAAAGAAAAACAAAAGGTTTTCAAAAGTTGTCCTTGAGTCCGTCAAAACTCCTTAATGATTTTTATATTTGCAATGTATGAAATGTGAATTGGTCACTGTGGCAGGGTACAAACCCAGTGAATGCCCTGCCCCTGCAGGCTAAACCCTGCTTTCTGGCAGGAGGGCCAGGGGCAGAAGCTTGGAGTGGCCAGCAGGGAGCCCAGCTGGGAGCCCTAAGGAGGGCTAGCTCACAGCACTAGGCTGGGCTAAATGGATACAGCTGAGGCTGGGAGTGCTAGAAAAGCCCTGAGCCCTACTCAGTTGAAGGCAGGCCAGGAAGGGAGTTGGAGGCTGTTAAACTGACTCCTTGCTGCAGGCAGCGTGCCTCGGGGGTCTGGGGACCTTGGAACTAGGATAGGGAGGGTAACTGTTAGGGGGTTGGTGAGAGCACCTTTCTTGAATTGAAGCTAATAAATTCGCACTGTAAATAAAGGACACTGGGGAGAAGCACCAAGAAAGGATGTGCTTATTTCTGCAGGCTAGAGGACCCAGAGAGGTGCCCAGACCCTGTGACAGTCACCAATAGATCCAAATGGTTCCATTTTGCATTCTGGAGATAAAAAGCTGATACACCAGAATGACCTTGGCAGGTAGGTACAAGATGTGTTCTTAACCAAATGATACCTTTTCTTTCACTTTGGTTCATTTTTGGAAAGCTGATTATTTTGCAAAGCAGTTCTTATGCTTATTTTTGTTCTCAGTAATCTGGCCTCAAAAACTGAAAATAGTGCCAAGATACTGGTTGCTGACTTCTTTGCCAAACAATTATTCTATTGTAGTCTGGGATACAAGCCAACTTCTCGGGTAAAGTAGAAGAAGGAGAAACACTTGGTTGCAAGACAGACCAAGATACATACAAGAACCTGAAAACTGAAAAGCATATCAACTTCCTTTATCCACAGCTCTGTGATAAATTGAGGAATAGTTAGGTACATATTAATCTTTATAGGAACCCTGTTATCTTTCTGTTGAGAGAAAGACAAATCCTGTACACAAATAACAATGCCATTATTCAAAAGTTTTACTGGATTACTAGCAAGGCATTGGTGCAATGCTTAATTCTGCTTGGTGATCCATAGCTGAAGGATGGGAAACTAAGTCCAAAGACTTGTATGACATGCCAAATTTCCAATACTTTTTGGTCCTTAGATAGTTCCCGTACTCTTTTTGTCTAAGACAGGCATGGGCAAACATTTTAACGAGGTTAAAATGTGTATGGAGGGCCGGGTAGGGCAGGGTATGGTAGAGAAGCCTGGCCCCACCCCCATCCAACCCCTTCTCACTTCCCACCTCCCTCAGGACTCTCAACCCATCCAAACTCCCCTGTCCTCTGACCACCCCCTCCCGAGATTCCCCACCCCATCCCTACCTCCCGGGACCACACACCCCATCTAAGCTCTCCTGCGCCTTGTCCCCTGACCGCCCCCACCCACCCTAACTGCCATCCCAGAACTCTACCCCTTACCCAAGCCCCACTGCTCCCTGTCCCGTGACTGCCCCAAACCCTATCAACCCCCACAGACCCCCGAGACTCCCTGCCCCTTATCCAAGGCCCCTGCCCTACCCTGATCCCCTTACCATGCCACTCAGGCCCGCCACAGCAAAACATGCTGCCCCACTAGAGCTCTCAGCCCCGCCTCCTTACCACACCACTCAGAGCAACAGGAGCACAGGACCACCAGAGCCAGCCCTGCCACTATAGCGCTTCCCCAGAGCGGCAGACCAGAATACCGGCAGCGCAGCACCCTGAGGCTCCCGGAGGAGAGGTAGCGGGGGGGAGGGGGTGGAGCAGCGTCCCCGCCAGGAGTTCAGGGGCTGGTCAGGAAGGACCCACGGGCAGGCAGTAGTTTTCCCACCCCTGGTCTGAGAGTGTGTTTTTTTGAAACTATGCTGCTTATTCTATTACTTTATTCCCTCACCATCCCACCAAAAGACAAACAGCAATATAAAGCTGAAAGATACAAGTGACTTCTACTACATACATCCATTGGGATTCATATTTTTCCTTTTACCCGCAGATGTAATTTTTTGGTCTGTTCCAGTATGAAGAAGCATCTGTGGTCTTATATTTATACTAGCTCTTCTGACTTCGATTTTAAGTGTTGTGGACATGTGAATCCTGCCCTCAAGAATAAGACAGCAAACATGCCATTTGAACACAAAACTTAAAAGTAAAAAAACGATGGTTATTTTCTGGGAGAAGTAATTTCATATAATAAAGTCTAATATTTTAGTTTTAAAGCTATTCACAGGTATGTTTGGAAACGGTCTCATGTGATGAACCTTCCTAAAGAATGCATAAGAGTATTTTGATAAATGCTAGTCTACAACAAAAAGTACTGCTGTGAATCATTTCAGTAAGTCAATACTTCAAGTTGTTGAGAAGGAGAAAAAACACGAATTTATTCATGACAAAAGGTAATTGTTTCCACAAGAAAAAGCTTTGTTAGAAAACTTGAAGTTGTGTCAAACTTAACAGTTGTATACAAGCGTCAATTATATTAAAGAATAGACATTCCATATATTTATGAATGCTAGCCATTGGATAGATCTGTAAAGTCTGTTATTCACTGAAGTCTGAACATAAGGCAAGGTCTGTATCTAGCTAATACATCTTTGAAGTTCAGTGTTAGTTACGTGTTCTCAAATTCACTGAATTTTTAGGTTTTCAAAATAAATATTCTAGTATTTTGGTATGCAATGACTTCAAAAAGCACATTATCAGCTCGGTCTTCCTACATTTAGTCTTCTTTGGCAAGTGAAAAGCTCACTCTAATTTTAGAAAATGAGGAATACTTGTGGCACCTTAGAAAGGAAACAGTTTATTTCAGCATAAGCTTTCGTGGGCTATAGCCGACTTAATCGGATGCATAGAATGGAATACGCAGAAGTATTCTTATACACAGCATTTTTATACACAGAAAGCAGAAAGTTGGAAATTACCATACCATTCTCTAATTTTAGAGAAATAAAAGTGAACTGAATGATGGTGAAAGCCCTTTCTAAAGCAGTGTCCTTTTGTGATCATGTCTACAGGACTTGCCCTTACTTAGAAGAGGGCAGCTGTGTTCTAGAACAGTGGTCGCCAACCTTTCGGACCTCAGGGACCACTAAACTCACAATTTTGAATCCCGCGGACCACTAACATGAATTTTTTTTAAAAGGCCGGGGGGGGGGGGGGTTGTTTAACTTTTAAATGACTTTTGTATTATGCCTTTTCATATAACCTTGTTTTAGAAACTCTGTATTGAACTTTGGTAATCTGTTATAGCCCCCAAGGTAGTATAATTAAGGTAAAAGAAAAATGTCTCTGCTAGAAGTAGAATAAGATCTCCCCCCCCACACACACTTTATAATCAAGTGCCCTGTTGAATGAATGAGGTGTGAATGAGGAAGGAGAGACAGATCAAGGACAATCAAACTTGTCAAGTGGGCTAAGAGCAGACATAACCCTCAGAGGTTAGCACCAGACCAGAGAGAAGCAGCAAAAAGGAGCAATGGACACAGACCCAGATTTGCAGGAGAGGGAAGCTGCTATAAAATAGCGAACTTGGCAAAAATTTTACCTTGCGCCTCTGCCCCCCCCCCATTCCCTTTTCCTGGAGCACTGCTTATTTTAAACTTTTTAAATGAATATTGCATAAGGTAGCATTGCATATTAG
This sequence comes from Sternotherus odoratus, assembly GCA_032164245.1. Classification (NCBI taxonomy): domain Eukaryota; kingdom Metazoa; phylum Chordata; order Testudines; family Kinosternidae; genus Sternotherus; species Sternotherus odoratus. Next base: position 100,082,869 of record JAVMKO010000001.1, on the reverse strand, counting down.
AATATATGTTTGGTTTGTAATTTCATTATTTACCTTATATATTTAATGAAAATAAATGAATAATTTGATAGTCTTGATATTGTTGTTCTTTTTATTTTGCGCCCTCCACCAGACATCCTCCACAGTCCACACCAATCCTCGCAGCGCAGCACCCCACACACCCCTCCCAAACACTTATCCACACTTGACCCTGCCCCCCTTCCCTGGCCACACTCATCAGCTCTGGAGGTCTCTGGCTCCAAGGGGACTCTCCAGCCAAAAGCACTAGCTCCATGGCTATCAGAGTAGGAGGCCCCCAAATTTCTGTCGCCGGCCCTGGGTGTGAGGCGTCTGCTCTCCATCCTTGGAGCCTGGTGGTTTCCATCTCCTCTTGACATTGTCTCTAGCTTCATGATTCTGTGGCCTGCAGCTAGTGACTTGGGCCTCGCCCCCTGATATCCCGCCAAGATGGAGCCGTTCTCTGAGACAGGACTGAGATCCATAGCGATCGGAGTTGGTTTCCAAATCCGGAAGACATCCCCCAGCGAGCACCCATGCAGGACAAGAGGCAGCCAGCACAAGGAACTCTTTCAGGAGTCATTACTGCTCCACTGGAGGAAGGTCATTTTTAATCCCCAGCCTACAGTAAAACTTCTGCAGTTCAGATCCAGGAGCATTTCAGAGGCATGAGGGTTGCTGGTTTCTAGGCAGGTTTGCTGTCAGCTAAAATACAGCAGTAATAGCTATCCCGGGCCCAGTGACAGCAGAGTTGTAGCTGCTGCTAATTCCTTTCATTTAATGATTAACAGTGAATGAGTAGTTTGCAAAGAACCTTTCAGGGATCAGATGACCCCTCTCAAAAGGGACTCATTTGCATGAGGTGTGTGAATGGAGCTGTGGGTGAAATTTAGCTAAAGAAATCAGTGGATTCGGTGACACCGAAACTCGCCCCGAATTCCTGGCATTTCACCGCGGGGATCATTTCAAAAACAAGCCAACACACAAATTCGGAAAAAAATCCAAACAATCATTTTTTATGGGTGGAAAATTTCAGCGTTCAGTTGAAAACAAAAATCTGTCCCCCCCCCCCTTCATTTTTCAAGGCATTGGACCCCAAAAATATTTGGCTGGAAAGTGAAATATGTTTGGTTTTCATCTGAAAATTTTCAGTCTCCAGGCTTTCAGTTTTCCAGAGAAAAGTTTGGAGACAAGGATATACTTCCTGGGAACATTTTCCTTTAATCTAATACCCATATTTTTGCCCAAACAAGTCTTGATGTGAAATTTGCAATCCGCCCTAACTCCCTGGATTTCAGTGGAATTATCTCCACGCTCACATTTGACCCATTGTGAGCGTGCCAGGGCATATTTAAACAGCGGTGAAAAGGGAATCATAGACATTTGAATTCAGAGGGATTGAATTCAGAGGCTAGCCTCTTCTCTTCTCCTCCCCCGGCCCCGGCCCCGCTCTTCTCCTCCCCCCCTCCCCGGCCCCGGCCCTGGCCCCGGCCCCGCTCTTCTACACCCACCCCCCCCCGGCCCCGGCCCCGCTCTTCTCTCCCCCCCCGCCCCGGTTCGCCTCGCCTCGAATCGAATTGCCTCTTCTCCTGCCCGGCCCCGGCTCCGCCTCCGCTCTTCTCCTCTCCCGGCCCCGGCTCCGCCTCCCCTCTTCTCCCCCTCCCCTGGCTCGCCTCGCCTCGAATCACCTCTTCTCCGGCCCGGCCCCGGCTCCGCCTCCGCTCTTCTCCCCACCCCACTTGCCTCTTCTCTTCTCCCGGCCCTGGCTCAGTCTCCGGCCCCGCTCTTCTCCCCCTCCCCGGCTCGTCTCTCTTACTGACCCCGCCCCTCTCCTCCGGCTGCGGCTCCGCGGACCACCCAAATTTTCTCGCGGACCACCAGTGGTCCGCGGACCACTGGTTGGCGACCGCTGTTCTAGAACACATTATTCTAAGGCAATGGAACAACTTGAAGGATAACTACTCTTCAAATGGTGGCTATTTCCTGCTCCAGAGATAGGAAATTGGGATTGGAAAAGAAACATTCAAGAGGTGGAAAAGGGAGGGGAAGGGCACCAGCATGATTTTTCTGCTCGGGAAATTGAAGTTGAGTTTTCAAAGCAAAACCAAACCTATAACAATAGGACATTCTTGCTCCCCACTCCTGATCTTCCCAACCTCCATTTGCATTATGACTCCCTCTTATGGGAATTCCAACACAATGTCACTGAAAGCAGATGTCACTTTAAGCCCCAGCTCCTCTTACTATTAAGGGAGCACACTTTAGCTTTGATTTTCTTGCTAGGTACTTTCACTCTAACCTTTCAGCAAGTTGCCTATTGTTTCAAAGCAGTAAACTTCAATTACATCAATCCCAGCCCATATTCTATCTACTCTCTGGATGCTGAGGGGAAAAACGATCTTAGATCATACTGTTCATGAAAGGTTCAAGAATAGCAGCCATGTTAGTCTGTATCCGTAAAGAAAGCGAGGAATACTTGTAGCACCTTCGAGACTAACTAGTTTATTTCAGCATAAGCTTTCGTGAGCTATAGCTCACTTCATCGGATGCATAGAATGGAACAGAAGTAAGATGCATTTACACACACAGAAAGAAAGAAAAATGTACATTAGCATACCAATTCTAAGAGGGGTGTTAAATGTAGATGGGCCATTATCAGCAGGAGAAAAAAAAAAACCTTTTGAAATGGATTTCTGTGTCAAGTAAATTAACTCTGGAAATGCAATCAATTATTGTAATGAGAGACCCATTTGCAAGTCCTATTTAACCCCTGGTTAATTGTATCCAATTTGAAAATTAATTCCAGTTCCTCAGTTTCTCCTTGGAGTCTGTTTTGGAAGTTTTTCTGTTTCAAAATTGGATACAATTAACCAGGGGCTAAACAGGACTTGCAAATGGTTCTCTCATTACAATAATTGATTGCATTTCCTGAGTTAATTTACTTGACACAGAAATCCATTTCAAAAGGTGTTTTTTTTCCCCTCCTGCTGATAATGGCCCATCTACATTTAAAACCCCTTTTAGAATTGGTATGCTAATGTACAATTTTTCTTTCTTTCTGTGTGTATAAATGCATCTTACTTCTGTTCCATTCTATGCATCCGATGAAGTGAGCTATAGCCCACGAAAGCTTATGCTGAAATAAACTAGTTAGTCTCTAAGGTGCTACAAGTATTGCTCACTTTCTTTACTGTTCATTATGACTGACATCTTGCCCAACAGCACAGGAGATGAGCAGCTCATTTATATTTACATACTGTATTTCATTTTTGAGAGATTAAGACTTGCCTTTCAACAGACTAGACGTGTCAAATCTTCATTTAAACTAAAGCAACTAGAATTTCCTCCTGCTGTTCTGTCTTATCACAGCCCTAGCAACAGGATACCAATCACCCACCTCCTATGAGGATCTGCATATCTATCCATGGTCATTGGGATAATAATTCAGGCATTTTTGACCTAGACAAGTCTATTCATTTCTTAAAGAATAGCATTGTTCCTCTTGATTCAAAGCTAGTTCCTTATACAATTATGCCCTTGCCTCACCAGCCATGCTCAATAGCAGTACAATCTTTTTTGGAGGACTGCTAGGGCATATCTACTTATGCAACACTACTTAATGTTACTTATTAAGCCTTTACATGTGAGAAACTTCTTTGGCTGAAGATCAACTTTAAAAGCCTGTTTTCTTCATTATGCAGTGAGGCTGGATCTCATAATTACTAAATGGTACTACCATAAAAAAATGTAATCCCGTGTTTGATACTTATCTTCTAGGTAAAATGTATTCTAAGACATTCTGTCACTATATGAATCCAACACCACAAGATGAACATCCACTTTTAGAAAGCAGTGCTGTCTTATACATAGGAAATCTAGTTTTAAAAGAATTAGAAATGTTTATTTGAACCAGTAAACAGCAACAGTGTCACAGATTGAAGAGCAGTACATGAATGTGTCAAAACTTTAAAACTCAGAATACCAATCATTCGAAAGAACTTAAATGTTTCACTTATTCCATTTGGGTCTAGAATGTTTTCCAGAAAGTGTTCTAATGGTTGACTCCAATTCTAGAACATTTATTTTATAATCCAGTTGGAACTGGTTTTTAAAGCATTTCCCTGAAATATTTACCATTTTCACATTGCAATATTGAACTAGAAGATCCCAACAGGCAGTCAGTCAGAAGCTGATTAGAAACAGTAGTGAAGCTGTTATGTTTTGTCTTTTCAAATGACAAAATGCAAACAGTGAAACCTAGATTAGGTTTTTAACAGCCAGTTTTAATAACAAAGTATCTGTATTTGGTTTAAAATTTATTTTAAAGCCAGTTATCCTTCTTTGTTACCTCTGTAACAAAGACTCTGTTACCTCAGTTATCCTTCAACATTCATACTCCCTACTCATGCATTTAAAGATCTGCACAACTCTGTTTCTCCTTATTCACCCTCCAATGTCCCTCACTGAAGCCTCTGCTCTATTAGTAGCACCAACCTTGATGCCTTGTTTGTCCATTTTCCCCACACAACTATCTTCCTACTTTCTCCAAACACTGTCACTTATAACTGCCTCCATGAACCGATTCACAAAGCTACTCACTCAGATCCCTCTTTATCCACTTGCCACAATGGGTAAATGAGCCAACTAAAAAAGGTTAAAGCTGATGGGCAGTTGAGAATAGATAACATAAATTGCGTAAGTGACAAAGAGTCCTGTGACACCTTAAAGACTAAAGTATTGAAGCATAAGCTTTCATGGGCTAATACCCACTTAGTCGACAAAGTGGGTATTAGCCCATGAAAGCTTATGCTCTCTCTGGAAGAATTCCACCACGATTTCAACAGCTTCCACCCCACCATCAACCTCAGCCTGGACCAGTCTACACAAGAGGTCCACTTCCTGGACACCACGGTACGAATACATAACGGTCACATAAACACCACCCTATATTGAAAACCCACAGACCGCTTTGCCTACCTTCATGCCTCCACCTTCCATCCCGGACGCTCTACACGCTCCACTATCTACAGCTAAACACTGAGGTACCAACCGCATTTGCTCCAACCCCTCAGACAGAGACCAACACCTACAAGATCTTCACCAAGCATTCTTAAAACTGCAATACCCACATGAGGAAGAAAGGAAACAGATAAACAGGTCCAGACATGTACCCAGAAGCCTTCTGCTGCAAGACAAACCCAAGGAAACCAACAGACCACCACTGGCCATCACCTACCATCCTCAGTTAAAACCTCTCCAACATATCATCAGTGATCTAAAATCCAATCGTGGACAATGATAACAAGGTTACTTACCTGTAACTGTTGTTCTTCGAGATGTGTTTCTCACATCCATTCCACTATAGGTTAGGCACGCGCTGCGGGCCTGGTTGCCGGGTAGATTTTCCCCTAGCTGCAGACTGGGTGAGCAGGGAGCCCCCTGGAGTGGCGCCACTGAGGCACTCTATAAGTACCCCTGCGACACAGTCTGGCCCTCAGTTCCTTCTTTGCCGGCTAAACCGACAGTGGGGAAGGAGGGTGGGTTTGGAATGGATGTGAGCAACACATCTCGAAGAACAACAGTTACAGGTAAGTAACCTTGTTTTCTTCTTCGAGTGATTGCTCACATGCATTCCACTATAGGTGACTGCAAGCAATACCTAGGAGGTGGGGTCGGGTTGACCCATTGCTGATCGTAAGACCGCTGACCCAAACGCCGCATCGTCCCTGGTCTGCTGGACTATGGCGTAGTGGGCGGCGAAGGTATGGACGGAGGACCAGGTAGCCGCCCTGCAGATGTCCGTAATAGGGACTCCCTCCCGGAAGGCCGCAGAGGACGCCTGCGCTCTCGTGGAGTGTGCTGTTACTCTCTCAAGAGGCTTGTCCGCGAGTTCATAACAGGTGTGAATGCACGAGGTAATCCAGGGGGAGAGCCTTTGGGCTGCAACTGGCTGGCCCTTCATCCTCTCTGCAACTGCCACGAAAAGTTGGGTTGTTTTCCTGAATTGCTTTGTTCTATCTAAATAAAAAGCAAGAGCCCTCCTAACGTCCAACGTGTGTAATTGCTGTTCCCTTCCAGAGGTGTGTGGCTTAGGATAAAAGACTGGGAGACAAATGTCTTGATTAACATGGAAGGGAGAGACCACCTTAGGCAGGAAGGCCGGGTGGGGACGTAGCTGCACCTTGTCCTTATGGAAGATAGTGTAGGGCGGCTCGGAGGTCAGTGCACGGATCTCTGACACTCTACGAGCCGAGGTGATAGCTACTAGGAATGCCACCTTCCAGGAAAGGTGTAGTAAGGAACACGTGGCGAGGGGCTCGAACGGGGGCATCGCGAGGCGTGAGAGCACAAGGTTGAGATCCCAAGGTGGAATGGGACGCTTGACGCTCGGATACAGCTTATCTAGACCCTTAAGGAAACGGTATACCACAGGGTCGGAGAAGACTGAGTGGTTCGACTGACCCGGATGGAAAGCCGATATGGCAGCGAGGTGGACCCGGATAGTAGAGGTAGAAAGGCCCTGATTTCTGAGGCCTAAGAGGTAGTCCAATATGCGTGGGATAGTAGCCTCACTTGGAATGATGTCATGTTGTGTGCACCATGCAGAGAAACGGGTCCACTTGGCAGTATAGGTACTTCTGGTGGATGGTTTCCTACTACCCAGAAGGACGTTCTGTACCTCGGCTGAGCATAAGAGCTCAGGACCTCTCAGCCATGGAGTAGCCACGCTGTGAGGTGAAGGGACCGCAAGTCCGGGTGCAGGAGGCGACCGTGATCCTGGGAGATCAGGTCTGGCCACAGCGGGAGGCTGATGGGAGGGGCCCTGGACAGCCGGAGGAGGGACGCATACCAGCATTGCCTGGGCCAGGCCGGGGCTATGAGGATGACGTGTGCCCTGTCCCGTCTGATCTTCAGGATCACCTTGTGGAGAAGCGGGATCGGAGGGAACGTGTAGAACAGGTGCCCCGTCCAGGGTAGGAGAAAGGCATCTGTCAGGGATCCCCGGGAGCTGCCTCGAAAGGAGCAGAACTGGAGGCACTTCCTGTTCTGTCTGGAGGTGAAGAGATCGATGTGGGGAAACCCCCACCTCAGGAAGATCGGCCGGATGACATCTGGCCGAAGGGACCACTCGTGAGTCATAAAGGATCTGCTGAGGTGGTCCGCCAGGGTGTTTTGGATTCCGGGAAGGAAGGAGGCCACCGGGTGAATAGCGTGGGCTATACAGAATTCCCACAGGAGAATCGCCTCTTGACACAGGGGGCTGGAGCGGGCCCCGCCTTGCTTGTTTATGTAGTACTGGGCTGTGGTGTTGTCTGTCAGCACCGCTACACAGTGACCCCGTAATGTGTCCCGGAATGCCTGGCACGCGAGCCGGACGGCCCTCAGCTCCCTGACATTGATGTGGAGGCAGAGGTCTGACTCCGACCAGCGGCCCTGGGTCCTGAGTTCCCCTAGGTGAGCTCCCCACCCTAGTGACGAAGCGTCCGTCACCAGGGACATGGACGGGCTGGGGGGAAGGAAGGGGACCCCTCGGCACACATTGTCCTGGTCTTCCCACCAAGCCAGAGCGGATAGGGTGGCTCTGGGGATGGAGAGGAGGACGTCCATATTGTCCCTTCTCGGTCTGTAGGCCACCGCGAGCCACGACTGCAGTGGGCGTAGCCGTAGTCTGGCGTGCTGTATGACATGAGTGCACGATGCCATGTGACCTAGCAGGCTGAGGAAGACCTTGACCGTAGTCATCGGACAGTTGCGTAGCTGTCTGATGGCCGACTGGATAGTGAGGAACCGAGGCTGGGGCAGGGATGCCCTTGCTACCGTGGAGTCTAGTAGGGCTCCTATGAACTCTATGTTCTGGGTAGGCTCCAGGGTGGACTTCTCCCTGTTGAGAAGGATTCCCAAGCGGTCGAACGTGCTGATAACGAGCCGCACGTGAGCTGACACTTGGTCCCTGGAGGCGCCTCGGATCAACCAATCGTCGAGGTACGGGTATAAGTGTACCCCGCGGCGCCGAAGGAATGCCACTACTACCGCCATACACTTTGTGAACACCCTGGGTGCGGTGGACAGGCCGAAGGGTAGGACGGCAAACTGATAGTGTTCCCCCGCTACCAGGAAGCGGAGGTAACGTCTGTGTGAGGGTTTGATGCTCACGTGAAAGTAAGCGTCCTTCATATCGAGGGCAGCGAACCAGTCTCCCGGATCCAGAGAGGGAATGATAGTGCCCAAGGTGGCCATTCGGAACTTGAACCTGATCATGTAGGTGTTGAGTTCGCGCAGGTCCAGGATGGGCCGGAGGCCCCCTTTCGCCTTGGGGATCAGGAAGTAGCGGGAGTAGAACCCCTTCCCCCTGAACTCCTGCGGTACGGGCTTGATGGCTCCCAGTGCGAGGAGCGACCTCACCTCCTGTACGAGGAGTTGCTCGTGAGAGGGGTCCCTGAAGAGGGACGAGGAGGGTGGGTGGGTGGGAGGAGTGGAGGAGAGCTGGAGCGAATATCCCACCTCCACCGTGCGGAGGAACCACTGGTCTGATGTAATGGCCGACCATGCACGGCGGAAGTAGGACAGACGGTCTCCAAAGGGAGGATCCAGGTTTATGATTGGTGAACTGCCCCCGGGCGCACCATCAAAAGTTGGATTTTGGCCCCTGGGAAGGCTTAGAGCCTTGTTGTTTCCCGCCCTGCCTAGGCCCTTGCCGCTGGCGGTAAGGGCGGCTTCTCCTAAGGGAGGAATCCTGGGGCGGGCGCACAGGTGGGAAGAATTTCCTGCATGGCGGGATGAAGGGACGCCTCTGTGGACCTGGGGTGTGCATGCCCAGGCCTTTGAGGGTTACCCCCATGTCCTTGAGGGCCTGGAGACGGGCATCCGTATCCTCCGAGAAGAGGGACTGTCCCTCAAAGGGGAGGTCCTGGATTTTAAATTGCATGGCCGGGGCTAGGTTGGATGACGAGAGACATGCTGCCCGGCGGAGGGCTATGCCCGAGGCCATTGTTCGGGCCGCAGAGTCGGCCGAGTCCAGGGCCGCTTGCAGGGCATGACGAGATATGTCCCTGCTTTGGAGCAATAGGGCCCTGAACTCCTGTTTGCCCTCCTGCGGGAGAGCAGTCTCAAATTTAGTAAGGGCCTCCACCGTGTCGAAATGGTGCCTACTCAGGAGTGCCTGATGGTTGGCGACTCTGAGTTGTAGGCCCCCACAGGAATAAACTTTCCTGCCGAAGTGGTCCAACCTTTTGGCCTCTTTGGCCTTGAGGACCTGCGCCTCCTGCCCGTGGCGCTCCTTGTTATTAACAGAGTCCACCACCAGGGAGGAGGGCGTGGGGTGAACATACAAGTATTCATATCCCTTGGCTGGGACAAAATAACGCTTCTCCACCCCACGAGCAGTGGGGGAGATAGAGGCGGGGGTCTTCCAAATTGCCGCCGTGTGGAGTTTAATAGTATTAATGAACGGCACTGCCACCCGTGCCGGAGTGCCCTTAGTTAACATGGTGGTGACCGGGTCGTCCACCACTGGGACCTCTTCCAAAGGCAGGTTCATGTTTTTAGCAACTGCCTGGAGGAGATGTTGGTAACTGGAGAGGTCCAAGGCGGGCGGGCTAGTTGATGAAGTGCCCGCCACTGCCTCTACCCCTACGGGGGAGGCGTAGGGACCCGGCTCCATAGGGCTACGTGCCATGGAGGGCTGGACTGCCGATGATGGTCCTGCCAGCACGTCCACTGGACCCTCTGAGCTCACCGGGAACCTGGGTTCAGACTGGGTTTCCCGGGGCCGATCGTACCCCCATGGCGCCCACTCTGACCAGGCAGGGTTCTGGGTGACTTGGGCTGGTCCCGCCGAGCGAGGGGACCGCGTGCCGGCGGACTCTCGACGCTCCCGGTGCCGTGGGCTTCTCGACCGGTGCCGGGCGGTAAGGTGCCCATCCGAGGAGTCGTGGCTACCCGAACGGTGCCGCCTCGGGAAGTCTCGGTGCCAAGACGATGATCGGTACCGGGGGGACATTCGGCGCCACGACGGGGTCCGGTGCCGCTCTCTACACTCCCGGTGCCGTGGGCTTCTCGACCGGTACCGGGCGGTATGGTGCCCATCCGAGGAATCGTGGCTACCTGAACGGTGCCGCCTCGGGGAGTCTCGGTGCCGAGACGATGATCGGTACCGGGAGGACCTTCGGCGCCGCGACGGGGTTCGGTGCCGAGACGACGAGCAGTGCCGGGATGCGGAGCGGCTTGTGGAGCGACGTCTCGGACGGTCTCGGCGCCAGCTGAGGGACCGGTGCCGGGAGTGCGACCGGTGCCGAGAGTACGACTGGCCCTTACCAGGGTGCCAGGACTCTGATCGGCGGCCAGAGCGCGAGTGGCGCGAACGGCCAGGAGGAGACCTTGAGCAGGGTCTCAACTCCTTGCGGCGCCGAGACTGCGACCGGAGCCGGGCGGGTGACCGTTGCCGGGAGTCTGGTCGGCGCCGCGAGATCGAGCGGTGTCCATGCCCTGCCGGGCTCCGACACGCGATCTCTGCCTCGGTCATGGGCGGCCTGCCCGTCGACCGGACTTGTTGCTGCGGGGCGTCCCCGGCAAGCAACCCTCTCGCAGCAGTACACGCCTCCATCGTGGAGGGAAGCTGCTGCGGAGTTGGCACCCCAAGTGGCAAGACCACTGGCACCGGACTCAACGGGGCCTCCTGCGGCGCCGGAGTCAGCGGTGCGGGTGCTGGCGGCTCTTCCTCAGGTCGGCTCCCTGGAGAAGGCGGAGGTCGCGGGACTGGTACCGACGGCTGGACGCGGTCCGGCGCCGGAGCGGGGCGAAGTTGAGCGCTCCTCTTCCGCTTGGTGCTGGGGGAGCGCGACCGGTGCCGAGGCTTGGCTCTCGGCGGTTTGGGTGCGGGGTCCGGTGCCGCACTCGAGTCCGGGGCCGCCTCCATCAGGACGTGCCGCAAGCGGGATTCTCTGTCTTTGCGGGTCCTGGGCTGAAGGTACTGCAGATCTAGGAAGAAACTGCCAAGTGCACTTACCGGGCACTTGAGAGGCACTTAGAGTGTGGGTCTCCCACAGGCATAGGCTTCCCACACTCTGAGTGCTTGAATCCCGGAGCCTTGAAGACAGAGGCTCCGGCAGCAGGGAAAACCCCTGCACTTGATTATTTACACTACAAAGACTATGTAAACTAACTAACAACAACTGTTAACAACGAACAATTAAGAGAACAATCGACTAGCTAGGAGATAAGGAGAACGCTGAAAAGCAGAACTCCTCTTCCGACTACCAGCTCGAGCAGTAAAGAAGGAACTGAGGGCCAGACTGTTTCGCAGGGGTACTTATAGAGTGCCTCAGTGGCGCCACTCCAGGGGGCTCCCTGCTCACCCAGTCTGCAGCTAGGGGAAAATCTACCCGGCAACCAGGCCCGCAGCGCGTGCCTAACCTATAGTGGAATGCATGTGAGCAATCACTCGAAGAAGAACCCTCACTTTCACAGGCCTTGGGAGGCAGGCCAGTCCTTGCTCACAGACAACCTGACAACCTGAAGCAGATTCTCACCAGCAACAGCACACCAAGCCATAATAACTCTAACTCAGGAACCAATCCATGCAACAAACCTCGATGCCAACTCTGCCCACATATCTACACCAGCAACACCATCACAGGACCTAACCAGATCAGCCACACCGTCACAGGTTCATTCACCTGCACATCTACCAATATAATATATGCCAGCAATGCCCCTCTGCTATGTACATTGGCCAAACTAGACAATCCCTACGTAAAAGGATAAATGGACACAAATCAGATATTAGGAATGGCAATATACAAAAGCCTGTAGGAGAACACTTTAACCTGCCTGGGCATACAATTGCAGACCTCAAAACAGCCATCCCGCAGCAAAAAATCTTCAAAACCAGACTGCAAAGAGAAACTGCTGAGCTCCAGTTCATCTGCAAATTCAACACTCTTAGGTGTGGACTTAACATTAGCTGTGAATGGCTCACCAACAACAAAAGCAGTTTCTCCTTTCTGGGCGTTCACACCTCCAGATCACCTGCTGAAAGTGGGCTTCACCACCCCCACTGATTGAATTTACCTTGCTTTCTTGCCTGCATATTTATGCCTGCCTCTAGAGACTTCCACAACATTCATCTGATGAAGTGGGTCTTAACCCATGAAAGTTCATGATCCCTAAAATCTGTTAGTCTATAAGGTGCTACAAGACTCTTTGTCACTTCTGCTATTCCAGACTAACACCACTACCTCTTGGATTCTTGATAAACTGCATGTATATTTTTAAATCCTTTTCCCTGACCTTTTGCCATATCTTTCATCTTTACAATGCAAGATCTTTGAAGCAGAGATTCTGTGGCATTCTATGGATTTGTAGAGCATCTATTACAGGGCTGAGTTACCATAATGAACACAACATACACATACTATCCACCTCCCCAACAAGAGACAGTGCCAACCATCCTTGGTAACTACTGGTATATAGTCTCATTTCTCTAGTGAGAATGACACAAGGTGACAGAATATAAAAAAGTTTGCACTTAATTTATTCATTAACAAAAATAAAGAAAACAAGAAATACTTGTGCACCTTAGAGACGAATCAGTTTATTTCAGCATAAGCTTTCGTGGGCTATAGCCCACTTCATTCTATGCATCTGATGAAGTGGCTATAGCCCATGAAAGCTTATGCGGAAATAAACTGGTTAGTCTCTAAGGTGCCACAAGTATTCCTCATTTTCTTTAAGGCTACAGACTAACACGACTGCTAACCTTAAACCGTTAACAAAAATGTAATTCCCCCAATAAAACTGTAAAAGTACTCATTCACCAGACAGACATTTACCCTCAAAGTACTCTAACAAAATGAAAACAGGATTCAATTAAAATATTCATTTATAAGGAAATACAATGAAAAGTAATTCTTACATTCTTCCTAAAAAACACTTCTTAAAACAAGCAATTTTGTAAAGAAACATCACTAGAATGATGGGACTCGATGGCTCCACAGAGAGGAGATAGATGCCATTACCCCATCAAGCTAGTACACATTCATTTTGACTGACCAACAACTACTAATATTCAGTGGCGTATGTGAAAGGAGGTTGGTAATCCTAGCCCAAGTGTGCACATGAAAACACACAGTCTGCCCTGGAAACCAGCCAGAGGAGAAGAGCTCCAGCATGGTCCACTCGTGAGGTGCTGGATCTCATCGCTATCTGGGGAGAGGAATCCGTGATGTTGGAACTACACAACAACAAACGGAATGCCAACACCTATGGAAGAGTCTCCAAGGCCATGCTAGAAAGGGGCCACAACAGAGACACCACACAGTGCCGCGTGAACATTAAGGAGCTGAGGCAACCGTTCCAGAGAGCCAAAAAGGCAAACGGACGATCGGGGGGCGCGCCGCGGACATGCAGGTTCTACAATGAACTAAATCAGATAATGGGGGGCGCCCCCACCACCATCGCGCCGGTCTGCGTGGACTCCGCAGATGGGATAATCGTCAGGGAGGAGACTGATTCCGAGGAGGACGACCATGAGGAAGAGGAAAATCTCACGGAGCAGCAGGAGCCCAACGGAGAACCCGTGTTCCCAGAGAGCCAGGAGCTGTTTATCACCCTGGAGCCAGCACCCTCCCAAGCCTCCCAGGGGGGTAAGTGTTTCTTTTTTAAGGGATTACATGACGTGTGATTTTGTAAAGGAAGCATTTATTAATGAGTGACTTGCCCTAAGGTCTTAGCGTGCTTTCATTGCTGGTCAATTTCTACTCAAAGAGTTTGTCAATATACTCTGGGATTGACCATAAGTCCTCCGCGGACATTTCAAGGAAGCTATCCAGGAGGTAGCGATGAATCCAGCGCAGCAGATTTCTGGGGAGAGCCGCCTTATGTGGTCCCCCGTGATAGGACACCATCCCACGCCACGAAAGTAGTAAGTTGTCTGGTATCATTGAGCAGGCTAGCATTGCGGCGTATGGACCAGGACTTTGCATGGAGTCAAGGAGCATGCGCTCCCTATCTCTCCGAGAAATTCTCAGCAAAGTGATGTCATTCATGGTTGCCTGTTTGAGATACGGACTGCAATTAGTAGGGAGATAAAGATTCCCAGCTGCAAAGTACTCTTTTCTGCTGAGGACCGACCAACCGCACCCCCCCCCACCCCCCACGAACGCTGACACCCCCCCCCCCAGCCCGTAGCGGTAGCTAGCAAGGAATCTGAGCAGTCTGCACGCGGTTGCTTCCGCTTCAGATCCAACGCGCACCCAACCCCCCCCCACCCCGTAGCGGTAGCTAGCAGGGAAGCTGAACAGTCCGCAAGTGGTCTGAAGAGCCCCAAAAAGACCTTAGCCCTTAGCGAGAGATTTTTGGGCATTTGCTTTGCAGTTTGCGGGTCAGTGGGCGCCACGCGGTGGGGGGAAGGGGGTGGGGCTACTCTACAATATGCAAGTGCCACTTTTAACTTACCATGTCCGGCTGCACGGTGATTTCAGAAGCTGTGTTGGGCTGAGGCACGCATATGTGTGTGAGATGCTCTGACTTTTCTGTGAGCTAGTCAGTCACTTTTAGGTGTAGAACATGACCTTGTACAGAAATCATATCAGGCCTCTGAATACTGAGGTTGCAAACGGCATAGTACTCCCATTGTGTACCATCCGAGACTGCATCTGCCTCCTAACCTTGAATGTATCTGTCTCATAACTTTCAAACTTTCTTTTCCCACACTCGCCCACAGATGAACAATTATCTCAGAATCCCCCGTCCTGCTCCTCCTCCCGCCGTGCATCGCAGATAAGAAAGCGTAAAAAGAAAACGCGAACGCGTGATGATATGTTCAGTGAGCTCCTGGAGAACTCGCGCGCTGAGGCAGCCCGCCAGACGGATTGGAGGGAAAGAATGATACAGGCAAGGGATCGAGAGATACAGGCAAGGAATCGAGAGAGGCAGGAATCGAGAGCCGCTGCAGAAAAGAGGGAAGAGCGTGAAGGAAGACGCATGGATGCTTTGCTCTGCATAATGGAGGACCAGAGCGACATGCTGCAATCTCTGGTTGAGCTGCAGCATGCCCAAAGACCACCTCTGCAGCCCCTGTGTAACCACCTCCCCCCCTCCCCAACTCCCATAGCTTCCCCACCCAGACGCGGGATGAGAACACGGGGGGGCAAGCTCCGTGGGCCGCTCCACTCGACCCCACAAGCCAGCAGAAGCAGCAGCAGCAGCAGGCTGACGTTCTCAGAAAAGTTTTAAAAGCTGCTGTGTCTTGCCCACCCCTCCTCTCCCCCCTTCCCACCCCCCACCCTGTCCGCTCCTCCCCCACTGCGACTGCTGGTCTCCCTCCAGGATACCAGGACAGTGATCCCCTGTATTTGTATTTCCCATGCACCAATAAAGGAACCATGATTTTTCAAACAGTGTTTTTATTTCCTCTGCAAGATGGGGAGGGGGGAGGGAAAGCATGGGGAGGGGGGAGGTAAAGAGGGTTCAAGGGCAGCAGGCTTAGAGCACAGCAAGAGAGCAGATTCCCAAATGCCATCTCGGGCACTCATAAAACTGTCTTTCAAGGCGTCCCTGAGGCGCAGGGCCTCACGGTGTGCTCTTCTACTTTCCCTGCTGGTTGGCTGCTCATAAGTAGCAGAAAGTAAATTTGCCTCTGCCTCCCAGCCCGCCATAAACATTTCGCCCTTGCTCTCACAGATATTGTGGAGCACAGAGCAAGCAGCAATAACAATGGGGATATTTCTCTCGCTCATGTCTGAGCGAATCAGTAAGGAACGCCATCTCCCCTTCAGACGGCCAAATGTACACTCTACGGCCATTCTGCACTTGCTCAGCCTGTAGTTGAACAGCTCCTGACCCCTGTCCAGGGCTCCTGTGTAGGGCTTCATAAGCCAGGGCAGTAGGGGGTAGGCTGGGTCCCCAATGATAACGATCGGCATTTCGACACCCCCTCCCCCCCCACGGAAATTTTCTGGTCGGGGAAGAAAATGCCTTGCTGCAGCTGCCTAAAAACCCTACAGTTCCTGAAAACACGAGCGTCATGAAGCTTTCCCGGCCACCCCATGTACAGGTCGGTGAAACGTCCCTTGTGGTCAACCACTGCTTGCATGACCATTGAGTAATATCCCTTCCGGTTTCTGTACTCGGCGGCCTTGTGGCCATCTATTGTGGCTTGCAGGTTTCCGAGGTTTATAACCCGGTGTAGCAGCCGCTCGACGATTGCCCTGCTTACTTGCATCACAGCAAAGCCCACTGTAGACCTACCCACCCCAAACTGATTCGCCACTGACCGGTAGCTGTCTGGCGTTGCAAGCTTCCAGAGGGCTATCGCCACTCGCTTCTCCACTGTAAGGGCCGCTCTCATTTTGGTATTCCTGCGCCGGAGGGCCGGGGACAGCAAGTCACAAAGTTCCATGAAGGTGCCCTTTCGCATGCGGAAGTTTCTGAGCCACTGGGAGTCATCCCAGACCTGCAGCACTATGCGGTCCCACCAGTCCGTGCTGGTTTCCCTGGCCCAGAATCGGCGTTCGATGGCATGAGCCTGCCCCATTGCCACCAAATTTGACAGATTGTCAGTCGCCCTACTTCCAAAAACGGCAGTGTCCATGTCGTCCCCGCTGTGCACGTCTTCGTCCATCTCGTGCACGTCCTCGTCCATCTCCTCCTCACTGTCGTCGGGTTCCAGAAAGCGCGGTTGTCCCCGGATCACATTCCTCCTCTGCAGACGGTGCAGCAGGAACTCCGCAACCGTGATCGAGGTCCTCACAACGGCCATTACTGCAGCCGTGGTGTCAGCGGGCTCCATGCTTGCAGTGCTATGGCGTTAGCACGGCGCGGAGAAAGGGCGCGAATTATGGGATGCCTACCTACACTGCACCGCTCGTAATGGGGGTGGGCGGCGCGGAAAAAGGGCGCGAAATTTGGAAATGCCTACCCATAGTGCAGCACTCAAAATGGTGCCTGCTGGGGGATTAGGGAACTGTGGGATAGGTACCCAGAGTGCAACACTCGTCATGTCGACGCTTGCAAAAGTTTTGTGGACAGACACTGTCGACTTGCTGTGCTTAGCTGTGCCTAGTGAAGACACACAACATCGACTGTATACAGTCGCGTTCACAACATCGAAATAAAGGAAATCGAACTACTGCTGTAGTGAAGACATACCCATAGACCCGCAAGCCACAGCTCTGAATCCCACGCACCCAGGGGCTCCCACTTCCAGCCCTGGGCAGGGCTCCCCACAGGGAGGAGCTGACTGACAGCTGGTTCTGCACCCTAGGCTTGCATCAGCTGCCCTTCCACTGTGACAGGGAACAACATTGCACCTCACCTCCAATGAGTACCCCCACAGTAGATACCCTCTTAATCCCCCACACACACACTCATGCAGCTTCCTCTACCCCCAGCAGTGTCGTCTTCTTGTGACCTGAAATATGGTAACCCTAAGCTAGCATGCTAAAAACAGGACAAGCAGCAGCAACATGGATTAACCACCTAAGTACATACCTAAGGTTTCAGACAGAATCATATTTGGGGTGACTAGCCCATCCCTCCTTTAGTATGCTACTTAATCAGAGCTGCCACAATTGTGTACTGTGTGTATACTTCCAGCTCCATTATACAAACATATACTTAGCGATCTCTTTGGGTAAGGCACAATGGTAGGAGAGTGTGGAAACTTTTACCACTGCAGCCCTTGCAGTACACTGTCACTCAATAAAGCCGGCAAGCAGTTTCCAAAGCTGTCAATACTGCACTGTTTAAAAAAAAATATTGAGAAAGCAATAGTAGATTTAGCAAAGAAACTCCAATGTACAAGTGTAAATAAATGGTTATGCTTGTTTTCAACCAGCCAGCAAAAGCTCAGTACTTTTTCAGTAACTGCACAGTGTGTAAAGCACAGAGCATGAAGTCACAAACAAAATTCACAGATTCTCCTGAAATACTGTTAGTACTAGGTGAAGACTCTTCCCCCCCCCCCCATTCCCCCCAGTTTTTTTACACTATTAAATTTTACCCAAAGCCCAGGGAAATGCTTTAAAATCTAGAAAAAGAACACCAATATTTACACCTTGTTAAAAAAAAAAGGGGGGGGGGGGAATCAATCTCCATCCATCCAAGTGAATTATCTTTAAATGATTATCTGGTCTTATCCTTGCTCCCTTTTGGTGCCAAACTACTTTAAGAGAGGATAGGAAAATATTTTTAACTGGTCCACTGACCTCAGACCTCTTCTTTTATTAGTCCTTTTTTCCATAACAAAAACCTATAAAACCGCCTTTGTAATAACAAGATCTCTTACAAATAGGAAGTCTGATCAAATCCTAGATAAAATTTAGATATTTTTTTAAAGGTACAGAAGGGGAAACAGAGAATATAAAATGTTTAACATTAACCATGTTTTTTAGTCCTGGAAACAGCTGGTAAAGCTACAGCAAACTGCTACAGAATATTTTCTGCTATAGCCAAAAATGGCTCTCGCTCTAACATAAATTGTCTCTCAAAACCTAGCAAAGCAACTACATGGGTTAAACATTTGTAAATCCCTGATCTCCCTTCACATATTACCCATCCTCTCTGAATGCCACAGCGGGCCAATCCTCCTCTGAATATTTGGAAAAACACCAGGGTCACTCTTCTTTCATTAAAATCTATTTTTTCCCTCAACAAGTTGTTTTCTCTCAGACATGATCTCCCCATCTCCTCTACCACCTACTTACTTACTGGAGTAATTCACTTACAAGGAACACGTATTCCAAAACAATGTAGTTATCTATTAGTCCTATGACCATTATCTTTTAATTAGGTCTTTTTCTTTATTTATTTAGTAAATTTTCTTTAACTCTATTTCTTTAGTTCTCTCTATATTATTGTCAGAGCCTCAAGAAGTCTTTCAGAGCCTTCAAGAAGTCTTGTCTTTGCTTTGTGGTACTCTAAGAGCAAGTCTACACTATGAGGCTAGGTCAAATTTAGTAATGTGGCTACATCACCCACGTCGTTGCATTGACACAAAGGGCTCTTAAAATCCACTGCTGTACTCCTCTCCAACAAAGGAAGTAGGGCTAAAATCAATCTTGGGTCTAATTTGAGGTAATGCAGATGCAGCATTGTGCAATTTGATGGTATTGGCCTCCGGAAGCTATCCCAGAGTGCTCCAAAGTGACTGCTCTGGACAGCACTTTAAACGCCAATGCACTAGCCAGGTACCCCAAGAGCGAATCAAAAACAGAATTACTATTCAATTCACTATTTTTAAGATTTCAGTATGGAATAAGATTTTTCCATCCTCATCAGTGAGCACATGATATTATGCCTCAATTCCA